>JALPQD010000128.1:210913-810913 GCA_023101885.1 Typhlomys cinereus
AGGTCCTACCTCCTCCCATCCCCCGGGAGGGGTGGGAAGAGGCATTTTACACAGAATATGGGGATACAACCCAGGTCCTTTTACTGTGGATAAAGGCTTTGCCCTGAGTCGTGTCCCTAGCCCCTCAGCTGAGCTATTTCTGTGGTTAGAACCATTCTTTGATCATAGCAGAGTCTAGCATAGTGTTTGATATATGGCAAACCTCAGGTGATGGTTCGTTCTAGAGTTTCTTCTTATATCCTCACAGCTACCGCGCTATGTCCTCACTACTTTATTTAATATTCATTATTCAAATTCTTCCAGTAACTCAGGTTGAGTTGTCAGTGCCTTGTGCGATGGGGGAACTCAAGCTTGAAGAGCTTAGATCACTTGCCCAAGTCCACTGAGATCAAAACCAAAAAAAAAAAAAAAAGTAGAGTTCAAGTCTGTGTGTGTCTTATGAAGGAAGCCACAGTGTTTGAACGTGAGGTTTTAGTTACAGAGTCGTGTATGTTTCAGACACGGAGGGAATACTTCCAATGTAAACTGCCTCTTTATTGCTGGCCTAAGTTGTCAAAACTCTTTAGAAACTTGACCATGAGAATGAAAGGTGATCCGCCCAAGATCTCTGAAGATAAAAGGGCTGATCTCCTCTTCCTCCCAGCTGCTGCACCTGCTGCTCACAGCTGTATGCCGAATGACAGGGAATAAAGGATGGAATTGGAGCTGTCAGCCGATAAAGAGCATGAGCTTGTTCTGACGTCTCTGTTACATTAGGCAGTTGCTTACATTTTTCATTAACGGCTTTGTCGAGAAATAGTGCAGAAAAAGTCAATGGTCTTATTAGTGCCCTTGGGACTGGCTTAAAAGCATGTTTAGGGAAAGCCATATGCCACAGACTCATAAGTATTTGGTTTTTACTTTGTGAAAGAGACAGAGTGTCCTCCATAGGAAAGTGAAATTTTTTTTTTTGGTTTGATCTCAGTGGACTTGGGCAAGTGATCTAAGCTCTTCAAGCTTGAGTTCCCCCATCGCACAAAGCACTGACAACTCAACCTGAGTTACTGGAAGAATTTGAATAATGAATATTAAATAAAGTAGTGAGGACATAGCGCGGTAGCTGTGAGGATATAAGAAGAAACTCTAGAACGAACCATCACCTGAGGTTTGCCATATATCAAACACTA
Organism: Typhlomys cinereus; assembly: GCA_023101885.1. NCBI lineage: Eukaryota > Metazoa > Chordata > Mammalia > Rodentia > Platacanthomyidae > Typhlomys > Typhlomys cinereus. The sequence continues at coordinate 212,080 of JALPQD010000128.1, forward strand.
TGCTAGACTCTGCTATGATCAAAGAATGGTTCTAACCACAGAAATAGCTCAGCTGAGGGGCTAGGGACACGACTCAGGGGCTAAAGCCTTTATCTCACAAGTAAAAGGACCTGGGTTTGTATCCCCATATTCTGTGTAAAAATGCCTCTTCCACCCCTCCCGGGGGGATGGGAGGAGGTAGGCTGGTGGCCTGTAATTTCAGATCTGGAAGGTGGAGCCTGGGAATGAATTCCCAGAGAGCAATCCAATCCAGGATATTTCTTGATGTCACCCTTGGGCCTCCACAGGCACACACACTCAAGTGTCGTCTTGTACACACACACACACACACACACAAATAAGTAATCTGAGCAAGACAGCACCATATCTGTATGCAGCCGCCAAGCTCTAGCGACGCTTCAGCAGGAGAGCTCCCGGGTGTCTAGCCAATGCGTGCCCGTTTCCTCTCTGTTGTAATAAAAACAGTGATATTCACTCTCCTGCCTGATGAGGCTTTTTTCAATATTAACCTAAATAGCAGATTTTCCATCAAGTTCTTGGCATAGGTTAAAATATCAAAGGCATGACCGTGCCTTACTAGTCAAAATGTGACCCTTAGATCATCAGAGTCAGTATCACCTTAGAGATGCTAGAAACCCAAAGGCTCAGACCCACGGAATTGGAATTTACAGTTCAACAAGATCACCAGTGATTCGTCAGCATGCTAATGTTTGAAAGACTATAAGAAAAAAAAAGTAACATTCTAATAGGGGAAACAATCAATTTCAGATCCATTGCAAAGTGCTCATTGGTCAATGCATAATGATATAATAAAATATAAAGTTTAAAAATCACAATTAAAGAAAAAAGGGGCTAAGGGATGAGGAGGCAACTCAACTGGAAAAGTCCTTGCCTGGCAAAAGCAAGCATCCGAGTCGGATCTCTAAAACCCATGGTTAAAAAAAAAAAAACAAACATTAAAAAGCCAGGCATGGCATATTTGTGATTCCACATCACAAGGCTTACTGGCCATCCAGCCTGTTGTACTTGGTGAGCGCCAAGCCAGTGAGGCTGTGTCTCAACATAAAGGGGACGGCACCCGAAGAATGACACCTGTGGCTGTCTCCTAGCCTCCACACGCACGCACACACACACACACACACACACACACACACACACACATGCAGGGAGACAGAGAGAGACAGGGAATCACCCGGCAGGGGAACTATGATCATAAGCCATTGCTTTCCAATGTGCTGTCTCCTGAGAGCTCCTCAAATGTAGAAAGTTTTGTCTGTGTAATCTATAGTTGTGGAGAACTGCATTTGTATGGAAAAGAAGGAAGGAAACGAGGAAAGGAGGGAGAGGAAGGGAGGAAGGAGAGGGCAAAAAAAAAGGAGGGGGAAGGAGGACAATCATTTGTAAACCTTTGATGAAATGTTGGTACAACCCTTTGCTCTTTTTCAGTTGGATTGTCTTTATATTGTTGTGTTGTGTGAATTCAAATATCTTGGATTTTTCATTCAAGATATGAGTCCACAGTCCATATTGAGAATATTTTCTTCCATTCTACAGCTTGTCTTTCCACTTTCTTGTTGTATCCTTTGAAGCCCAGAAGTTTATTAGTATCAGTGAAATCTATTTCCTTTGTTGGGTTTTGGTATTTTGTGTAAAAGGCTAGTGCTATTTTCTTCTAGATTCTTGAAATATTATGTCTTTCTTACATTTATGTGTTTTATCAATTTGGAATTAATTTTATAGAAAGTAGGAGACAAGAGAGGTATTCTGTTTCTTTTTTTTTTTTTTTTTTTTTTTTTTTGCCTGCAGATAACTGGTTGTCTCAATCTCATTTATCAAAAAGACTAGTCTTTCACCCACTGAATTGCTGGCTTAGCATCTTGGACAAAAATCAATGCACCATAAATATAACTGTTCCATCCATGACTACCCTAACACCAGTATGGTCTTGATTACTGTAACTTGATACTGTGTTGGAATCAGGAAGTGTGAGTTCCTTGTGCAATTTACGTTTAAATTTAATGAGTTTAAATCACCTCTGCTCCTTAGTCACCTCAGCTTTAAGGCCCCAAACCTGAACCAACTGTTCTCTTTCCAGTCTACCTTGCTTCTCATGCTGGAGCCTTTACATGTATATTTATTTACCCAACTTCCTAAGACAGAGACCCGATAGGCATCCTATGTTATTCATTTCTTCCTTCTGAAGATATACAACAAATCATCTATCCATACTGCTTTTCCATCTTTTCCCCTTCAGGATAAAGTTTGGCATGCATTCATCTATAACAACATATAATCTAGATCCCTTCACCATCTCTCTCATTGGTGACTAAAACCATCAACCCTTGCCCTCTAGACTGGATGTTTTCAATTCACCCTCTAAATCACTGACAAAGTAGTTCTTATATTCGTATTTTAAGCATGTCAGTTTCTTATGCAAACCATTATAACCCATGGAACAATCTCTGGATTCCTTTCCCTGATGCAAGTCCAAGAGATGTCACTCTCTAACCTACCTCATGTTTTACCATGGTCCTTCACTGTCCCATTTTGCTCTATCCATGCATAATGAGAATAATTATTGAACATACCTGTACCTTTCATGCTTCTGCGTGTGCTGTTACTACTCCATACAAATGTAGTAACCTTTTAATAGCATCATTCGAGTGTCAGCTCAAAATATACCCCTGTGGAAAGCTTTTGCTGTTCTTGTTTAAGGTGCTTCTCTTATCCTCGCAATATAAATAAAGCATTTATTTGACTATGTTGTGCTAACTGGAATTTTTGTGTTCTTGATGGAAAAAAACCTTTGTGAAGGCAGGATGCATGTATTTTATTATTCTTTGAATTCTAGTGCTCGAGTAAAACTTCACCTTCAAATAACTACCAGTGATCTCTACTCTTGTCCAGCACTATACCCTATACTCTGAAAGAACATGGAAGTCTCTCATAATTAGTAATTCAAGAATGTTCCTCATGTTTCTATTACATATGAAGTGGTTTGTAGGCAAAAACCAATAAAGGAAATTGCAGATATCTGTAAATCATTCCCAGCACTGTAACTAACTAATTTCACGTACACACAGAATCCTCTCTGTCAAATTCCCTGACCGTCTAAATTAGGAGTGGAGTTTCCTGTTTATCCCTATACTGATTAATTTTATTTGTCAACAGGCCTGAGCCACAGTGCCAAGAAACCTGGTTAAAAATTACTTTTGTATTTTTCTGGAAGAGTAGGCAGGAATCAAATTAACTTTCAGATCAGTGACTGTATGGACAGAGAGCAAATGCCCTCTGTATGTGGTTACTTATACACACACCCTCCTGTTTATGTTCCTCTGGGCAATTCTGACTAAACCATGGCTTTAGACTTGTCTGTTGGCACTCATGTTAGGTCTTTCATGCTACTAAAAGGCCACAGATTATTTAAGAAAATAGAGCCATTGTCTTCTCTATAAGTGAAGCAATTCATTTTTGCTAGCCAGACAGCAGATGTTGGATATCTGGCAGTGGGTGAGGAGGAGGTGGACAGGACCAGCAGCCAATGCTTCCTGAGTGCTTATTCTTTGGCAGGCACTATGTCAATTTTGCATGCATTATCTCATTTAATTTGCACAACAGGTGCTTTTGAGACTGCTTCTGCTTTTTTCCATACACTGCCCTCAGCTGGAGAAAGCCGTCTCCCTCCCTTCACGAGGTGGACAGCCCGTTTCTGACGATGAGTAAAGATGCCATAACTCTCTCCCTGCCAAGACATCTCTTTCTCTGCTTCTCAGAGATCCCAACCTATGTCAATGATCCCCCAGAGTCTAGCATAGATCATAGGCACTAGGATCCTTAGAGGCAAGGGATTAATAGTCACAATAGTGTTCCCATACAAAAGGGGAGCACAAAAAAGGGCTCTGGGTAATGCCACTGAGTCCTTACACCTCACTAGAGTGGAGGACCCAGAGGGAAGTTTGACATTCACACTAAAGGATGCTCCAGGGAATGGGAGGGGGGGAAGAGGGGGTACTGGGAGAAAGGGAGGGAGGGAGTGAAAGGAAGAGGAAAAGGAAGGGAGGGTGCAAGGGGGACCGGGGAAGGGTTGAGGGAGGGAGGGGACCAGGGTACCTATTAAGTTTGTGTATGATTGGGAAAAAAATAAACATAATAAAAAAAACCAATGGTGTGAAGATTAAAGCGTCCCAGAAAGTATTTTACCTACATCTGGTAAGGCACTTGCACAACTGGGTTGTTGTTATTATTAAACCACCTACACAGCTGGGTGCTATTATTATAACCCACTCATTGATAAAGGAACCAAACCGTAAAAAGGTAAGCTAAGTCATCCAAGATCATTATGTAGGTAAACTCAGTGGATTCCCAATGTGGTTATGATTGACTGCATAACTGTGTTTATCCTTACAGGCTATTCTGTCTTCTGTCCATCATCCTGGGGGCCTTCTCCAAATGCAGTTTCTGCAGGTGAGACTGGGTTGTAGAGGCAATGTTCAGCCTCGACCTATGCGAGCAGAAAGCCACTCTCAAACGCCAGTTCTACCTACAACAGGAACTTGCCATGAGGGGAGGGAGGAGAGAGAAAGTGACAGGAAAAGACAGAAAGTGACAGGAAACCACTGAGGAAGAAAATGATACAGAATCTTAGGAGAAAAGCCAAGATTGTCATGGGAGGAAAAGGTCACGTGTAAATGGATAAGAGGACTCAACACACTTGAAACACACCCTTTAAGAAAACATCTTAAATCAAATAGTCCTGATGCTCACGATAAAGATGTAAATTTCCTAACAATCACATTCAGTTTCACCTTTATAATATGTACTGCGCAGTCTCTGTAGTAGTGGTCTCTATCTTCGGGGACCCATAGCCCAGCATATGGGGGTCAGGGGGGATGCAAGGGTGCAGACATACTCACAGAATATCAAGTTAGTGGACAGAGTAAGCTGACAGGGAAGGCACATCAATTTGTCCCCCAAGGACCTTAGAAAGCTTTACAGTGGAGGTGACATATACAGAGTACACCAGAGGATAATGGGCCTGTATGATCAAGGCACTTTTAAAAGATAATCTATTACTGGAGAGGAAGAATGGACCCATGTTTTTAATGTGCCTCTCTCCAGAAGGTGGAGCATAAGGAGTCCTTTCTCCATTGTCTCGTTATAGTTCACAGACACTTGCTATTTTCCATATTTCAACAACTGGGAGAAAAATCTTGTGGGAGAATCACTGTAAATCCAAACACTTCACACTTTGGAAAGATTTGTCACGAGACAAAAGGAACGGCCCTTTGAATCCACATGTCATAAAACCGCAGCCGGACGACACGTGTGGGGAGGGAGGGCGGCCTCTGTTGGTGTAGTTACGCACAGGAAACAGATGTTCCACTGCGTTCTGAGGGTTTGTTGATCATTCCTGAGACTCTGTTGAAAGATTGCTCGATCGTTTCTGAGCTACAGTCCTCAAGACTTAAAGGCCAGCCCCATGTGAACTCCTGGTTGCAGGCTTTGGTGTCTAGACCACAGGAATTCTTAGCCTTGGTCTCCCACACAGGGGCGTTTGAAATCGAGACGGTAGCTTCGTGCCGAAAGCAGTTACTAACCTGGTGCTTCAGAGCTTGAGGGTCCAACTCAATCACTTCAGAAGAGCGAGAGTTTGTCCGTTTCTTGTGCTGCTTGGCAGACAGCAGGTTGGCACTTGGGGGCATTTGCTGCCAGGGTGAAGTAATGTCTTTTGCGGTTACTGCCTGGTTATGTTGAATGGGTGTTGAAGATTCTTAGAAGAATCTGAATTCCAGGACCCGAATGCCTGGCCATAATCCTTGGAAGGGGATGTTTAAGGATTAGGCAGTGCCCATCTCTACGAATAACTATTAGATGTTAGGGGCCTTCGACAAATCCTTCTACTTCTCAAACTTATTGGAGAGATTGGAACCTCATCCATGTTCCTACAGGAGAAGCAGACGTTGATATACAGGTTCTGTAAGCTTCTCCCTTTTCATTAAGACCAGGGACACGTGCAGCCCGCAGATTCAGGCGTTCAGGCCCTATTTAAATATCACCAATGTCATTACAAATGCTGGAGTGAGAAAAAATGAAAAAATCAATTTTACTAAGGGTTCATTCAATTCCTGCTACTTTAGCAAAAATATCTGATACAAGAAAATGCAGAAAGAACAGTATTTCATTGGTTTCAGTGCAGTTAGCAAAACCGAGGCTGGGCCTGGCCACAATCCTTGGGAGGGTTTTTGGTTCTAGCTGCTAGAAGTCCAAGATCATGGTTACCGGAGGGTTTGGTGTTTGTAGACATGATCTCTGCTGCCAAGAGAGTATCTTGTTCCTGCGTCGTTCAAAGGGAAAACAAATGCTAAGTCTCTACATAGCAGCGGAGATGATGGGGCAAGAAATAAGGCTGAACTCACTCACCCAAGCTCACTTATGAGGTAACCAATCTCATTCTTGAGACAGAGTCATGTCCTAAAGGCCACTTTCCAGAACTGTTCTTCTGGGGTTAAGCATGAATTTGGGAAGAACACTTACAAACCATAGCATTTCCTTCTGCTGAGAACTCTGTGAGAGCAGAAGGCGCAACCAAATAGCTTCTGTCGTCACTGAGACTTGTCCACCAGACAGTTCAAAGTCTGGATGTAAACTCTCCAGTGAGAGAAAGCTCCCTTCCCACTTTCTCATGCATATTGGTTCTCTCCACCAGAATCATCAGGGGAAATTTTTATTTTATTATTTTATTTTATTTTATTATTTGTGTGTGGGGGACATTTTGTGTGCCTGTGGAGACCCATGGGTGGGCGACTTTGGGAATCACCCTAGATTGCAATGCCTCCTCTTTGCTTTGCTCTGAAGTTTCTAAGGCCTTGCCTTCCAGAGCCAGAAATGTAAGCTCCTGCCATTTCCACCTGACATTTTTATGTGGGATCAGGAATCTGAAGTCAATACCTTCTGCTTGTGAGGCAGAGGCTTAACCCCGGAGCCATCTTCCAGCCCCCTAGAGAACTTTGTAAAAGTACCAGTGTCAGGGATGGGGAGATGTCTCAGCTGGTAAAGTGTTGGGTGTCAACATGAGACCCGAGTTCCCTCCCCGACCCCCACGTAGAAAGCTGGGCATGGTGGTGACCATGTGTGAGCCCAGTGTGGGGAGAGAGAGGCAGAGCTCTGGGGTTAGCTTAATTGATGAGTCTCAGGTCCCAGTGACAGACCTTGTCTCAAAAACAAGGTGGCCAGATCCCAAAGAACAATACCTGAGGTTGACCTCTGACCTTCACACAGACAGGCATGAGTGCTTGACATGCACGATCTCCCACAAACACTCACACAAATACCAACATCACAGCAGATACCAAGATCCATAAAGTGAGAAAACGCATTTTAATCAGGGTCCTCTGTGTGCAAGGGGTGGGGGGATGGGTGTGGGTGTGGGTGTGGGTGGGTGCGCACCCACCAGTTTGCTTGGCGGAGGTGCACTCCAGCAATTTAAATTTAACTGGTTTGAGATGGGGCTTGGGAAGTTTCTATTTTTTTAAAGCTTTCCAGATGAAGCAACGTGAAGCTAAAGTCAAGAAACACTGCCCCGGAATTTCACAGCTCCGCATACGGCATGACTGTTTTTAGCCAACCTAGGACAGAACAAGAATTTTTATCCATTGCTGATAAACCAGTGCAAAGCATGGCTTACTATCATCGCTCACGTCGAAGTGGCTAGCGATTCATACTGTGCCATCACCAAAACGCCATTTGGCCCAGCCAAGCAGTCGCTCAGCAGCACAACCAGGTAGCCCGAGGTGGAAGCTGAGCTGAAGTGCTCAGACTCCCCCTGTTACGGGAGCAGAGAGTCTGGTGTTTCACCCTGGCTCCTCCATCCCAAGTCTGTTTTCAGTTATCACATTGAGACCCCTGAGACGTGTGCAGCTGGCTGAGAACCGAAGGGGAGCATGGAGGTGATTATCTGAGTAATTCAGGCAATGGCAGTTTATTTTTCCTGAATTACCTGGATAATTACCTCAAGCCTAATAGGATGGAATGAAGCCAAAGCCATGTTCTGATGGTTTTACTGCCCCCACAACAATGCATACTTACCTAAAAGTCCTCATTTGGAGGAATGAGCCTCTGTCTTCCCATTTGCCAAAAGGTGCCCCATTAATCATCTGGGGTGGGGGAGGTAATGGGTGCAATTGTCCAGCTCCTGTATTTGTTGACAGCTCCTCTGGGCTGAGGAACACAGCCGTCCTTGATTCCTGACCTAGTCCCTGAGCCCCCGAGAGTCCACAGCCCGGCTAATGAGGTGACACCGAGGGAGAGTGCTGGGAACTGCACTTTTCTTTCCTCTTCTCTTGTGCTCTCTAGTGTCCTTAAGCTAAGAAATGACCCAAGTTGCAGGGCCTTCTAGTATCCTGGCCCAATCTATAAAGTAAAGCGTCTCTTCCACACCTCATCAAGGCTCACGGCCAAAACAGGCAGTCTAAGCCACTTAAAGGGAAAGGAACCCTTTGGTTCTGCTGCTGTCACTATTTGTCTTGTTAAAAATCACTAGGTGCCTCAGGGAGAGAGCACGTGCTCTTCCTCATCTCTCTGGAGCCTGGAGTCATTTAGTGACACGTTGCCTGCTCGTTCTTTCCATCCAGTCAACAGAGAGGAGAGAGTACCAAGTATTTTTTTTTCATCCTTGTAAGTAGAAAGGAAAGGAATAAATAAGATTGGGTGGTCAAGATTAATGGAGGCATAGCATTAGGGAATGGAAAAAAGAGAATCGAAGCCAGAAAATGGGGTCAAATCAGACACCAGATCAATACAGAATATGGGAGACAACGGGGCTGAGAAGTCCAAAAACACATGAAGTAGTAGGAAAGTGGGCTTGAAACTGAATCCTAGCCCCTCTTTGCTGCTGTATGACAATCTTTAGACTCTCAATAGTATTTTGGAAAAAAACTACCCCCCAAAGTGTTATGAAATTCAAGTGACTCAAATATAAAATGACTTAGAAAATGTTATACTAATTATTGCTGTGATTAATGCCAAAAAAGAAAGCCGATCATCTTTTTTGGAATCAAAGTGGAAAAGTTAGTGGGGAGATTATAGTCTTGTCTTTAATAAGCATTTGAGACTTTTCACAATAAGAAAAAAAGATTTTGACTAAAACCAAGAAATTATTTATGAATATATATGCATATATACTATATTGATATTAGTGGTATTACCCAAACTCCATATCCATTCTAGAGTTTGGAATAACACTTTATTTGATAATAATTTTTTGAAGATTTCATTGAGAAGAATGTGTTCTAACTCATATTAAATTAGAGTAAACCCCAAGTTAATGGCAGTTTCTTTATAAGAAACAGAACTCAAAGAGAAGCTGTGATATGAAGATAGAAACATATGTCATAATACAGCCAAAAAGTGGCAGGTACACTTGCTATTTTCTGTTAATATTGATATTATGACCCGTAAATGAATGGTGATGCCCTATTGGAAAAGCATTATTCTACTTTGTCACACATTGAGAATGAATGATGACTGAGAAAACATCTATGTATTTGATGAATTAAGACCAAATGCAGAACCTTGGGAAAATAACTGAAATACAATAAGAGGAACAGTTCAGTCTGACAAAGATTGCATCACTGTAAGAAAAACCTAAAATAACAACTACTTAAGTGAAATAGAAATTTGATTTTGTTAAAGAGTGGATTTTAAATAAATCCATGACTCTTGTGCAAATACAAAATGAATAGATGGCAAAATTTTAACTCGTTAACTAATAAGGAGATCAGTGAGATATTAAAATCAGTCAAAGGAGAATGTAGACTTATCCCACTTATATTGATCAACTAGGGATGAAGAATCTATTTACAGATATAAAATGGGATTTGACTAAGTGACAGAGAGACAGGAGAGAACAGGGCTGGACAGAATTTGTTTGAGGAAAAGAAGCAATCCTCCAAAGGCTGTCAATTATCCACAGTTCTTTACATTGTAAAATGCTTCAAAGATGATGAGTAGTATAAAAACTGTGGCAGAACTTGGTACCAGAAGTGGGGGGTTATTGCTGATAAAAATGTCTCAAGCCACTCAAAACATCATGAACCAAGATAATTCATCACTTTATGATCACATTCATTTCAGTAAGAAAGGGAGAAAGGTAAAGGAATGCCCCATTCCCACTAAGATTATTTGTATAATTGCTTCTGGTAATACTCTACTAGGAAGAACTTTTTGTATGCTCATAACTTGCTACAAGGGAGGTTGACAAATATAGGTTTTATTTCATGTGACTGTGTGACCAAATAAAAATTAAGGCCTCTGTGCTTAAATATCACTGAAAAAGAAGGTATTAGAAGACAGCTACATCTTTTTAATATTATTTATTTATTTATTAGTTTTACAAGCACAATGAGTACTAATCCCTGCTTCCCTCCATCTCCCCTCCCTTCCCACTCCTTCCCATGCTCTTGCCTGGGAGCTTCTATGGACCCCAGGGTTCCCTCTAACTTGTCTATTCTTGTGGAGGTTCAGGCCTCTGTAGCAAACCAAGTTGCCTCTCCTCTGGCCACCCCACTGATAGGGTCATTTCCCTTTACTCATCCAGCTCTATTTCCTAAAGTTTCCCCTGTGTGTTCTTATCTTTCTTCAGTTCCTCATAGTCTATTGGGACATGTTGGTGTGTCAGTCATTATGAAGGTCTGGTAAGAACAAGTCTCATTGCAGTGAGTTCCTGGATGCAGGATCCTTGCCTTGAATGGAATGTCTTGTCCAACAATGAACTTTCTCAACTTTAGGGTCTTACAATCTCACTGCCCACTCTTCTGCGAGGTTCCCTAAGCCTTAGGGTGGGGAGAGATCAGGATGGCCTAATTCTGGGTAAGCATTGCTAGGTTGCCAGTAATCTGCATTATGGTTGACCATTGTTGTCTGCTGCTCTTGTACTGACCCAGGCTCCATTCTGTCCTGAGATTCTCTACCTCTTTTGTAGAAGAAGACTTCTAGGCTGAGAGTTAAGTGCTCTTCAAATCTATGAGTATAATAGTAGCTATTTAAAGAGCTTTACTGGAAATCTTAACCCACAGCTCACATTTCCTCCAAGAAGCCTTATCTGATGACCACAATTAAAACCTTCTCCTCTAAACTCTTATCCCTTTACCAAGCAGTCTTCTGTCTCATCTCTTACTGTTTGTTTGTCTTCTCTATCTTGCAAGCTCTAAAGATCCCATTAACCTTTTAGCCTTCACACCTCCTGGTACATTACTCTGTCCAAAGCTGAGTTTTTCTCATTTATCACCTTCCTGCCCATCATTCCCTCTTCTGTATGAAGCAGAAGGACCCTTGTGTTTCCCCTCTCCTTCCAGCAGCACAAAGACTTCCCAGTTCTCTTTCAATAGTACTAAAGTGAGATGCTGAATTTGATAATTGTGGCTTTAAATCAGATTCTGTGTTTAGATGTAATAACATAAAAGGATTTAGTGAAAGAATCCAACATTGGCTTCAACCAGGATACAAAGTGACAAGAATTTTCAATACCCCATAGTAGGGTGCAAATCCTGATTTATTTACATGTGTGACCTTCAGTAAGCCACTTAAGGTCTGCTTTCTTATCCACTGAATATAATTTTTAAGGTATTTTGGCATATAGTACTATGTTAGTGGATATCAATCATAAACTCAATGGCATTCATAATTATTATTACACTAAATGAATTATCTAAAATGTTTACTGCATTTATATTTTAACCATATGTGTGGTATATTTATGTCATTTTTTCACCTATATTCAAAGATGAACCAACAAGTCATGGCTCACTTAAGGTAAATTACTAGACTATAAATTTTAAACATAGAACTAATCTTTCTGTGAGGTACAAAGGTAGGGGTCCTTTTATGGCATTAGATAGCCCTCTTTTTAAAAATCTGCCTTTGTTCCTTATTTTTATCAGATAAGGGATTGTTTTAATCTACTTAACACTTTAAATAAATCTCAACAGTCACGAGTAAAACTATAGATTGTCTGCACAGAAAATCTCTTTTCCAAATGCAATTATAAAGCAGCAATTTCAGGAAGTATGTAAATGATATTTAAAAAATAATTTCCTTGAGCTTTTAGGTATAGTATTATATACTGCTCGCTCCTTTCCATAGGAAAATGGAGAAATACAGAGTGGAATGGAATGACTGGCTCATTTTCCCCATTCTTTAGTAAGGCATTGACCCTTGTCAAAGAAAACACATATACACACATGCAGGCAAACAAAGACTCCCATTTACCTTATTTTCAAATTTAAATTATAGCATCCGGCCATTCATCTTTGTCACAGTCCACCAAACAGTTTCGTAAGAACATGTTTCACAAACAAGCTCTCCTTTCAGCACCGGCCAGGAAGGTTAAGGTTTAGATTCTGTGTGATAGAAACCCTTTCTGTAATTCTCCCCAAACATCTGTTCACTCGCTCAGCATAAACATCTGTCACCCATTTCTAGCCCCAGCCCAGACAAAGCTATGTTTTTCTAACAAACTCCATCCCAAATTGTTACCAAGTGATTGCTACACAGACTAATCGTATATGAGGATTGAGAAGATGCCTTATTGGATCAAATTCGTCTTCCGCTAATGCAGCATCGTGCCTGTAACCTTGGCAAGAATCCAATGGCTCAGAGGAAGGGAAATTCCTCAGAATATCCAAACACCTTCCTGTCTTGAATTGTGATACTGAGCACTTTTAATGCTGTTTAACCATTTGGGGTTAGTTAAATATTCTATATATCCTATACATATGTGTGTCTTTACCTTCTTCAAGCCCCTATGGAGTTACTTTACAAGTAGCTGAAATAAAAGCATATGGAATATTGTCTAACATTTGGCACAATTATTTTCATGAGCTAAACAAGAAATATTGGTTCGTTTGAAAAGGCAACACAATGATTAGATGTACACAAAGAGGCCTGAACTATCTTCTTGGAGCTATCTTCTAAATCCAGTAACTGTGAACACTTTGGCTAATGATTCTAGTCCACTGTCTTCATGATGAGAAAAAAAATGAATGACTTATAGGAGCACGAGGAAGAAAGGGATACCACATGTAAAGGACTTGGCACAGGGCCTGATGATATACAATAAATGATTTAGCTGAAGTAACTTTTGCTGTCTGTCACCTTTGTCATTATTGTCAAGGGTCAGAATGACTTGTCCTTACTATTTGGTTCTCTACATGTCCTTTTCATTATTCTTGTTTAAACCCGTATTAACCGAGCACCAATTATGGACTTAAAAGCGTGGCAAAATCAGGATTCCTTGCCTTCCTGTAACTCTGTTTAGTACAGAACATAGGTAAACTGGTCTCTGTTTCAAATCAAGCTATCCTAAGTGCTAGAAATTTATAATTTGTTTTCTCCAGAATTTATTTGAAGATGTTTTCATGCTAAATCTCAAATTTTCTCATTAGTAGCTTTTTACTGGGGACTAGAAAGTTGTACACCAAGCAGACCTTTTGTTCCAAATGAGAACCTGATGGTTATAATTTAGGTCAACATTTTTAGTGTCAACAGAGCAATGCACAGGAGAGGCGTTTCTGTCTCTACTTCTATGGATGTTAGAAAAGATATTAATGAAAAGGTGTACAAACAGAGTCTGATGAAACAGCTGGATTGTTCTAACTTATGGATTCTTTTCATAAGTATGCATAAAAAATTGAAAAAGCTTCTTTACTTGGTTATAACCTATTTCATATATAAGGTCACTAAATTTTAAGATCAACATATAGACATATTGTTGCGGGTCCCTGATACCAAGGATTCCATTTTCCATCAAATCTAAAGTAGGGAAAGAGTCTCTGGGGTAATGTAGTCTAGCCAATGCTGTCAGGGGAAAGAGCTTGTGGAGCTGAGTACTGCCCAGAACTACATGTGTCTGCTGTCATTCCTTTCTGAGTCGCTGTCCTGGGAGCATATGTCTCATGTGGAAGACAAATGTGTCACACTAACAATAGAATGTACGTGCTGAGACCACAGAGTCTGGAGCTAGTCTGCCCAGAAGAATGGGTGATTTGTAGTGAGAGGGACTTGAGTTTGGGGTGAAGGAGTGGGGAGGGGAAAGAGTGAGAAGGGAAGAGGCCTAAACGAAGACCCAGAGGAATAGGCCAGGAATAGCCTTGCTGTGCAGACCAGACATGTTGTTTACTGGAACAACTTCCTAGAAACATGGACAGCCCAAGCCCATTGTGGAGACCCCCCTCAAAGATGCCCACTGACATTATTGTGGGCAAGTCTTCATGGAAATTTCTCAATTTACAGATTGCTTTCCAATGATATGTCATTACCATTCAATGATATGCTACGGTCTTCCTTCATCGGATTGAAAGGTCAGCTCTCCAGCTGTGTGCCTCTGAGGATAGTAGCACTTAACTTCTCTATACTTCTCTGGACTCTACATGGAGAGACAAAGCCCACAACTCTGAATGCAGATGACCATTCATGCATACTACCTGGTAGACATAGGCATTTATTTACATTGGTTTCTTTTTATTTTTTTTCCTTTTTTTTTTAATTTTTCTCCAATCATACAAACTCAATAGGTACCCTGGTCCTCTCCCTCCCTTTACCCTTCCCCAGTCCCCTTTGTACCTTCCCCCCCTCTTCCCCTTCCTTTCACTCCCCTCACTCCCCTTCTCCCAGTGCCTCCCCCTGCCACCCTCCTATCTCCTGGAGCATCCTTTTGTGTGAATGCCAAACTTCCCTCTGAGTTCTCCACTCTAGTGAGGTGTAAGGACTTGGTAGCATAGCCCAGAGCCCTTTCTTGGGCTCCCCTTTAGTTATGGGAACACTTTTATGACTGTTAATCCGCTGCCTCTAAGAATCCTACTGCCTGTGATCCATGCTAGACTTTGGGGGGGTCATTGACATGTCAGCCGTTGTGTAGGTAATGCAAAGTCCCATCATGGCTACTGCGGCCCTAACTTGTGTGGAGTATCTTGCATATCATTGATCCTCCCCATCTTTAGGCTCTTATAATCTTGCTGCCCCCTCTTCCGCAAGTTTCCCTGAGCTTTAGGATATAGAGAGATTTAGCTGATCTGGTTCCAGGTGATTAATGTAGGGTCTTTGGTGTTTTGAATTATGATTTGTTGTTGTTTTCAGTTTTGCTATTCCTGCACCGCCCTTGGCTCCATCCTGACTGGTATCAAAGGTCACCTTCTAACCAAAGATAAAAGCCTGTTTAAATGAAGATCTTACTATAAGGTAGTTGGAATAGGAGTATAAGACCTCAGTGAGAGGGAGGGGGATCAGTGTCCCATTTGAAGGATGACAAGTAACCAGGAAGGGAAGTGAGAGTGAGCTTCACCAGATGTCTCGCTACTTACTTGCAATACTTGATGGTGACCTATTTTCTCTACTGAAGCATCCCCTCTCTCCTTATTTCGGGGGGGGGACCTCCTTCCCCTTCCCTCCTGTTTATAATCTTTGCAATTACAGTAAGTGTTACAGAGATTTATCTTTGAATATGTCATTAAGTGGGTTTGTTACTATCTTCAGGAAAGCATCTTACCTCAAGTCACATCCCTGAGTCCCAACTGACTTTCCACCACTTCACAGTGGAGGGTGTTTGTCCTTCGCCCCTCAACTCCCAAACTCTTGCTGGAACAGCAAGGTAATTTATCAACTAGGTCTTCTCTCCAGCTATTTTATTGTTCTGCACACATACACACATACACACTCATGTGCATGCCTGTACACACACACACACACACACACACACACACACACACACACATAATGTATGCGCACACAGAAGCAAATCAGATAATGTATGGTGGGGAGGAGGGAATAGGAAATTGAGTTAGAGAAAGGAAGGAGCTGACTGGACACCACTTTGAAAAAAGAGATGATTCTAAATCTACAACCCCTGAGGGTGTTTCCTGAAATAGTTACAGCCAGATGTGCTCCTTTCACTGAACCCTAACTCTAACTTAAGGCTGGAACCTTGTTCTTTAAGTTGTTGAAATCTTAGTTGTTCAAAAACCTCATTTATTGTTTCCTCGAAGTATCTTCTGCTCCTTCAGTCACAGGTGCTTCAGTCCTGAGGGTCCTGAAGCTGCATTTGACCTTCCAAGTAGAACATTTGGCAGGAAGAGACAAGAGCAGAAAGTGGTCTTGGGACATTATTGTGCCCAAGATATGCTAAGTTCCTGTGCCCACTTTGCTCTAAGACCTTGGGACAGCATGTTGGCCTGGATACCAGGCGGAGGAGCGTTCTGCTTTGCTTAAAAGTAGGTCCAATCCATTCAAAGCTTGGAATTTTGGGGTTTCTGTTCAAATGTGATCAAATTGTACTACTTTCCGGCTTAGTCTGTGACTTCTTTCTGTGCCAGGAATGAAACGCACACTCTTCAGCAGGTGTTGCAGGACCCGCCCATGTGACTCTTGCTACCTCGCAGGACTACGTTTACCATGCTTCTTCTCCATGACTTTGCTACGAACAATTGGTCTCCTGAGAGTTTATGGGCAGCATCAGGTCTTTACAGCTCAAGTCTGTGTGTGTTTGTCCCTCTGCCTCTACTTTCCTCCCCACACTGGCCTGCTGTCTACTGTGGCCTTTAGATCTCAGCCTTGTTGAATGCCTTCCTCCATCCCTCCCTCCAGCCTTCTTTTCTTCCTTTCTCCTTCATTCTCTCCCTTCCATTGTTCTCTCTCTCTCTATGTGTGTGTGTGTGTATGTGTGTGTGTGTAGTCTCAAGTGTCCTCTTTTACACAAAAAAAAACTAAAAAGAAATTATTATCATAATGGAGCAGCACATACATGCCTGGCCATTGTCACTTACAAAAATCAGGATATTAAAACAGAAGGAGGAGGAGGAAATAAAAGAAAGGAAACTCATATCTCTTTCCCCTTCCTTCTGTTTTTCCTCCTTCTCTTCTCCTCTTTATCTATATGTACATATAGATTCATTCATTCTATCATATGAATTTAGGAAGGAATGTCTGATATCAATTTGCACAATACAGTTAAAAGCGTAATGCTGTGCTAGCCACTGAAAGAGAAGCAAACAAGAATCATTGCAATTTTTATGCTCCAGCCACTGGCCACAAGGCCACTGAACCATCTGTAATGACTTAAACTGCACCGTCTGAATTATAAGGACTGCCCCATTTGTCATGTCCACTCGTCATTACACCTGTTATAGAAGTATTTTAATTTTTTATTTATTCATTTGTTTTTGTGTCTATAGGTAGGGGGGTGTGTTGGGGGGATGCAGAAAAGAGCAAGAGGACAGACAATGTATGTGTCTGTGAAGGCTCAAGAGTGACTTTGGGAATCATCTTGGATTGTTCTACCTTCCTATTACTTTGCTCTGGGGTTTCCCAGGCTCCGCCTTCCAGGGCCATAAATTCAGGCTGCTGCCATTTTCATCTGGCATTTTTATGTGGTATCCGGGATCTGAGCAAAGCAAAGCCTTAACCCTTGAGCCGTCTCTTCAGCCCCACAGTTTCATTTTTAGTAGGTTATCTTCAAATATCACTTTGAGCCTTTAAAATGCTAACTTCTAGACCCATGGGTGAATGATCTGTTTATTAAGATTAATGGAGGTAAGACATGCAAAGCCCTTGATGTATGACAGGCACAGGAAAGGGAAGCAATAAGTTAGCTTTTCTGAAATGGGTTGCTTGAGTTGGCAGCCTTTCCTCCAGAAGACCTTTTCCAATAGCTTCAGAGGTAAACAAATCTAAGGCCTTCTCCCTCTGGCCAGAGTGCTGTAAATGAGGAACAACAGATAAGTTCGAACATGCTTGCGAGGTCTGTTTAATGAACGGTCACTTCCTGCAGGGCAGATGTGCTGTCTTTGGATCCAGCGGCAAAGAGTTGTGTTAAATTGATAGCGTCTGTCCTGACCCAGAGCTGAAAGATGATAACACGCGTACTGCGTGCTTACTGTTGTCACTGTGTTTATGAACACCTAAAACTTCAAGCCACGAAAATCTGGATTCTAGTCCTGCCCCATTTATTACTGGTAAAGGCTTTCCTTCAGCAATTCATGAAGGAAAAAAATTCAACCTGGAGATCCAAGTGGTTTAAGCAAAAACTCATTTAGCAAAACAGAAAGCAAAGTACACACTCCAGAGAGACAGAAATGGGCTGATCCAAATGGGATATCAAGTTCAGGAGGGATGGGGTTGGAGGGCCACACCAGAAACAAGGAGAGAAGTGACCATGTTACAGTAGAGAAAATAGGCCTCCATCAAGGACTGCAAGAAAGTAATGTGACACCTAGTTAAGTTCACAATTCGTTCCTGATCATTTACAACTAAGGGGGTATGAACTCACCAGAAGGGGAGGGCATATAGTCCAGCAGATTAAAAAGTAACCATTTTGCAAATGGGTGATTGACCCCTCCCATTGCCTAACGCCATATGACCCTGCGATTCCAATTTTGGGTATAAGTATTACATCTACCCTTGAATGTACTCTTATAATAAGACTCCAGTTTAACAGCTTTCTGTCTCTGGCCAGGGTGTGACATACAGTGCCCATCACGATGGAGTGAAGGGCATTACAGGAGCAACAAAACTGCAAAAGAAAATCAACAAACCACAATCCAGAACTTCAGAGACTCTATATCAACCACCTAGAACTAGGCCAGACTAATCTCTCCCCATCCTGAAGCTCAGGGACATTTGCGGAAGAGGGGGCGGTAAGAGTGTAAGAGCAAAAGGATGGGAGGAGCAATGATTTGCAAGATACTCCACACAAGTTAGGGCCGAAGCAATCATAATTGGACATCGTATGCCCGGTGCAATGTCCAACACACTATTGACCTCACAAAGTCTAGCATCTGCTAAAGGCACCAAGGGATTGACAGCCACAGTAGTGTTCCTATGCTTAAGGGGAACACAGGAAGGGGTTCAGGGAAATGCCACTGGGTCCTTGTACGTCATCGGAGAGGAGGGCCCAGAGGAGAGTCAGGCATGCACAAGAAAGGACTCTGGGAATCGGGGCAGGAGGCACGGGGGGGATGGGGCGGGAGGGGTGGGGAGGGGAAGCAGGGCGTTCAGGGGGAGGAGGAGGGAGGGAGGGAACTGGTGTACCTATTAAGTTTGTATGAGCTGAAATAATAATAAAAAATGTATTATATTAAAAAAAAAGGTCTGTGTTGTGACTATTTTAAGAGTTACAATGAATATTCATGAAATAGATGGCACATTCATTGGGGGTAAAGTCACCCTTCTCCTCTCCCAAATCACGATGGAACAGATCTCCCTTTTAGAGTATTTCCTCCCATGATTCTTCTGATAATATCCACATGGGGTGGTGGTGGGGTTAAAAATCACAGAACAAATAGTCTGACTGGAACTGGAGTGCTTTGATTTGCTGACAGACCCTTCATTAGCATATGTGATGGTTTGCGTTAATTGTGAATCTGACTGACCCAAGAGGAGAGCTGTGAGGTCCACCTGAGAGGGATTCTCTACATAATGGTTGCCCCCTAAGCTAGTGAAAGATTATCTTGACATTAACTGATATGGCTACATCCACCTTAATAGTAAGCAGGACCACTCCCTCAGCAGGGGGTCTAGGTCTACTGAAGGCAGAGAGCATATGCACGCATTGGTTCTCGTCCTCTGCTGTTGACTATGGATGGGGTGTCACCAGCTCTCTAGTTCCTGCTGTTGTCCCTTGGATCGTCAGCCAATGTCTCCTTTAAGTTGCTGGAATCAGATTTTTTGTTGCAGCAACATGTAATGAAACAAAGCAACGTGCATGCACAGTACCTTTGAAAGTGTCCAAGGCCTTTGTTTCTGCTATAGTGGAAAGAACTTAACCACAGCTTCAAGGATGTTTAACCACAAAGGAGCATCTGACTATCAGGAGACACAGCTACAGTTTCTCTGGTTCCCTCTTGTCTAGCTCCTTAGAGATACAGCTATCTCTTTTTCCTTGGTTACTTCCTGTTATACTTGGTCTCCTTTCCTTGCTTGCATAGTCTCAGCCCAGTGTATAACCTCTAGCCAATCACGCCACTCAGCACTGATTGGCAGCTCATCCTCTCGGTCCTGTCTGGCACATTGCTTGCTAGTGTTCCACCCAGGAGCTGCTTGTAGTTCTCCTCATGTATCATTCTGCATTGTGTCTTCTTGGATTTCCTGCGCCTGGCAGTCCCATCTTGTCCTTCTAAACTCTCCACTTTTAACTCAAGCAATACTTCTCACACAAAGTCTTTCTAAGACTCCGGCTAGATCAACTCTGGAAAACCATCCACCCAAAGTATTGTTTTGCTCTCCACTCCATCCAACAACTTGTAGTACTGAAATGGTCTATGTATTCCATCATTTCCCCCGCTGGACTGTGAGGTAAGGGCTTAGCTTTGTAACTCCTACACTCAACCCATATGGACCACTTATCAAGTGCTATTTTTCTAAATGTGCTTCATTTATTCTTTTCAGCCTCCCACCAGAGATGGCTTTTGTATCTAGTCGCTAGAGCAAACAAGGCACAGGGAAGTTAAACAAGATTGGGCAATGGCAGAGTGAGTTTCCTTCCACGCTGCCCTGTGGCTAGATCTCTCTGATATCGGGAAATGCATGCCCTGACTTTATTGTATCTCCCTGGCTTTTACAAACTTTGAAGGAATAGGTTTTTATCATTTTTTTATATAATAACTGTGTACAACCAGGGGGCAAAACCCAATCACTGACCCACCCTGGGCTCCATTAAAGATTTGTTTTCTTTTGATATTCACATATAGTGTTGTAACTAGAAACAACTTGGAGCATGAATGTGCATTGCATATTTTTGTATTATGTGTGACTTTGTTGAATAGGTAACTGTATATGGGCCTGTAGACTGTTCCTGAAATACTCCAGTGCTGAGCACGGTCTCTGACAGATCTTAAACTTGCAGCCTGTGTCCACTGAACAAAGCTAAGGTGTCAGTGGCATTACCACAACTTTCATATTATACTTTTCTATAAGGAATACTTTTATTTAACATGAGATTTATCCTCTGCAATTTTTAAGTGTGCAAGGCAATATTGCTTACTCTAGGCACAGATCTTTAGTACCGCTTCCTTTTATATGAAACTTTGCTTGATCAATAGCGCCTCCCAATTTCCTCCTCCTTCCATCTCCTCACAGACAACCTTTTACTCTAGCAGCCAAGTCTGAGCTACCTCATCTAAATGAAGTCATGCGTTTGTCTTGCTATGACTTGCCTAGTTCCCCTAACATGATGTCATTAGAGTTCATTCATGTTGTTGCATATGTCAGGATTTCCTTCTTTTTAAGGCTGAAAAATATTCCATTGTATGTATATAGCACATTTTCTTATCTGCTCATGTATCAGTGGGTGTTTGGGTTGTTCTCATACCTTAGCTATTGTGAATAATCCTGACGTGAACATGGGAATACAGATGTCTCTTCCACATCCTGATTTTTGTTCTTTTAAATGAATGTCCAGACATGGTATTATTACTGGATCATAATGTAGTTCTGTTTCCAGTTTTTTGAAGAAACTCCATTTTTATACAGTGACTGTACTATTGTGATACACGTATGCAATATATATGCAATATTATATATATAGTATACATGTATTACATATAGAAGATACTGGTGTATATTCTCAATAGCCCAATAGTTTGCAAGAGGAATGTGTATTTTCAATAATCAAAATTTGGACATATGTAGAATTTTGTTAGTCTTTTGGAGTGTAATGCATCCAAACTAATGGAGTTCTGGAAGATGCAAACTTGAGCCAGTTTAGTCTGGAGGGGAACAGGAGGAAACAGAAACAGCCTCTGCTGCTCCAGAAGCCTGCTGCTTCCTTTGCAGCCACTCCGCAGGGACTCTCAAGCGCCGGCAGGTGATGCTATTTCAACACTCTAGAGCATGGTGTTCACATAATAATTACAGAGCTTTTACAGCCTGCAACGTATAGAACCATGGGAAATATTTATGTTGTAATGCTAAGGGGTCTCTCCCATCTCCACAACTCAGAGATAGTTCTCAGAGGAGAAACTCCTTTGAAGAATTCTTGGCTCTCAGCAAGTCCAACTCCACCCATCTTAGCACAGACCCAGAGAGGGATATGACTGGAGCGAAGCAGCAGAGCTGCAGAGACGTTGCCACAGGAGGCTGGCGTGAGAGCAGCCTGGGTGAAGATCCATCCCACACGGTTGGGAGCACTTGAGAAAGCCCTGGTGCTGGAGGACTTCCTGTTCCTTGCTAGATGAGCCCACGGTAGGGAATTTCAGAGTAACAGGCCCCTTGACGCCTTGGTCGTGATAAGAGTTTATCCTGGCATTTCACACTCAAAAGGAAATGATGCTTGGGGGGATGGCTCGTGGTAAGATGTTTGCCCTGTACATGTGGGGTCATCTGTCAATCTCCAGTGCTGTGAGGAGGAGGAGGAGAGGAGGCGATGAAGGAAGAGAGGAGGAGAAGGAGGAGAAGAAGGAGGAAGAGGAGGAGGAGGAAGAGAAGAAGGAGGAAGAGTAGGAGGAGGAGAGGAGGCGATGAAGGAAAAGAGGAGGAGGAGGAGGAGGAGGAGGAAAAGGAAGAGGAGGAGGAGGAGGGGGAGGAGGAGGAAAAGAAGGAAGAAGAAGAAGAGGAGGAGGAGGGGGAGGGAGGAGGGAGAGACGGGGATGGGGGAGGGGGAGAAGCTGCCTCTTGCCTAGTATGCTCTGTGCTCTCACTGCCTTTGTCCTCTTCAGCCACTGGGAGAACGAGGTGAGAGTCATTTAATAGGCGACTTTGCTGGCCAGGGCGGCTCACATCTGTGATCCCAGAACTTGGTAGGCAGAAGGAACAGGATCAGGAGTTCAAGGTCGTCCTCAGCTACACAGGGAGTTTGAGAGGGGCTTCAGCTTTGTAAGACCCTGTTTCTCACAAAATAACAACCACAACGCAACATGAACTTAAAAGAGATCCATTTAGAGTTTAGGGAAGTGACTCAGCAGTAGAGTGATGGCTATGCGACCACAGGACCCCAGTTCAGAAACCAGCATCTCTATAAAAAGTTGAGCAGGGCGATACGCTTCTGTCTTCCTAGCTCCGGGAGGTGGACACAGACGGATCCCGGGAGCTTGCTAGTCGGCAAGCCTACTGCAGTTCATGAGCTCAGCTTCACTGACAGTCTCCGTCTCAAAACACAAGATGGAAAGTAACATGCACAGGCATGTAAACACATGGGCCACACGCAAAAAAGGAGAAATAAAAGCAACATTTCAATTAGGTTCTGTTAAAAAAGGCACCATTTTATTGCACACCCACCATGTGGCAGACACCATGCTGTTCATAAATGCTGAGATTTAGAGATGAGTTTGCTCAGGAGAACAGAGTTGCACAGTCAGCAAATTCTGAATTTGTCTCCAAAAGGACTTTTATAAAACCTACAGGAAATTAGGGTCCATTAAAATACATGATTACTTAGAGGAAAAAGGAGAGCTGGAACAGTACTTAAATTCGTTTGGGTTCAGATTGCTCCTTTAAGACTGGCAGGATTTTTCATGACAAGGCATGGTTTTGTGGAACGATATTTCATCGGTGGATAATAGCAGCACCTCATTAGATGAAGGGAAGATGATAGATGATAGACGATCAATTTTCATTGCGGCTCCTCTATTCAGGGCGATGCCTGTCCCGTCTCGAGGAGTGGCTTCGAATGCTACTAAATAACCCCAAAACACTGCATTCATACCAGTGTTTGAACAAACCCACAAAATTGCTTATCCCCCAATGAGACATTCAGACATTAAACACATTTTACCTGTGTGGAAAACTCTTTTAGCATTTTTTATGGGTAAACAGTAGCATACATTTTTATTGTACATGAGGAGTTTAAGTGCGAAATATTTGTGCCTTTAACATTTGCTAGTGAAAAATGTCTAGAATGAGTTAACATGTTTATAATAAAAGACCTGCGATTAGCCTTGTATTCTTCTCTATTGTTTTTTTTTTTCAGAAATATTGACTTTTCATTTTCTTTGTATTCAGACTATCAGAGTTAGACACAGATGTCAACTTGACAATTGAAAATTTGAACTCTGAGCACATTTGTGAAGAATTAAGCCCTCTGAACAAGCCTGCAGGAGATTGTCTTAGTGATGAGGAAATCCAACCATGGTAGGTTGGACTAGGCCCTGGGCAGGTGAATAAGATGGAGGAAGCTGGTTAAGGAATTCTTTGGCATACTTGGCCAGACATCCTGGTTTGGCGAGTGAGGATCATCAGTGGTCCTGTGGACCTAGTGTGGCCCGGTCCCTCTGTTCCTGGCGGTGGCATGAGCTCTCCTGCCAAGCTGGGTAAGGAATTGCAACCAAGAAGCATAAGGAAAATAAAACCCTTGTTTCCTGAAGCCAGTTGCAGCAGAGCAGCTGCAACATCCACTATGAAAAGGAAATGAGGAAATGAATCGGGGAATAAAGTGCTTGTTGTGTAGGCATATGGACTGGCCAAACGGTGAGCTCAAGATTCAGCGGGACATCCCACCACGGTAAATAATGTGAAGACCCATGGTCCATATACATACACAGATGTGCATGGACCTCCCCACACATGTGAGCATGCAAGCACACCTTCATGCACACCATACACACATGAAGAAAAAAACCTACCTTGAATATATTGTACACTTTTAAAATTTTTTGTGTGTATACACACATGCATTGGTGTGTATGTTTGTGTGTGTGTGTGTGTAGAAGGTGGCACTGGAGTGTACATGCATGTGGAGGTCCAAGGGTGACATCAGGAATCATCCCGATTGTTCTACTTCCCTATTGCTTTTCTTTGGGGTTTCTCAGGCTCAGCCTTCTAGGGCAGCCACTGCCATTTCCACACAACATTTTCATATGGGATCTGGGATCTAAACTCGGATCCTTTTGCCTGAATGGCAAAGACATTAATGCCTGAATCATCTCTCCAGCCCCTATTTATACACTTTTGATTTTCCTCTTGCGTGACTCATGTGTTAGAATGGGAGCAAAGGTTTTGGTTTGGTTTTCTGCTGTTATTATTGAAAAATGAACTCTTACTTTTGCTTCCTTACATCTTCTGAATGTCCTGTGTATTCCTTTTGCAATAAAAAGTTATTTTTAGAAGTATGCAATCCGGTCCCTTTTTTTCACCCCACCCCGCTCCGCCGGTCGGGACGCGTATGCGAGATCCAGCCGGGCCTCACCGCCCGCTCTAGGACCCCAGGTCAGCCCACAGGGACCCGGCTCCGACTCCCGCCATCCAGCCGGAGCCGCGCGGGGGCCGAGGGACGAGGAGGACCTCCCCCTGCGCCCGGGCCCCGCCCCAGCTGCCCTCGGGTTAAATAGCTCCACGCCAACGCGCCCATCGTCCCTTTTTTTCACCCTACCCCGCTCCGCCGGTCGGGACGCGTACGCGAGATCCAGCCGGGCCTCACCACGCGCTCTAGGACCCCAGGTCAGCCCACAGGGACGCGGCTCTGACTCCCACCATCCAGCCGGAGCCGCGCAGGGGCCGAGGGACGAGGAGGACCTCCCCCTGCGCCCGGGCCCGCCCCAGCTGCCATCGGGTTAAATAGCTCCACACCGACGTGCCCATCCTCCCTTTTCACCCCACCCCGCTCCGCCGGTCGGGACACGTGCGGTCCACCCGGGCCTCACCCCACGCCCTAGGTAAGTCCCCGTTCGGGCCCCGCCCACCAGTACCCCAGGCCAAATAATTCAGTTTAGTGAAATTGAGAGATCTTAAGAGTTAAAATGACAATGTCAAAGTCAAAGTGCAAATCCATGAGAAGCAACACTCAAGTAAACAAATTTCCCACTGAAGGAATTAATCCCATAGTGTTAGACTCCAACAAGAACAAACCCGCGGAAAAAGGCCAAGAAAGCCTGACCCAGAATAACGACTTTCAAAATATGATCATTACCATGTTCAATACTATGAAAGAGGAAATCCGGGAGGAATTACATAATCGAATCAATCGCTTTGAAGAGGAACACAACAGACATCTGGAGGAGTTGAGAAAAACAATGCAAGAATCAAAAACTGGCATAGAGCAGTTAAAACAAACTCAAGCAGAGTTTAAAACTGAGCTAAAAGACAAGTTATCTTCAACCCAGAACTCCACAGAGAGTCTTATCAACAGAACTAATGAAGCAGAAAACAGAATTTCAGACCTTGAAGATAAAGTGGGAGTACTAACCAGCTCAATGGAAGAGGTTGTTAAAGCCAAAAAGATACTTGAGAGAAATATCCAAGAGATATGGGACACCCTGAAGAAGCCTACCATGCATATTCATGGAATACCGGAGCAAGAATCTCAAAATACCACCCCTGAGGAAATTTTTCAAACGATCATCAAGGAAAACTTTCCTCATCTAAAAAAAGAGAGGCCCATTCATATACAAGAGGCATTCCGCACCCCAAACAGATACGACCAAACTAGAAGCACACCGCGGCAAATAATAGTTAAAACACTCCACATTCAAGATAAAGAACTGGTGCTGAGAGCTTCAAGGGAGAAAAAACAAGTCACTTTTAAAGGCAAACCCTATTAAAATAACAAATGACTTCTCAGTCGAAACAGTAAAAGCAAGAAGAGCTTGGAGAGACATACTTCAAGTATTGAATGAGCAAAAATGTCAACCCAGGCTCATTTACCCTGCAAAACTATCAGTCATGATCGAGGGAGAAAGAAAAATTTTCCAGCACAAAGACAACTTTAAGGGATACATGGCCACCAAACCAGGCCTTCAAAAACTGCTAGAAATGATACTCAAGCGTGAAGAAAAAAACAGGCATATCCAGGAGAACAGAAGGCAAATATAACACCATTAAAAGCGAAGCAATATACTTATAAAAGCTACTAAACATAATAAATGTCTGGAATTAACAATAGTTTCTCCATTATAACACTAAATGTTAATGGACTTAATTCACCGATCAAGAGACACAGATTACAAGCTTGGATTAAAAATCACAATCCATCAATCTGTTGCCTGCAGGAAACCCATCTCACCACAAAAGATAGGCACGCTCTAAAAATAAAAGGCTGGTCAACAATTCTACAAGCAAATGGAAGCAGAAAACAGGCAGGGGTAGCCATTATGCTATCAGACAAAGTGGATTTCAAACCAAAAAAAATTATAAGAGACACGGATGGATACTACATTTTAGTCACAGGTACAATTCACCAGGAAGATTTCACAATACTGAACATATATGCACCCAATACGGGCCCCTCCACATTCATTAAGAAAACCCTACAGTGTCTAAAGCAAGAAATCAACCCCCAAACGATAATTCTTGGGGACTTCAACACCGCCCTCTCTACATGGGATAGATCAACAGGTCAAAAGCTTAACAGAGACACTTTGGAACTTAATCAAACCCTGAAAGAAATGGACCTCACAGATCTCTATCGAACTTTTCACCCACGCACCAAAGAATACACATTTTTCTCAGCAGCACACGGAACTTTCTCCAAAATAGATCACATATTGGGCCACAAAATGAATCTACACATATACAAGAAAGTTGAAATTCTAACCTGTGCCCTATCAGACCACCACGGCCTAAAGCTGGACATCCACAACACATCAAACAAGAGAAAATACACTAACTCCTGGAAACTTAACACTATGATGCTGAATGAGAACTGGATTCAGGAAGAAATTAAAAAGGAAATTCAAGATTTCCTGAAAGTGAATGATAACGAAAATACAACTTACCAAAATCTCTGTGACACAATGAAAGCTGTTCTAAGAGGTAAGTTCATAGCTCTTAATGCCCACGTCAAAAAAATGGAAACATCAGAAATAAACAACTTAACAATGTAGCTTAAAGCTTTAGAGAAACTAGAGCAATCTGATCCCAAAAGCAGTAGAAGAGAAGAGATTAGCAAAATAAGGGGAGAAATATCTGAAATCGAGACTAAGAAAACGATAGAAAAAATCAACCAATCAAAAAGCTGGTTCTTTGAAAAAAATCAACACGATTGATACACCCCTAGCTAAACTAACCAAAAGCAAGAGAGAGAAAACCCAAATTAACAAAATTAGAAATGAACATGGAGTTATCACTACTGATACCCAAGAAATCCAGAGAATTATAACATCATATTTCAAAAACTTATACTCTGTGAAGTTTGACAACACAAAAGAGATGGATGAATTTCTAAGTAAACACAACTTACCTAAATTGAATCAGGAAGTTGTGAATTATTTAAATAGTCCTATAACATATAAGGAAATTGAGGAAGTAATCTCGAATCTTCCCACCAAAAAATGTCCTGGACCAGATGGATTCAGCACAGAGTTCTACCAGACATTTAAGGAGTTAATAACACCAATACTCCTTAAACTGTTCCATCAAATAGCAAAGGAAGGAACACTACCAAATTCCTTCTAGGAAGCTAATATCGTTTTAATCCCAAAACCTAATAAAGATTCACTTAAAAAAGAAAACTATAGGCCGATCTCCCTGATGAACACAGACGCAAAGATTCTCAACAAAGTCTTACCAAATCGGATTCAAAAACATATTAAAAAGATCATTCATGGGGACCAAGTAGGCTTCATCCCCGGCACACAAGGTTGGTTCAACATACGCAAATCAATAAATGTAATTCATCATGTAAACCAGTCCAAAGTCCAAGACCACATGATACTCTCGATAGATGCAGAAAAAGCTTTTGACAAGATCCAACAGCCTTTTATGATCAAAACGCTAGAGACAGTAGGAATGGAAGGAACCTTTATCAATATAATAAAAGCTGTATACAACAAGCCCACAGCAAGGATTATGCTCAATGGGGAACAATTGGAAGCATTCCCACTTCGATCAGGAACTAGACAAGGCTGTCCACTCTCACCACTTCTATTCAATATTGTACTTGAAGTCTTAGCTGAAGCCATAAGACAAGAAAGGGACATAAGAGGGATTCAAATTGGCAAGGAAGAAATCAAGCTATCACTATTTGCAGATGACATGATCTTATACCTGAGTGATCCCAAAAACTCCACCAGGAAGCTCCTGGAACTAATTGAGAAGTTCAGCAGGGTGGCAGGATACAAAATAAATGTGCAAAAATCAGAGTCCTTCGTATATGCCCAGAATGAAAGAAGTGAAAAAGCCTTGAGAGAAACCATGCCATTTACTATAACCCCTAAAAAAATGAAATACCTTGGTATAAACCTAACTAAGGAAGTAAAAGACCTTTACAATGAAAACTTTAAAACCCTAAAGAAAGAAATTGCAGAAGACACCAGAAGGTGGAAAGACCTCCCTTGTTCCTGGATTGGCAGAATCAACATTGTAAAAATGACCATCCTACCAAAGGCAATATACAGATTCAATGCTATACCAATCAAAATCCCAAAGCAATTCTTCAAAGAAGTTGACCAAACAATCTCAAAGTTCATATGGAGGCACAAAAGACCCAGGATAGCCAAAACAATCCTGAGTAACAAAAACACAGCTGGAGGTATTACCATACCAAACCTAAGTCTATACTACAAATCCATAGTTATAAAGACAGCCTGGTACTGGCTCCAAAATAGACACACAGATCAATGGATAAGGATTGAAGACCCAGATATAAGCCCACAAAGTTACAGCCATTTGGTCTTTGACAAAGGGGCCCAAAGAATCCAATGGAAAAAGAACAGCATCTTCAACAAATGGTGCTGGCAAAACTGGATCTCCACATGCAGAAGATTAAAGCTGGACCCGTACTTGTCACCATGTACAAAACTTAATTCCAAATGGATCAAGGACCTTGATATCAAGCCAGAGACTTTAAAAACCATAGTTGAAAGGATAGGGAACTCCCTCGAGCTGATTGGGCTACTCCAACACTTCCTAGACAGACATCCAATGGCACAGTCACTGCTACCAACTCTCAACAGTTGGGATCTTGTGAAATTAAAGAGCTTCTGTTCAGATAAAGAGATTGTCACACGAGCTCAAAGGCAACCCACAGAATGGGAGAAAATCTTCACTAACCACATATCTGACAGAGCTCTACTGTCCAGAGTGCACAAAGAACTTAGAAAATTAAACTCCAAGGAAAACACTTGCCCAATTAAAAAATGGGCCCTGGAACTTCAAAGAAACTTTACCAGGGATGAAATTAAAATGTCGAACAATTATCTTAAAAAATGTTCCACTTCCTTCGCCATCAGGGAAATGCAAATCAAAACTTCCCTGAGATATCATCTCACCCCGGTCAGGATGGCAAAACTCCACAATACAAACAACGACAAATGCTGGAGAGGATGTGGAGAGAGGGGAACTCTCCTACATTGTTGGTGGGAATGCAGGCTCATACAGCCACTCTGGCGAGCCGTCTGGAGATTCTTAAAGAAATTAAAGATTGAAATGCCGTATGACCCTGCTATCCCACTTTTGGGAATAACCCCCCATGCAGCAGAGGTTCGCCTCGATAGCACAAGCTCGACCATGTTCATAGCAGCACTGTTTACAATAGCAAAGTCATGGAATCAACCTAAATGTCCAACAGTTGACGAGTGGATAAGGAAACTGTGGTACATCTATACAATGGAGTACTACTCAGCCATCAAAAATGATGAATTACTGGAATTTGCTGGGAAATGGATGTCATTAGAAAGAATTATATTAAGTGAAGTATCCCAAACCCAGAAAATTAAGCGCCGTATGTACTCCCTAATAGGTGGCTCCTAGTACCAAAGTCACCCAGCCCACATTGAGACACTCAAAAGTAAACCTATGTAACACAGTAATTGCAAGGATTATGAACAAGAGAGATGGGTTAGGAGGGCCACACCAGAAACAAGGAGAGAGGAGACCATGTTACAGCAGAGAAAATAGGCCTCCATCAAGGTCTGCAAGTAAGTAATGAGAAACCTGGTTAAGTTCACAGACGTTCTTTCCTGATCTCACCAGAAGGGGAGGGCATATAGTCTAGCAGATAAAAAGTAATCATTTTGCAAATGGGTGATGGACCCCTCCCTCAGTGAGGTTTCCTACTCTTATTACATCTACCCTTGAATGTGCTATTACAACAAGACTCCAGTTTAACAGCTTTTTGTCTCTGGCCAGGGGGTGACATACAGTGCCCAGCAGAATGGAGTGAAGGGAATTGCAGGAGCAGCAAAACTGCAAAAGAAAATCAACAAACCACAATCCAGAACTTCAGAGACTCTATATCAATCACATAGAACTAGGACAGCCTAATCTCTCCCCATCCTGGAGCTCAGGGACATTTGCGGAAGAGGGGGCGGTAAGATTGTAAGAGCAAAAGGATGGGAGGAGCAACGATTTGCAAGATTCTCAACAATAGTTGGGGCCAAAGCAATCATAATGGGACTTTGCATGCCCTTCGCAATGTCCAGCGCACTGTTGCCCTCATAAAGTCTAGCATCTGTTAAGGGCACCGAGACCCCTGGAGGCAAGGGATTGACAGCCATAGTAGTGATCTTATGCTTAAGGGGAACAAGAGAAAGGGCTTATGGAAATGCCACTGGGTCCTTATATGTCATCGGAGAGGAGGACCCAGTGGAGAGTTAGGCGTACACAATAAAGGACTCTCTGGGAATTGGGGGGGAGGCACTGGGGGAAGGGGAGGGGGAGGAGGGGGGAGGGAGGGAACTGGTAAAAAATTTTAAAATGTATAATTAAATTTTTAATAAAAAAAAATCCACAAAAAAAAAATTAAGCAATCTAAGATTTAGAAGCAGAAGAGGAGGCAATAAGAATATAAGTGCCTGAACAGGGGAAAAAAGGATACAGTCAGACAGAATCTTCTGGCAGGACGGGGCTGCTGCATCCATGAACTCACTGCAGTTATGTGAACTTCACAAGACCTGCACAAGATCTGGCCTATCAATATTTCATCAGGGAAGGGGAAAGATGTCAGGAGGCTCCACACCTCCCTCTGATACTAATGAGCATTAATGCTGGATGCCAGAGGAAGGGGAGATGCTTTCCTTGGGTATGCCCACTGATATGTAATTCACACTCTAGGAAGTACGCAGGCACTTGCCAATACAGACAACCCAGGTGAAACTCAGTGGGCCATGCACACAAAAAGATTTGAAAATAAGAAGAGACTGGTAGGAAGGAAGGTTAGTAGGGAGGATGGGTTGGGTAAAAAAGGTTGGAAAAACACTAATTCATTGTATTCATGTATGAAATGCTTAAAGAATAAAAATAAATTAAATTTTAAAAATAAAAAAAATAAAAAAAAAGAAGTAATGCAATCCTCAAGTGACCAGTATGGATCCTTACATGATAAGATGAGAATTCCAAATGTTTCCTTATCTTTTGTCCTGTCTTTGGTACATTCCCATCACAAGCCAATGGCTAAAAGGGTTTCATGATTAGATAACCTAACTAGTAAGTGACTGTATTATCATAAACAGGAAGAGAAGCGGAGATTACTTTGCATATAATTAGTTTGTATGTGATATTATTCCTTCTTATCACATTCCTGTATTCAGGAAATCCTTATGATAGAATCAACATTATTACCTACACTCAAACTATGAGTTGAAAAAAAAAGTGAATCTTCAATGGTTTTGCTTATCTAATGCCAAAGAGGTTGCCTGCAGGGAGTGGGTGGTGAAGAGTAAAAAACAGACCATAGATAATAGCCACAGGCTTTGTGACTGTGTCCTACTAAGTTCTATGGTGCTTATTCCTAGACTTGATCTACTTAGAAATTCATTGAGCATATATGAGTACATGCCTTTTGTTGAATTTGGGAAGCCTACAAGCATAATTTCTTCAAAAATATTTTCTACCCAACTTTCTGTTTGGTAATTATACATAAGTTAGATACTCTATATTCTCCCTCTTATCCCCAAGGCTCTGTAACATTTTTCAATCTCTCTTCTCATCGTTTTTGCAAAACCATGGTTTCTGTAGGCCTTCACGTTGTCTAGCCTTCTATCATCTACCATCTCCTTCGAAGTTCATCCAGAGTAGTTTTTAATTTCTTATATTTTTCAGTTGTACATGGTTCGCTTCAATTTTACGTTTTTGAATAATAGTCTGTTTGTCTGCTAACTTTTTATCACTATTGCTAAGCAATTTCAAGCACGTTTTCGTTATGTTCTTGAGCACAGCCAAAATAGTAGCTTCTGCATCCTTTCCAGTTAATTCCAACATCTGCTTCATCTTCAGGGTT
This sequence comes from Typhlomys cinereus, assembly GCA_023101885.1. Taxonomy (NCBI): domain Eukaryota; kingdom Metazoa; phylum Chordata; class Mammalia; order Rodentia; family Platacanthomyidae; genus Typhlomys; species Typhlomys cinereus. The sequence continues at coordinate 245,207 of JALPQD010000128.1, forward strand.
TGTCTCTAGGTACTGCCTTCCTCTGAAGCATGAGTTAAATTTTCCTGTAACGTTATAGCAACTTTGAATTATGTCTTAATGATGTTATACTTCTCTTCTGTTATATTCATGCTTAGGATCTATTTTGTGAATGCATGGTTCATGAGCCAGCAGGATACTTAGGAAGAGTTTGATGCATGAAACTTTGGGTCCTGCCCCCAACCTGCCACAACTACTGAGCTAGTTGGGCTTTTGATTGCTGTGATGAAATACCCAACATAAATGATGCAAGGAAGGAAGGACTGATTTTGGCTTGTGGTTTCAGAATTCCTTGGCCACGTGGTGAGGCAGAATGTCATGGTTATGGGAACATATGGCAGAAGCTACTCATCCAGTGGCATGTGAGAGAGAAAGAGAGAGAGAGAGAGAGAGAGAGATACAGTCCTCAAGAACTTGTTTCCCATGACCCACTTACTCCAGCTAGGCCTTAACCTCCCAAAATTTCCAGAACCTCCCAAAGTAGTGCCACTGTCTAGAGACTAAGTCTTTAATACATGAACCTTTAGGGGAGACTTCTTAGGTAAACCATATCAACTCTTTCTTGGACTCCTTTTGCCCCGGCATGCAGTTGCTAGGGTTACCATGTGTGCTGTCCTCTGATTCCTTTGTCAGGAATCGAAGAATGTCTGCTTTTTGCTTAGAACTGACCAGGGCCTGCCCTCAGGGGAAAAGTCCATTAAACATGGCTTTGTCCAAATACTGACTTCTTGTCTGCATTTTGCCTGCCGTTGTTCCCTCTCCAGTCCCTTAAGGGAAAGGTTATTTACATTCTTTCTGTCTTCTAGGTTTTGCGACTTTTTTTATTGATGGGAGATTTGGTGTTATAAGAACTATTTTGCCATTACAGAAGTGGAACCTCAGATTCCCATGTCTTAGGAAGTAATGCTCAGAGGTGTTAAGGATGGGGTAGAAATGAAGAGAGAGATGCAGAAAACCTGTCAGCATGCCTCACAGGCAGCCCCAGGGAACAGGAAGAGGGTTTCGGCAATTGAATGAAAAGGAAAGTTGATACTGAGATTCCCAGTAGATGCTGAGGTCGGTTTGATCCAAAGCTGCTAAGTGCAGCAGGGCTCTGGGGTTGATCATCTTGAGTATCAGCTTCCTGGCAGAGATAACACGAAGGCAACAGCTCGCGTAATGAGTACACTGCTAGGCATGTTGTAAATACTTTATGTGTAATAAGTAATGCAATGCATGCAACAGCTTGAATATATAAATAGGGATCATCAGTGTCCCCGCTTTAGAAGGCCAATGGAAGTCTAAACTTACAAAAGAGCTAAAAATGAAAGACCAGGAGTTGCACATACAAATAGAGGAGCTCGTTACGCAAAAACTAAGATTATTATTGCAATTTACTCATTCATTTGCTATTTCTGAATATTTGAATGTGAGTTTCAGTTGGACAGATCTAAATTAGTCAAGTGAGTGCTTTAAGTTTAGGGTATTCCCCCCCCCCCCACTTTGGTATTGTTGTTGAGAGCATCTCCTATCTTGGAAACTTTTGAAAACAGGAACAGGAACTTGTGACTTAACCGGGAAGCAAATAGCCACGTGGGCTTTAGCGAGGGTATCAACCCGGAGACATGATTACCCTCTACCGGCCACGTCCAAGAACAGCTGGAAGCAGAGGCAGAAGAAAGCATGAGGCACAGGAGTTGGGGGACCATCACCCCCATTAGTTCAGCCGCCAGAAACTTTATGATGGGAGGATATTTAGTAGAAGAAGGGGGAAACTCCTTAAGATGTGGCACTACCGATTCAGGGAGCTAGAGATTCAGGGAGGTCCTAGCTCTCGGCTACAGACAAGTCTGGATATGGACAGACGTGCGCCGGACATGTACCCAATAGAGAACCATGAGCCGTGGGATGAACAACCAATGGGAAGCGGCCATCTAACCTGCCCTTGCAATGGACACCTAGTAAATGATTCGTGGCTGACCCCCAGAGAAGGGATGGCAACACCTGATTGGACCCCTGACCCTAGCTAAGTCCAAACAGCTCCTTAATAAATTTGAATCTGCAGCAATTCGTCCACTGCTGCTCCTCACCTGTTTCCCAGGGTCTGGTCGGTCACCCCATCGCTGGCTTGCCCCCTCTTCTCAAGCCTTCAGGTCCCGCCTTTTCCTCCTCCTTTCCCCGGCTGGCCTTATGGGGATTGGGCAACATTAAGAGACCGGGGAATGCATGGGAACTGGAAAGGAGCAAGACCAGGATTTTGTAACTAAAAAAAAAAAAAAAAAAAGATTGGGGTGAGGAGATGGCTCAGAAGTATATAAAGGCCTTTGGCTCACGAGCAAAAGGAACTGAGTTCCGGATCCCAAGAGCTTATGTAAAAAATGCCAGGCAGATATGGTATCAACCTGTAATTCTAGCCCTAGAAGGTGGAGCCTGAGAATCCCCAGAACAAAGCAATAAGGTGGAAGAGCAATCCAGGATGATTCCTGGTATCATCCTTGGGCCTTATGATGATAAAAGTGTCAGCTTTACTCTAGATAGAACTCTAGGAACATTTGTAAAAAAAATTAGTAGTTGAATTAAGCCCTGAGCAGGCCTGCAGGAGATTGTCTTATTGATGAGAAAGATCCAGTCCATGATTGATGGAACTTTCCCCTGGAAAGTGGATAAGAGCTGATCAGGTTGTTGCCTTTCTTTGTTGTACTTGGACAGGCTGTCTGGCCAGTGAGGTTTATCCCTCTTCCAGCAGTCCTGTAGATATGATGTGGCCCGTCCCCTTGGTCCCTGCTGTTGGAATGAGCTCCCCTGACAAGCTGGAGTAAGAAATGTAACTGGACAATAGTAAGCCAAGATAAAACCCCTTGTTCCCCTCAGCTGTCTGGTCCTGAATTTATCAACAACATGCAGAGTAACTGCGACAGGCCTCCATAGGCTCACCAGACACACGTGCACTCTTGCACGTAAATGTGTAAACATACACACACAAATGCACATATACCATACAGACATAATAAGAAAAGAGGAAGCAAGAAGTCTTCCATCAGAGAGGTAACTTGATGTAACATGGAGGCCTGACACCCACGGGAGTAGACAGGTCAGAGTGAACCCCAGGGTCCACAGAAGCACACAGGTGGAGAGTGAGAGGGAGTGGGAGAGAATGGTGAGGGGAAGGGAAGAGGTGGATACACAATATGCTTGTAAACATAAAATAAAATAAAGAGTCTTCCATCATAGGTAGCGATGCTCTCTGAGGACAGAAAACTTACCAGGGGCTGGGCCACCAAGAAGGCCCAGGGTGTGGTGAGGGTCATTCTGGCTCTTGGTTACAAAGGACTTGCATCTGAACCTGGCACAATTCCTCACTCACTCTGAATCCTGGGTAATGTCTACCCTGGACGCTTCCAATGAGGAAACGGAATAATGCAAGGAAAGATGCCAGCGATGTTACTGAATGATGAGAAAATCTGCTTAGACTTGTCATAATAGAGTAGCCAAAAACATACAGGAGAAAATTGTAATATACAGCAACAGGCTGAACAACCAAATCACAGAGCAACTATGTAATTGAACATTATACTGTTTGTAATTATGTTTTGAAGAACAAGATTAATGGGGAAATACATGACTATATATAAAGTTCTGTGAAGAATAATGGATGAACTGTATATAAATATGATTTTAAAGCAAATGCATCAAACAATGAACAGTGGTTGTCATTTGAGTTGGGAGAATATAAGTGATGTTGTTTTCTTTTACAGTGTATTAAAATCCCAAATTTTTAAAAACTTTCAGGCTTTTCTGTGATGAGAATGAATTGCTTCTATAAGAATGTGGAAGCATAAATGGAGATAAGTCATAGCTGTCTTAATGCTAATGGCTTTTACCTCTGTTAGCATGTTGTTCTAACTTGCAGTTCTCTGAATCCTCCTTTGGCTTGGCCCCTGGGAACATGGCACCATGCCAGCAAAGCAAGAGCTTGCACCTACAGGAACTGAAAGGACTTTTCTCCACTTGCTTTGGGTGGTTTTGTCTGACTGGGTGTGCCTCACTCAGAGAGGAAGTGTGTGTCACCAGAAAAGAATTTAATTCTTTGAGCAAGAAGATGGTCAGTGGAGAGAGAAAAACACTTTCTCGGTGGTGCTTCTGGATGCTAGAGGCGCCCCCTTCCTAGCCTGAGGACTCAGGGAGGAGTCAGCTTCAACACCTGCCAGGCACGCGTGCACTTGTGCACGCACGCACGCAGGCACACAGAGAGATACACTTGCACACATGCACACACACAGAAACACACAGAGATGCATGCATGCACACACGCACACAGATATACACACACTTGCATCAGGCACATGTGCATACATGCACAGACGCACACACATGTACAGTGCACACACAGCAGAGTACGCACACAGATACAGACACAGACACACATGCAGAGATACACACATGCACACACACTCACACAGACACACACACACATACAGACACACACACATACAGGCATGCACCAGGCACCCGCATGTGCACACATACACAACAGACACACACACCAACACTCTCACACATGCACATGCACACACACACACCAGGCACATGTATGCCAACAAACACACATCAGGCATGCACACACGCACACACAGACACACACAAACATACACACAGAGACACCCAGACACAAAGACATGCAATACATACACAGATACATATGTGTGCACGTGGACATAGACACAGACACACATAGACACACACACACACACACACACACACACACACACATACACGCTCCATGCCACAGAGAAGGAATGTGGAAACCCCTCCTCCCCCCAGTGTTCTGAGAGGACAGGGTTCTCTGACTTGGCCTGACCGACTTTGCTTTGTGGAGAAGTCAATGTGTATTTGCACCTCTGCTTGCTACCTGTAAAATCCCACTCGCACATCTGCCCGCCTGATGGGAAGTCCACCGGGGGTGGGGGGGAGAGATTGCGTTTCATCCTGTTCTGTATCCACAAGGGGCCTGAGCACGCTCAGTTATTGAATAAAATGACAGTCGTTCCCAGTGGCTTTTTAATATGTAGTCAGCACTGGCAAATACATTTGTGATTGCGACTCTCCAGGGTGTGCTTTTCATGACATCTTAATCAAAGAAAAGGCCTAAAACAAGTAAAGGGAAGTGTTAAAAGTGTGAGCTGTCCAGACAGTGATGGTGAAAGTTATACCCACATTAATCACTTTAACGCTTGATTTCTTCACCTCAAATACGACCTATCTCCTGATGGCCATCGGGTAGCCGCAGCATCCCCTAGGGTGATACACGTGGGCTAATCCACGGCATTGATCTTGTCTAATATCCTAGCCAGTGTTGGAAACCCTCAATGCCTTTGTATGAAAACGTATTAATTTACTGCAAGCTTGCCATGTAGCAGTCATTTTACCAGGTACTGGGTGGGTGTCAAGAGATTCCGAAACAGTGCGCATGACCACAAAAAAATCCACTGTGTGGTCTAAGGGAAAGGGCAGAAATGAATTCTCCAATTGAATGCAATAAATACAAGGTTAATAGCCCAGAGCAGGAGGTGAAACATCTACCCAGACTTAACTATTTCATTTCAATGATGAAATTTATAGCTCTCCTTTATCTTTGAAGTTTAGAAAATAATAGGGTTCTGATTGGGAAAAGCAAAGAGGCATCAATTTCACAAAGGATAATTTTGTGCAGAAAGTGAAATTGAACATATACTATGAGCAGATGTATAAATGAGTGCAGATACGAAGTTTGGAAAAGAAATGGGTCATTGGCTAAATATTTACTTGAAAGAATAAGAAATGTCAGGAATGTGTAAGGAGGACACATTCCCCATATATTTCTGCATGATTCAGAAAGTTTAAAGCAAAAACATGGCATAGAGTGCTTATTTAATGATTGTATTGTTCTGCGTGCACTGAAAATGGAAGGAAGGCCAGTCCTCTCGCTAGAGATCTCTACGGTTGGTTCCATCCTCTCTCTTGGATTCCTTTCAGACCTGCCTTGCTGAATATCCAACTTCAAAATTGCCACCATTAAGATCCACATCTCCTTCTCCAGCTTGTCTGTCTTCATGGCATTTATAAAAATCTGGCTTCCCGTATGTTCTTTTTTTTAAAAAAATAACTATTTTATTTATTTATTGGGGGTGATAGATTACAGAAGCACGTAGTCCACTTACAAGAGGTCAGAAGACAGCTTTCAGGAGTTGATTCTCTCCTTCCATCATGTGGGCTCTGGGGAGGGAACTCAGGTTGTTCTTAATCATACAAGCTCAATCACTTAAAAAAATTTTTTATCACATCTTCTCAACCAGATTGTAGAACCCAGATTACCCAGCTTTGGCTTCCAACCCGACCCCATCAGTTCAGACCTGGCCTCGGGCCTGTTCCCTGGATCTGTACAACAGTGACAAATCCTAAATGGAAAGATTACAGGTATTTTGTTGTTGTTTGTTTTCTTTTCTTTTCGTCTTCTTTCTGTTACTTAGTGTCTGGATCTTTGTACAGAGTACATGTCAATTTCATTGTGTAAGAAAATAAGAAAACTTTATATATATATAAAGTTATCTGGCTGTAAAGAATTGAGGCTCCACTACAAACTCCAGTGGAAGGAGTATTGTGGGAGCCAGACCAGGTCCTGGGACACCTAGGACATGCCTGCGGGGAAGACAAGGCCCCTCCTTAGCATGACTTTACTGCCTGGGGTGTTTTTCCCCCAGACACTCGGATACACGCCAAGTCAGGGTCACTGGCTCACAGTGCTTTCTGCCTTCTAGCTTCCCAACCCCAAACAGCAGAGTGCAGAAACGTAACCTCACCCTCCCATCCAACACATTTTTTTTTTTTTTCAAAAAAATCTGGTTCCTACTTAGATTTCAGCTGATTCTTTTCCTGAGCCACTGGCTTCTTATTTTCTTTGGGAACCAGACTCTTTCTAAGCCTTTAAAAAAAAAGGCTGAAATCCATTACCTGATACTTCTCTATTCAGCCATTCAGCCATGCCCCAGATGGAGGCGACCCCACCCCACCCCATGCCACGCTCTCATTGTGGCCCACTGCCTCGGAAGCGCAACCCTTTGAAGAGGGCACATGTGAAAATCAACTCGGAGCCTCTGCCATTCTTCTCTGTCCCGTCTCCTCTCTGTTCTGGGGCTAACTGCAAACCATTGTCTTGATTGACTGATGGCAGAGGCGACACCTGATCTTCAAGGCAAAGTGCTGGCTGGCCTGGGAGCCACGGGGGAAGGTGGCCACGCAGGTGCACAAGTAAGGGACTTGGATCCTCATAGCTGCTCTGCCTCTGGCTTGCTACACGTTCTTCTTCAGCTCCTGTCAAGTACGCCTCAGTTTCTTCATTTGCAAAACAAGCATCTTTGAAGGGTTTCGGAAGTCAACTTTGTTAACTGAGGACCAAGAGTGCCCCCTTGTGGTTACCTTGGAGCAGTACCTTTCTTTTTTTTCTAGTGAACGACCTAAGGCAGCGTTGACTCCCCTTCCTGGACGCTGACTGGGTTGCATCAATCAGCACCGTCCTCCCTTGTCTCCAAACAAGACGCAGCAGAATGTGGCTACGCTTCGCTCACAAGTTACTGCCAGCCTGAGTCTGGCAGACGTTACTAAAAAGTCAAGGTAAAAACATGCATGAAGTCCTAGGCTTCGAGGTTGAGTCTGAGTGGGGGGTGGGGGAGAGGTGTTCAACCCCACGTGCTATGTGGACTGTCAGTACAGCTCTAAAGATTTGGACCACCGACTCAAGAAGTAGGACTAGAGATTTATTTTAATGTTTTCTGGGCATCTTAACAGAAAATGCTCCTCCAAACTGCTCTGTGCTTCATTTTCCCCGTGCATGTAAAAAAGGTCGGTTGTCACTTGCAAACTCAACTAAATTATCCATTTATCCGTCCATCAGACGTTTAAGGAGCAGCCACCCGAAGGCCAGCAAGGCAAAGCTGATAACGCACTGCCCCAGTCTTGTCTAATGGAAAGGAGAGACAGGAAATGTCCCAGGGTCCTACAATGATACACCAGGTGGGCCTTGCCAGTCCAGAAGGGCACTGGGCCTGAGAAGAAAGTGGGACAGAAGATGGCACATTTGGTAGAAGTTTTCTAGATGCAGGCCTCCTGGAAGACAGGTATAGCAACATAATCTGTGTGTGTGTGTGTGTGTGTGTGTGTGTGTGTGTGTGTGTGTGTGTGTGTAAGATGGCACTTGAGGTGTGTGCCTGTGGAGGCCCGAGGATGAAATTGGAATCCTTCCTGGATTTCTTTACCTCCATATTACTTTCTCCCAGGATTTTTCAGGCAGAATCACAATCCACTTCCATATCTGCCCAGCATTTTAATAAGGGATTTGGGCTCTGAATTCAGGTCCTTTTGCTTACAAGTCACCTGCATAGCCCTATAGCCCCCTAATCTTAAAATCCAACCCCAGCACTGCCTTGAGCCATTCCTATCACCTTCCAATGTTACTGCATTTCTCTCCTCTAATTATAGCAGAACTTTTCAAAATGCAAAATGTCACGTTCTGTCTTTCTTTCCGTTCTAGCTTCAACCCAGGCTGCCTTAGCTGCCTCTCCTCAACGAATACCAGGGACAGAGAGACGGTGCACGGTGATGCCAGGGCCATTCCATCAGCCTTGTTCCTGCACAGTGATGTTGTCACAGTAAGGCACTGCCCTTTCGGGAAGATTTTTTTTCTCTTGGCTTCTGTGCTTCCCACTCTCCCCTTGATGTTCTCTGCTCTGCCTCGCTCAGCCATTTGTACTCTACCCTACACGAAATGTCCGTGTTTCTTCTGCTCAGACCTTCTTTTCTTCTCTGTCTATATGAAATCTCTCTCATTGCATATATGGAATGCATGTATTGCCTTCCAAATTCACATAGACAAGCCCGACCTCTGGAATCCAGGCTGATCAACCAATCAAATCTCACTTCAAAGACTCTCTAGAGTTAGTGTGCCTTTGTGTGGCTTTTTATATTGACCTCCCACTAGAGAACTAGACTGAGCCATTGTAGGAAGATCCATCCACACGTTTCTTTAAACATATATTCCTTTTTTTGAATGATTTTATTTTTCTTTTTTCTCTCCCTTTAGTCTCCATTCCCATCCCCCTTCCTTTTCCCCTGGCAATTCTTGATCTCTTCTGGCACGTTCCCTCCTATTTTCAAGTCTTTTCACTTTTGTGACCCACTGTGCTTCATTTAGTTTGTTTCTGATGTTGTAGCCCCACATGATTCATGCTTCAGCAAGTGTCATAGATAGTGGAGGTACCGTTGAGAACAGCGTCTTCCTTTTCTCATAAGTTTCTCAGGCATGTGTGGCGTTTTATGAGATCTTTCCCTTTTCCTGGTGAGATGTTGATAGGACAGTTCCCATGCAGTTCTTGTCATGTCCAAGAGATAGTGTCTGGCCCTCCCCTCTTCCTTGATATTCCCTGAGTCTTGGGGTAGGGATGCATGTGTCTTAGATGTCCTGATTAGGGCCAAACAATCCACAGCCACGTATTTTCTGCAATTTGACCAGCTGTGTCTTTCTTTAGTAAACACCTGCTGCAGGAGGCTTTGAGGTTGAGTGCTGAGTGCTTCTCCAACCTATGGGTATAATAACAGGTGCTTCAAAGGCAGTTTGGTATAATGTTTTCATAACTAAACTTTCACACCCTGTTTGTCCCCTTTCATAGGTTCTTATTCTAGTTTATAGGAATGTGGTCCTTTTTGACAGGTGGGCTTTAACTCTGAAAGCAGTTGGTTGCCTCCTTGATTTTCATGCCACTATTACACAGATGGTCACCTCTTGTCATGGTGATTTTTGTTGCAATTTCCAGATGTCATGTAATAATGAGACTTTTGATTGCTTTTCTCCCCCCAATACGTTCATAGAACTCTCTGGTATTTTGTAAGATATCCAGCAAGGGAAAAGCTTCCAGACCAGTTCCAACTGGTGATTTTTGTCCGTGTCCTGTGATCTATGTATGTTGCATCTTCAGTAACAGGGTCTTACTGTCTGTTTCTGGAGGGCTACCAAGAGCAATAGCAAAAGTCGATATTGTTTGGAGGACCTTCAAGACCTCTCTGACCAACAACTTATCAGGACGTATCGCATGCCTGTTACCCCTAGTGTTTAACTGTCTCTGGGTTCTAATTGGAGCAGTCCAGGGAATTACTCGTTCAGTCCTATCTTCCTCTTTCTAGGGCTGTCCATTCTTGTTCTTATATTTTAGCTAAGATTTTTCTTGACACATTTATCTTACAGGTACAGGTAGTTCCTATCTGGTGGTATTCTATATTCTTAGGGTTTTTCTATCATTAGCTCAGCTCCTCTGACATCATATCCCTTCTTCTCCTACCCTAAGTATTTTTCCCACTATTTCCTCCCTCGTCTGGCCAACCATAGCATCCTATATCCTCCTTGTCCCAAGTCTTAACCCTTCCCTTCCCCTCCCTTCTACTCCTTGGTCTCTCTAAGTTTTCTAATTGGTACAGGAATTCTAGGCCAAATACTTTAATCGGGAGTTTAATCCTAGCATCTGCATGCAAGAAAGAGCGTGTTGTGCTTGTCCTTCTGTGTCTGAGCCACCTCACTTAAAATTTTATTTTCCAGTTCCACCCATTTACCAGCAAATTCCATAATCTCATCAGTCCCGATGGCTGAACAGTATTCCATTGTGAATACTACAGTTTTATTACCTATTTCTCTGTTGATGAGCATGTTGGCTGATCCCATTTTTCTTGCTCTTGTGAATAGAGCTGCAATGAACATGGATGAACAAGTGTCTATAACAAACTTTAGAGTACTTTGGGAATGTCATATTGCAGCTCCATTTTTTTGCTTTCTGAGAACCTCCATACTGGTTTCCAAAGTGGCTATGTCAGTTTACACCTCCACCAGCAATGTTTCCTTTTCTCCACATCCTCGTCAATATTCATTATTTGTGGTTTTGATCTTAGCCAATCTAACTGGAGTAAAATGGTATCTCAAGGTAGTTTCAGTTTTCATTTCCCTAATGACCAGAGAAGTTGAGGATCTTTTAAGACAATTTATGACATTTGAAGTTCATTTTGTAAGAAGTCCCTTTTTAGTGTCAGGGCACATTTTCTAATTGACTAGTTTGCTTTCTTGGTATTTTAATGTGTTTTGTTTTTGTTTTCGATTCTTTGTATACTCTGGAGATTAATCCTTTATCTGATCCCTAGCTAGCAAAGATTTTTCTCCCATTCTATGGGTGGCCTTTTTGCACAATTATAAATTTCTTTTGCAAAAAAAAAAAAAAAAAAAAAAAAGCATTCTAATTTCATCAAGTGCCACTCACAAATTATTGGTTTGAGTTTCTGAGTATTTGGGGGTTCTGTTCAGGAAGTCTTTACCTAGGTCTATCAATTCAAGTATACTCCCTAAAAGTTTCAGATTTTTGGGCTTAGCATTGAGGTCTTTGATTTATTTGGAGTTTATTTTTGTGTAATGTGAATGATAGTGTACAATTTTCATTCTTCTACATGTACATATACAATTTTCCCAGCACCACTTGTTGAAGGTGCTGTCTTTTCTCTAGTGTATATATTTGGCACCTTTGTCAAAGATCAAGTGGCTGTAGGTGTGGGAGCTGATATCTGGGCCCTCTGTTCTAATGCATTGATTGATGTGTCTTTTTTTGTACTAGTACCATTAAGCATGATTAAATTGGTTACTAGTAAGTACCCAGAAGTTATTTGTTGACTGAGTGAAAAATAAATACGCACTTTATTTAAAATATATAATCACATATGTAAATCTGTAGTTTTGTGTACATTATATCTATGCATTGTATGTGCACGTATATGTGGGAGCGCACATACCTCTGCATGCACGTGGAGACTAGAAGAAGATGTCAGGGATCCTGTCCTGTCGTTCTCTGCCTTCTTTCTTTGACACAGAGTCTCTCTGAGCATGGAGTTGGGCTGCTGGTGGTCAGCTGGCCCTAGTGATGATGTCTCCACATCCCACAACGCTGAGGTTACAGGTGTGCATAGCCACATCTGGCTTTTTATATGGGTGCTAAAGACTGACACTCAGGTCCTCGTGCTTGTAGAGTAAAGTCTCTTACCATCTCTCGAGTCCCAGGCTTGACTTCTAAAGACATTTTCCCATCAATCCAGTTCAAGTTCATCCTGGCAAATTTCATGAGTTGTTACAGGCTCAGTGTTTCAGGACATGATGTTTCAGTTGCCCCTCGTAAAGGCTTATCCTTCTGTACACAGACTGCCCACTCCCCTGGCAAGTGATTTCTTTCAGAAAATACTGTGCCTTCAGTAGACCATGCTCCAGCTTACTGAACTCTGAATTTTTTTTTTTTCTGATACACATGGTTCACTCTAATTCTAAGAACAAATAACAGAAACCTTAGTCCAGGGCGTACAAAAGGAAAGCCAGTCTTGATCTAGTTCCTTGACACCTGGCAAAGGGAAACTGTGCACAACACTCTTCAGGTCCACCTAAAGCCCAAATCTCCACGTTTAAGCCTAGAAGGCCCCGGAGAGCCAAGAAGAGCAGTGACGTGCAGCATCCATGTCCTCCCTTGTGGCAAACACCTTAGGGAGGGGCCGTTGTTATCTGGCATGGAAAGCTCACCACCATTCACATTAAACAGGAAACCTTTGGGGATGTTTTATAAATATTCAAGGTGTGGGCACTGACAGCAACAGCCATGGAACAGTCTCTTCCACATCTTCATGGAACGACTGGCTGAATTAAAAAAGGTTCTTCTGTGAGCCTGTATTCCAGATCTGGGTATGCTAAATTGCATAGCTCTTGAACAATCTTAAATTCTTTGAGCCTTCATTTCTTTCTCTTTTTTTTTCTTCCCTTCCTTCTTTTCTTTTTTCTTTGTTTACGTAGGACCTTGCTACATAGTCCAGCTGGCCATGAACTTGTGATCCTCTTGCGTCAACCTCCCAAGCATTACAGTCATAGTCCTGTGGCACCAAACCCAAAGTATTTCCTCCCTCTCTCCCTCCCTCCCTCCCTCTCTCCCTCTTCCTCCTACCTCCACCTCTGTCTCTCCCCTCCGTCCTTCTCCCTCCCTCCCGTCCTTCCTCCTCCCTCTGCCTCCTTCCTTCCTCCTTCTTCCTCATTTTTTTTCTTTCTTCTTTCTTTCTTCTGTTTTTCTTTCTTTCTCTCCTCCTTCCTTCCTCTTCTGTTCCTTCTTCCCTCTTCCTTTCCTTTCTTCTTTTTTCCTCCTTCCTTCCCTTCCCTTTCTCCCTCTTTCAGTTTTTCTTCTTTCGTTCTTCTTCTTTCTTTCTTCTTTCCTTCTTTCTTCCTCCTTCTTTTTTCTTTTTTCTTTCTTTCTTTCTTTCTTTCATTTTGTTTGTGGTCTGTGGGTCTGTATGTGTCATACTCCATATACAGAGGCCAGAAGACAATTTTCTGAAGTTGATGTTCTCCTTCAACCTTGTGGGTTCCGGGGATTGAACTTAGGTCACCAGGCTTGCACTGCAAATACATGTATCTGCTAAACCATCTTACCAGCCGTTCTTCTCTGTACAGCAGGTGAAATAATGTCTTCCTTAATCATTATGAGAACAAAATCAGATTATGTCTGCCAAGCATGGAGCATAATACCTGGGTTACAGCAATTCAGTAAAAACAAATGCTTTCTCGTATCTTCGTGCCTGACCTAAAGAAAATGCTTTGGAGACATAGATATTTGCTACAAACAACTTTTTTCTCAACTTCCTCTACCAAACACACATATTAGAAATTCAGCATCTTAAATAAGATGAACTCGGCCTTGAAGTACCATCTGTGATTCCCAATTTTGTTTATTTATTCATGTGACATGTGTGTTTGCCTTCAAATGCCTGCACCTCAGAGTGCTTGGCATGTAATATGTGCAGAGAGGTTTATTAGTTTGGATCAAACCTGACTTGCAATAGTAAGAACTAAGTCTTTGAAATGTGGCTACTTTGAGTTAATTGCTTCATAAATGCAACATACATACTTTAAATATTTGGCATAAAAATGTGAAATATTTCATTAATGCTTTTATATTGATTACCTGTTGAAGTGATAATATACAGGGGATTAAGTAAAAATTGAAGTTCATGTTACCTATTTCCATCTACTTTGATGCGATTACTAGAAATATTTAAATTTCATACATAGCTCATACGTTATGTTTCTACTTAACAAAGTTGAATGAAAGATCATTGAATACATGCCAGATGTCTTTCTCTGGGTTACCTTTCTTAAAAACTTGTAAAGCATTTTCTGGTTACAGCATCCAATATTTTATCTGGCTCCTGTATTTTATGTATGAATACTGACTGGATTGCTACTATGGAACAAATACTTTTATCTAAGTTGGCAAATCGTAGAATAAATGTAAGAAGAAAGAATGACTCTCCTCATTTTGTAAATAAAGAAGACACGACAGCAGAAGTTAAGAGACTTGACTGGTAAATAACAGAATTAGACAGGAATCTGTCTTTCTCCTTCCGTTCTTTGTAATAATGATTAGTAGAAGATGTAAACTAAGAGGCACTGTGGGACCCAGAGAGGACCCACTTTACAACAAAACCTGAGGATCTGAATTCCATCCCTGGAACCCACAGGGTGGAAGGAGAGATCCGACTCCTGAAAGTTATTGTGTGACTTCCACCATAGGCGTGTACATGAGATAAATTAATGTTAAAAAAATGTATTTTTAAAAAGTCATTGTGTGTGCTTCTTCCCAGTTGCCTAAGGTGTGCTTATTTAGAGAATCATGAATCATTGGAACCGTTGCAAAAAATGTTTGCAAATGGTCCCTGGAAGACAAGAGAGGCTGTGAGAACACTTGTAGGGGTTCGTAGATCATTCACACCCAGTGGAACAGTGTTGGCGTGTTCTAAGGAGAGAAAGACTCAAGAGCTATGCTGCTGGTGGTTAATTGTTCTCTATCTTCAGGAGCCTGGGTTGAGAGGCTCTGGGAGGGAGGGAAATTAGATGCAGGAATGCAGCGGGGGAGGCACGGAGAGGTCTTGGGAGCGGTGGGCACCTGAGACAGCTCCCCTGGGGAACATCCCTCTCTAGAGCCGGAGGGAGTGTGCTCAGAAGGGAGGCCCAGCCTCTGGCCTCAGACTGTTTATTTCACTCGTTCCTAAGGTCACTTTCCCGGGCTGCAAGATTGGGGGGAAAAAAGGGGGAAGGGGGGTGGAAAAGTGGTGAGGTTATGTTTGGCTTTTTCAAGCCACTAAACTTCCCTAAATTATTGGAGAGTTAGGACCAGAAAGGGATAGTGAGGATGAATTAATACGAGAGCCCCCACACCTGCACCCCACTTTAACCTCCCCCCACCCCCGCAAACTGGAGAATGCAATGCCTGCGCTTGGAGGTTCTTGGCCTCGGGTTCAAGTCTGAGCTCCATTCTGCAGAGCAATGCTAGGCAATATCATCCCTCCCGAGGTTTGACTGCAGTGGTAAAGAAAGTAATGAGACGCGGCTGCCGGACTTGTTGGGCAATCACCGGATACTGACAGAGCTCCCGACTCCTCTTCAATCAATGTCGAGTTGATGGGTAGGAAACACAATACTGTTGTTTAAAATCATCCCAGGCCTCTGCCAGCCTGTGAGAGGAAGGGTCAAGCCTTCCTCCGTCAATGATCAGAGTCCTAATTCATCTCCGGAGCATCCTTCCTTTCCTCAACACTTCTTCCTTCTACTTGCCTCCCACACATGGTGGTTCTGATCTGTGGCACTTTTCAAACCAATATCCTAAATGCTGAGGCCCCATGTTTCATTCCTTAGCATTTTCTGAGTTCCTTCAGTCACCCAGGGAATTGACCCTTCAAAGGTTCTCCTTTGGAGTCCTCTCATAGCTGCCTTGGTCCTTGCCTGGTCTTGGTATCCAGCCCTGTGGGGCTGGGTTTGCTGGCTGTAGCTATCACTCGACAAGAAGCATGTTGCATTTCTCTTAAAACATGAAAGCTTGCTGGCTGCCTGCCTGCTTTCTGTTATGTAGACCCAGATTAAATTTCTCTTGGACTGGTTTGGAAAGCCTGGGTTGCTGGACAGAAAAGTGATTTGCATTTTCCCTTGGCAGAGGCTTATCCAAGTGAGAAGTGTTGAAAAATAACTGTTAGCTTAAAGGTCATGTGTGACGTGTGTATGCACGTGTGCATGTGTGAACACGTGCACACACGTGTCTGGGTCTGTCCAAGTGGATAAGCTTCTTCTCACTGGTTTGTAATGCAGCAATAGCAAACCAAAGGACAGGACAATTTTGTAAATTTCTTGACCTTAATAGTAGGGTTGCCACGACTGTGTGTTTGTGTGTGTGTCTGTGTGTGTGTGTGTGTGTGTGTGTGTGTGTGTTACATTCATACATATACACAAATGTATCAGTGCATTTGCTCAGGTGTGTTTCTTGGTGGCTCTCTATTATTTTATTTGTTTGTCTGAGAGAAAAAGAGAGAGGCAAAGAGGGGGGTGGTATGGGGCACGTATAGAGGTCAAAGGGCAACTTTTCAGAAGTCATTTTTCTCCTTCCATCATGTGGGCTTCAGTAATCAAAGTCAGATCGCCAGGGTTTTTGTATGTAGGCACTTCATCCATTTGTCTCTCTGCTGTATGTGTGTGTACATGCAAACATACACATGTACTTGAAAGGAAGTCGTCCACCGAGCTGAACTCACAGTTCTGGCTTGACCATCTGGTCAACAATCCTGCTGTCCTCGGCGCCCAGTGCGGCGGTTGTAGGCATATGCCTCAACGCCCAGCCCTTACGTGGAGTGCTGGGCGCCCAGACTCGGGTTCTTTACCCGCTGAGCCATCTCCCCAGCCCCAGCGATGACGTTTCAATTTCAGTTGTCAACTCCCTGGCTACCAAGGCTAAAGGGAAATCAAATCAAATCAGGCACGTAGTTCTCATCAGGAGAAAAGAAGTTTCACCTGCCCCTTCTTGAGAGAACTGTATAATCCACAGTGTGAGATGAGCACTGAGTAAAAACCTACAATGTGCCAGGAGTAGGTTGGGCACTTCCAGCAGCTGTCCAAATTGGTTTTTATTTTAATTTGTTACATTTATTTATTATTTATTATCTATTTAATGTGTGTGTGTGTGTGTGTGTGCACGCGCGCGCGCCTGTGGGGAGTTGTAGATCAGAGGGCAACTTGGAAAAATTAGTTCTCTCTGCCATGTGGGCTCCTGCCTCCATCTTCTCTTTTGGTGTCCCTATCCTTCCCTCCTTTCTTATCCTCGGTCCCTGGGTCCCATCTCTGGGTGTCTCCTATCACTTCCCTGGGGACTTCTCCAGGGCTTTCTGATCAGGCAGGTCTCCAGGTGAATGAACACCTGCTACAGCTCCTGGTAGCAAGGGTGCTTTCAGGAGAAAGACAGGCACTGCTGGAAAGTCCAGAGCATCTGATGTATGTGGGGCACGCCAGCCACCTTGGATCTTCATGTGCTGTCCACATCTGTAAGCGCAGTGGTTTTGAAGTGGGGCTCGATACATTTGGAAGGCAAATGGAAGCACAGACTTTATGGTAAACTTTTGTTAAGCTGTGGCTGGTACAGCTGGTAAAGACCAATAGGCATTCAGAGCAACAAGATTAACCACGGATGGAGTCTCAGGCATGACTCCCCAGTAAGATCTCAATTTAAATGCAGAGTATTTCTGCAGCCCCACTTATATCCCACGACAGTATCAATAACACACACACACACACACACACACACACACACACAAATATTTTTTCATTTTTGTCTTTACTACAAGGTGGAAAATTGTGGAATATTGGTGACAACATGTTATCATGGAAGAAGGAAGACCTCATGAGGCATGTGACCTCACCCTGTGGGAATATTGAGAATGGATCCTGGTTGTGGGAAGAGGAGCTACTATATGCAATAGCATGCACACTGATCAAATCTCCATGCTCTAGCCAGCACCCAGACACATTCTACTGTAGACAACCTGTAAGAACATCAGTGGGGCACACACACACATACAAACACACACACACAAAGACATGAAAATAGGAAGGAGACTGATTAGGGAAAAGGTAAAAACAATCCAGGATGATTCCCAAAGTCATCCTTGGTCTTCCACAGGACACAGTGTCCTCTCTCTCTCTCTCTCTCTCTCTTTCTCTCTCTCTTTCTCTCTCTCTGTCTCTCACACACACACACAAACACACATACACACAAAACCAATAAATAAAATTAAAAGGATAGCTTGATTTTGATGTCTAGATGTACCACCCTTACCAGTTTTTAGCATAACTAAATAAATATCTCATGATTTTCCCAGTGTAGATTTTTGTAAGATTATAGAAAAACCAGCCAAGGAGATAGTTTAGCTAATTCTTATCCTGTATCGTTTACTCAAATTCAAATATCAAGGAAAAAGAAATGAACAAATAAGCAAACTCGCTAAGTAGCAGAGACATTTCTTTCAGCATATATGACATCCTCGGAGCTGGTAGGAGGCATTCCTAACTCGTTTCCTAGTGCTATGTGTTAGGAAAATAAGCAACACTCTTCATGGTTTAAGTTGCTGTTTGAACCAAAATAAAGAATAGATGCTTCATTTAAAATTATCAAAGAGATGATACCTTTTCTATTCTCAGATTGTCAGTCACCCAAATGTTCTGTAACACATAGCGGTGAGGTCAAAGGGAAATGGATCTGCTTATACATTGAAAGTGGGTACATGGAGTGGGGCAACTCCTGGCAGGCAATAGTGCAGCTTATTAAAATATAACTTATGTGTCCTTGGCACCAGCAAGTTGGTTTCTGTGAATTATCCTTCAAATGTACTCACATTCATTAGAGGTAGGTAGTATATGCACACACGAGGGGTGGAGGGGGAAGGGGGTACGTAGGTGACTGTTATCACAACGATATTACTTAGAATAACAAAAGATTAAACACACTTGAGCGACCAGCAAGATAAGCCTGAATCAAGCATAGAGTAGAACCTTCACCATCCAGGACAAAGAGGAGGCTCTCAAGGGGAATTTGCCAAGGTATATCCATGAATAGAAAAGGTAAAGTAAAGAAGAAAGTACTACTATATGTACCATGCATGTATGCAAAGTGATCAATACTAAGAATAGATAGTAGTAGCATTAGCAATGAAATCCCTATATTCATAAATGTATTAATGAAATAACATATGGTAATATTAATCATAGTATATTTATACTTTTATACTTATATATTATATATAAATATGTGTATTTTTGTCTATACAATGTTGTATAGACATTACATATCATATATCTGGAAAGCAAAAAACTACTATCAAGAATTTCATTTTGGAGCTAGAGAGATGGCTTAAGAGTTAAGCCTCTGTCTCGTAAGCAGAAGGACTTGAGTACAGATCCCAGGTGTCACATAAAAACGCTGGGCAAAAATGGCTGCAGCCTGTACTTCCAGCCTTGGAAGGTAGAACCTGGGGAATTCCAGAGCAAAGCCAAGAGAATGTACAGCAATTCAGATGATTGAAATCACCTATGGGCCTCCACGGGCACACACAGTATCTCTCATTCACACACACACACACACACACACACACACACACACACACACACGCACATTTTTAAAAGAATTTCATTTTTGTCTTTACTACAAGATGGGAAATATAATTAATATCAGTGATAAAACTAAAAATAGAATTTTTGGCAGACAACACTTTCTCATGGAAGAAGGAAGACCTCATGAGGTCTCATGCCACCTCACCCTGTGGGAATATTGAGGATGGATGCTGGCTGTGGGAAGAGGAGCTACTGTATTCAATGGTATACACACTGATTAAAGTCTCCATGTTCTAACCAGCACCCAGACACATTCTACTCTAGACAGCCCGTAAGAAAATCAGTGGGGTATACACACACACACACACACAAAGACATGAAAATAGGAAGGAGACTGGTTGAGGAAAAGATTTACAATGGGAGAAAGAAGGGGATGGGATCAAGTATTATGGGATAAAAACTATTTAAATTTGTTGTATACATGTATGAAACTGTCAATGAATAAAATAAAAATTCAAAGAATATCTTTTGAGAATTTTGAAGGCCAATGAGATTGCAAAACCTATACAAAAATTTTTAAAATAAGCATATAGAGGGCATGGAATTTTCCTCTGGGCACAGCTTGACAACCTCTTAGATTTTACCCCAGTCTCAAGTAGGGAGACTGTTGTGAAACAAATTTTGAGATATCTCAACAACTAAACAGCTCCTTTAGGCTCAGGAAGCTCCTGAAACTAACAAGCTCCCATAGGGAGGGGACTTCTCCAGGGGGAGGGAAAAAAAAAAAGAATAGAAAACAATTGTTGGGAGAGAAGATTCTCCTGCCAGCCAAGTGGTTAAAGGGAGACCGCTGAGCAGCCGGTTAGTCTGAGAAGGATCTGATGTAGTCCAGAAATTGGAAGAGACCAGCAAGTAGTCCATCAGTCTGAAGGACACACTGCGCAAACTCTCCAGGAATCTGCAGAAGACTCTCCTAGCTGAGAGCGCCCAGCTGAGAGCTCCACAGGGTTGCTGCTCCCACGAGTGTCATCCATCTGGAGTGAGCTTCCTGGGGATGTATCTGCCTTGTCCCTGCTCTTGTCAATAGCCCTTGCCCCTCCTCCTGTAAGTCAACCCAATAAGCTCATTGATTCTTCCGTTGGACCTTGGCATAGTTGCTGCTTTGGATTCCTCTCTGGGGTGGGTGGACAAATCTTAAGATATCTCAACAACTAAACAGCTCTTTTAGGCTCAGGAAGCTCCTGAAACTAACAAGCTCCTATAGGGAGTGGACTTCTCCAGGGGGAGGGGAAAAAAAAAAGAATAGAAAACAATTGTTGGGAGAGAAGATTCTCCTGTCAGCCAAGTGGTTAAAGTTGTGTGGTGTCTCCCCAGGAAAACTTCACACAACTGCTGCCCAGGAAACCTTCTCCCCAAACACGCACATGCATTCTTGTACCTTTCAGAGAGAGCTTCCCCACTCACAAGCAGAAACATATAGTGCAATGCAGGCAGAGGACATCGGGCCAGGGGATGGCAAGCAGTAGCCAAAGGCCCTGAGAATGCAGAAAACACAGATGCATGATCGGTGCTAAAAAAAAAAAAAAAGTCTGGATTTCATCCTGAGGGCGCGGTGAAGTCCTTAAAGGTGTGGAGATGCGAAGCCATCGACAGGGCTGACTGTCACAGGAAAGTGAGGGGATCAAGGCTACGGTTTACTCGGCTCGGGAGCCAATGAGAAGACTCAGCTGGAGGAAGCAGCAGTGGATGCTGACAACTCATATATCTGACAAATCACTCTGGAGAACTGCTTGGCAGTTTCTTTTAAAGTTAAACATACACCCACCCTATGACCCAGCAATTTCATTCTTAGGTTTTTATCCCACTTAAATGAAAACACATGTCCACACAAAAAAATATTTGTAGAAGAACTTTATAGCAGCTGTATCCATAGGAGCAAACTTTATGTGGAAAAAAACACTAGCCAAATTTCTGTCAAACGATGAATTGATAAGCAAATGATGGTTTATTTATCCCATGGGATTCTACTCAGAAAGCCAAAAGAAAGAACTCCTCCTGCCACACACTATGGAATACTTATTAAATTCACGGAAAAGCGAACAGGCATAGGTATGTATGTATACTGAGCAATTCCACTGACATGAATGAAGTCTATGTATGGGGGAAAATAATAGTAACAGAAGTCAGAAAGTACTCGCCTGAAAGAAAGTAACATTGACTAGAAAGAAAATTAAAGAATGTTCCAGGGTGGTAGAAATACTTTGTTTTGTGTGTGGACATTATAGAGTGATAAATCATTGTTAATGTCCACCAAAGTGATTAACTGAAACAGTGTTTTTAATTGTCAACTAAAAAACAATGACTGGACATTGAGAAAGACAGGAGATGATTTTAATAATCCCAAGAAAACATGACGGGAGTCTGGCTAAGTTCTGTGGAGAGCAGAGAAAATAGCCATGTATAAGGCGACAAGGTATGGCTTCATGCAAACTGTGAAAAATGAGGATTTTGTCTGACTGACCCATCAAACTTTGGGAGTGATGTTAACCTTCAAAACTGCCCCTCAAACAGTCCTCCTCTTTGCAAGGAAGATCTTGAGGGGTGCTGATCATGATATTGTTGGCGTGTCACAGCTTGGCAGGAAACGGATGTAATGACTACTGAGATTCATCCGAATACTTGACCTTGGGGTCCAGGGGTGAGCGGGAGCTAGTTTTGCTGGGAGTAGTTTACTACTGAAAATTGGACTTTTCCAAACAAAACATGCATTCAGTTGCTGGACCTCTCAGACTTGAATTTATTTATTTATTTTTTAATAATTAAAACCCGAAGGATACAGCGAAGAGGAAGCAGACTGTCAGTTCTTGAGGTGGGGACCGTAATGATCGGTGACACAGGCCACCCAGGGTTCAGGGGAATTTGCTGGGAGCTGGGACTGTGTGGGAAATGCACGTGGGCTGCTCGGGCTGCTCGAGATCATCTGCTTCGGGGTACACAGGTTTGCAGAAACAGCCATGGAGAAATTAGTCAGTAACCATCTGGATGGCCGGTCGTCCCCATTTAGCTGAGTTCAGTGTTTTTCAGTGTTAATAAATCTGTTTAAATTTCATGTTTATTTTGTTTTCTCCAAACCACTTTGAGTGAGCAGACCCAGCTGGATCTTCACCATCCACACCATGGTTACTCATGCCTCGGCTTGGACTCTTACTTAGTTTACCAAGGAAAGAAATCTCTTCACAAAGCAGGGACTTATGTTGTGACCCTTAAAGGTCCTCTTGAGAGCTACACTAGACGTTTGTTTGTTTTGTTTGTATTTTCTGGTGTCCATCAACCAATCTCCAAGGGCTGGTTTCTGCTGTAAATTCTCTTGATATAAGGCAGGATATACTTTCCACATGGGTGGTTAGAGAAAGGCGTCGACTTGACATTCACAAGCTGAACCTTGGGCAAACCTGCAGGAGATTGTCTAGTTGTGGAAAACCCAACCTGTAGTGGGTGGGAACTTCCAATAGGGGGCTAGATAAAGGGAAGTGCAAGAGGGAAGCATTCCCCCCTCCCCCATCTCTCTCTCTTGTGCTAGTGAGCTCATTTTTCCCTACTGCTGCCATTCTTTGCTGGAGTTGAGGCACAGGTTTTCAACCCTCCAGTGTGACCGCAGGTCTGATACTCTCCAGGAATCCTCCGGCTTTCGGTGCCGGACTGGAATTGCGGAGAGGGTTCAGTCCCTGAACTGAGCCTCCATTAAGACCAGTGAATTCCGTGCGCATGAGCCCGCTGTCATACTTCTTTAGCTGGTTCAATAGTTTGGCTTTCTTTGACACATTTGGACAGAACTTGCTGTCTGGAAAGTAGAGTTTGTCTCCTGTGGACATGGTGTGGCCAGGTTCCCTTGACCTCCAATGTTGGTATGAAATCTCTTGCCAAGCTGAACTTATGAACTGTAACCAGACCATTGTAAGTCAGAGAAAAGTCCACTTGTTTCCATAAGCAGTTTTGTAGTGAATTTATTGGCAATGCACAAATTATGATACACATAAAGGTGTACAGGATCATGTTTTTCTAATCTCTTTCTCTCTTACACACACACACACACACACACACACACACACACACCTTAAGCTCACAGACATTTCTGACCCAACAAAATGTAAAGATGGGCCAATGACTTGGATGGTTTTCCTTTGATATGTCACTCTCAGAGGGCCAATGAAAGATGGAGGTGGCTTCCCATGGAAACAGACTATGAGACGCTCACCTGCAACATGCTGAGCAATCTCTTCCTAGCATGGTGTTATTGCCTTGGCACATCAGTACTTTCTTAATTTCTACCTATTTTTAAACTTAATGTCTCTACTATGAAAAAAAAATCGACTTCACCTGGAGCCTTTTTTTAGTTGATCTGACTCTAATAAGTACACAGGATCACAGAATGGTGATTTCATTTCCTATCTAAGGCACAAGCAATGCAGTGTCTCAGACACTCAGATCCAAGGTTGGGTGGTGATGAAGACACCTTAGCAAGTGGGTTGAGTGAAAGAGAATGTTCTGCTGAGCGCACATCCGCTGCCCTGCAGGACTGAGGAGACACAGTTGACTCGCATAGGCAGAGGTCTAGAGTGCCTGGAGCAGAGCTGGGCATGTGCCCAACTAGCTCGTGGCAGTAACAGAGGGAGGGAGGGAGATGTGTCCAGAGGCAAACCGGAAAGGGCCAGGTTTGGTGAGGCTGAAGAACTTGCCCTGGGTCACACAGCACGTGACTCCATGACTCGGGTGGCTGGAATCTGAACCAGATCTCACTTTCTAGCCAGAGCCGCCCTTTCCACTCCAATAAACTCACTGAGCAATGGCGAGTAAACATATGTGTGAGTTCTTTTTTTTTTTTTTCTTTTTATATTTTGATTTCGGCATCGTACCCATGATTTGGAAAGAATCCACCTGAGCCTCATGAAGTAACTTGATCGCTGGAATATATGTGTATTTATTTATTTTATAAACACAAGGTAGAAAACTTTCCTGAGCCTGTTGGGGGGAGGGCAGGAGGCACGTCAAAGCCTGTTTTGATTTAGGTGGACTAGATCCAGCTGAGTGTAAATTCGAGACTGTGTTTGCTTATGTCACACTCTGTTTTCCAAATTACTTTCATATGTCCCATTCCACGTATTTCCCCCCCACTCTTGGATGGGAATACTGAGGTCTAAGCTGTGAACAGACATGTTCGTGCCCACATGGCAAATGATCCTCAGAATTGCTTAGAGGACAAAAGTAGTTTCTATGCCAACTAAACTTAACAGGGTATCTAGATTGTTTCTTCTGATGATTTCATTTATTTCCTGTGCTGATTCAGGTTAAAAAAAAATGTGTCCAACATTTTTTCGAAACATATTCATTCTTTCTGTGTGTCTTTGGGTTTCTTCTCCTCTGGGATCCCCCAACCCCCAAATCTCACTTCTGTTCATCCTTCATTCCTCCTTCCTCCATCAATCTCTTTCTACTTTCCTCCCTTCCTCCCTCACAAAAACATTTGTTTGTCTCGGCATAAGGATGATATCTTGTGACCGAAAGGCTTGAAAGGAGAAGTATCCTGGAAGCAGAGTATTTTCTTATGGACTTTTTATTGTTTGAGTTGTTTTGTCAGGCTAATGAAAAAAGACTCCTGAGGCCCTTATCTCAGGCCAACCAGAGGATGCCTTTCAGTTTTTGTTTTTCTTTCCAAGCTGGTTCCTTACAAATGCTTGCAGAAGGTCACTCCCAGGTCCCGGAGATAGTGGTGGGTAATCAATCACATTCAAGATGTCAGTATCACAGCAGATAGTACCAAGAATGGGAGAATTTGGGGGAAGGAGAAGAACCTGTCTAAATGGCCCAGGACTTTGCACTGTGTAAAGATGATCTGATCTTTTTTTTTTTTTTTTTCTAGTTTCTTGACAATCGCAAATATATTCTAAAGTTTCAGTAGTCGTCCTTGCTTTTTGGGTTTTGTTTTTGTTTTGTTTTGTTTTTACACTTGAAACATATTAATATGGAACTGTGCATAAAGACTCAATGACTTCCCAATCGCATCATTGTGACTTAGTTGGCAACATAGACTATGCTTGGAGACTTCAAAGGATGGGCCCATGTGGGACCCTTAGCAATAACTAATGCTTTCAAGAAATAAAACACACAAAACCTTGCTAGACTTTTGACTATGAGCCTTTCTTCTACAGTATGCAAGATGTTAATTCCTATAGGCCCTGAGGATACTAAGTTCGGATCTCCATTTCATCTGTGTGTGTGAGTGAGAGCAAGAGCGAGAGTGAGCGAGAGAGAGAGAGAAAGAGAGAGAGAGAGAGAGAGAGAGAGAAGAGAGAGAGAATTGGAGAGAAAGAAAAAAGAAAGAGAGAAAGAATGAAATGATTGTGTATGTTCACGTTGGATGGGTGTTGGCCCTCACCTTCATGCCTTGTCCGAGACAGGGACTCTTTGCCTCATAAGCCAGGCTGGGTGGTCCACCAGCTTCTGGAAATTCTTTTGTTTTCTACAGGCACTAGGATTACAGGTCCTTATTCGACTGCATCTGAATTTTATGAGTGTTCTGGGGATCTGAACTCACATCATCATGGGGCTTGTGTGGCACGTGATTTTACCCCCTGATCCCTCTCCCCAGACTCTAAGCCAGTGATTTTTAAACAGAGCTATTAAGTTTTCTGATATCACAGACCTTGTCTATGAAATATGTACACATCTCCCCTCTGCCACCAAAAAAAAGAAAAAGCTAGCAAAATGACTTAGTGGGTAAAACATCTTATTCAGCAACCTGACAACCTGAGTTTGACCCCTGGAACCCACATGGTGGAGGAAAAAATTAACCTCTGAGCACACACACACACACAACACACACACACACACACACACACACACACACACACACACACACACACACACAGGAAATGTTCTTGTAAACAAGTCTAGCATTCTTGAAATGGCTCCAGAATTTTTAAAAAATGGTTTTAGATCATGGGTGTCCTACATATAAAATCTTGTAATATTAGAACTTGATAGAAGCTTAGAACCGATTCCTGGGTCGGGAGCAATAAGGCTAAGATGGTTTGGGAAAACATACCACTCTGCCAACCCCATCCTTGAAGTACTTGCTGTGCTCTAAGTTGCTCCCATGAAAACACTGTAGCCAAGTAGGACCGATCTAATGCAGCAAATTACAGCTGTTGTGCAGGCACCAATGAGCGTGTGTGGAGTTTCCCATAAGCCAGAGTGTCAGGCTGAAAAGTAGTTGTTGTCCTTGAGATGCGCAGATGTCTAAGACGGAAACACACAAACACACAATAAGGTAGTATAACTCAGGTCACTATGGGCATTTGAACTAGGTTTGGAAGTCATATCAAGGACACTTTTGGCCCTTTTGGTCAGCCCATGAGAAGCTCACTGAAGACAGAACACAGGAACATATACATTTATTAGAGGGATGGAGAGAGAGATAAAGAGACAGAGAAACACACAGAGAAATTGCATAGAGTACACGGGTTGAGGTCAGAGGACAACTTTCAGAAGTCAGTTTCGCCTTCTGC
This sequence comes from Typhlomys cinereus, assembly GCA_023101885.1. Classification (NCBI taxonomy): domain Eukaryota; kingdom Metazoa; phylum Chordata; class Mammalia; order Rodentia; family Platacanthomyidae; genus Typhlomys; species Typhlomys cinereus. Next base: position 272,279 of record JALPQD010000128.1, read on the forward strand.
CACATGGGCTTTCAAGAACACAGACTTGGTGCATGAGCAGAAGGGAGGGGTAGGGACAGAATTTGCTGGCTGGGAGAGATCGCACGCACAACAGAATCGAAAGGTGACGTGGCATGAACTAGGAGACCTGGGAGGAGTCAAGACTGGCTAGAGGAGAGCGTACCTGCAGGGATGATGGTGTGACAGGGCTGACAGAGAGAGGATGAGGCAGATCCGGGAACTTGGATGTCGCACCAAGAGCTTTGGCCTTAAAGAAGACGTAATGCTGCATCAAGGTCCTTTCCCGAGGATGGCACAAGGAGATCGGCTACCGGCTCGCCTGGAGAGCCGCTGTCGTATGGAAGACTGAGTGGTGGTGGACAAGGAACGGTCTTTTAGAGAGCACCATCGCCTCTTGTCTTAACCATCAACCGCAGCAAACTCTAAGGAACACAAAGACTCTAGTAACGAGTTCAGAGGTGGCAGTAAGCCTGTGGCATCTCAAGGATGTCTGTGAGGCCACCTCGTTAGACAAGGATCACTCCTTGCCGCTGAAATATAGCTAGATGGGGGCGGGAAGCAGGGAGTCCATTTGCTCTCTTGATATATTGATGTTTCCTCTGCAAAGATCCACTTTTTTTTTTTTCCATTTGCTCTTAAAATACAGCGGTGTTTGACCCTCTGAGGCGAGCAGGCTCTGAGGAGGGAAGAACAGGGCCAGAAACATAAAGGCGATTCTCGTGGTTTGAACATCAATTGTCCCCCCAGGCACATGTGGTTGAAACCTTAGCTTCCCAAGTTAATATTAGGAAGTCTGTGGAACCTTTGGGAGGTGGATTCTTGCTGGAGGAAGCCAGGTCACAGGGACAGGCTTGAAGTTTTGGTGGCCCAGAAGTGCCTTTGCAGTTTGCTTCTTGCTGTCTACCTTCATGATGACCGCGGTGACCTGAACAGGCTTCCTGCGGTCTCCGCCCATGACTTCTGCTATCAGATTTCCACCATAATGGACTCTACTTCCCTTCTGGAACCGCAAGCCAAATAAATCTCCCTTTCTCCCTTAAGTTGTGTGTGAATATTGTCTCACAGCTACAGCAAGAGTAGCTACAACAGAAATATTTCCACATCACTGCGTCTTAGGATTCTAGGTGCACTCGTGGCTTACTAAAAAGCCTTGCAAAGAGTGTGCTTTCTCTCAAGCAACGACGCAAAACAAAATTCTTAACTTCACAATCAATGTAACGAGATTCTGTCTTAAGTCTTTCCTGTAGTCACCAATAGATGGCAGAAGACTCCTGCTTTAAAAAAGCAACACTTCAAAAATTCGAACCTAAAAATAATTTTCTCAGTGTTCAAACTGCTCAGTTAAAACACACTCAGCTCACAGCATTGTTGTACTTCCTCGGATTACCTGCCATATAATGGGACCCTCAGGATCACAGCAAGCAGATTTTGTTGAAATATCTGTAGTGAATGCCCGGCTTGCAGGAAATTCCTTTGCCTTTACATGGTTTATTTAATAGACATAATCTCTGCGATTATTTGCATTTATTTCTGAAGGAGGATGTTTTCCCTTCCTCAGAATAAGTTCAGGAAATGAGTGAAATGTTCAGGAAGTTAGCTAAATGCTGATGTAAATCCAAACGGAAGGTCTGTTGTTTGAAAAGGGGAGGAGACTTGCCAAAAAAAAAAAAAAAAAAAACCCTAGGAAATAGGTTTCTCATTCACTTATGGAAAATGTTATACAGAATTTATGATTTAAAAGGAAGAGAACTAGGAAAAAGGTGTGTGCCTACGATATTTTCCCCCAGTGGATCTGTTAGGCAATTCAGACCTTTGCGGATAGCAGTAGCTGGCAAAGAAACCATGCTAAGCCAGAAAATCTCGATAGGAGACATGACCGAGATTAAGCTTCTATTAAATTAGGCTTTATTATGAAATCGTGTCAGCTATTCCAGGAAGTAAGTCCGGGAGGAAATTCTCGAGTCCTCAGGAGCACTTTGCAAATGACTCAACAATGCTTTGTCCCACCGAGGCCTCGTCCCTTCCCTTGATACACGGTGTCGCGCTCAGACCCTTGCCTGGACCAGGGAGGCATGCTATTTATGTGACCGGAGCAGGCAGAAGTCCTCGAGGGGCTCCAGTGCGTCTCCCAAATAAAGTTTCAGCTCACTGAACCCCCCCCCTCACCAGTTTCCACCTCTCCTCCCACCTTCCTTCCTGCCTGTCTTCATGGCTGCCCTTGCTTGCTTCCTCTTGCCTCTCCTCCAGCTTTCGCTCCACTCGGCTGCGAGAACTAAGCCCAAGAGGCCACCAACAAGGATGCTAGCTTTTCTTGCTTTCAAATGGACTCCCTGGTGCCAAGCCCGGGAGGGATACGACCTCCAAGGTCTTTCACAACTTGGCCTCGGTTCGCCTTCCCTCCCACTCCAAGAATCTCAGGCTCCAGTTACACCAAAATGGCTTGCGGTCCAGCACCTACCTCCAGGCTACTCAGGGTCAAGTTTATTCACACATTTATCCATTTCACTGGGGTAAAGGAGGACAGCTGGGCAAGTACTTCCTTTAATCTCCAGAGCAATCTGTTTGGGTTTCTAGAATTCTGACAGGAGAGCAGAGAAAGAGGTTCCAAGGACACAAAGCCGGCCTGCCTACAGGGATGGCCTACTGGGCAGAAATAACATAAATCAACCTGTGTCTTGCAAAGGACTTCAGCTGGAGGTCGGTGGTCGTTACCCGATCTGGTCATCAAATTTCACAGTCTACATATTGAATTTGGATGGTAGCTAGAAGCAGCAGAGCATGTCTTCAGAACGGTGGTCTCTGAGACACCCATTGCCCCCCTGCCCCTCTTCTCTGTGCTCTTTAGATTTGCGTGAGGTATGTGTGACTGGTGACACGGTTCGCAGTCAAGTTACTGCCTCTGTTCCAGCCATTGGCAGGATGCATGAGTTGTTACCAATTTGAGGGAGGGCTCGGGAAACATGTGGTCTCTCTCCACAGAACCTTCCCATGACAGCAACCGGCACATGAGGGACCCTTCTTCGGCTGTTGAACAAATATTTACTGAGTGGTAGAGGGTTTGCTTAGCCAGGTTTATAGTTTTAAGCTTGTTAATAGCAACTAGATTCTTTCTCTGTTCTGTCATTTGCATTTGGGGGCTATAAGGTGGACTTTGTCTTTCATGCTTTTTTTTTTTTTTTTAATCATGCCCTTTCTCCTTCCACTGTTGAATATGCAGCAGATTCTCAGCAAATATTTGCTAGGGCAAAGACGGAAAAGGACAGGAGAGAGGACTTAGAAATAACAACACCTTGGGGTAAGTCATTATTCTCTAACCCATTCTTACACTACAGAAGGTTCTCTTGAGGCTAGTCTCCTAGCACCATTCCAGAAGGTTCTACAAGAGCAATAGTTTTCCTTACCCTGGGTTTCTTTTTGTCCCTACAGTTCCTCAGCTCCACTCCTTGCTTCTTTTCCTCCTTTTCTTATTCCATTACTCTTTTTCCTCCTTCCACAACCATTTCTGAAATTTATGCTCTTTACCAGGCATAGCACCAGGCTCCAAGTACACGCAGAGAGGCTGCAGCGAGTATCAGAGAAACGTGTGAGAAACTCAGACTTGAGAGAAAGAAAAAGGACGCGTGTGCAGAGTACTGCAGACGGTACAGACTGGCTCCTGCAGTTCAAAACACAGAGACTGAAACTCATCATGGCAAGAAGGAGTCAGGAAATGACAATCTGGATCAGGGGAGTCTTCCAAGGAAATGTAACCCAAGAGTTCAACCACGAAGAAAGAATGGCTTATAACCTAGTTGATAAAAATCAGAAAGGGCATTTCAGACCAAGGAAACATACACACACATACACACTCACACGTACATATGCATACATACATATGCATACATACATACAAGCACACACATATATACACATGTGTGCACATATGCATGCACAAACACATGCATGTATACACATGCATGCACCCACCCAGACATGCATCCACCCAAGCATAAAGACACACAAGCATGTACACACAGACACACACACACACACACACATACACACACACACAGAAGCAAGGAGGTAAGAAGGAAATGACAAAAGTAGGTCACAGTTTTCTATGTGATTTATCAATTCTATCTCATGTCTTTAAACTTTGCATATCAACTTAAATGATGCAATCCTCAGACCTTTAGGAAATTCAGCCACCACCGGTCATCTAATCTCTCAGCAGAAAGGCTTCTATAAAGTAGGCTAGAGTAAGCACGTTCTTGGTAAAAACAAGACTGGTCATGGGAAAGATCAAAAATATGTCTCTCCAAATATGTCTTTGTCATATCTCAAACTGGTTATTCAGAAAAACTGTAGGCTCCATAGGGACAGGATCAGGGACAGCTCTGCGAAGCTAACTTGCAGGAAATGCAACTTAACTTGTCAGTATTAGAAAACATCAGAAGCAGGCACAGCCTTTGCTGCTATTCCTCCTCCATTTCCGCTCAGCAAAGAGCCTACAAGATGACACCCGGTCCACAGAGAGACAGCCTGTCACCAGAGATGGCAGTCCCCGGAGTGCAAATCTACCTTCAGAAGGCAGCTTTTGCTCCTCATAGTTCCCATTATCTTCAGGGATTTCTCACGGCCTCTCCATCCCTTCCCCTCCAGAGACCCTGGTCCCTATCTTTGTCAATATCTATGTCCTGATTCAGCAGTTTTAAGTCTCACAAGTCTCACCCTGTATTACATGTATAGCCATCACACTTAGGCATGTGATGAAATTCCTGTGTTAATTCTCTTGCTACTGCCAGTTTATTTCCAGACTGAACTTCAGAGGAAGAATTTAATACTTCTCTGCAAGCAGTGATAGGAAACCTGGTGGGAGACTGCAAATCAGACAATTGATTTGGAAAATGAAATGTAGTGCATGTGATTTTGTCTTGTCTCATCATTGGGAATTTGACTTTTTTGTCATGAAGTCTGATCAATCAACCCATGGGATCGCTTAACCTTGGAATAAAAGACTGGATGTAAAGGACCAGATTTTCTAGGAACTTCCCATGATGCCAAGGCCCGTTTTGAAACTGTGCAGGGCCAACACATTTTCCAGTCATTTACAGAGATCTCCCAGTCCTACCAACTGAGATGCGTTGCAAAGGAAAACTAAGAAGACCAGTCTTTCTCCCAGTGTGGTTTATTTCTGTTCACAGAACCTCCAAAAGCAAGAGGCCAAAGCTGACCTACTCGGTCAAGAGTCAGCTCAACTTTAAAATTATGATTGCATGTGAATGCTAAAATGGGAAAGAGAAAAATTGGTTCTCAAGCACAGAAATGATGAAAAGCCTTGGGCTACATTCCAGTTAGGGTCTTGGCCCTGCACATACAGCTCCCAATGGGGGTGGGTGGGTGAGAGATCAGCCAAGCCAGTTCAAACCAGTTGAGTGTCAGGGATCATAGTGTTTACTCTAGTGGTGTTCAGTTGATAGATTAAAAAAATATTTACTATCGTGATTAGAACCACATAATCCTTAAGAAACAAAAGCTCATGGCAGAGTGTCATCATTGAGAAAGATGACAGTCATAGTTGCCACATGGTCTCAATGAACTATGTGCAGAAAGAAATGGAAGGGTAGAGATTGTACTCTAGTTCTCTGGCATCTCCACAACGAATCATATCATCATTAACGGAGGCTTGGAAACAGGTAATTCTTTCACAGTCCTGGGGACTAGGAACCTGAAATCAAAGCTGTTTTTTTTTTTTTTTTTTTTAATGGAGGCTCCGGAGAAGACTCTCCATGCCTCTCTTCTCATATTCAGAGGTTTCTAGCAACCTGTAGTGATCCTTTCTTGGCTAGCAGCTGCATAATTTCTCACTCTGCGAGCATGTGTCATTTTCTTCAGCGTCTGTGTCTAAACGGACCTCTTCTTTGATGGAAAACAGTTATTGGATCAGGGCCCACCCTGATGTAGTATGAGCTCATTTTAATTGAATTACATCTGCCAAGACCCTGTTTCCAAATAAGGTCACATGCACAGGTATTTGGGGTCAGAACTTGAACACGTCCTTTGAGGGGACACAACGCAACCCACAAGAATGTAAAAGGAAACAACTCCAAATCCTGGGCAAAAAGAAAAGCAAAACCCCCGAGTTGGACGTGAGAATATCTGACTAATACAACCAACCATCTGTCCCTCGGAGTTATTCCTGCCTCTCTCTGTGAGTCTTGGCTTCTCTTCTCGTGAAGCAAGGCTTGCCCTACTTACTGCAGAAAACACCCTCAGAATAAAATCGCATCAAGTGATTTCTGTGGGGAAAGTGTTTCTACAAGTGCAAGGGATTATTATGAATTCATTCCAGATTGTGTTGACTTTTCCTCAACTTCATAACTACTTAATGAGTAGGTAATGGAATGAGAAACACAGCCTGTCTTACGGGGAAGAGAATTTAAATTACATTCCTCCCTTCATTTAGGGTTTGAGATAAAAGTACAATAGCCCTCTGCAGATAAGGAGAGTAGGATTCCAAATCCATGTTCGCTGAGCTTTTTACTCACCCCAAGACAGGGAGGGATTTAAATGCAGTTAGAAGGTGGCAAGATTGAAAGGCAAACTAAAAGGGTCGTCCTCAGCTGAGACATCAATGGGTATCTACATTCGCAGTGGCTCTCCTTGCCTCTCTGTGTGGTCCATAATATTGCTGGATATGTTGACAGAGCCCTGATAATTCTATTTTGTGGTACTGGATCTCAAACTCCAAGCCTCACACTTATCAGGCAAACACTCCAGCACTAAACTCTACATCCCAGCCCCCAATGTTCACATAGGAAATAGCTACTTTGAAGCTGCTTCGTTCAGTGACTTTAATAGAGAAAGAGATCGATGAACTTATAAAAAAAGAGTCAAAGAGGGCACTTTTTTTTCAGACTGATGAGATGTAATACCCCTATCTGTTAAAAAAAAAAAAACAACCCCAAACCATTGTATATATAACCAGAAAAAAAAAATCAAACAGACAAACAAAAAGGCCTTTTCCCTCATTAAGGTCTAGGTATAGTCAGGAGGAAACTTTTTTTTCAAGACACCAGATTAAGCCAGTGGGACTTAGAAGGGAAAGATGGCCACTCTTGGAAATGAAAACAAACAGAAAAAGGTGTCGTTGCAATGAGAGCTTGGAAACTACAGCTACAACCAAAGCATCACGTGATCCTCTTTCCAGCCCCTGATGGCTGCAGCGGAGATCAATTGTGGTGACCTCGGATTTTGTAGGTCCTTGCTGACCCAGGAGAGAGCCTACAAGGTTAAAATAGCACTAGTTGAAAAGAAACAAAAGAGATTCTTGGAAAGCATTTGCTAATGTTTTTGGCAAACCAAATTCTCTATTTCTCACTACTATGTAGGCGTGTTTCCCAGGGACTATCATATACCTTCAAGAACATGCCAAGTCACACGCCAGTTAATAAACAAAACTTTATTTTCCTTTAATACAAAAATTAAATAGCAAGATTTTTTTGTACAGTGATAAATTAGACATGTACAGTACAGACATCAATGCACATACTTTTGTACATCCTTAAAGGGGGGAAATTTCCTCTAAAATTCAGCAATTTATTCAGGGCATGTATAGCAGGGGTTTGCCTGGTACTTGTGTGTCAAGCATCTGGGAGTTTCCAGAATGCCTCTAGGGTCTCTGGAGCTATGGAAGCATGAGGACCCTAGATAAGACCACAGAGCAATTAGCCCCACTGCCCCACTGAGCGGAATAAATACATCATGCGTTATCTTTTTGCAGATTGCACCTTTATTATCTCACCTTTCTTATGACATCCTCAAGGGGTTTCATCCTTAGACTTTCTAACGCCTCACAACCGCCCTGTGAGGTAGAAGAAATTCAGAACCACCTAGCCTAGTGCCCCACTAGGAGAGATTTAGAAAGCAACTCACCCCCTCTCTACCCCCGGTCCACAGCCAAGTCAGGGCATAAGCCTATTCATTTGTGGCTCAGGATTTGGAAATTTGCACAACCTAGGAAGAAAGATGGACTCAGATTCCATGGAGAATTGCTTTTTCCCCACTGACATGACAGCGACCATGTATTGGATCTTACAGGTGATCAGCGAGGCAGAAACGCTGAGGACATGGCTCAGAGGGGACTCCAACACAGTCCTCTACACACTGTCTGGGTGACTCTCAGGCTAGTGCAAGGAGGAGAAGTAAGGCAAGCAAGAAACAGAAGCAAACTACTTTGGGACAAATGGGCCATGCAGGGGAAAAGGCAGTCAGGGTACACTTCCTGTCTGGTCCTGAATGCAGGCCATTACTGCACACACACAGCCACTGTGTCATGGAGGCAATGAAGCAAAACCCATTATTTCGTCAGTATCTGATCCTTGGAAGGAAAGGCAGCAGAGTGCTCGCTTGAGAATTTCTAAGATGTGTGACCTGGGCATGGAGGCAAAATACTAACCCAGCTCCTTCACCAGACAATGCAAACCTAAAAAAAGGGGACACTGAACTCTAATGCAGTAAATGAACGGAGAACACTGTCCAAGTCCAGGGACTCTTGGCAGAAACAGCAGCCCTTTCCACGGCTCTCCACGACAGAGAAACTCAGCCTCTCTAGTGGGAACTCAGTCCCAAAGGCTGCACACAGTGACTGCCTTTCCTGATGGCTGCTGTAAGTCCCCTCATTAGAAGCTGAAGTCTGGGTCATGCTGGTAAAACCCCTTTAAGTCGTGCCTGTTCTTCCAGGGCTGAAGAGGTTAAGTTCATCCTGGTGTCCCAACATTTCTCTCGGTCTCTGTCTCTCTGTTACCAGGATATAGAGTACAGAAGTACACAGCTGGGGCTGCTAAACGGAACCACAATTCAGGGTCTAAATAGGAAGGTTCTTGGGTTTTGGGTTTAGGGAGTACGAGCAAGGGAACAATGTAAGAGTTGAGTGGGGAGGGGAGACCTCGGAGCGCATCTCAGGAAATGAAATGTTGCCCCTTCTCTGGTTTCAGGCCTCTGGGCACGATGCCAACTCAGAAGCCATCTCAGCAACCAGGAAACAGGTCTCCATAAAGGAAGAAAGATATGATCAACCGAGGAGCTCAACCAGATGGTTCTGGCCACTTGTACCCTGCACCACGTTCCTCCGCCCTGAGGTTTGGCTTTGGTGAAGCAAGACAAAGGAGTTTGCCAGAGAAGGAGGTTGGACAAGAGGTCGCACTTGACTCTGCTGAATAAAACTTCTGTGAGCTCAGGGATGTTCTTTTTTTTTATAGAAAGTGAAAATCACACCTAAGTTACATTCGATCTCAGGGAAACAAAAACAAACTTAACTTTTCCCCCTCAGCAGGATGCTGTCCTCAAATATATCTCTACAGGAGCTCCAAGTAGTTACCCCAGCCCTGGAATTGTTGGGGCCCACAGCCACAGAACATGCCAAAACTAACTTCCCCAGGGCCTCTTCCATACGGCAATTTCTATGGAGTTGTCACAAAGCAGAGCTGATGTTTCGTGCAGTGAATTCAGAAGGAATCCCAGGAAAGAAGCTTATCCCCCAAGGCCTCCTTTGCACACCTAACACAGAGCTTTATACACAGATGGCGCTCGCTAAATGTGCTGATAATTGACTTTTATTTTTAAGATATCAGTTTAAGAAGTGTCACTTGAAGGTCATTGGTAGCCAACTGACTCCTGAGTCAGAATTTCTTTGGAAAATGGAAACATTCTCCATTGTCTGGAATATGAAAAGAATGGCCTCTCTCTCACTCCTAGGCACCGCTAAGATGACTAAGCCAGTCTACACTGCCATCCACTTCAGTTGGAACGCATCTTCCTCTGCCAAGGGACGTTTTGAGTGGCAGAAGTCAAGTCAAATCCCAGAAAGTTGTCAAGACTCTGGCTCCGGAACTCAGAACGGAGGTGACCGGCTTTACCCAAGTGCTCACTAATATCATGAGACTGACTCGATCATTTCCACATACTGGGAATGATACTATGCTCACCAGCCTTGCTTACACAATCACTGAACCACGACGAGAAGAACTGCATTACAAACTGCTAGCAGCAATCCCAGTCATCTACTGCATGGTCCTCCTTCCTTTTACTGGGCCAGAGTCAATGCACAAGTCCCAAGACACCAGAGCAGAGCGTGAGTAAGGGCAGGCTGTGCCCTTGGGTGCGTGCTCCAGGGCCCCGGACAGCTATGGGAACCGAGAGCCAGCAGCGCAGGGTGTGCACAATTTATTTCTCATAGGCAACTTGGTCTCAAGAGTCAAACTGGCCCTTCCAGAAATCAGATCTCACACTCCTAACCCCCAAATCGGTCTAGGTACTCAGACTGCATGTCAACAGGGGGCACTGGAACCCACATAGGTTTCTGTATCAAAAGCCCCCAGACTTCCCCTTTCAAACCTACAATATGTCTTACATGTCTCTTGATCTCAGTCAGCTCAAACCAACGCACAAAGAGGAAAGAAGGAAGAGAAAAGGTCAAATCATACACATAAAACAAAAAAACGCATTTTTAATTTCCAGAATTTGACCACCTATTTCTGATCACTTATTTGGAAATGTAGCATCCCTAGAAATGTTTTACCACAAAGCATGATGGGGAAGAACATAGGGTTTTCTTATCTACAACATGGCATTAATAAATATTGAATCATTTCAGAGCAGATGCTGGAACAGACATAGAATTTGTAAGATAAACAACTTGTGACCTACGACACAAGTTTGGTGATTAAAAGGCCTAAGGCAAGCAAGCTAAGATAGCTGGTTACAGTTTTAAAAGAACTGCAACTTTTGAAAGGTTGCTAAGGGGTACCCCCCTTGTGAGGAACTTAAAGCATAAACTTTAAAAGCTTTGGATACCTCAGTAAAGGCAATTAAGCCCTGTGCTATTAGACTCCGCAGTGTATTTCATAGGGTCTACACTTTATTCCCTGCTAACCAATCCAACTTCTCACTGGCATTCTGGAGATTCATTAAGCACCATATAAATACTCCAGGCCACACCACCACCAATGAAATCTTATAAGGAGCCTTTGCCAATTACCAGGGAACAATTATGAACCAAGTTATTTGGATTAGTTGTCCTTAGTTCCCTGCACAAAATTGAGTAAGGCTCCATTGTGGTAAGTGGACCAAACTCTGATAACATTCTTACACTATTGGAGGGGGAGAGGGGGGAGAGAAAGGCACTATCAGGCTAAGAATGCCAGCTGACCACAGTTTTAAAGTCAATTGAGTATGCTATGTCATGGTCCAAGAATGTGCTTTTAATTGTAATTGACACACACAAATTACACAGCTAATCTATGTGAATGCAAAGTTGCCAAGAAATTTAACATTTCAGTTCTCCCAGACTGGCGTCTGCACAGATGCAATCACACGAAATAAAATATATTAAATCCCCATTGCTGCACGCAATAGGTCTCTGGGGTCGGTAAGGTAAGTCAACTTAGGAAATCTCGTTTTCCTCTGAATTAAGTGATTGTCAGAAAGTGAATCACCTTTCCTTTGCCCCTCATTAGGCATGCTGCAGTGCAAAAAAAATTCCTATAAAAATTACTTTTTTTTTTTGAGTTGTTGTGTAAAAGTGAAGAAAACGGCAGCAGCTTACAACAGGGGTGTTGAATTGTAAAGAGAAAGAGAGAGAAGAAAAATCCACGGGATACTTTATGTGTATTAGTACAGTACTTTTGTTTGTTCAAACAATTGTTTGATGACAAAGCACTGGAGGATTCTGACACCACCTCTGGGAAGTGCCGTCCGCAAAGTTCTAAACAGCAGACAGAGCACCGCAGAAGATGTTTATGTTAGACCAGCCAAACTATAAAACTCCACAACACTTCTCTGAACCCAGCCTTTCCAGTGTTTACAGATCACTTTGCTATCTGAAAGACCTAGTTAGTATTTCAAATTTGAAAGTTGTTTCTTTTCTTTTAAATTAGTCTTTCTCCCTTCAAGTTACCAACTCACAGCTTACATCCCACCTGGTAGTAGAAAATAGCATCGTGCTGGACTTTCTGGAATCTATGCAGGACCTACCTCCACATGCTCCAAGCTTCAACCTGCTAAAGTGATCAACATTGTGATTTTTTTTTTTTTCACAGCTTTGAAAGCCTCTAACTGGCTTTTCCATTTTGGATCATTCCAAAGTCTTCAGCAAAATCATCGGTTTTATGCTGCTAAGGGGTGAGGTGGGAAGTGGGGGGGTATGGAGGAAGGGAGGGAGAATGAAGGGTGGGAGATAAGGAGGAGGGACGAGGCGGAGGAAAGAGGGGTGGATAGAGGTCATCTATATGTTGCTAGTTTGTTCAAACTGCGAGTCACTGCATAAAACTTTCAGGAGCATTTTCACAGATATGCTGGTGTTTCCTTCAGAGTAAGGCAAGTGTGGAAGGGCTGGCTACTCTCACACCACAGTTTCATTGCCTTTCCCAGGCTTCACCCAACCATTCCCCCTCTTCTCTCTCTTCACCTTCCCTGAATTCACCAATCGATTAGAACACTTTTGCCACGTGTGAAGCGTTTTGGCGGACCAGATCCACATGCCCGAAGTGATGCCCACAAGCAAAGACATAAAAATCTTCAACATTTCCACCGCCATGTTCGAGTCATCGGTTGAATACCGGAAGAGTGCCCAGTTGGAGATTTCATAGAAATAACAGGCAATCACACAGGTGGCGGGGACTGTGTACAGTACTGAGAAGACCCCGATCTTGACCATCAGCCTCTCCAACTTGTCTGTCTTTGTCCCGTCCTTCTGCAGATTGGACCGGATTTTGAATAAGGCCACCAGACCCGCAGCAATGAACAATGTCCCGATCACCAAGTAAGTAAAGAGGGGCGCCACCACGAAGCCAGTGAGCGCGTCCAGGTTTTGGTTCCCGACATAGCACAGGCCAGTCAGCTCGTCGGCATCCACCAGCCTCATAATCAAGATGACGATGGTTTTCACTGCGGGGATGGCCCAGGCTGCAATGTGGAAATAGGAACTGTGCATTTCAATGGCTTCGTGACCCCACTTGAGTCCCGCTGCCAAAAACCAAGTGAGCGTCAGAATCACCCACCAAATGGAGCTGGCCATGCCGAAAAAGTACATCAGCAAGAAAATGATTGCACATCCTGTGTTCTTAAGTCCTTCTTGGATGAGAACGGGTTCTGGTGCCTCTTCAAAATCGCAGGATATCCTCTCCCGGCCGACGGTCAGCCTAACAATATAAGCAATGCTATAAATATTATAGCACATACTGAGAAAGATGATGGGGCGCTCCGGGTAAGAGAACCTGGAAGAATCGATCAGGAAGGTGAGCACAGTGAAGGCGGTGGAGATGAAGCACAGGCTAGCCCACACTGCCATCCAGATGTCGGTGAACTCCTTGGAGGAGCGGCTGTACAAGCCGGCATCATAGCCACACTTGAGCACACAGTTAAGGCTCCTCTTAACCCAGATGTACTGATCAGAATTGGTTCCCACGGTGTGACACTCTTCCCCGGGCTGAATGGGGATCTTGTGGGGTAAGGGTACCTCTTCGTCCCCTGGTCCTTCCATGCACATGTGGTTGTGGTCGTTCTGGGGTGGGAATTTGCTGCAGTTCAGGCTCTCTGGCCAAGCGAATCCAAATTCTTTCAGGACCGGTTCACAGCGTCTCTTGACAGAGAGACACATGCCACCGCACGGGCCGATGGGGATGTTGATCTTCTCTGTGCACATTGGCACATACACTGAGCAAAGGAAGAACTGGAAAAGTAATGAAAGGGACAAAGAAAACAATGACTTGGAGGTCCGACCAAATATACAACACTGAGTGAATGCTTCCAGGCAATATACGGGTCGACTTTTATACCAGCCTACTGGGAGTCTGTCTGTTTACTCTGACCTCAGACTAGGGTGCCTAATAATCCATCACTTTTACATGCTTTCTTTAGTTTGGCTCCAGTAATCTTTTCCAGAAGAACATAAATGAGTAAATAAATAAATAAGAAGTGTCTGAAGAATTACATAATCCCCTTTCACATAGCCCTTAAGAAAATAAACTTTTAAAAACTGGCTTCCAATATCCCTCCCCTTTTAGCTACTATGTGAGGGAGTTGAAGGGTCTAATAAAAAATAACTTGATCATGTAGGTGATGGGTGCTTTGTTTTTTTAAACCCCATTCTCTAGCACCTGAGAAGTAAATGCAAAAAGTCAGATCCTGTTAATATTCTCTTCCCCCCATTTGCCACTTGAAATAAAAAAAATCAGTTCTATATTGAAATTGAATGATGTGCCAGCTTGAGACTCTGTTAGACCTAAGGATGAGGTGTGGACTGGGGTCTCTGGTGACCAGGGATTTGTTTGGCTAGTGTTTCTACACTGAATAATAATGAAGCACAATAGGAAAATGTGAATGTTAAGCCTCTGAAGCTGCAATATCATCAGGGAGAGTCCAGTTGCTGTCCTCAATTCCTCCAGCATTGATAAACAGTCTCCTTGGCTCCTTACAGATGTTGTCTATGAAGTCTAGAGTTACAAGTAACTATTTTCCAGCATGTAAAGAGATCCAGTCTTGTCTTTCAAAACAGCTTGGCTGCTTCCCCAGGATATGTGTAATTAAAAATATATATCTCTGCAAAGGCTGCTTCAACAAAATTACCCCTGATGTCAGTATATGTGACGCTTCCAAACTAAAAGCTAAAGGATCACTTCTTAAGCTTTTATAACCGAGTTCTAAAGTTCTGGAACTTCCAAAGGGGTATTTCACCAGCAACAGGTCTAATCCTAACCATCTTTCCAAAACCACAGTCCAGCTTTTCAAATGACCTATGTAACAACACACAGCTAGTAAGTAAACTGTACGTCTGCTTCTTATTGCTCAGCACCATAGCTTGCTTGAGATTTTAGCTTGGACGATAAACATCGATCCCTCTTTCTTCTCTCTTTTCTAATTTTTTAAAAATCACTCAGATGAACCAAGTAAAACACAACCAATTTTAATTTTTTCCTTCCAGCTGTTCCCCTTACTGAATTGCAAGATTGTAACTATCCTACATATGTAAATTCTTTTTTTCACTTATCACTACAGCAGGAACAATTTCTGTATCATTACATATTACATGAACTTCCAATCTACCAACTGCTCTACTGGAACTTTTTAACCCCCTCCAAATAGTTAACCCTGCGTCCAGCCGACAAGAAGCACTGGGCTGACCCAACCACTGAACCTTGTAAGGTGGTATATGTGTGTGTGTGGGGGGGTGCATTTGCAGAAAACGGTAATATTTTATTTAGCAACCCAACCCCAAAAAATCTGGAGAGAAGGGAGGTCCCGAGACAGGGAAGGGCTACATTCTGCTCCTTATGGCTCCTTCCAAGTTTTAGCTGCGGCTGGCTGCCCTGCCGGGACTCGCCCACCGAATAGCGGCGGCTCGAATCCCTGGCAAAGATAACCCTCTGCTCCACTGGGGTTAGGGGCTTGGCCAGACACCGGTGGGCAGGGGAGAAAAACGGAAGGGCGGAGTGTAAGGATGGTTATTTCGCAGGCCAGATGACTTACACAACGTTTTGGCTTCCAGTCCCCGAGAAGGGACAGAAAAAGTTGGGGTAGGGGGATGGAATCACTTCTCCGGAGGGGTCAGAAGGTTCCACTTGGCAGAGGCCCCAAAGAAAGAGTCTAGGTGTCCCTGTCTAAGGGGTCCCGCCAGGGGTGAGGGGGGGCGCCCACCTGCAGCTGGCTGGAGCAGCCGTACTGGATGAGCGGTGTGAAAGTTGTCAGCTGCAGCTCCGCGTCCGTCTGCAGCTCGTGCCCCACCAGGTTGGGCATCTTGGTCACGTTGTAGCCGAGGTTCTGGCACATGGAGATGCGGATGGGGTCGCAGCGCCGCTCCTCCTCGTCCCCGAAGCCCAGAGCTGGTCTCAGGAGCAAGAGCAACAGCAGCAGCAGCCCCAGCCTGAGCCGGACGCCTCCCGGAGCCCCCGGGACGCTCGGCTCTGTGCCCCGCCAGGCCATGGCCAGAGCCCCGGGTGGCAGCGGTCGCTCCAGCAGACACCCCCAGTTTGCACGGGGCGCGCCGGCTGCCCGCGCTACTCCCTGCTCTGGGAAGGGAGAGCGATCAGGCGCCAAGGGCGGCGAGTGGGGCAGCGGCCGCCTCGCCCGCAGCCGCCCGCGACGACGTGGGATGTTAGAGGTCCGGGGCCGAGACCGAGGAACAGCCTGCGAGGGTCATGGCTGCAGGCGGCGATCCCACAGCCCGGCGCCGGCCGAGTCCGCTCGGCGTCTCCGCCAAGCCCGCCAGCACTCTACGCCGCGCCGCTCTCACCGCCCGAGCGCTCCGCTGCACTGGAGCCTCGCTGGGCGGTGACGGCGCCAGACGGACGGCGCGCCTGTCCAATGGGAGAGCGCAAAGGGCAGGGGGCGGGGCGAGAGGCGGGGCGGCGCTCCCCAGACGAGAGTCAGGCCCCCACCCGCCGCCCGGTCCTCCCTCCTTGGGCTCTCGAGCCGCCCCGCCCCGCTCGGCTTCCCGGAGTTCTCTTTCCTCCCACCGCGATCGAGGGGGTGCCGGGGGGGCCAAGCAGCGATGGAGCCTGGTGGCTCCCGCCCAGCCTACCTGCTCCTCCCCTCCCAGGTGAGAAGCACCCCGGTGGGGGGAGATCCACACATCCTCCTCCCCTCCGGTTTCTCTGGCCTTCCTGCTGTCACTCGCCCCGGTGGCCATCTCGGCAGCAAACACAGAAATGTACACAAAGAACACGGGATCTGGCTTTCCACGCATTGTGACTCCAGATCCCGGCCGTGTGACCTTGAGCGGACGGGCCAGCGGGGCGCTGCGCGGTCAGGTGGTTCATCCGCGAAGTGACCCGGGAGGATTAGCGATAAAGCGAGCACCGCCCGGAGCCTGGCACCGCGCGGGTCGCAGCCCTCCGCTCCGGCTGCCTGCGGCCGAGCCCGGCCCCGCTCCCCGCCTGGCGCCCCGGGTTGGGGGAGGCGCCCGGGAGCTGCAGAGCCGCCGGCGTCTAGCGCTCCGATTTCCTCACCGTATGAAATGAAATTCCACAGGGGGATTCGAAAGGAAATGAGACCGGGACGCTCCGTGCTTCTCGGCCCGCCGCCCTTCCTGTCTCGGGGACACGGTTTCTAAATAAGGTTGGGAGGGTGAGGGAGCGGGATGGAAGAGGCTTGACCTGTGCGCCCAGGGCTAGGAGGGCGCGCAAACCTCCAGGACGCCCCCTTGCCAGGCGGGGGCACCCCTCCCCCACAGCCCGCAAGCCTGCTTTCCTCGCTCTGCCCTAGGCTTAGGGTGCTGGTTGGGGGGCGAAGATCAGGGAAATCTTGTCACCTGGGCTCCATTTCCACTCCCTGTCATTACCACCAGCAAGGAAGGGGCTGTGTGCCGGTCCACCTTCTGTCCAGTGAACCGCTCAGCAGGTGGATTCCTAAACCCTTGTTGCTTGATGAGTCAAACTTATGCCTCTCCCAGCCCCAAACTGATTTCTAAGGGAAGTTCATGTTCCCGGAATAGTGTCGTTCTCTGTTACATGAGGTACTGCATGCAGTGTAAATCATTTAGCACAGTGATTAACACGTAGTAAATGCTAAATAACTAGTTATTGGTTGTTTGCTTTGTTCATCCAGCACAGATAGGGAAGGGAAGTTAGGATAACGTCTCTCTTGCTAGTGTAGTGCTGAACACATCCTTAGCAGCATAAAGCTGAGAATGTGGGCAAGTTTTTTATATATATATTTTGTTTTTATTATCATTATTATTTTTGCTTAGTTATACAAGCTCAATAGGTACCTTTCTTCCCAGATGTGGGCAACTTCTATGTCATCTCTCAGGATATATTCTTCATAGCAGTTTGCTTGGAAGTGGGGAGGTCATTTGTTTCCTCTCAGTTCAGCTGATTCTGGCACATAGCAAAGGCGATGTATGTATGGGAAGAATGTATGTACCATGCTTATAGTTGTGTTTTTTTGTTTTGTTTTGTTTTCTTCTATCAACCTGGCAGTGGGCAAAAATAGAATCAAATGGGGCCTTTTGTTCTGTGTCTGGAACTGTTGAGAGAAGCAGCCATTGTCTTAACCTCCTGGTGAAGGAGAGTCTGTGAACCACTTGGGGAGATTGGAAAGCTGAGGGAAATTGGAAAGCAATAATAAGAGAAAGACAGAACCAGGCCTATCAAGGGTCCCCAGCAAGCGAAAGTGCCTGTGCACAGTCTGAAGACCTGAGTTCGATCCCAGCGACCCACAAAGAAGCTGGAGAGAATCGACTCCCAAAGTTGCCCTCTGATAGCTACAAGAGTGTAGGCACATGCACACACACGCATGCGCACACACACACACGCACACACACACACAATTTATTTTAAGCAAACCTTTTAAAGGATTCTTTTCAAAAAGAAAAAAGATGACGGACCCAACCAAATCAGAAACCAATAGAAAGGTCTTTTAAAGATGAAGGGCATGAGTAGGGAGGATTTCAGAGATGGTTTCAGGCATAGGATGCTTCGAGGCAAGAGGTTAGACTAGATATAGTAGAGTTCCCATATTAGTGGGCAGCCCAAGAAGAGGCCCCAAAGTATGCCACAGAGTCCTGAACCTCAACTAGAGTAGTCGATTCAGAGGGAACTTTGGGGCCATATAAACTGATGGACAGGAGAGTGGGAGAGAACAGGTAAGAAACAGCAAGAGAAAGGAGGGAGGGAAGATAAGAGGGAGGAAGAAAAAGGGGGAGAGAGGGTAGGATGGGGGGGACAGAAGGGATAAAGGGAGGGAGGAGGGGAAGGGGGAAGAAGGGGGGTGAGGATACCTACTCATTGAGCTTGTGTAACTAGGTTTAAAAAATTAAAATATGTAAAAAATAAAGAAGGAGGGCCAGGTTATTTCTCAGAAGTCCATAGCAAGAAATCAGGAGACTTCGTATTGAGTCTTCTGTGTTCCTGTGATGAAGTAAGGCAAAAGCCTACAGAGATGTGTAGATGACCAGACAAACAGAGCAATGAGTTACTCATCATTTGAGCTACAGACAGGAGCAAATCAGACAAACAGGTTAAATGAATCCACAAAACCAAATGAACAAAAACCACCAATAATTCAGGATGGTAAGTGTTACGGGTCCAGTAATGCCCCCAATGAGGCACGGACAACGAGCTTGACAAAAAGAGTTGTTTATTAAAAGTGGGTTTAACTGGCTGAAGCTGCAGGACTCCAGGACTCCATCAGAGCTCAAGATCTCATATGGAGCCCTGAGAAAGGGCAGCGTGTAGTTTTTATAGTGGTTTCTAAACAGATAGGGGTCACTCAGTTATTGACTCTAGCTGATGAACCACTTTTAGGTCATAGAAACCACATACTTATGTGTCAGTTAAGGGCTGCAGCTGGAGGCTCAGGTAAGGAAGAGAGGAGAAACCTCGAGTGATGGTCCTGCTGACCCGAAGCTGCAACTATGAACCAAGTGGCCAGCAGATTGCAAGTGCAAATTTTAACTATCTTTATGTGTAAACAGTGACCATCCTTATGGGTAAGCAGTTTACAGAAGCCAAGGAGCAGTTAGTTTAAGGTCAAAATTTTTCTATAGCACATCATAGCATACAGTTTCATTATAGCACACACAAAATGGGTTTTTTTTCCCTCCTAGACCTTTTATATTTCTCTCCTACATTAAGCACACATAATTGTAGGCAAACTGAAAACAGAGGGAGCTGAGTTTGGAGAGGTACCTCAAACAATGACCTAGAAGATTGTCAACTAGTCAATAAAATGGAGTGACTACGTCTTAATTATTTTTCCTGTCGCCGTGATTTAAAAAAAAAAAAAAAGTACCCTGATGGAAGCAACTTTAAAGGAAAAAAGGTTTATACCAGTTCACCGTTCAGGAGAGCAGCAGTGTGTCGATGTAGGGAAGTCAAAAGCCAGGAGCTTCTTGAAACAGCTGGTCAAAATGAATCCACAATCAGGAAACAGAGAGGGATGGATTCTATGCTTCTGTTTAGTTCTCTGTCTTGGTCTTTGTCTCTGTCTCTCTCTTTGTCTCTCTCCTTATATAGTCGGGGATCTCAGCTGGAGAGGGGTACCAACCTCAGTGGGCAGGCCTTCCTATCATAGCACAATTAGAAACTCCCCCCAAATTAGAAGCCCATCTCCTGGGGGGGGAGCTTATCTAGTTGACAATTGACATCAACTATCACAACACACAGCCAGCACTTCTACTGCAGGGCATGTGCTGGAGAGAGGTGTGACAATTTATGAAACAATGAACTTCCTGAATCTGGGGAGGACATGGTTCCTCACACAGGGTCTGGCACATGGAAGAGGGAATCCTTAGTGCAGGGCTGAGGAACACTATTTTGAAATCAGTAACAGAGAACTTGCATGCACCATAACTTCTGTTCCTTATTTCTCTTAGGGCTCACGACAGACAACCTGGGAAAATGTGTTTGGAGAGTGTGGCAGTTAGTTGCACATGCCAACTTGGTAACTGAAGGCTGAACCTTTTGGCACAACTGAGAGGAATTAGTAGTTAAAGACTAAAGGGGATTATCTAATTGATTTGGAAAGACCTAGTCCCAACCAATCCCTTGGCAGGTGGATACGACAGAGCAAAAGCTGGTTGGAAATGGGCATACAGGCATATTGGTAAGTGAAGTATGTCCTTCTCTCAGCTCTTTCTATGGTCACAGTGTGGCTATTTCCCTTGGCTTCTGGTGCTGTGTGAATAGTGTCAGCTCTCCTACCTTGTGATGAATTATAACAAAGAATCATAAGCTCGAAGAAACTCTTCATTTGCCTACTTTTCTTCTCACGCATTCATATCAGTAACAGAAGAAAAACTGGAACAGAGAGGTCAGCAATTGGCCCGAGATAGCACAGTGAATGATGAAAGATGCCGTTCGCCTGGCTCTGAACTCTGTACACAATAGTGTTCTCACGGAGGAAACGGCTTAACACACAGCCTCATCTGCCGGGAAAGATGATCCTTCTGCAGATCCTGACCTCTCCTTCTAGTCCAGGCATCCCACCTCTGCAGGTCTGAAGCAACTCAGTCTCCTTCCAGAACACTCCAAGAAGCCCATTCCCTGTCAGCAACCTTCCCTGTCAATGGCTTTTCTCTCTAGGCAGGGGATTCATCGCAGGTATTTTCCTCAAAAAAAAAGCCAGGGGAATCACATTTCATTGTGAATGTGGAAAGGAAAGAGCAGGACTGGGAGCGGAATCTGAATGGCCTGGAGCCGCTTGGCCTCCCTCTCATGAAGTCCTTCGTGAAGGCCAGAAGCCCGTATGTCTTTGTTGCAGAAATACTTTCCTGAGGGAGTTGCAGGCACAGGGTGTCTGCGGGAGGGGAAAATATAGGGAAAGGACTTTGAGTTACCCAAAAGCGCTAGCTACAGGCTTGGGCCAAACCCCGAGGCAGTTGTCTTGGTTCAGCTTCTTAGCCATAAAGTCACAACTACCTCGGTCATGCAACAAACATGACTTCTGTGAGTTGCTAACCAGTTGTAAAGCCCCTGTGTGTGTCTAACGAGAGGATGGCTTTCTGTGAACGCCTGTGATGTGTTAATTTTTTGACTTGACATTTTCTGCGTTAATATGTTCTTGCCGCGCTTCCTCAGTTAAAGGATGCATTGGAAGACTTCAGGTTAAAATTTGCTAACTAGAGGTGCCATAAGTATCTTTCCCTCCTAAAAAGAAACTCTCTTATTGGCAGTTCTTTCCTAAGCCAATTAAACGTTGAAGTGTTCCCCTGGAGCCTGCTTTTTTATTTCCCGAGAAACAATCAACTAATCCATATTCAGCAGCTTCTGAGAAAAGTCTTATTTCAACCACTCATGAAGCTTCTTTGAATCTAGACAGAACATTTAGAACTCACAAAGAGTTGTCTTGATAGAAAATGCAAAAAAGTGGTTTGTGATTACCCTGATTGGTTTCCAGGGGAAATAATTCAATGGGATTTGGAGTTTATCGAGGGTCTCTACAGCACCACATCCTATCAGTTTATTGGTCATTTGGGTGCTATATCCTCTCCTGCATCTAAGTTAGCTATAGAATAAGAACATGTCTACTGGTTAGGATAGGAAAGAACCCCAATGTAGTTCTGTTTTGATCAATCTGAGGTCCCGAGAGACCAAGTACCAGCTGAGATATGGCAGAGCTGAATTCCCTTGTTTGATGGGAATTCCATTCAAACCAGTAGCCTGCAGAGAATTGTCACCACGGAGGGCTTCATGTCAAGGAATCAAACCCTATTCTTTCCTCCCATGCATTTCACAAGTAGAAGATGGTACGTCTGGCATTCTTATTTACTGGCGGTGATGATTTCATCTACAGACAGGCAGTGAACTTTTGTGGGAAGCAATGATTAACACAGATGCGCTGAGCATCTGCAACTGACTCTGCAGGCTCATCCCACTGCAGAATTGCAGACAGTAGCTGGCATTCAGTGGTAGGTTGCCATCTGAGTTGAGGACTGGCACAAGACACGAAGACATGTGCAAGATGGTTCCTGTTTACAGTCACACTGGAGAAGACTAAAACCTGTCATCAAAAGAGAAATAAGTTTCTTTATAGCCAAAGTCTTTCTTAGACTCCCGTAGCTATATTCACTTCCCAGTGCCATCTAGAATGCTCTGTGTTATAAACTTATGGGCATTTTATTTATTTGTTTTGTCTTCCTTCCCTAAACTTTGGGGTCAGAAGCTAGGTCTTGCTCTTCAGGAGCACAAGACATAATACCTCATTGAAAGAAGAGACTTAATAATTATGAGCTGAATATAGGCTGACACGAATATATAGCCAAATTGGATATGCCATTCCTATAAGTTGGGCATGTATCGTTCTTTTCAGCTTTCTTCTGAAGCCAGATATTTTGCCAATCACTTTTATTTTTTACTTTACTTTGCCTTTTTAAACATTTTAAGGTAATATTTTGGCTGAAATTGTGGTTTGATTTAAAGGCAAATGAATTTTTTAAAATGTATTTTCTTTGTTTATTGAGAAAGGGAGAGCAGACGTGCTGTTGGCCATGGCACACATCATAATTACATACTGGTGTCAATTTGGCAACTGAAGGTTCCGAGCTCTGGCACAGAGCAAGCCTGCGGGAGATTGTCTAATTGATGTGAAAGATGAAGCCCATAGTTGGTGAGGCTAGTCCCTGGGCAGGTAAATAAAATGGAGGCAGCTGGTTAGAGAAGTGGGCATCCTTCTGTATACGTGGCCAGACGTGGGTTTGGAAAGTAAGGGTTGTCCCTCTCACCAGTTCTGTGGATTTGGTGTGGTCCAGGAGCTATAACTGGACAATTGTAAACCAAAATAAAACCCCTTGTACCCTTAAGCCATTTGGACATGAATTTATCAGCAACGATATGGGTTAATTGTTACAGCATATATGTGGAGGTTAGAGGACAACTTTTAGAAGTCGAATCTCTCTTTCCACCGTATGATTTCTGAGGAACAAATGTAGGTCTCCATGTTTATATTCCAGCACTTTTACCTGCTGAGCCTTTTCACCAGCCCCCATCAAATGAGGTGTTTGTTGTTATTGTTGGGTAGTGGTGGTGGTTTGATCTGTTTTGTTTTATTTATTTCATGAATCAGACCAGAACATCCTTATTGCTGTGTATGAGTGCGTTGACCCCTCATCTCATTATTGCCAGCTGAAACCATGGAGAACCACGTGTGCCACGAAGAAGAGCAGGGGTCTCAAGGCAAGGAGGTATAAGTCAGATGATTATTTCTTGGCCAGTGTGTAGAAAAAGTAGAAGACGAGCTTAGTTTTGAGGAGTGGGCAAGTTTCCAAGAGACCTGGGAAGAAACAGGAGAGGGCAATGAAATATACCCACCCACAGTGTTCTCAGCAATTGATGCAAATGAGAATGACTAGGAATGAACGGCATGGTAGCATGATAGGCAAAGGGTGCACCAGCCAGATGTTCATAAGCACACGTGCAAAGATGGGTGAAGGGGCTTTGCATACTCTCTTGGGGAGAGGAGCAACATGTTTGCAGATGTGTGAGGGGCTGTTGCATCTTGTGAAGTGGAAACATAACCTGGAAGCTAAGCGTGGTTAAAAGTGTATATGAATATTGGGGCTGGAGAGGTGGCTCAGGGGTTAAGCCTCTGCCTTGCAGGCGGAAGGTCCTGAGTTTGGATCCTAGACCCCACATATAAACACCAGGCGGAAACAGGGGCGGCCTCCGTTTCTGGTCCTGGTAGGGCAGAGCCTGTGAATCCCGGGGCAGAGTAAACAAGGAAGAGGTGGAGGCGGTCCATGGTGGTTCCCGAATTCGTCTATGGTTGTACATACACACACATACATACATATGCGTGCACACGCACAATTGAATAAAAAAAAGTGTATATGAGTATCTAGCTGGTGAAGAGTGAAGTCAAATCACTTCATACTGTGTCTGTTGAGCTAGCCTGGAACTATCTCTTCCCCTTCCTCTTCCTCCTCCTTCTCTTCCTCTTCCTCTGCCTCCTCCTCCTCCTCCTCTTCTTCAGTGTGTATATGAAGTACACATATATGCAGGTGTGAAGGGAGCAATGTCCTCACCTGCGTGTGTACATGTGGAGTCAAGAGGTTGACACTTGTTGTCTTCTTCTATTACTCTCTGTTGTTTGTTTATCTATTAGTTTGAGATCCTGTCTCAGGGAACCTGGAGCTTGCTGACTCTGCTAGACTGTCTGGCCAGCAAACTCAGGGGAACCTCCTGTCTTTGTCCCCAATACTGGGATTACAGATGCACCCACACCCAACTTTTTTTATGGGTGGTCATTGTATGACATTTTTCCTCTGGCAAAGTTTCATGCCAGCTTAGACTTGATTTACAATTTGAAGCATCTCATCTTGGAGACTCCTGAAACTAACACCATTCTAAAGGGCTTCTCCCCATGGGGAGGAAAAACACTAAATGACCACTGGGGGAGGAGACATGTCTTGCCAGTCAAGCAGTCTGGAGGAGACTGCACAGCAGTTCTGAAGCCTGAGGAGACTCTCGTAGGATCAAGTCATGAAGCAGAGAGCATCCGTGAACCTCAGTATGCTGTGCTGGGCTTTCTGGCGATGTAGCTGCCTTTGAGTCGTCCTTGCTCCTGTAAGTAACTCTCATTCCTACTGTAACCCCAACTAACTGATTGGCTCATCGAATTGCACCTTGGTGTAATCGTTCCTTTGGTCTGCCATCTAATTCCTATCCGGAGTGAATAAATAGATGGCTGTATGGCATCTCCCAGGAAAAGTGTCACACAGTAATACATACATACATACATACATATGTATGTATGTACGTGTATATATAAAGAGAGTTTGTATACTTGTTGATTTTTTTTCTCTCTCAACTACAGCACAATCTCCATAAAATCAGAATTTTAACATCTCACTCATTACTGTGTTGCTGGAGCCTATTAGCTGCTCAGGTAATATTTTTCAAATGAACAAACCTATATGGCAACTACTGCTACTCTCTCTGTGTAAGAGACTGAAGAATCACAGTGTGTGAGTGATTAAGAAGCTTCCCTAAGGGCCAGTGACATGACTCACTGGGTAAGAGCACTTGCCATACAAGCCTTGTTACCTGAGTTCAATTCCTGGAATTTGTGTAAAGGTGAGCGAAGAAAATCAACTCCACAAAGTTACTCACACCTAAACACAGTGATGATAATAATGAAAGGAAGGAAGGGAGGAGGGGAGGGAGGGAGGGAGGCAGAACGGAAGGAAGGAGGGAGGGAGGGAGGGAGGAGGAAGGAAGGAAGGAAGGAAGGAAGGAAGGAAGGAAGGAAGGAAGGAAGGAAGGAAGGAAGGAAGGAAGGAAGGAAGGAAGGAAGGAAGGAACTTCCCTGAGGTGCGCAATGAGTGGCAGGGTTAATATTCTTTGGGATCTTGGTTTTATCAGCTGCACTTGAGGCCACTGCTCCTGCTGTCTTAGCTTCGTGGGCTCCACAGGTCTCCAAAGCATAACATTTGTGATAGTATAATGGAAAGGAAAGAAACTTTTTATAATATTATTTTATTCTTTTGAGTTTCATACATGAATATGGTAAATTTATGATATTTCTACCCCTTAACCCCCAGTCCCATTTCCCCTCCTTTCCCCATTATAATCCTTCTTTTCTACTAGTCCCCCTCCTATTTTCATGTCCCTTTTGCATGTAAGGCTTACTGAGTTTCATCTGGGTTGCCTTTGAAGGTATGTGCCTGATTACTTGTTGTGGGTATATCATTAAGGGAGGCACACCCCCCCCTGCATTAATCCTCATCAGATAAAGAAACTTTTGAAGATCAGTTGTTCCAAGTCATTATAGTTAAATTAATTAGTTATCAACCCTTTATTGGGTCTTTGCAGAACACATTGTCAAGGTTAGTACAGTTCCTTCCTTAAACAGGGTAATACTAGGGATCATTCATTTATTATATCCTAGAAGCTTCCTGATAGCTTACTTTTATCTGACTTGCTTTGGTAGTCCTCCACGTTTCAGTTTCAAGAATCTGACCAAAGTTGGGTATGGTGACACGTGCCTGCGATCCTAGTCCTGAGGGTGTTGAAGTAGAAAGATCTAGAAACACAGGGAGACCTTGCCTCAAAACCAACCAACCAACCAAGAATATTGATTGAATTTCAGGTGTCCCTGTTTTCACTCTCCATTATTGCTGATTGCATTGCTGATTGCACTAGTACGTTGCTGGGTCAAGTAGTAGTTTTCATTTGTTTACAAATTTTCATCTTGTTTTCCACACTGACCAAGCTAGTTTACATTCCCAGCAACAGAGTGCAGGCTTTCCCTTTTCTCCATAGCCTTACCGGCCCTTGTTTTATTTGTCTACTTCATGATAGCCATTTTAGCAGATGGACGCTGTCATCACTGTGGTCTTGATTTTCATTTCCTTGATGACAAGTGAATTGAAAATCTTTTCCTTTCCTCTTGGCCGTTTGTACACCTGTGAAGCAGTTTCTCTTATAGAGAAATTTTGCTTCTTTGCTGTTAGGTTGTATAAGTTCCTCATCAATTTTAGATAATAGCTTCTCTTCAAATCTATGGTTCACAAATATTTTCTTCTGTAAGTTATCTTTTCATTTTGTTGATTTTTTCATGGGTTGTGCAAAGTTGTTGTTTTTTAATTTGGACTTGATCCCGTTTCTGTGTTTTTGGTTTCTTTGCCTGTGTTTTTGGAGTGATATTCAAAAATCTGTTGCCCACATCAACGTCAAAACTTCTCCCTAGTCCTTTTATAGGTTTAGGTAACACGTTTAAGTCTTCATTCTTCAAAACCAACTTTCAGGTTGGTTCTATGTGCGGTATGAAGTAAGGATATGGTTTCACTCTTGACCATTAAGTATATAGTTTTCTCAACACAATTTACTAAAGAGACTCACAACTTTTAAGACTGCTGATTCTGGAAATTATCTATTTCTATCTAATCTCTGTGTTTCCTCCTAGCGTTCTCCTTGGCACAAGCCGAAAGGCCTGACTCTGCCAGCAGGCATGGAACTGTCTAAGGCTCAAGTCCTCCAAGGCCGGTTATTTTCATTGCCCTTGGGAGCACCATATCCGAGGCCAGCACGGATATACTATTTTGATGCTAAAGACATTTCTCAGAAAACAGGCAGCGCGCCACTTCCAGGAGGTGTTTGATGCCATGTCTCACAGTGTGGCATCACCCTGTTGTGCTTAGTCTGCGCTCTGCTGCCTGTGAAGATGTGTTTTCTTTGGTGTTTGCCACCCATGCAAACATGTTGGGGATACACACACAAAATCCAAAGAGTTCTTTTCCTAGCTTGGCTTTCTCCTTGCAGAAATAACTTTTTCCATAGGCTAGGTCTGCCTTGGGTCAAAGGCTAAGATGAGGATTTGTGTCCTAGTGATTTCTTGAACTATCAAGGAGAAGGGAAGTGAGAATCAAGATAAAACACGGGCAGGGGCCAAACAAGAACTTGTCCTCAGCTGACATCTCACTTCACCAGTGATCCCACTGGGAGAACAAATGGCACCATGGGTACTTCCAGCTGAGGTGAGGAGGGCTGGCCTTTGTATCCCCATCAGCCAGTCATACACTCCTGGCTACAGGGGTCAGGTATGGGGGGGGTGTATGTGTGATATGTGAAGGATTGCATATGTGTGATGTGTGTATGCATGAGATATGTGCATGATGTGTGATTGTGTGTATGTATAATGTATGTGATTGTATGTATATAGGTGATTGAGTGTATGACGTGATTATACATGGAATATATGGTTCTGTGTAATGTTTGCATTTGTGTGATGTGTATAGTGGGTGATTGTGTTTGATGTGTACATGTATTGCATGTGTGATATATGTGATTTTGAGCATGATGAGTATATGTATAACTGTGTGATATATATGTGATCATGTGTGATGTGTATTTGTGTTTATGTATTTGTGTGTGGTTTATATGTGATTGTGTGTGTATGTTATATATGGACTATGTATGTAATGTGTGTTTGTGTATGTTATTATATGTACTCAATTGTGTGTTTTGTGTGTGTAATTATATATGTGTGATATGTGTGATTATGTGTCTAGGTACGTGCGTGCGTGCGTGCGTGTGTGTGTGTGTGTGTGTGTGTGTGTGTGTACATATAACTTCCTGCTAAGAATAGCTTTCATTGTTCAAGGTTTCTTCATCTTGGCTAAGGACAGGTCTCCAAAGAAGGAAGAACCTGCCCATTGTATTACACAGCTCTGCCAGTGACAGGGGTACCTGCCTTGGTTTGCTGACTGTTAGGAGTTGGGTCAAGACATTTATAACAGTTGAGTCACAGGACAGAAAAAAAGAATCACTAAAATTTGAATATTGGTTCTTTAGTTTCACAGTTCTATAATGCATGAACATATATTGTGATAACAAATACACAATGCCTTGTACATATTCCTTTCCACAGATTTAAATAATGAGTAAACCAAGATAAAATTATATAGCAAAACAGTCCTTTAAGATAAAGTAACTATGACTAAGGATAGTATTCAGACACATCACTATTTCAGTATTCTACCAGCCTATTCAAATACGTGATCCTGTGTGTTATGCATAAATCCTTCTTTCTATTCCCTTTTTTGACCAAAAGTATGGCTATATTTTCAGACTTATAGCATGACCAATAGGTGGCACCAAAAACACCCACACTTGCATCCATTGTGGGCAGAATGTATGCCCATGCTGAAACTCAGCCCCTCACTTTCATCTTGAAAGGGGCCTCCAAATATTGACTATAACCCACACTTGGTGGTGTACAGTTTACTGTTTGCCATTTCAGTTCCTTCTCTTAGGGTGACTTGAGTGGAAACCAAAAGGACGAAAGGGCCAGTGAATTCAGAAAGAAAACATCTGTTCATTAGCAAAGGAAGGAAAAAAGACTGGAGACCCTACATCCTCTTCCTTCAAGGTCTCTTGAGTGCATAAATGCTGAAGATTATTAGGAAATAGTTGAATAACAGGATAAAAAAGTCAAGGATACTGCCTCCAAAACATGAACTTTATTCTCCACTGAAAACAGACTTGGATGTCAACCAAGTCGTCCAAGGATCATTCTCGCCAATAGCCGACCACAGGGCTCCACTCCGGGAAAGGTCTCTGAGTCTAGCATTTGCCATTTTCAAATTTGCTTCTTTTGAAGTTTGCACTTTATTGTTGATGAAGGGAAGTAAAGGATGAGGGGTTCTGCCTCTTCCAACTTTTTTTTTTTTCCAGAAATCTAGCATTGGGCTCTTTTCCGAGAACAGACGATTCTTCAGAGCAGGCTGACTTAGAGGAAAGAGTACTGAAACCCAGAACCGGGCCACAGTGTGCTTAGCATTTACTAAATCTTGCTGTTGTCATTATTTGAGTCCCAACCATGTTAGTCATGGGGATACCGAGTCTCAGAAAGGTTGTTAAGCTGGCCAGGAACTCAGCCTTGTTCCTCAAGGTCAAGGCTGGACCTGGATGCGCCGTGAGCATCTCTGACCTCACCTGGTTTCCACATCCTCTGCAGCCTGCATGCTCTTCCCTGCTAGAGACTGCAGATTCTGAACAGTACGTGTGCAGCCCAGAGTCTTGTGTTCTGACTGGGGCTGGAGGTGTGGCTTGGCACCACGGTCCACAGGAAGGGAGGGTAAATCTTACTTTGATAGCGTTCCAAGGTGGAAGGTGACGCGGCTATTATACAATGCGTTGAACAGTCTGGTTCTTGTATTTTGGGGGCAAAGCAAATACCAGATCCTGATTAGCCTTTCCTATACCTATCATCAACTTATTATACTGTAAACATTGTGCCTCTGGGAGCTTTCCTTTGCAAGTGAAATGATCCTGAGGTTTGGAATTCTCTTTATGTGGTGTGTTCTCTGCCGTGCATGCTGAGGATTATTTTCAGTCTTTTTCTGAGCCTCTGCTAAGCTTGCCCTGCCATATTATTATTGTTGTTGTTGTTGTTGTTAATGCTACCATTGCTAATATTGAGAGAGGGTATTGTTACACAGTCTAGTTTGGCCTCAAACTTGTGATTCCCCTGCCTCTGCTTCCTGAGTGTCGGGATAATAGCCACATGCTTGCTCTGCCTTTTTGACAGCAGAACTGATTAAAGGGGAGGTTGTTTGTTTTATTTTAACTTCAAAGATAGAAGCCAGGCTTTGTGGCATAGACCTGCACCCCTAGCTGTTCCAGAAGCTGAGGCGAGAGGGTAACAAGGTCTTCTCGGGTTAGAGAGTGAGTTCGAGGCCAGTCTGGGCCACTGAATGAGAACCTGGCTTAAAAGAAAACAAATGAAAGGGGCCGGAGATACAGCTTGATGGTGAAGTGTGAGACACTGGCTTCAATCCCCAACAGAAAGATGGGGAAGGATACCTCAAGGACACAGAGCCTCTTTGCTAAATATACAGAACAGCATGTACAAGAAGAATCAGGGAAGCAGGAAAAAGCTGACTTCATTGAGTTCCGAGACTAGAAAGCATCGTCCGTGGGATTTACTGTCCGTCTCCTCTCCTTGGTCTCCGAGACCCGAGAAGTTCTCTGTCATGGTTTTCTGCTCAGGAGCATGAGCCAGAACGACCAGGCCTCCCTCTGGGGCTTTGGTGCTGCCTCCTGAGCGACGCCGGGGAAAATCTTAGGAAAAAACCTTTCTCAGCTGTGCTTCCTCGCTGAAGCCACGTGCTCAGGGGACTTGGTATTGTCTTGTGTCAGAGAAAGGGCTCTGTGAAGGCTGACCACCATCATCGCCCTCACCGAAGAGCAGGATCTGTTTACATGGCTGAAAAAGACAAAGTTCTAAGACATTAGGTAGCACATTGTCAAGCTTATGCTGATGAGTCTTCTCTATCCAGGGAAACCATTCCTGTTACCCCTTCTTTCCATCTTGTTCTGCTATAGCAGACCCCTCAAGGGTCCAGGAAGATCTCTGGAGTCAGATAATCCAGTTCAAATATATCACTTAACACCTGTGTAAATTTTGTGGACGTACAGAGGGCACTAGAGTGTGTGGCCCTGTGGAAGCCCAAAGGTGACATCAGGAATCATCCTGGATTGCTCTGCCTCCTTAACGCTCTGCTCTGGGGTTTCCCAGGCTGTGCTTTCTAGGACCAGCATTACAGGCCTGCTACACATCTGCCTTGCACTTATGTAGGATCTGGGGATCTGAACTTAGGTCCTATTGGTTGCAAGGCAAATGTTATCTCCCCAACCCTAGCTGTGCAATTTTTGGCAGATTCTTTAACGTCTGTGTCTTTGTTGTTACTTCTCCTATTGAACAGATAGATGATAAGTGCCACTTGGATTCTTGAAAGGATTAATAGGGTGATACAAACCAGGTGCTTGTGGCAGTGCCTGTTGCTTAACAAGTGCTCAAAGCATATGAAACTTTAAAAAAAAAACCCTTTTATTTATTTTGTGTGTAAATGTATCAGAGAGCACTGTATGTCTCTGACTCTGTGGAGGCCAAAGGGTGACTTTGGAAATCATCTTGGATTGCATTTACCTCCTTTTTGCTTCACTCTGGGATTTTCCAGGCTCCACCCTCCAGGGCCCAAAGTGTAGGCCTCTGCCATTTCCACCTAGTGGTTTTTATTTTAATATTTATTTATTTATTTGTTTGTTAGTTTATTATTTCTGTGTATGTGTGTATATATCAGAGGGCACCAAGTGTGACTTCAGGAATTATCCTGGATTGCTTCTAATTCCTATTCCTCCTTACAATGGGATTTCCCAGGCTCTGTCTAACAGGGCCACAAGTGCAGGCCACTGCCATTCGTGCCTGGTGTTTTAACTTGGGACCTGGGATCCAAACTCAGGACCTTCTGCTTGCGAGGCAGAGTCTTAACTCCTGAGCCATCTCTCCAGGCCCTGAAACTTCTTTCTGCCCTATGTATTTCCCATCTCAAGGCTGGGCCTATGACCCAGATCTGCTCAGCAGGCATGTCCTTCTGGCTCACATGGTTAGTCTAGGTCCGCCAAACTTTCTTATAAAAAGCAGATAGCAAATATTTTAGGCTTTAGTGGTCACAAGGCAGCCAGTACACAGTGCATAAACCAATGTGTACCCTCTGCGCCATTGAAACTGAAATTCATGGACACTGGTACTTGAATTTCATATAATTTTCAGGTGATAGAGAAGGTTGTCCATCTGGAGTTTCTTTTTTTCTTAATCATTCACAAACGACAAAACCAGTTTTATCTCACACACTGTCCAAAAGCAGGAGGTAGGCTGCGGTGGATCTGTAGGTCATAGTTTATTGATTCCTGGTCTGAGGGAAGGACCCGTGACCTACGGCGGGCCCATGTCCTGCTGAGTCCGTTATATGCCTACTAGGAGAGAGGATGTGTGCCTCCTCCTTGTGGGTCACCACTGCGGTGACTTCCTTCCAGACAGGGAGACCAGGGAGACCTAACCTTTGGCAGAAGAGAACGAGGCCACCAGTGAGTTGAGTCAGAGCTTAGCAGGACCACCGGAAGAGAGAAGCCAATCCTGCAAACGTCATTCGGGTATGAAGAACTGCAAGCCCGCTCCCCCAACCCCCACCCCCGGCCCAGGAGAGTCTAAGTTTGGTTTTTATTACTTGCAACAAAGTTCCCAAAGAGAGGTAAGAACTCATTTTCCTCCTACGGTATGTAATGATTAAAAATAAAAGAAAGGTGGCATGTACTAGGCACCTAACCGTAGGCCAGGCAATTTAGTAACTGCTTTCACATGTGAGTTCCCATTTCTTATAATAATTTTCTGAAGTCGATGTTATTTTCTTAATTTTAGCAAGAATGCAGACATACTCAGTGCCAGTCAATTGCTCGCTCCGCATGAAACCAGAAAGACTCTTCAAGGACGTGAAGAATGGAAATCTTGAGGCCTCTTTTTCATCGCCCTCCATCCCCAGGAAGTCTCTTCGTCAAGGCTCGCCTAATCCCTCTTCTGGGAAAGACGGCATGTCCCGATCAGGAATCCTCGCTGTTCCCTTTTGGCCATTTGGGGCAGAGGCGGGTGGCAAGCTTGGAGTTCTTGCTCAGCTGCCCAGAGAACGGTGGAGCGGCAGCTGAGGCTTCTGGTAGACACCCTAGGTTAATCCAGGCTACAGCTCGAAGCCCTCCTGCGGGACCCATTTGCATCCATGTGGAAGTCAGAGAAGGACATCTGATGTCTTCCTCTGTTACCCTTTGCCTTATTTCCAGGAGACAGGGTCTCTTACTGAACCTCAAATCTTGTCATTTTGACTCAGCTGCTTGCCAGTGAGCTCTCCGGGTTCACCTGTCTCACCCTCTAGTGCCAAGTTTACAGGCATGTGTGGCCACATCTGGCTTGTACATAGGCAATGGACATTCAAACTCAGGTCCTCATGAGCGCAGTTATTTTACCTCCTGAGACATCTCAGCCCAGTTTATCCAGTTTTGCAGGTCACTGTAAAAGTTCTGATTTGCTTAATGGTATATAGCAGTCTGAAAGAGTTAATATGTCTTTTGAAAATTTCCTTCCTAGGACTTTTGCTCATTCAGTCTCTCTCTGTGTCTCTGTCTCTCTTTTTCAGTATGTACATGTATGCATATATGGGTTCACATGTGTGTTTATGCATGTGGAAGCCAGAGGTGAACTTTGGTGGTTGTTCTTCAAGAGCCGTCCACCACCCTGGCTTTTCTAAACCATGTTTCTCATTGGTATGGGACCAGGCCTAGCCGAGGAGGCCAGACCAGCTGGCCTGTCTCTGCCTCCAACTCTGGAACTCCAAACAAGCATGCTGCCCCACCCCATCTTCTGTCCATGAATCTAAGGACTGAACTCAGGTTCCCAAATTCCTCACTCAACTTTAAATGCTCTTTAACTGGAGTAGTGTATTTCTTCACTCACTTACTGTGAAACAAGGTCTTGATATGTTACCTGTGTTGCCGAGGCTACCCTTGAGTCCCAATTCCACCAGGCTGAGGCTGTTGTAGCCAGTGCCTCTGAACCAGGTTTACAGTTTTGGAGAGAGCTCGATGTTCAGAAGGGCTGACTCCATGGGTTTCCTTCAGGCCTTTTGCACTGAACCTTGACTAGGCACTCATCAGGCTGTGCTTGCAGAAAAAGTTAAATAGAAATCTCTAAAAGTCAAGTTTTTAAAATGGGGGTGGAGGATCAATTGGAAAATTAGGGGTGGGGGGAGTCAAAAGCTGGAGCTTTGCCTAGCGTTTGCTCCACAGTCAGAACCTCGACCCAGTTCCCTTTTGCTTGCTCTCTGGACGAAGACTGCATTAGCGAGCTATAAATTCCACTAGCGTAAGTGTGAGGAATGTGGAGATGAATGTGGGGAAGTCTTTATTCCAGAGGAAAGGGCACACTAGTGGGCCAGCTGGAGATGGAAGACAGAACAGCTCCCAAGTGTGAGCCAGCAGAGATTTGAAACTAGACTCTGGCTCCTGCCTGCATCTGAGTTTTAAGGACTGGTTGTAAGCGGAGAGGGCTATCAAGAAACTGGAAGTAAGTTTGCGGAGACCTGAGGTCACATGGGGTTGATTTGTCAAGAAAAATTATTAGCATATTTATCTGGTCATTTGAGACACTGTATCTCTCTGGCCAGGAGAAGCATTTGGGAAGGAATTAGACTTGGAGACAAGAAGCAGAGAGTCTTATAAAGGTGAATAGGGGAAGGGTCAAGTGGTACCCAGAGGAGCCCGTCTGGCTTTGCCATCAAAGGCAACTTGATAGGGATGGAGACTCTGAACAACTGGCCCAGTTTCTCATGCACGACGCCCTCCCCTCAGTCCGCTGGCCTGGGCTCCAAGCCTGGAGACTATTCAGCAACTGAATATGGAGGCTCATTTTTATAGGGAAGCGTGGTTTAGAGAGAAATGCTGTTGATGACTGTGCATCTTTGAAGACAGGTGCTAGCCAAATCCTCCCGGAACCTCATAGACCATCTCCAGGTTCTTGGAAATTCAGCAAAGGCCTTTATTTCTTGGTAACATTTTGAGTAGGTATAAACAATGGCTTAGGAGGGAAGAATTCAAGGACAGTAATGCTCTTAAAATTTGTCTTGAGCGAAAGAGTTTTAAACTGTATTTTCTTAGCATAACTTCACACGGTCACAGAGCATATGCATAGCAGAGCACACAGATATTTCACTAATGCCTCCAAAGAGATGTCAGGTCAACACATCCATTGATTGGTGATGTTGGGCAAGCCATTTATTGTAATTTTTTTTGTCTCATTCCTCTTGATTTTATAATAGAGAAGATAATTGTCTTTTCTCCTTCTCATGGAAGTTCTTACTGAAGTGAAATTTCAAAACTGGGTGACAAAATGTCTTGTCAGGATGGCAATGAGACTGATATGTGGGCAAGTGTCTGGAGGCCCTGAGAACAGGCCACATTGTGTTTCCTATACATGGTGGCTTGGGACTTCCCCATCCAGACTTCTGAAGACCCTAGAGTTTCAACTTCCCTCCCTTGACAGGTCTGTCATTGAGTTGGCAAGTACTGTTTTGGAACAGAGCCCACACCGTTCAGCTCCACAATGCTCAGAGAAGACTTGGCATATATCTTTTCATGTGTCATCAAATATGTGATGGCTGCCATTGGGGAGCAGTTAGACTCCTCTCTGCGAGCAGGCACCTGACTATAGAAACAGGAGACATATGCTGAACTGGGATGTTGGACCATGCTCTAACATGCATCTAAATTTGTCTGTGAAATGGATGTTGAAAGCTGCTGCAACCTCCCATAATGGTCAAAATATGAAAGATGTAAAATGTAAAGTCAGTTACAATATGCAGGTATTCTGCCTTGTGGCTAGGAGAGGCAAGGTATGAAGAGATTCAACTGCCAGAGAAAACCAGGATCTATGAAGCTGAACATAGGCATTCCCTACACAGGCAGGGGTGCTCATGCCCACAGACACATGCCTTCAATGACATCTACCTTCCAGAATGTTCCTAGGCAGCACTGCAAATTGGCCTCCAACTGGAAATTCTCAAAGGCCTATCAACCGTAGAATAGATAAATAGTAAGAATGAAAAATTTACTACTTACCGGACACAATACATAAGGTTTGATTCCTTTGAGAAGGAAAGCATGCATGACTTACCCATGCCATCGGGCGTTTGGACAGTGGCAAACCAAGGAATAGGGATGTGTGGACAGAGAGCAGAGGGAATGAGTGGTGAACTTTCTAGAATGCTGGTTATGTTTGGTGCCAGCACATAGATGCTATTTGGTGAACTACATACTTTGTGATATGAAACATATATATATAAGTTTCATATATATATTACATCTCAATAAAAAAATTAAACATGAAGTCAGGCTTGGTAGCACATACTTGTATATTTAGGAGGCAAAGGCAGGAGTACTGAGAGTTCAAGGCCACGCGAAACCACACAGCAAATTTGATGCCAGCCTGGGATACACAGCAAGATCTTGTCCTAAAAAAATAAAAACAAGCATGAAAAAAATTCTGGTTTTCATCACACTAGAGAGCTAATCTAATCTTGGCACAGCCAGTCAAAGGAACACTGCTCCATGTAAGATAAAGAGTGAGTTCTGGATGCGTGTTACAACACGGATGACAAATACTCAGAGCGAAGACCAGGAAAAGAGAAATCAGATTAATATTTGCTAAATGAGGCTTGGGAATCTTAGTATAAATGCTAATTCTAAGATTTATATTACCTGTATGTTCTTAGCCAAGTTTTTTTTTTTTTTTTGCGTATTTCTCTGTGTGTGTGTGTGTGTGTTTGTGTGTGTGTGTGTACAAGATGGCACTTGAGTATATGTGTGCTCGTGGAGGCCTAAGAGTAACAGTGACAGTTCTGGATTGTTCCATCTCCTTATTTCTTTAGTCCGAGGTTTCCCAAACTCTGCTTTCCAGGGCCAGAATTGCAGGGGGTGGGAGGGGAGCACCATATTTGCTCAGCATTTTTATGTAGCATTTGGGGAATGGAATTCATATTTGTGAGGCAAAGGAGTTAACCGCTGAGCCATTTCCCCAGCTGCATTGGGCATGTTTCTTAGCTTCCATCCTCCTGCCTCGGCCTGCCGAGTGCCGGGATTGCATTTCTGGCTTTTACAAGCGGGAAGTACATGCCGAGTGCTGGACTAGCACTTACTCTGGGGTGTGGTTATCTTTGCTGCTACTCATTGTCACTCATGTTTCCGGCAGACCTGAAAAACTGTCTACAGGCAGAATTCCTCCTCTCACCCTTGACACCACTTGAATGAGGCAGAAGTGAATCTGATCTATGAAAAACAACCTGCACTTAGTCGGACTCAGCTCTTTCCCCTGAGGGAAATCCTGTTTCACAACAGCTTTTGTTTCATGCATCTTTAGACAGTGGAGTGAAGAAAAACCACCACAGTAGTTGGTAACGTACAGGCAAAACCTCAACTGGGAAAAGACTTGGACATGATTCTCCAACAATAACTCTAGAGCAACGACTCTGGCACCAAAGTGATGTTTTGCCAAAAGCCTCACAGTCAGGGTGGTGTCCTTCCACCAGCTCACCACAAGAGTGGGATTGCGGCCCACACTGCAAAAAACAACAGGATGAAAAACTGCAAGTGCAAAGCACAGACAGAATGGAGATGAGGCTCATTGGATTCGTAACATCCGACAGAACCACATGGGGACAGTTCATCCAGTGAACACTGCAGTATGGTAGCGAAATTGGTGTGTTTGCCAGAAAACTAATAAAATAGGTCGATATTTGTTTTTCTAGCCCAAAGGGTCTCATGGTTCCTTCTAAGTACTTTTCTGCACATTATATCTTTCTTGGAGGCAGTTCTATTTTTGTGTTTAATGAGTTCCTGATATTTTATATGAGAAATGTAATATAGAACAGTCAAACAATAACCTTACCTGTTATGTGAGGAATTTTAATCCCCAAGAACTAAACAAATTATAAATTCCCTAGCCTGAATTATAAGTATTTTAAACATAAATTAAAAACTAAGTACCCCAGTTCAAAGCAGCTTGCAAACTTTAAATGGAGACAATGAAATTATTTATTCAAAGTAACTTCTGTCAGATTCTGTCTGCTATTAACCAACTTAAATGACATTGTGCATTCAGGAGACACCGATGGAGTGATGGGATGGAGAACTTTGTAGTGGATTATTTTCCTTGGCTTTTATTAGCAGATATAATACTAATGAGACTGGTTTATCAGTCATTCACCTGGTTTCTTTCTCAGGTCAAAATGGTGAAAAGATCATACAAATCACCCTTACTCCTAACTTCTAAATGTAAATTATGTGACAGTAAGAAGCAACTAGGGATAGAAAATTTACGTGTACAGGTTGGGGTTTGAACCTGGGACCTCTGGCATGCTATGGGATGTTTCCCTCATTATTAGGCTATGGCCAAAGCTCTGGGATGACAGATGTGGGAGGGGGGAAAATTTAGGAAGTTAAGAAAGTTAAATTCAAATTTGAGAATAATCAATAGCTTTTTGGTAGAAGTATGTCCTCAGTGAAATATTCTAGGAATGCTGTGTTTACTGATGAACATAAAAATAGCAAATCCAGGTGCAGGTGCAGCGTGTGGCATCAGAGTATGTGCTTAGGATGCTCCAGGACTTGAGTTCAAGCACCCGGTTAGGAAAGAAAGAAAAAAGAGGCTGAGGAGATCACTTGGTTGATAAAGTGCTTACCATGCAAGCATGAGCTGAGTTTGGTTTCCAGAAACCTCACACACAATCCAGGCATGCTAGTGTGCATTTTTAATCCCAATACTGGGAAGCAGAGACAGATGGATCCTGGTCATCTAAGGGCTAGTTAGTCTAGCTTAATGGGTGAGCCTCAGAGCAGCAAAAAAAAGCCTATCTCAAAGCAAGCAAACAGCAACAAAATAATCCCCAAGCAAGACATAAGAGATCTAAAGAAGAACACATGAAGTCAGCCTCAGGCTCCTTACGCATATGCACACATGCAAGCATTCATATGCCTGTACCTACACACACACAACTGCATCAAGAGAAAGACATAAATTTGCGGAAACTCCTAGCTCAAAGTCTGCATAGAGTAAAAGGGGACCTTAGATGAGCATTAGTGTAATCAATTCCAAACCTGTTTCCAGAACGGCAAAGCACGTCACATGTCCCGCCTCATTCCCGCTATCTCTGAGGAGGCAGCTGCAGCAGCGGTGCAGCCCTGGACCTTGGCTCTAAGCGGCATAGCTCTCAAGTATGGTGGCACACAAGGTAGAGGAGTGAGAGGAGTAAATAGAAGCTTCCAAAATGGACTCTGAAGGAGTATATATATATATATATATATATATATATATATATATATATATACACACACACACACACACATACACACACCATCTTGGCTCAGGACAAAATTTCACAGAAGTCCCCCCATGCCAAAAACAAAGCCCTCTTTACTCTGCAGTGATAAGAGCAAGGTGTTTCCTGCTGTGTATACACACACACACACACACACACACACACACACACACACACACACACACAGGCACGCACACACGCACAGAGCCCAGACTCTTTTAAATGACATCTCTTAGTCAATTCCCTCATCCACTTATCTATGCTGGCCACAACTATTCTTTCTTTAGGCAAAAGACATCTTGGGAGAAACAAGCCTGAGCAGCTGCGGAGGGAACTCATGCCAGATACCTAAGGTTATACAACAGACAACTCAGGTTCACCAGACCTCAAGACTGAGAAAATGATAGAACAGGCTGACTAGAGGAAGCACTGGTAATTCAGGGAGAAGAGCTTAAAGAAATACTGATTTGTAAGGAGGAATATAAGGCCATTACATTCATAAAATAAAAATAGGAGCAATCACAGCCTAAGTCTGCCAACGGACTACAACTGTAACTAAAGATGGCTGAGGACGGTTTCGCTCCTGTTTTCTTTGTAAACAACAATGGCAAGATGCACTAAAATACGCACAAGAGCTTCAGACAGGAAAAGAGTCGACCTTGCTGCAGCCGAGCTGTGGCTGGCAGGCAGTGCAGACATGGGATGCCTCAAATTGCTCATTAAGCTGCAAGTGTGCAGATTCCAGGCTTGGTGTGGGAAAGGCATTTCAGGGGCGGTATGCACAACGTGTGAAAATTGGTTTGCATAAAAGTTAACTATGTGAACATTGAAAACCATCTGTGTCCACATTCCACTTGGCTTTCCCCAGAGCTGAGTAATATAAATCCTTCCGCTTAAATGCAGGCTCACCATAACAATAACCAAGATCCATACACTTCACCACTCAGTAACAGGACATTTCCACTAATGCTTATGTTTAGTCCTTATCTCAGAAAGCAGTCTAATCCTCTCAGTCTAGCCTTACCTAAATAGAGGGAATGGAAATTTGTGTCTATAAACTTACTGAAAACCTGGATTTTTTTTTGCAAATCTTTTCACTAAAATTTTGCAAAATTCTTGCTAAAAGATGATCTACAGATGTCTGATTCCGTAAGACAGTGGTGTAAAATTTCAATACACTTCATAACTGTCCACAGGGTTTGTAAACATGGATATGTATACACACACACACACACACACACACACACACACGCACACACACACACACACACTCACACACATTGTTGCCCTAACTTCCTATTTCTGGCTCAGTAGAATCCAAGTTCTTTGGATACCTAATAATCTCCCTAGTGCTATGCTGGTAAGGTTCTAAGAACTTCTTTCATATGATGCTTTGCGAAGACCTGAAGAAAGGATTTCAGAGTCGAGCTGAGATGTGTTCTCTGTGCAATGCAGTACAACTACTTTCAGTTCTACAAAGAAAAGGATAGGTAAGATGAATAATGGAACAATCAATAATTTCCGCCTGGAAAACTGTTTTTATAAGCAAATTTATGTTGCAAATTGAAGTTGAGAAAGATATAGTACACTAAAAATAACAGGCGAAAGATGATATGACTTAATAAAAAAAGACTTAATGAAGCACTGTTAATCTGGGAAATGTTTGAGATGTTCAGTGTGATTTAACCACACATTTTAAGGTAAGAAAATAATTTTTTGAGGCGTATGGGGGAGGAGGGGAGAGAACAGAATCCCTGTAGTGATTATCTTTGGATTTTGAGCTGTGCATATTTTAAATTTTTATCCTAACTTTCTTTAGCAAATACTTAGAAAGTACAGTGAGTTCTATAGTAAGTATAGTAAGTACATTTGTTTATACAGTTAGTAAAAATCTATATTAAGAATGAACTGTCTTTTAAAGTTTCTTAGTAACTGCAACGGTTACTCTCTGTGCTGCTCTAAGACAACACTCATATAACCAGCTAAGGGGGAAAGGGCGATTTATTTGGTTTACATTCCATTGGGGAGATACTGTCTGTTATGATAGGAAAGGCATGGCAGGCTGGCAGATACCACGGAGGCCAAGAGAGCAAACTGCAAACTGCAAGAGCAGACTTCTCTGGGAATCAGGATGGGAATAACCGACCTCCCTCAAGGCCTCCCACCCTCAACCCTGTGATGTGTCTTTCTCCACCTGCTAAAGGTGCCACAACCATCCCAAACATCAACTAAGGATTCAAATACATGAGCCTGTGGGGGCACAACTCACATTCAAACCATGACAGTAACTACAGGGATCTCCACTTAAAAAGGAAAAAAAAAATACCATTTTTAAGCCCACTCTTAAAACTCTGCCCTCTTTGTTTAAGCAATCTCTCTGATAGAATTACACATTTCTTGTAACATGCTTCACATAAAAGACAATTTGGGACTATTTACTAGTACAAAAAAGAGAGATTATACTACTAAATCAACTAGCATCCAATTACCACATCTCATTGCACACAGGCTATAATTAAGGACAAGTCTAAACTAATCTCTTGTCTCCTCCCCTCTCTCTTTCCTCTCTTCCCACAATAATCTAGTTTCATCTATATTCCTACTAATGTTATGAATTTTGCCCCACTGTGTTGGAAAAATTCCCCCAAAGATACAGGCTAGTCTCTGATATTCATATGTAATGCATTTTTTCATTTCAGAAAAAGAATGGTAAACCTGTATATGTTATGGTATGTTATCTGCAGTTTGGACCTGTAGCACAAATTCCTGCCATACAGGTTACAGTATAGGGAAATATTTCCCTTAGAGGAAGAATGAGTCTATGACCCAACCATTAGCTGCATTTAAAAAACATTTCCCAGCTAGACCGAATATGTATTTTTTGTAGTAGACAGCTTACACTAGTGACAACTTATATATTTCTATAATATATTCATGAACATATTCCTTTGAAAACGAAGCTAATATGTATATGCTGTACATGTAGATCCCCACCACCATTCTATGAGATCAATGAAATATTTCCTACCAGGCAAGAATTTTATTTATTTATTCAATTGTGCATGTGTGTGTGTGTGTGTGTGTGTGTGTGTGTGTGTGTGTATGTAGAATGTGCGTATGTGCGTGTGTGTGTGTGTGTGTGTTGTGTGTGTAGTACCACGGTTGAATTCGGGAACCACCATGGACGCCTCCACCTCCTCCTTGTTTACTCTGCCCCGGGATTCACAGGCTCTGCCCTGCCAGGACCAGAAGCGCAGTCCGTCCCGTTTCCACCCTGCGTCTATACGTGGGGTCTAGGATCCGAACTCAGGACCTTCCGCCTGCAAGGCAGAAGCTTAACTCCTGAGCCACCTCTCCAGCCCCAGGCAAGGATTTGTATGTGCATTGCTAGTGATAGAGTCTGTACACAGCAAATGATAAGAGGCAAATGACCATTGCTGTAGAAGAGTGGTCAGTGGAGGTAGCCCACTACAAGTGGGACAAAGCTGGAGCACCCCAGTTTCAACTCTTTAAACAAGACTGTGATAGACCTGTTGTAGGCTGGCGTGCCTACCAGTGTAGCAAGAAGGATTTTAAAGTCTCCTAACCTGAAGTGAGTCCTTGCTCTGGGAGGTCTGTAGCTAAGAGGCATTTCCCTCTGTTCCCTTTTATTCCACAGCTGCAGGCCTTTTAGCATACTTGTTCTTCTGGAATAGACTGAGGTCAAGTGTTGCTTCTTAGAGAAGTAAACAGGTAGGGTGCTTTGGTCTGTAAGAAGGAGAGGGGAAGCAAAGCAATGTCACACTTTTCAGAGGTCTGCTCAGAGGTGGACACTGTCAGGCAGATTGGCCAACTGAGACCCATGGACCAAATCCAGACCACTGCCTGTGTCCATAACTAGGTGTGATGGGAACTCACCGATGACTATTCTCTACTCTATTCTGTGATTGCTTTAGCATCATAACAGCAGATTTGAGTAGTTGGAAGAAAGCTGGAAAATTCTGTCAAGTGAAGACAGAAGACGGCCAGTTCCCTGCTATTCCTTGTTGTACCCTGCTCACAATATGCATTTCTGTTCCCAAATGAGCTACTCAACCGCTGCTCCAACACCGGCTCAGGCCTCCACAAACACTGGGTGATGTGCATCTCTGTATGTGCACATGTGTTTGTGCAGCGCAAGGATCTCAAAAGAGCTTCTAATCTTGCCATACCTGGAACTCATCATTATCGTGAACTTCTTGTGACATAGGGAATCAAGTGACTGTGTGAGATCAATGTAGAGGTTTGAGATAAAGAGAAACTAACATAAAGGAGAGACTTAAGAAATGTGAGTTTATTAGAGCTAAGGGTTTGGTGTGCGAAGGAACCATAATTTAGCCTTAAGGTGGGACAGCATTAGATCACACTTTAGCCTAAAGTCACACAGGAACAGGAGGAAGTGTGAAGAGCATCATGGGTAGCATAGAGAGAAGGGGTGGCGAGAGAGAGAGAGAGAGAGAGAGATCTGCAGAGCCCTCAGACTACACTTTCAGATGGCCTTCAGACACGAAGCATTTGCTTGGAAAGTAGGACAGTGCAGGATGGAGAGAGAAGAAATGCCATGCGAAACCCATTCCTCTCTCAAAGCCATTGGGGTTGGGAGTTTGGGGATTTAGAGAGATAAATGGGAACTGGATTACTGTGGCTCC
The DNA here is from genome assembly GCA_023101885.1 of Typhlomys cinereus. NCBI lineage: Eukaryota > Metazoa > Chordata > Mammalia > Rodentia > Platacanthomyidae > Typhlomys > Typhlomys cinereus. The sequence continues at coordinate 316,616 of JALPQD010000128.1, forward strand.
TGTGGTCGAGTCTGGGAATCAACACATTCCAGCCGGGGATAAGTTTTACAAAATAGTTTACTGCTAGCACATAGGACTTCCTCTTCACTCGTATCTGAATGGGCTTTGCTTTCCTCTTACTTGGGGGGCAGGGAGAATTCTTTGGGCCTCTTTCCTCTTCTTTCAGGCTAAAAATGTCTTCTTTCATGGAGTTCCCTGAGTCTGAGTCTGAAATCATCCCAGGTGGAGAAGGCAAGGTAGGGAGAAGAGGGGAACGGAGCCGAAGTGTCTCTCGGGGTCTCCCATGACCTGAAATGTGCAAGGCCTGTGCAAACCTCCTGACTTCCCATGTTGAGTGAGTTGCAGGCCCTCTGGGGGGCTCTTGGTAGGAAACACAGGCCGAGTCAGCAAAGGGAGATGTTCACGTTCACTCAGAGTCATCAAGAAGAGAGTATTTGTTAGACAGTCATTGGACAGCTTTGCCTAGTTAGGCTCCTGCTGAATGAATGAGATATTCTTTCTAGTCCTTCTCTCTCCTGGTCTGAGACCTCGAAAATATAAAAGTATAGTGAAATCAGAGATAACACTGAAAATATTCCTCATGGAAGGACTTAGTCTTAAAAGCTTGTACAAATAAAATGTAGGGAAGTTTTCTTTATGAAGCATGTTAGTTACTCTTTGTTGCTGTGAAAAAATACTCGGACGCAAGCAGCCTAAAGGAGAAAGGGTTATTTTTTTTTGGTTTACAAGCCTGGAGGAAGCTGAGCTGGGGTACCCCACCTCACCATCACTCGGGGTGCTGGACTTCATCCAGCAAGGTGTTGGATCTTCAAATTGCCAGAACCTTCCTGCACAGTGTCAGCAGCTAGAAACCAAGTATTCAAACACAGGAGCCAGTGGGGACGGTGGGGGATGTGGGTCTCCAGTTGGTGGTGCTATTGAGAAGTAATTAACTGAGTTAAGCCATTGATGAATTCAATCTACCTGAGGTCTGACTGAAAGAAGTAGGTCACTGGAGGTGTACCTGCCTTCTGTCCACTGTGAGGTTGTGCCCTGCCATGCAAAGAGTCCAGCACCAAAGGTGCTGAATGACCATGGCTGGAAAGTGCTGAAACTGTGAGCCAAAATAAATGCCTCCTTCTCATGGTTATTTTCTCAGGCATGTTGTCCCAGTGCTGAAAAGCTGGCTAAAACCATCCCGTGAGCGGTCTCATGTTTGGGGGAACTTGCTCATCTGCAAAGAGCTGAGAGATTTCCCACCCATTATTCATTTTGTTGTAGGACCAGTCTTTCCTCTGTTTGTTATATATCCCATCTGGGTTACCAAATGTTACAGGGTCCCTGTTCGGATGCCAAACGTTGCAGGGTTCTTGTGTTTGGAGTCAAAGATTGAAATCAGAACACGTGTAGAGGATTAAGGTCGAGTTTATTGGAGGAGAGAAAGGATGGAACTCATGGACTCCAGATGTGGAGTGCCACGAGGGGCAGGTGCCCCAGCAAACTCCTGGACTCTTGACGTGGAATCCATGAGAAGAAGCAAGGAACAGAAAACAAACTCATGGCACTCTAAGCGCCATGAGAAGCAGTTGCCGAAGATGGCTGCCAGGATCAGGCATATTTGTACACTTAGGTATTCTGAAGCAAATCCATTCCTCACCGTCTATGGAGAGAAAGGGGAGAGCCTTTTGCTTTGGAGTGCCCAACTTCATCTCTTGCCACTGTCGTCTTACTGTTGTCTATGGATAATTGTGTGAGTGAAAGTGTGTATTTAATTTCCATGTATATTTTGAGATTGATAAGTAAGTAATATTTCATGGTGTTCAGGCCAGCAATCAGATTAGGAATCTCATATTCAAGTGATATTGCTCCAGACAGGATGCCAGCAGATATAGAATTCAGCCTACATTCATCAAGCATTATATCAAGGGCTAAGTTTTTAGATGCTGAGTGTACATTTAGGACAAAACTGACTTATTGGGCCTAGAGGAGTCTTAGCCTAGGGATAATAGGAATGAGAAAGATGAGCGAGGAAACATTTTAGATGATGGCCCTTGGTAGAAGAATAAAACCAACGAAGCGTGTGGAAGGTCATGAAGAGAAGATGAGCTTGAAGTTTCTTAAAGACACTGAGGACATTACAACAGTTTAAGAGATGTGTGAATTCAAAGGCCCTGGGACAGGTATGTGTGTTCTAAGGTCTTTGGCGTGGCTCATGTCATTTTATGTAATGACTACAACAGATCTGTGTCTCAGATCACAGCCCCGTTCTGGTTCTGCCTCTGTGTCTTCATTTTGACTGTAACCTTGAGGGGGCAGCCAAAGGGTTAGCCAATCTAGAGGTGCAAACTCCGATAGAAGGTAAAGTTTGACAGGACCAAAAAGGTTTTAGAACCTCTCCTTTTCTCTCCATAACTCCAACTAAGGGGGGCTGAGAAAAACTACTTGCCCTTCCCTTCCAACTTTGGAAGTTTCCTCAAATGCGCTCGGCCTCTTTTGCAGGGCCTACCTGGGCGAGTCTTCTCTTTTTCCGTGGGACTAACTAACACATCTGCTAAGGTTTTACATCATACTCAACTCCTTCCAGAAAGCCTTCTTTGGGTGGTTGGAGGTGATGCTGATACCTCAGCAGCAGAACCTAAGGGCTGGACCCCACAGCCTGTTTGTCCCTTGTGTGATGGTTCCATTAGCACCAAGGGGCCACACGGGGCATCTCATAAGAAAAGCTGCAGAGTCCCAGCTTCCCCCCTCCCCCCACACCTTCCTATGAGTCAGGCCACATTTGAGACTCTGCTGCTCATATGGGCCTCAGACCTTGGAACCCATTAACCGGAACAAAGTGCCTGTTTGGAGATCTTATCTTGGTGCTTTCCCGCTGGGTGCCAGGTGTCCTTTTTCTGCAATGTCACATTCCTCCTCCACCTCTTCTCTCAGGGGCTGGAGTCTGTCATCCTGGATGCTGGGCAAAAAACGACAGTGGAATCTCGCTTTCTTTCAGGGCCACTGACCAGAGGAAACAAAAGCTTAGGCTGGCTGGACTCTCGCGATGCTGACCAGCCAATTGACTCCGAGTTTTCCCACTGTGTTTAAAATTTCTTATCGGGCATTGCCAGCGATTCTGCAGGCCCACCAGCCAACCGAGAGCTTATCTCCAGGGCTGGCGCTTCAAAAAGATATATAGGCGCTCGGCTCGGGAGGCTCCCATGTGTCAGCGAGAGACCTCAGTCATCTGGGAATAGGTCAACTTAACTTGCAACACAACCCATGAACTTCTTTTCCCTAGCAAAGTTCATCTTATCCCATTGTGTAATCAATCAGTGCTCATTGCAGAAAGATTTGGCAAAGGACAAAAGGTGAAAGAAAAAACTTTCTCAATGATTCTGTACATTTGATAAATTCCACTTTACTGTATTATTTAACAGTTGGGGGTACCTACATTTTTAAAGGGAAAAATATATCTTGGCTTTTTTAAATTTAAAAGTATAATGGGGATATTTCCTCAAGTTTTTGCATTATTAGATAAGCATAGCTTTACTAACCGCACAATGCAGGAAATAAGCTGTTTATTTCCACATTTAGAGTCTTCTTGTTTCCATTATTTCTCATCTGCATTGTTATGAATGACATTGAACACAAAGCCTTTTGTAAATGTGAGTTTTTTCTTCAGTTTGAATTCTCTAGTGCAATAAAATGATATGAACGGTTAGGGCACCTAACAATTTAATAGAAAGTTTCTACTAATTTATGATTCTATCAAGTGTTTGAAAATGTCACCAAATTAAACAGCAGACTTATTTAATAAAAAAGCAAATTCACCAGAGGTTTAGTTTGCATTGTTTTTATTAGTAGTAGCCAACTTTTTAATATAAATGATTTCACCTTTAGACAGAATCTATTCATGTCCTTATCCCATGAGTATATTTTTAGTATTTTTCTGCTTCATTTTTGAGTGAATTTTTATTATGTATATATGCTACAAATCTTTTTTTTTTTTTTCAGCTTGTTGCTCTCCATTTGATTTTGGTTTTTCTGGGTACAAAACTTAAAAGATTGCATTTCAATACATTGTTTTATAATTGTACTCTCTTGTAATGTGTTAAACTTAAATAGCCAACGTTCTGGCAATTTGATAACATTCTTGTAGCTTCTTTGTTTGTATTGATTATGTTTGTTTATTTGGCTAATGACATAATTGAAGAGGAACCCAAAATCTAGGATCAGAGTGCCTGAGGTCTAGTCCCCGCTCTTCCTCCCACAAGCCCTGTTATGTGGCGTAGGTTATTCAAACTCCCAGTGCCTTGAGTTGCTAATCTTAGATGCTATGGTACTTGCTGTTTGTGGATTGTTGCTGTCATGGTCTGAATATAAAATGTCCACGTAGGCTCCTGTGTTTGGACTCTTGGTTCCAGCTGGTGGCGCTGTTTGGAAAGGTTGCAAAACCTTTAGAAGGTGGAGCCTTGCTGGAGATGGTGGGTCATTGGGAGAGAGCCTTGAACTTTTCCTTTTTCCATTCTCACGTGTATGCGTGTTTGTGAGAGGGAATATGTATGTTAGATCATGTGTAAGCACACGTGTGTGAGTGTACATGCATCTGTGCATGTGTGTGTGTGTACACAAAGGTCTGAGGTTGATACTGGGAATCACTCTTGATTACTTTTTCACTGACTTTTTTCGACATGGTTTCTAATGAAACTAGAGCTTGCCTATAAGCTAGTGCTAGTCAGCTTGCTCCCAGAATTTCCAGTCTGCCCCACCTACGTAACATTTTTACATGGGATCTGAGGAATCTGAACTCTGATCCTTTTTACCTTCACAGCTTGGACTGGAGAAATGGCTCAGGGGTTGATACTCTGCCTTGCAAGCAGAAGGTCTTGAGTTCAGATCCCAGGGCCCACATAAAAAGGGCAGGTGAAAATGGCAGGGCCCTGTACTTCTGACCTTGGTGGGTGGAGGCAGGGGAAATTCCAGATCCAAGCAAAAAGGAGGTAGAAGCAATCCAGGGTAATTCACCCCCCTTCACTTTCTGATTGCAATGTGACCAGCTGTACCAGGTTCCTGCTGCCATGACTCCCCCACCATGCTGATGGGTTGCACCCTGGAACTGTAAGCCACGACAAACCCTCTCTCGAGGTGCTTTGGTCAGGGTATCCTATCACCACAATTGAGAAGTAATTAACACAGTTATTCGCTTGAAACAATGACAACTTTATATTGCTTTAATATCCTGTAAAGCTTAATCTCTATTTCTTACTTTTTAAAACCTTTTATAGTATCTTGGTAATTTTATCTGTTTTTTTTTTTTTTTAGGAAGAAATTGCAGTCTTGTTCCTAAAAACAGTTCCAATTGTCACTCTATCTCCTTTTTCCCCTGATGTTGGGAATTGAATCTATAGGTTTTGAATATGCTGTGCACTCACTTCACTGAGCTATCCTCCAGCCCTCTCCATCTCCTTTTTTTCTGGTTTCACAAGGCAGTTTGATATATAGTAAGAGGGTATGGGTAGAAATTAAAGCACTAGATGCCTTGGGATTTGTGTGTCTCTCAGTGTTGCCACTTTATAGATGTCTTGCCTTAGTTATTTCCCTGACATTGAGCTTCTTATTTCTAAAATAAAATAATAGCATGAATAATGGTACCTGTAACAAACTAAATGATTGTCAGTTCATGGGTGGTTAAATAAAAGGTGGTCTACATATACAATGAAATATTTCTAGATCTTAAAAAGAAATGAATGGTATGGGTAATATATAGGTAAACTTATGGGTAATATGGATAATTAAAGTGTAATAAATGCAAGAAACTCATCAAATCAAAAAAAATCCAGTGTTTTTTATTCTATTTATTTGAAAGGCATAGAATAGACAGATGTATTACAACTTAGGAAAACAATGAGGAGTGATAGCTAAAAGATACAGGATTCTAATTAAGTCTTGGATAGTTAGAATGGTGCTAAAATTGTATGCCTGTATTCCTGCTGCAAGGGAGACTGGGAATTTGAGTCCTTACTACACTGGACATTTTTTTCACATAAATATGGCAACTTTTTTTTGGAAAGCCAAATTCAAAGAGCAGGGCTAGGGCTGCAGTTCAGTGTAAAGTGCTTGTCTAGCTTGCTCTGGGCCAAGGTCCTGTCTCCAGCAATACAAAACAAAAGTCCTGGTTATAATCAGATGCCTACTTGAAAGATAAGAGCACAGACTACTAGAAAGTCCAAAATCTTAGAGAGTCATCAGAGGGGGAGGATCCAAAAAGAAAGCTGTACTAGTTACCCTTTTCTGTTGCTGTGAAAGAACGCTCAAAGTTAAGCAAGAAAAAGGTATAGGGTGAAAGAAAATCCCCCAAGGAAAATAATGTCAGAAAACACATTAAAGCATCCACAGAGGAGGGAATGACGAGGAGCCTCAGCACTGCACAAAAGCAATCAAATCAAATAGAGACACGAGCAGTGTCTGCTGACTTTTGCCATTAAGAAGTCATGCATAGGTCCAGGGAGATGGTTCAGTATGTGAGGCTCTTGCTCACAAACCCAGTGACTGTTCTTGATCCCTAGAAACTCATATGGTAGAAAGAGAGAAATGACTTATGAAACTTGTCCTCTGACCTCCACTCATGTGCACTGCATGCATATACATTCTCTCTCTAACTAAATAAAGTATAAAAAATAAGCCATACCTATCATTACTAGAAGTAACCTCATTTTTTTCTGGGCTGTGAAGGAGGTAAGAAGTGATGACACGAAGACATACACTGTAAGACTGAAGAAGTTAGATCAGTGGCAAAGGATTTGCATGAAGATGCACGCTCTCTCAAGGAAATGGTCATCCAGGCCCAACATGTACACATTGCAGTAGTCATTGTCACAGTCAATTCTTGTAAAGCCTTGTGACTTAAGGACTGTTATTTTCCCACTTTACAGATGAGCCAAAGCTTTGAAACCCTCTGTATGGGACATATCTAGTCACATATCCGGACTTGTTGAACATCAGAGTCAGACAAAACTCTCTCTCAAAAGAAGTATCTAGGGCTGGAGAGATGGCTCAGGGGTTAAGACTCTGTCTCACAAGCAGTGGGTCCTGAGTTCACATCCTAGATTCTACGTAAAAATCCTAGGCCTGCACTTCCACCCTGGTAGGTGGAGCCTGGGAAATCCCAGAGCCAAGCAAGAAGGAGGTAGAAGCAATCCAGGATGATTCCTGAAGTCACCCTTGGTCTTCCACAGGGATACACAGTACCCTCTGACACACACACACACACACACACACACACACACACATACACACACACTCTGTGGCATGTCAGAGGACAATTTTGTGGAATTATCTTCTCTATGCACCATTACATGGGCTCTAGAGATGGAGCACAGCTCATCAGACTTGTGTGACAAGTACTTTTACTCACTTTCATTGGCCCCTCACAAAACTCATAAGCAATCATGGCACTTGCACTGCCAACATTTTGGCAGAAGGGGAGGGGATTCGAACTGTATTCTGAGTAGTCTTCCAGTGGTTCCTTTTTAGATTGTTATAGCCAGAGCAGTTCCCTACCCGCCTTCTCTTTAATACTTTGTTTATTTCTCTACTTTATTTGACTTCGAATCTATTTTCCTGTCTTAGTTATCACTCATTTTGCTCAACCCTGCCTGGCTCACATGTCTGACCTCACCTCTGTCATTCAGTTATGAGCATAGTACCCTTCTAGTCACTGTGATAAAATGTAAAAAGATAAGTTCAGGACACTATGAATCTGGGAGGCTACAGACATACTGGAGTCAGAGTAAGCCATCTTTCTATTTCCATAGACTAGGAGAGTAAAGCCTAGCTCAAGAGGACAGAATCCAGAAGGTGGACAGATTAAGAGTTGTCATGATGTCATTTGAGTCCTTGGATTGGCCTCCATTAAGGCTAACATATTACACTTATCATCATATAAGCTAGTATTTAAAAAAAATCACTGGACACTAAGAGATAGCTTATCTCTCCATATGGCCTTTTTCCCAGTGGAATGTTGGTTACAGAGTATCCCAGACCTGCTGTATTTATAGTTCGCTCCCAGCAAAGCCCTAAAAAGGTGACTTTTAAGCAGCCATGATCTACAAATGCCTGATGGATTCCATAAAATTGAAGGCAAGCTGATTCCATTGCATTCTCTTCAAGTTACTTTTTTTAAGCTTCTTTTTTTTAAAGAATACTTAATGTGTGTGTGTGTGTGTGTGTGTGTATGTGTGTGTGTGTGTGTGTGTGTGTGTGTGTGTGTGTGTGTGTGTATCAGAGGGCAATGTGTGTGCCTGTAGAGGTCCAAGGATGACTTTGGGAATCATTCTGGATTGCTTCTACCTCCTTTTTGCTTCACTGTGATTTCCCAGGCTCCACCCATCAGGCTGCCACCATTTTCCCCTGGTGTTCTTTACGTGGGATCTGAGATCTGAACTCAGGATTTTCTGCTCTCCAGACAGAGTCTTAACCCCTGAGTCATCTCTCCAGCCCTCAGGTTGATTTTGAAAAGTCTCCTGCTGGCCCCCTTGCTAACTTTCCACTTTCATCTCTTAATCAGAAAAGTAATCTGTAGAAGAAATTCTAATTATTAGATCTTTCTGTTTGTTTGGATCTCCATTAAACTGGCCTGCGTGTAGATATGTACTTGGAATGTTCACTGCGTGCTCTAACAAAGCAGACTTGACCACACAGAGTGGACTGTTCTCTAGTCAATGGCTCAGTGAAATGGAATGTTTACTCTCCATCCATTGTGAAAAACCGGTTTTTCTTGGGAGCTTCAATTTCTTTCACACAAAGCTACTGACATCCTTGCAAATAAAAAGGGGTAGAAAAATAAGACGTTTTTCTGTTTATTACTGTGAAAACCTGGCAGCAATTCCGCACTCAAATGGCCACGAACTATTGCTGGTGTGCTGTTCAGGAATACTGTTCTTCTCAGCTACATTCATTGAACACTGAAGTCAGAGGTAGAAAGAAATACTTTCAGAATGCACTGGGAAAATGTGAATCATGCATTGTTACATAGACAGCTGGGAAATCTTGATTTTCTTCTTTTAGCCATTGCTTAGTTGGATTTTGAATTTCAATAGGTAGGCGAATTGTCTGTCATATTTTTGTATAAAACAAACACTAAGGAATATAATGAATTACTCATAGGAATATTCCATGTCACCATAATTGTAACTTCAGCTGACCCTTAGTGAGAACTTATGTTCCAGACACCATGCCACAGGCCTTACATATAATATTAAATCCATTTTCAGTAGTGTTATCACATCCATTTTTATGTATATAGAATGTGTATGTGGCATAATTACTTAACTATGGTCATAAGGTTGTAATAGAAGAACTAGGATTCATACCAGATAATGTGGCTCCAGAGCTTAACCATTGTGCTTTATTGCACAGGATATTTACAAAGATAATTTGATAAGCTTGTGATAATAAAAGAACGTGGTTTCTGAGTAAAGTTATCTTTCAACCTCTGCTAAGATTTTAATTACACTTTACTTTGACTTAATGTAGGAACACAGACTGTAGAAGAGATAGACGTGTTTACATATGACATTCGTGTATAAAAATTTTATTGCAACATTGTTGGCAGAAACTGGAAAATGCTGGATGATCATTTATAAATAAGCTTGAATTAATTGTGATATAACTGTATTTGTTAAGAATATCTTTTTATTTATTTATTTTTCCCCAATCATATAAGCTCAATAGGTACCCCTGTCCTCTCCCTCCCTCCACTTCTCCCCAGTCCCCCTTGTACCTTCCTCCCCTTTTTCCCTTCCTTTCACCCCTCCCTCCCCTTCTCCCAGTGCCTCCCCCTACCACCCTCCCATCCCCTGGAGCATCCTTTTGTGTGAATGCCAAACCTCACTCTAATTCCTCCATTCTAGTGAGGTGTAAGGACTCAGTAGCATAGTTTAGAGCCCTTTCTTGGGCTCCCCTTTAGTATGTGAACACTATTATGACTGTTAATCCCTTGCTTCTAAGGATCCTACTACCTGTGATCCATGCTAGACTTTGAGGGGTCATTGACATGTTAGTCATTATGCAGGTCATGCAAAGTTGTTAGGAATATCTTAAATGAATTAGATCTAGATATATTAACTTGGAAATTTATTCACAGTTTTATTAAATAAGAAAGAAAATAGCAAAGAATAGTGTGGAATGGGATTCATTTTTCAAATTAAATGATGAACAAATAGTGTTTGGAGGGGATAGAAGAAGAAGTGGGTACAAGAAAAGGTAAGAAAACGGGATGGGAAGATGGTGCATACAGTGCTTTGACCAGGCGGAGGACCTAAGTTTGAATCTCTGTAATAACACAAGTAAAAGACAGATGTGGCACATCTGTAATCCCCGGGTCCTACCCACATGGGAAGCAGAGACAGGAGACTCTCCAGAGACTATCAGACTAGCTCGCTTGGCCTACCAAACAGTGACCGACAACCAAAAAGAGATCATGACCTCATCAAGGTAGAAGAGGAGGACTGACGCTCGAGTTTGTCCTCTTGATTTCTACTCGTGTTCCATTATACATGCTTATCTACACACACACACACACACACACACACACACACACACACACACTCTAATAATGACTAAAACTCATGGAATATTAGGCATAACAATGTCAAATGAAAATATCAAGTATCCTATTCCCTACTAACGCTGCAAGTGTGTAACAACTGAGTATGCACTCTGGAAAACTAGAAAACTACACGGACAATAATTATACTAAACATTAATCGGATTAAATAATAATTGCATTGACAATGTTTCCTTGTATGGTCACAGGAGCAAATGTCAAATCAGAGGAATACAGATGGCACTGAGCAGTGTGGGCAGTTTATTGCAATGTGAACATGTCCTATGGAGAGTGCCAGACAGGCTGCGCTGCCAAATCTCATAGCTCAATATCCAATAGGAAAAAGTCATTCCAGTGCTGAACTGGTGTGAGGCTGATTTCCACAGTCTTGATCTGTGACTTGGTTAACTGTCTTGGGCCTACAGATTTATTGAAACACTCCATAGAACTCCAGAGCTGTGGATAAATAGCAAGATCCTGGCTGAAACAGCAACAACAACAAAAGAAACAAAAATTTAAAAGGTCGTTGTCATGGTTTGAAATGTGTCCCCCACAGTCTCATGTGTTTGGCAAGGTCATGGCACCTTGACAGGTGGAGCCTTGCTGGAGGAAGGCAGTCACAAGGAATGGGCCTTGAGGTGGTCCCACCCTACCTCCAGGAGAAGTCTGCCTTTACAGCTCTCAGCCTTCAAGATGTCTGCAGTGACTTAGCCTCCTCTAGCTTTGTACGGCCAGCCATGCTGCCTCCGCTTTGAAAGACTGTATCTCCCCTCTGGAACCATAAGTTGAATAAATCTCCCTTTCTCTCTTAAGTTGCTTGACTTTGGGTACTCTCTCACAGCAACAGTAAAAAGTAACGGTTACAGTCGTAAATCTACGAAATATTAGTAAAACTCAGCTAACACTGGCTAATAATTCAAAGAATGTAAGAAAAATTACCTTGATGATAAGAAAGCTCCCAAGTCTATAGGATGTGACTACAATTTGACTGAAAGAAAAACAAATCAGAAATCTAAGAGAAATTTTTCTGTTCACACACACACACACACACACACACACACACACACACACACACACATGAGTTTGAGAAGTAAATGTGAGCAATTCCCATTATTACATTGCTTCAGAAAGTGGACATCCCAGGTGTGATGACTAAACTTCCCCTGCCTGGAAGTGGATACAGGGAATTGTCAATTTCTGTCCCACTACCAAACCCCTCTTATGTTACAGAATATCTGAGAAAGTCTCACAAAGCAATGCTATGATTATAATTAGGCTTCCTATCTATCTTCAGTAATGAGGAACAGAGGCATCCTTTAATACATACCAATATTAATACTCTAATCTATTTGACAGCTCCATTTTTAATGACGATTATTAAGTAGGCATCATGGTGCCTGTTTTAGCGCTATGTGCAGCGCATGTATAATTTGCCCCATCTGTGGGCACTGATCACAGCCAGGTTACAGACTAGCAAAGCAGGGAAAGCTCCTGAGATCTGACAATCATTGAGACACAGGCTAATAATTCCCAGCCTTTATTCCACACGAGAGATACATGGTGGGTGCTGTTCACTTGAGCAGTTTCTAAGGTCAGTCACATGCTGATAAGAATCATCAGTGTGTTTGCTCTTGTTACATAGCTTTCTTTTCTGCTTAAGAAAGCAAATCAGAATACACAAGTAAGTACAAGGTGACCTTAAATCTGTTCTACTTCTTTTTCTTTTCTCTTTTTTTTAAAGTTTAGTGTGTGTGTGTGTGTGTGTGTGTGTGTGTGTGTGTGTATCAGAGTACTGTATATCCCTATGGAGGCCCCAGGTGACTTCGGGAATCATCCTGGATTGCTTCTACCTCCTTTTTGCTTCCATCTGGGATTTCCTAGGCTCTGCCCACCCAGGCCGGAAGTGTAGGCCCCGGGTGCTTCTGCCTGGCATTCTTATGTGGAACCTGAACTCAGAACCTTCTGCTTGTGAGGCAGAGTCTTAACCCCTGAGCCATCTCTTGAGACAGGATCTTCCTGTGTAGCTCTAGCAGGCCTAGAACATGTTATGTAGAACAGGCTGGCTTCCAATTTGCAGCAATTCTCCTACCTCTGTGTCCACATACCACCTATGTCTAAAAAAGTTATTTATGAGACAGAGAGAGAGAGAGAATGTAGGCTTAGGGAGTGCGTGTCAGTGGATAACTTGCAGAGTTGGCTCTCTCCTTCTGCCTGGCAGACTCCGTACCCAGGTTTGTGGCAGGTGCCTTTACCCGCATGATCCTCTCGCCAGTTCCACTTTCTTTTCTAAGTGAATTATTCGTGTTATTTTCTAGAAAGCTATTCTGGTTCTGTCTAATTTTGAAGGCAATGTCTATCAAGGATTTTAGCAGATAAATCATATGATTATATTTTTATTTTTAAATACCAAGAGACAGATTCATAGAATTCTTCTGCAATGTTTGACAAAGACACAGTGACAGCACAAAGATTGTGGTTCTGAGGATGAAGATGAGGACAGCTGCAGAGATTTTTTTTTTAATTTTTTTTATTATTATTTATTCAACTGTGCACATGTGTGTGTGTGTGTGTGTGTGTGTGTGTGTGTGTGAGTGTGTGTGTCTGTGTCTGTGTATGTGTAGAACCACGGACGAATTCGTGAACCACCCTGGAGAGATTTTTTTTTTGAAAAGCATTAATGAAGTGCATGGATGTTGGAGAGTGGAGAGAGGTTTAGGAGGAAGGGGTAATGGAGAGAGAGATTATCAAATAATGTGTTCTATTTTAATGAATTGGGGAAATGATAGTAATGGTCTCCACAGGGCTGCAGGACAGAACTAGTTTGTGGTGAAATGACACATTCTACTTTTGGTATTCTATGCTTGAGGTTCATAAAGGAAATACAAGTTGGAAAAGTCAAAACCACCCCTCAAAAAAGAGGGTGGAGTGGAAATTGGATGATGAGTGAATATTTAAGCCAGGGTAGTCATGTGTAAAGTGAAAAGGAAGGACTGGAGAGATGGCTCAGGGGTGAAGACTGTCTTGAAAGCAGAAGGACCTAAGTTGAGATTCTGGATCCCATGTAAAAATACCAGGCAGAAAGGCTCTGGAAGGTGGAGCCTGGGAAATCCCAGAGTGAAGCAAAAATGTGGGTGGAAGCAATCCAGAATGATTCCCAAAATCACCCTTGGGCCTCCACAGGCACACACAATGACCGTGATACACACAGACACAGACACAGACAGAGAGACACACACACACAGAAACGCACACATGTGCACAGGCATACATGCATGCGCACAAGAAAAAAATGAAAAGGGAAGACAGGTGAAAGGTCAGGTCTGAGGCAATGAAATGTGCAGGTTGATCAATAGAGGAAGTAACCCTTATAAGAAAGCTGAGAAGTGAACAAAGACCTAGAGATTCTTCAAGAGATTCAAAATGGATTGTCAAGAAACAAAGGGAGGAGAGAATTCCCAAAAGAACAGCGTTTGGTGATATCAAATACTCCAAAGAAAGCGTGGGAAACAATGGAAAGTATTCACCGGCCTTGGCAATCAGGAGGCTGCTGAAGACCTTTAAAAGAACATCAAAGTGCCCGAGCAACAAAAGGCAAAATGACCGCGAGCGGGAATGAGCCACACTGAAAAGTTTCTGCACAAGCAAACGGAGGGACCACATGAAAAGGCTGCTCTTGGTGGAACTGGAGAAAAAAAACTTTGCCAGCCACATATCTGATAAGGGGACCAGCATCCAAAATAAATACAAGGCGTTTGTGCAATTCAGTAGCATAAACCCAACCAATGCAATCTAGAAATGGACAAAGGAATTGAATAAGCATCCAGAATTTCCCAAAGAAAACATGCAAATGGCGCACAAGAGCCGGAAAAGGTGTTTGACATTGGTGAGCAGTACAGACATCCAAATCAAAGCCACTGTGAAAGTTTATGCTCACTTGAATGCCTGCTTTCAGATCACCATGTTAAGTATGTGGAGAAAAATGAATCATTATCACTATTGGTGGAAATGTATGCTGGTACAGATATTACAAAAAACAACGTGGAAGAAACTCTTCAATAATTAAAAATATGACTGCCTTATGAGTCAGAAATTCCATTTCTGGGCATGTAATTGAAAAATGAGATCAGAATCTCAAAGAAATATCCATATTCCTGTGTTCAGTGCGACACTGCTTATGATAATGAGACGTGGAGACGACCTTAAGTGTCCATTGGTGGACAAATAGAGAAACTGTTATAGTGGAATATCATCCAACCACAAAAAAGTAAATTTTGCCCATTTGTGACAATGTAGGTGAATCTTGTTGGCATGTTGGTACATCAAGTAAACCAGAAGGAGAAAGATGAAATATTTAATCCATAGGAAAGTAGAATGGTGGTTTCTGGGACTTGGAGGAAGTTGACTAAGTGAGACATATAGTCAAAGGGTACAGTATGTGATACTTCCTGATAAACTATTGTCAAGAGAGGTCTCTAAGGAGCTCCCAAACAATATAGCTTTTGTTATTGCTCTTGGCTGCCCTCCAGAAACTGACAGACCCTATTACTGAAGATGTCACACATATGGATCACATGACACCTTCTAGAATTGGTCTGGAAGCTTCCTACTTTCTGGTTAGCTTACATGGTACTAGAGAGTACTGTGAAAGCTATGGGGGAGAAAAGTAAAAAAAAAAAAAAATCTCGTCAATCTGTAAAATCTATGAATTGCAATGACACTCACCATGTCAAGAGTTGTCCATCAGTCTAACAGTGTCAAGGAGACATTTAAGTCCCATTTGTCAGCAGGGAATGCATTCCTGTTGAAAACCCGAGCAGCAACCTATGAAATGGGAGGACATAGGCCTCAGGGGAAGTGCAGGCTATGAATGCTTAGCAATGAAGACACTACATCAAACTGCCTTTAAACACCTGTTATTATACATGCAGATTGGAGGAACACTCAGCATCTAACTTTAAAACCTCCTTCCGCTATAGAAGATGTTTACTATAGAAACATACAAGTGACCAAAGTGCAGGAAATAAGTGGATGCAGACTGCTTGGCCCTAAATGGGACATTAAGTCACCCCCACCTCTACCCCAAGGCACAGGGAACATCTAGGAAGGGGTGTGTATGGTAAGATTGTAAGAGCCTGAAGCTGGATAGTGGTGGGCAAAGCATTATCTTCTGGACATTACAGGGCTGTGGTATCCATGATTTCATGCAGATATGTATATCTTCACAAAAACTGCACAGAAACTGTCCTATCGACATCTCATCATAGAAGGGGAAAGAAGTTCCATGGCCTCCCTGACAGACTGATGAGGACTATTGCGATGAGGATGAAAAGAAGGATGCCTTCCAGTGGTACCTGATGATCTATGATACTTTGCTGCATCATGAATCATGTCAGGTATATGTCATCAAAGGCAAATCAGATGGAACACAAGTGAAAAGATGTGAAAATAGGAGGGAGTCTGGCAGGGGAGATGAAGGGTTGTCAGAGGGAAAAGGGGGAAAGGGTGATATCGGGGATTAAGATATGAAAATATTATAAATTCACTATAGCCATATATGCAACTTTAAAAATAAAATATATAATAATTAAAAATATTTCAAGCTTTGGGGATTCAGTCTATAGCATAGTAACTATAACTAAGCTGTATCACATAATTTGAAATCTGTTGAAATCTTACTACCATACACATGAAAGACAGGAAAGGGCTGGGAAGATGGCTTTGTGGTTAAAATACTACTGTGCAAGCAAAAGGACCACAGTTCAGATACCCAGATCACATGTAAAATGCCAGGGGAGTGGGGTGGCCCGAATATGACCTAACCCGGAAAGAGGAAGCTGGGAATCTCCAGTGCGAGCATCTCAAGATCTTTCCCCTTCTATATACGTAGACATCTTGAGAAATCATAGGTGACTTTTAGTGATGAAAATCAGATGCCCGCATGCACACACACAGGCATACACACATTGCATACACACAGGCACCCACTCACACATACACATACTCTTTGCACACACAGGCACACACACTCGCATACACACACACTCACTAGGGATTACTTTCCTTGTATTGCCATTTTGCTAGCGTGTCTGAAGTCAGTTGAGAATGAGTGAACCCACTGCAAATGAGAACTTTGCTCTCAATCAGTTATCTGGTCAGTGATTAACATGTGCTGAGCATACACTGTATGGAATAGTGAACTTCAAGCAGAATCAAAATATCAATCTTATCTTCCTGAACTCCCCCGGAAGAGCAGCAGGTGAAGCATAAGGGAGGTTCTAGGTCCAGCTTCTGTCCTGGCCCAGCCTGAAGTGAGCTCAGAGGTACCAATGGTGAGTGTAAGATATGATTCAAGCCTAGGGCTGATCCACCCAAACCTGCATTCACAGTGCCTTTGAAGTGATCCAGGCTCATGGCCCAGTGGGCCTGAGAGTCTGTCATGCATTGGAACTTTGGGCTTTCTTCAGGCACAATATGGAAAGTTCCAATGTCTCAATTTTATTACAAAAGTGGACTTCCTGAGTTTGAGCCTGCTATGTGCTAACTGTGTTGGCTAGGAGGCCAATAAAGAATACAAAAACACTAAAGTCACATTTGTCATCCGGAATCCATACATATTTCTTTCATTATTTCAGTGAATTATATTAGCTCATAAGCCTTAGTGGCAGAAAGTGCAGTATCTCTCTGTGACGCCTTAATGATTTAAGAAATCAAAATATTAAAAAAACGGCGGCGAGGGCGGGACTCCGTGGGAACCGATCGCGCGCCGCGGTCGTGGACCTCACGCGGCTGTTCCCGCGAGGCCTGTTCGAGGACAAGCTGCCGCCCATCGCGCTGAGGAGCCAGGTGTACAGTCTCGTGCCCGACCGCACGGTGGCCGACCGACAGCTGAAGGAACTTCAGGACCAGGGAGAGATCAGAATCATCCAGCTGGGCTTCGACTTGGATGCCCATGGAATTGTCTTCACTGACGACTACAAGACCAGAGTTCTCAAGGCCTGCGATGGTCGCCCGTGTGCTGGGGCAGTTCAGAAGTTTCTGGCCTCAGTGCTTTCAGCCTGCGGGGACCTTAGTTTTCAGCAGGACCAGATGACACAGACCTTTGGCTTCAAGGACCCAGAGATCACGCACCTGATGAACGCTGGAGTCCTCACCGTCCGAGATGCAGGGAGCTGGTGGCTGGCTGTGCCTGGAGCTGGGAGATTCATCAAGTACTTCATTAAAGGGCGACAGGCAGTACTTGGCATGGTCCGGAAGGCCAAATACCGAGAGCTCCTTCTATCGGAGCTCCTGGGTCGACGTCCCCCTTCTGCAGTGAAGCTTGGCCTCGCCTACCACGTGCATGACCTCATTGGAGCCCAGCTGGTGGACTGTGTCTCTACCACCTCCAGAACCCTCCTCCGCCTGCCAGAGACGTGAGGATTCTACTCATTCATGGTCACTGCCTAGCACTGGGGCGAGGGGTCCCGGGAGTGCTGCCCCCAGGAGTGCTGACCCAGGGTCACCCCAGGAGGGCCTGGGTACCAGGATGAGTGCTGGACTCATGTGGGTGCAGAAGGCTGAGATGCTGCTTCGAACCAGGGCTCTTACTCAGGGCGGCTGTGGCACTGCAGCCCTCCTTCTGCAGATGACAAGCCAGGAACTGTGCCAAAGCCCTGTCTGCTACCTCTCACGAAGGGGCTGCCATTGTTCTGTGTTGGGCCACATGAAGGGGGACCATGGAGACCTGGAGGGAAGAAGGTTCTCAGCCTCACACTCGGGGTTGGAATTGCCAAATAAAATACCTCTGCCTGTGCTGTCAAAAAAAAAAAAAAAAAGAAATCAAAATATTACTGCAGTCTGAAGTATCAAGAAACACTTCTAAAAGACAGAGTCAGACACCAATGAGTTAACCAATTCTGAGGTTCCTTTGTTCTGTGTTTGTCATATTGGGTCTCTGCTGCGCCTTCACCATCTTCTGGGCCTGTCTAGCACCACTGAGAAGACTGTTGCATGTGTAAGTGTGCGTGTGCATGTGTGTGTGTGTGTGTGTGTGTGTGTGTGTGTGTGTGTGTGTGTGTATGTACAAAAGGCATTGAGAGTGTGTGTCTGTGGAGGTCCAAGGGTGACAAAGGGAAACATCCTGGTTTGCTCCACCTCCTCATTACTTTGCTCTGAGGCTTCCCAGGCTCTGCCCTCTAGGACCAGAATTACTGGCTGTTCTGCCTGACATTTTTACCTGAGATCTGGGGATGTGAACTCGAGTTTCTTTGCTTGTGAGACAAAGGCTTTAACCCCTGAGTCATGTCTCCTTAGACCCCAAGTTTTAACCTCAAGTTTCAGCTCTTCAGAGCCCTTAATCCACACAGTGCGTTCCATCATTTAGCAATGGCATTCAACCTTGGTCAGAAAGCTATGCTGGCCTGGAATCCCAAAGGAGGTCCTTCGCTTGTAGTAAGTCTTCACACTCTCTTTTCCCAGGGCTGCCTCTTTGAGTAACTACAGTGGTATCATTCATACCCTCCGCTCATAATAGTTCTGCCATAATAGATTACCACATAAATGGCTTCCCAAAGAGTTGGACAACTCAGTGTGAACTTACCTACTTAACCCCTAAGGGGAGTAGGAAAAGAACACATCTTTCTAAGATTAAAACCAGTTCGTTATTCCCTTCCTCCAACGCAGTAGTCTCTTGTAGATGCATAATTCACTCGAGCAACTCTTGTGTAATAAAGATGATCTGTTTGATTTCTTAAAACATTTTTTAAAAAGAAAATGTATTTTGTAGCTGTCTAGGCACCTTATTATACAAATAATAATAGCTCTTATTCACCAGACATGGTACTAATACTTTCCGTGCATTGTCTCATCTCTTTTATGGAAGAATTATGAGTCTAACCGTGGAAGTAAGATGTACAGATATTACAGTATGCGGTAGAATATGAGAAGGATTACATGAATGAGGTAAGTGTGGAGTATCAGGGGGAATGGATTATTTCTTACGGGGGTGGAGAGGACTCACTTGGTAGACATTTAACATAAAGTAACTGTGTACATCCTGCCTTTTAACTGCCAGCATCTCAGAACTCAGGGAGAGGCAGAGACAAGGCACCTCCAGGGTGATGTCACCGAAAGACCGCAAGTAGCCCATCAAGGTAGACTCCTTCTACCAGTCCTGAAGGCTCGAGGAACGTCTAGCCGGATGGAAGTGGAGATCCCTGGAATTTTGAGGTTCCACCTGGATCTCATTACACTAGTCTCATCCCCTGGAAGAGCGAGAGCAACAAGAGATGGTTCATGTTGCTCTTCATTTCTCCTCTGAGACCCTCATTTGGACGCCTTTAATGGTAACCAGTCCTTCCCTTCCACACAACTGGCTTTTTTCCCACTGCAGATTAGACTTCGTTTTCCTTCCTTAACTCCGTGCAGTTTGTGACCTCCTCTCCAATTTACCAATTCTGATTCACATGTTCCCTCTTCCTCCTACAGAGAAGAAACAGCCAGCTTGGGGCTTTCAACCCTCTTGGAAAAGAGCCCGGCTTCTATGAGCTCCAGAATATTATTGTGTGAATTAAAATGTGCGCATGCTATCAGCCATGCAGTTACTCCGACATTTATTTTGGAAAATATTACATTTGGAAAATGGGAAGCATTCCAGAGCATTCCCTTACCTTGAAATATCAGCAGACACAAGGGTATTTTGAGATCATTTCTTGCTCAAAAGTTAGCAAATAATCTGTACAAATAGACACATAAAATTGCCTTAAATAACATTAGTTAAGAGCTCTGGGGCTTTAAAAAAATTCCTATAGGATATTTGTTGAGAAATCTGGGGCCAAAGACTGTAATTCTAACTCACTATAGCAAACTTTCAAAATGCCTTTGGGTTGACTCCCACTTGGCTCTTTCTGCACATTTCTCTTCCAATCACTGATGACTAGGCCTTGCTAAGTTGCACTTTATCCAAGTTCTTACACGCTTCAAACTCTATCTCCCTAACCACAAGAGGCAAAGCCGTCTACAGCCCTAGAGTGGACAGCAACTAAATCCTAAAGATTCAGGCACACGTGAGCTGGAAAAGC
Organism: Typhlomys cinereus; assembly: GCA_023101885.1. Taxonomy (NCBI): domain Eukaryota; kingdom Metazoa; phylum Chordata; class Mammalia; order Rodentia; family Platacanthomyidae; genus Typhlomys; species Typhlomys cinereus. The sequence continues at coordinate 337,241 of JALPQD010000128.1, forward strand.
CCATATTTCTCCCTTAAACCTTCTTTCATCTTTTTTCTTGGCTTGGTTTTGCAATGTTAATCTGAGAGACAGACAGAAAAAGAGTGAGAGAGAGGGAAGGAGAGGGAGAGAGAGGGAGAGGGAGAGGGAGAGGGAGAGAGACTCAGAGGTGAGCTATTCTAGGGGGAGCTTACTGCCATGTGTTTCTTTGGGTGACTTAATTCTTAGTGACTCTCATGTGCTTCCAGTGGCTTCCATGCAAACAAGACAGGAAGTCCTTGAGGAGAAAGGGCTAGAATGACAGATGGCAAGCAGTTTGAATATTCCTTTGAGCTTTGAAACTTGATAAGGACTTAAATTAAACACTGTTCATCATTTCATTTATGAAAAAAACCCAACTCTTTGTATGTATGTGAGTGAGCGTGTGTGTGTGTGTGTGTGTGTGTGTGTGCGGGGGGGGGGGAGACAGGAGGGGTAGGGTAGGTAGAGAGGATATACTCTACCTTATAGCTGGGAAACAGCATCATTAGATGGGAGGTGTAGAGATGAGGGTAAATGTAGATTCTTGAATTACACATTGATCTCTAACTTTTTTCTTTTACATTGCAGATGTGTTTACATAGTATACGGGTCATAGAATGTGAAGATAATGATTAACAAAAAATAAGAAGTCTTGGACAATAGAACAATACAGAATTCTACAAGTGAATATAAGGCCAAGAAAACTTGGCTTATGGTAACATCTTAAGCTCAATTTGGAGGAAAAATGTAAATACATTCACCTATAATTAACACTATGCATATGTATGTGTGTGGTGTATGAAGTATAAGAGAATTTAACTTTCTACACTGCATAGTCCATACAATATTTGAATATTTGGTATTAGCATGCATTGATTTTTATGATCAGAGAACTGGCTGTCAGAATGTTTCTATGTTTACTGTTTGTTTACTTTAAATTATCCTCAAAGGACCTTCTGACTAAGTGTGTGTGTGTGTGTGTGTGTGTGTGTGTGTGTGTGTGTGTCTGGTTGCTGGGGACTGAACATAGGACCTTATATATGCGAGGTACTTTATGACTCTACTACTAAACCCCAGTCCTGCCCTTTCTGGACTACTCTTTCAGGCCCGACATGTGGCACCATGCTGATGGCGTGCAGTACTAACCATCCCTCAATCCAAATGATAATGCAGGGTTTCATGCTTAATAAAGACCAGAGCTTTCAAAACTCAGACATTCTGTCTGCTACATATACATATTCCCTTCTAATACAAGTGCCGTGTATCCTGAATCCTCAGGTCACCCATTGTTTTCCAACCTCCCTAGATAGTTTCCACTTTGCTCCTTCAGCATTTGTAGCATACTTTTTAGTTCTGCCAGTTTCTTGCCACATTCTCTCTCTCTCTCTCTCTCTTTCTCAGGGCAGAGATTATGCATCACTTTTCCTGTAAATGAGTCTCAGAATTTAATGTCGTGAACAATAGTTAGAAGGTCTTCAAATCAAATGTATGCTTCTTCAGCTTTTCTCGATAAAAGAACTTCAAATCCAGTGAACCCCAAAGTGTTTTTTTCTGTCAGAATCCCTAGGAAGCACATGGCTGTGGGCACAGTGACCATGGAAGAAGCCCCACTGTGGGGTGCCACAGCCCAGCCACAGGAGGCGCCTGAGCACCACGGTGTTTTCACAGCTCTTTGTCTCTCCTCTGCCCCCAAGAGAGCACGAGTGTCATTCATCTTGCTTCCTGCCCACCCCACAGCAGCTGGGAAAGTGACACTCACAAGCAGTACGCTCAGCAGATACCAGATGAATGAACAATGCATGAGCGTATGTCTGAGATGTCTTAATAATCCTTTATTTGCCAGGTAAAACCCTAGCACTTTAAAAAATTTCTTTCATTCATTCATATTATTCATTCATTCATTCATTCGTGTGTGTGTGTGTGTGTGTGTGTGTGTGTGTGTGTGTGTATGAGAGAGCACCGTATGTCCCTGTGGAGGACCAAGGGTGACTTCAGGAATCATCTTAGATTGCTTCTACATCCTTCTTGCTTCATCCTGGAATTTCCCAGGCTCTGCCCACCAGGGCCGGAAGTGCAGGTCACCTGTGGAGTCTGCCTGGTGCTTTTACGTAGGACCTGGGATCTGAATTCAGGACCTTCTGTTTGTAAGGCAGAGTCTTAACCCCTGAGCCATCTCTCTTCAACCCCTAGTGTTTTTGTTTTTTTTTTTTTAATTCTGGTACAGTCTCATACATGAGTACAATGACTTTAAGTCATTTCACTCCATGTTCCCCAATTGAAAGCCCCCTCCTTCTCCAGAACTTCCATCTTTAACCACCAGGCTCTCAAGTCTTTCTGAATATGTGGCCCAAGATTTTCATCTGGGTTTCCTGTGCTGGCACGTGCTTGAACATTTGCTGGAGCACAGACCTTCCATAGGTGGGCATAGGTGGGCATAGTGGGCATGCTGTCCAAGAGAACAGGTCCCCTTCTGTGTCATGGAGGCGTGGTGGTACATGCGATCTTCCCTCTTGCATGGTGAAGTACTGAAGGGCCAAATCTTGTTCAGGTTTTGTAGAGGTAGACAAAGCTTCAATAACTTCATAGGCGCAATAGTCCTGTCTTATCTAGAAGGTACCTGTCTTATCTAGAAGGTACTGGGACTCCCTCCTCATATCCCTCCTCACCCTCCAGATCTGTCATTCATATGATCTCCTCTTACTTGAGGTTTCCCTGAGCCTTAGGGGCTGTAATTTAGATGTTCTGTGTAGGCAACCCAGAGTCATTCATTCTTTATATTTTGATCTGTTGTGGAGCCTTGTATTAAACATTTTCCATTGTAAAGAAAGCTTCTTGGTTAGGGAGTGAGAGTTGTTTGAATCTATAGGTATAATGATAATTGCTTAGATAGCAGTTTATCATCATATACTTATAGTTAAACAATGTTATGTTGTTCTCCTTTTGGGTCTATACCCTCCCTATAAAATTTTTTCTAGTTTTCTTACTAATATAGATACCTCTAGTCCTAAACTCCCAGTATTTTTTCCAAGGCTAATTTCAAGTTCTTCAAAAATTATTTTTACTCATTTCCCCTCTAGAATCCAAAGTTAGACACTTCTGCATTTGCCTGCATGCACCACATATCTTATGTTTTACTTTTATTTTAATTCCCTCATTTGTCTTCCCCACTGCACAAGGGAAATCATAAAGGCATGGGATGGATTGTGTTTGAAACTTTGGAAAGATATTGCATTGCAAGGGACTAAGCTTACAAGTTTTGTTTCTGCCTGGGGAGGTCTTGGGGGATGAATTATTGAGGCACAAAAAGCGATAGCGTCTCAAGAAATAACTACAGGAATCCTGGGATTTGGAATTTGGGATCCCTGGCAAGCTTCATACATTCCACTGCCAAAGAGGAACCATCCAAGGGTCAATAGAGAAATGCTGCCAGGAGAATGGAGGCCCTGGAGACCACCTAAGAAATCACATTAGCTAGGGGCATGAAGGGGTCTGCTGTCTTGGAAGGGATTGAAAATAGCACTTCTGCTGTTTTTATGCTTGAAATGGAAAGGTTGCTGGCTCGAGTCTTGCAGTCTTGTGAGCCGGCACCTCAGCCTGTCAGAGTGAGGCGCCCAGGATGAGGCCTGAAGGAGAATGTCTGTGTGAGAGGCAAAGGACTGAGCGCTGAATGTTAGAAACTAAAATGTCCAGCGAGGGCTTGCTCTGCTAGGCATGGTGAAGCCCCTCTATCAAAGGACCACACCAACCAGTGTGGTGAACTGAAGTGGTAGCAGCACCGGACAAGAAGAGGCCAAATTTCAACACTAACACTACAAAGCATCAAGGATGAGCAGTGTATGCTTGGATACAGGACTTAGCTTGAAGCGAAAGCCAAAGAGAACTCGTCATTGGACAGTGTATCTTCTGGCGTCTTTAGAAAACCCAGAAAAGGGTCCCCACCAAATTTCTGCCGCTAATTTAAACTGGGAAGATTGAACGTATGATCACAATTCTACCTCGAATGTGGAAGCGTTTGTATCAGCTGTGCTGTCACAGATTTGCTTTGGTTTCTACCATACTGCTTGCTCCCTGATGTGATCCAGTATGCTGGTACTAAAAAGTGGGTCATCAATTGTGCGTGATTATGATGCCATCGGTGTGATTTCTACAAATTCATTTGGGAACCTTTGAAAGCCTTCTTGTATATCCCTCAAGCCTTCTATTAAACAGCTTACTCAGGGACCAAGACTGTTTTATAGAGCATTCTAGATACCGACAGCCGTCTCCTTGGAATCACCGCACTGTGATTAAAGATGAGGTCAGGTTCACATGTCCCAGTTACCGTGGTCTGAACTTTCATCTCACTGATGACAGCAAGTCATGGCTTCACGAGGTTCATCTCAAGAAGATCTTGTTCCTCCCAGCCGCTCACATGTCCCACACATCCATAGTGTCCCGTCCACACCTTGGTTACAGATGGCTCATCACACCTCCGCCACTTCTTTCTGGGGCCTCAGAACCAAAGTCCCCTTAGCTCTCCCGGCCTTAGAGGGCGCAGAAAGGTTTTTTGTTGTTCGTTTGTTTTGCCTTTTGCTTTTCTGCACCATCCCAAAGATAACTATGATTGTATTTCAAAACTGAAAAATTTACAAACGGCTACTAGTTTTGAATGCTTTTAGAGTATACCAGCCAAAGCACAGATTATCTATTTTAGGGAATTGGAAGGTGCCTTACTGCCTAGTTCCCAAAATGGGGCTTTTGGCAGGGGGCTGCTTATCTTCTCCCTTTGGGAGGTGACCACCAGAGAATTTACTCTTCAGGAGCAGACTTTATTTCTTCCTTGAGTTTCTCAAGTTTCAGGCTTGTGGTCCTACTCTCATTTCCTGTTCAATCCCTCTGGGAAAATCCAGTCCTCTTTGAGAATGGGGTCAGACCTGTTCTTATGGCTTATGTGAGGTCATCAGATAAAAGCAAAATAGCCAATAGGACCACATTCTGTTTTTTTTCCAATGGGACCATTCTGGTTTTTTTTTTTTTTTCAGTAATGCTATTTTTAAGATAATAGCAGGTTGGTATTTATACATTAGACTTAAGCTAGTGCCATTTATTTTTGTGTTTTTTATCCAGAGTGAACTCAAAATCAGAGCTTCAGTTTCTCTATAGAGCGTAGGCAACCTCCCGTGAGAAGCTGTTTAAACAGGAAGCCCAAGCAGTTCTGCTAAGGTAAACAATACCATGCAGGCTGGGCTGACTTAGACTACACCCACACTTGAAACATTTCTCCAAAGGCCTGGTAACATGCAAAGATGTACAATTTTAAATACTATTAGGCAGATCCATTTAGGTCTTTGGAGATGCAATTGTTACACTTCTATTCTAGGAGTGCTTGGCTCAACAAAAGCATGTCTAAACTCGTCCACTGAGGTCACCGTCTCTAGACCAAGGATGAATCTACTTCAAGATGAATGAAAGCTTCCTTCTCTTTCAAAAATTACTGAAGGCCTGAAATTAAGAAACTCACCTTTTCCACCCCCATTCTTTAAAAAGACTCAGATTTGTTTTTAAATAGGGCTCCAGATGCAGGCATGGGGGGGAAGGGGTCTGTCCCTCTCAGCCTTCTCTGCTTTCCCATATCTATGAAAGTGAGCCCAGCTCTAGCGACATCACAGGAGGAACCGGTTGGTTCTTCCAGGAGCCACGGCCCCTCCCCTGCCACATAAATATGGAGATAATTTTGAATTTTTAAACTATAGATATCTGGCTTGTTTAAAAATTATTCAAAAAGAATTTTATAGAGGTTGAAGAATTAGCTTCAGCTAAGTTGTGAAACAGATTCTGTAGGGATTCAATTTCTGTAATCACAAGGTCACATGGAATTAAACAAATTTGGAGGTGTGGATTTTAGTGGCTTAAAGATGCAGAGAGTGTCAATTCAGATAAATTGTAACAAAAGGGTGAGCTTTCACAATGCATTCACAAACAGACTTTAAGATTTTCATAATTGAAAACAGCTAGCAAGGGCTCACGTGTGTGTTTCCATTTACATTGGCCACTAGCCCAACGATAAAAATAGGTTTTTGCCAATCACTACAAATTACCATTTAAACAAACATGGGTGGCTGTATAATATGGAGCAAGGAATTCTGCTTCCTTCCTTTGCCCTCAGTCAGTTCCATTCATACAAGCATTGATGACCACTACATATTGTACCAAGTCCTGAGGCCCACGCAGCAAGATGAATGAGTAAACATTGATTCTTGCCACTTGACCAAGAGACGACTATGAGGGGAGTGGTGGGAAGCTGTGGAATGAAATAGTAAAAAGACTTCTCATGTGCTGGTAGAGATGGAGATCCAGAAAAGAATAACTAATTGTGCTTAGAAGGCTTCATGAAGAATTTGTATTTGAATCAGATTTTGGAAGGTGAGAGACTCACTAAAAGAAGGGGAGAGGAATGAAGTGGTTCTCTGATATTTACTTTATTACTGTTTTGACTCTAAGTGTTATGTGGATAGAGCTGGGTCTTGCTCAACACTGCAGGTGTGCTTGCAACATGTCAAGTATTTTAAGATATTTGTCGACCAAATGATTGAACAATATTTCAGAGAGAAACATGTGTACAATAGAAACTACAATACCACAGTCTCTCCTCCCTTCCCCCAGATTGTAGGTCATAATATTAGAATCATCAGTTCTGGAAAGGAAAGAGGTATAACCTAAGAGGGCAGAAAAGAAGAAAAGGCATTACCGGGGAGACCAGATCTGCATTAGAGTCTCAGTCATTTGTTAGTAAGTAGGTATATGAGTTTGAACCGATCTTTAACCTGTGTCACACTTATTTTCCTCACTTGTAGAGTCACCTTAAAGACCATAATACTGCAAGAAGAGGAGGGGAGGGAGGACTCATAGAGAAGGGGGAAGAGTATAGTAATGGACTTTTCCCTTCTTTTCTAAACACAAAGTGAATACACACATCTCAGCTTTAATTGAGCACATATACACTTATTAATCATTTCCTCATGAAAATTATAGTCCTGATATAAAACAGAGTAATAGATGTTTGAAACCAAGAAAGGCCCCCTTTGAGTCAGAACCTGTGTTTATGTAAAAACCAGAACAGCAAATATGGCTCTTTCCATCACAGAGCTGCTGTTCTTGATCACACAGTCCTGACGCTGTCAATCTAGCCATAAAAAGAGAGGCCTAGGAAGGCTGAGATGAAAAGCAAAATTAAGAGGTGAGGAGGCTGCAGAGATTTTTCCTGTTGATCTTTGGTAATTTATGAATGAATGGAGATAACATCTTAGAATACTAACTTTAAATATATAAAAAATAAAATAAAAAAGGGATTATAAAATAAATGAATTAATTTTAATCTATTCATAGCTAGTTTCTCATGCTTACTCTCACTTCTTCTGAGCTCCTTCCTGTCTTTTTTTTTTCCCAAAATACTGAGTCCCACATGCACATGTCAACCACTATAGAATGGGTAACCTACCAGTGACCACACCACTGAAGAAAAATGACTCTTCCTTAGCAGCCATTAATTAGGGGGTAGGCCTTGATCGTTTCTCCCCTATCCATGCTGGAGTGCTGATTGACCATGTATTATGCTGGCCTGGTGCAGGTAATCAGAGCAGCATGTAAGTTCATGAAAGTCACAGCTGCTTCATGCTCCAAAGACAGCATTTCACTGCCCTCCCCCTTCCTCCTGCTCTCGCATTCTTTCTGCCCCTTCTTCCATTATGTGCCCAGACCCTTGTGGGGAGTGTTGCTGTAGCTGTCCCTTTCAGGGCTGAGCACTTTGACTGCTCGAGTCTTTGCATTAACCTTAACCTCTCTACCCATTTCACAAGTGAAGCTCCCTGACCAAGGTTGAGAGCAATACTGATCTATGGTTGGAAACATGAGCATTTAAGAGGCAGTGACAACATGCCTATCTATCATAGCAAAATACTTTTTATTCTTTGAAACAATAAATGTATGTAAAAAACTTGTGTCTTTGTGTCCTTTTGATATAATATCACGAATATATTTCAATCCTGGCATTTGTATTACCATTTTTGCTATCTGCATTCTACAATGTGAATGCATTATAATTGATGCATGTCTACATGGTATGACAATATAGATATTTGCTGTTGTTTGCTCTTAAAAATAATGCTTGAAGAAAAAAATTTAGATTAATGGTGTACACTATAATTATTGAACTATAAGGTATATATACTTAAAAATGGATAGATCCTTCCAAAATAATTTTTAAGAACATTACTGAGGTTGGAGAGATGGCTCAGGGGTTAAGTCTCTGCCTCATAAACAGAAGGTCTTGAGTTTGGATGCCAGGTCCCACATAAAAATGCCAGGTGGAAATAGCAGCAGCCTGTATTTCTGGCCCTGGTGGCTGGAACCTGGGAAATCTCAGAGTGAATCAGAGAGGCGGTAGAAGCAATCCAGGATGATTTCCAAAAATTATTCTTGGTCCTCCACAGGCACACACAGGGCCCTCTAACACACACACACACACACACACACACACACACACACACACACACACACAAATGCAAAATTAAAAAAATTGGTAATTTATGGCAGACTAGAAGTAAATGAGACACAATAATTTAAGGACAGAAATCTTCACCGAATAGAAACTGAGAGAATGTGATTAAGATTTTTTTTAGGAGACACAAAAGTATGCATTATTTTGAGTGCACATGACAGCTTTGTCCTCTAGGCCACATGGAAGTTAGATTCTCCACAGAGAGCACAAAGCAATCCAAAGACATTTAGGAAGCAAGGCAATAATCAGCTACTCATTTAGGTCTTATTCTGTTAAAAGCAGACCATGAAAAACCTTAAATTAAAATTTTTATCTAATGTATGCATGGTTGTGTGTGTGTGCACCTACGTGTGTATGTGTCTCTGTTTCTGTGTGTGTATGCTGTATGTGTGTATGTATGTCCCTGTGTGTGTACGTGCATGTGTACGTATGTATGTGTGCATGAGTGTGTATTTACTTTATGTGTACACACATGCATGTGCATATATATGTGTCTGTATATGTGCATGTGTGTGCACCCATGCCTGTGTCTTCAGGGGTGTGAGTACCATGGTGCACATGTGAAAGTTGGAGACTGTTTGGGGAGAGAGTGTTCTCTTTGTCTTGTTTGAGGCAGGGTCTCTGTTTCTGATACTGTGCTGCAGACTGTAGGCTAGCTAGATGGTAAGCTTCAGAATAATTTTTCTGGCTCCATTTCTGGTTTTGTCAGAAGAATGTGGGATTACAGCTGTGCATCACCACATCCAAGGTTTACACGGGTTCTTTTTTTTTTTTTTTTTTTTTTTTTTTTATTAAACACGGGTTCTAAAGACTGAACTAAGTTAGTTGGCCTGGCAAATACTTTTATCTGCCAATCCATCTCCCCAGCCCATGAAACAAATTCTTGTATTTAATTTTATCTTTTATAGGAACACCTTTGCCCTTGTTCTTTATTCTGACAGTAATGTACCACGAAGATAAGAAATCTAAAAGTACTTGTTTGAATGAGCAAGCTAGACATAGTCTTATGATTTGGAGGTAACATATGCAAAAAGTTTAGAAAGAAGAAAAAAGTATATATAGCTCACTAAATGTTCAAATGAATCAAAATAATATCATTCATTTTGAAATGTCACATAGATAGCCTTCCATGAACATCATCTGTCATACAACTGCAATGTTGTCCTCAAAGTTTTAACAACAGATTTCAATAAATACTGCTCAAAAAAAGGCAGTGGAGCATTCACATATATACATACAAAAATTAAAATTAATAGAATACCTCTGCTAACAAGTCATGATTTTCCAAAGTAATAATGCAGTTAGAAAAAAGAGGAAGTTCATCAAGTTCATCTTGCTACAAAGGTAGCAAGAAGATCTCTTTGGATATTGCTAAGACCCAGAATGAATGAATGAATGAATGAATGAATGTTTGAGAGCTACAATGTAACTGATAAATAGCACATTGTAGCAACATTTGTCAGAGGTGTGAGATAAGGGAGGCCTAAGTCTTGTGAATGGAAGCACACCATGCAATTTAAGAGGCCAAGAGGGACCAATGTACCTGTTAAGTTTGTATGAGCAGAAACAATAATAATAATAATAAAAATGATAAAAAAATAAAAAAGAGGCCAAGAGGAAGAATACAAATGGACAACTCTTCTTTTGCTTTTATAACAGCTTTAAAATAATTATTTACTGAAAGTAGAAAATTAAGGATCATTTGAAAACCAAGTTTGCTGAGCAGACAGTAAGAATATATCCTAATCCAAACAAGTTCTACCAATTACATGTCACAGAACTTTAATAATGCACATATTTTGGATCTATGTAGCTTATAGATAGCATTGTGCTAATGGATAATTTGAGGGAATCAGCAAACCTGGCATCCTAATATTAACCTCATATTGTAAAGGTCATTTCTAGAAACTGTATCATTGGGAAATACAGCAAAAATCCTTTCTTCCAAGTATTAGAGGTCTACATTACTGGTGAGGTGGCTTAGTGGCTAAGGTGCCTACTTGGAAACTTGATGACCTGAGTTTGAATCCCACAAGCCTACGGGTGGACAGTGTCTGTGGGTGCACCATGGCATGTATGCACCTTCTCTCTCCTCTCTAAATAAATAAATAAATGAAATAGTAAAGAAATAAAGCCCTACATCAGTAATCAGGCTCCAAGGGGAAATGTGATGATGATGATGGAGATCACGGATCTGCCTGCCAGCAGCTGACAGCTTCACAGTAACGTGAAAAAACCAGCAACCAAACGAGTCAGAAATCTTAAGTCATACGTATTCCAGTGTTCTGCTTTACTTTTATGAAAAATACAGTATCTTATAAACATTTTCCCCTACGTCTTTCATTTACTTATTTATCAAATATTAAACAAGGGAGGGGAGATGAGTCAATGAGGACCTGAGTTTGAAATTCCAGCACCACGGTAAAAACACCAGGCATGGATGTGCACGGCTGTGACCTCGCAGCAGGGAAGGCAGAGATGGGCGGATTGTCGGAGCTCGCTGGATAGCCAGTCTTGTCCATTTTGATGAGCTCTTAGTCCAGTGAGCAAACCTGTTACAAAATATAAGGTTCACAGTGATCACGGAAGACACCTGATACTGACTCCTCCCCACATATGCACATGTAAACACTCACACACTCACACATACTTAAATGCGTTCTATGTGCAAGGCATTATGTTAGCATACAAAGGGTAACAAAGATGAACTAGAAATAGATCTTGCCTTCCAGGGTTTATGATCAGAGAAACATTTCTGGAAAATGTAATGGTATCCGAGAGAGATCAGCTTATGCTAGTTCGTTCACAGTCAGTTGTGAAGCTATACATAAGTTCATTTTTGAAAGCACAATCATGGGCTGAAGAAGTGACTCAGTAGGTAAGAGTACAAACACAAGGTCCCTGAGTTTAAATCCCCAGAACTCAAGTAAAAAGCTCGGTACAGCTGAATGAGAACTTGTAACCTTGTAGAAAGCAGAGAGAGGAGGCTCACTGGAACATTCTGGTCACTAACCTTGCTCCAGATTCAATGAGAGATCCTGTCTCAAGGGAATAGGGCAGAGAGTGATAGAGAAAGACACCTAAGGGGCTTTCCTTTGGCCTCTGCATGTGTGTGCATACCCATACATGAGTACATATGCCATACATATGCATTACACACACACACACACACATCTGTCAGTCCAAATGGGCGAAAAAGAATCAGCTGAGAATGTCAGTTGGAGGTATCACACTGTCTTGATTGTCCTGATGACAAGTGATATAATCAGTTTAAGACAGTATCTACTGTCAGACACATAAGCTGTGCCACAAGTTAGTAGCTTTGCTCTGAGTTACATGCTCAAGATAAATAAAATCCTACGCCTAAAGAAAGACCAGTGAAAGAACATTCAGGTGCTGGGCATGTAACTCAGTTGGTAGAGTACTTGCCTAACATGCGCAAGGCCCTGGGTTCAAATCCCCAGCACTACTTAAATGGGCATGGTGACTCATGCTTGCAAAACTAGTGTTTGGAGAGGCAGAGTCAGGGAGATCAGAAGTGGAAGGTCATTCTTAGTTACTGAGGAAGTTTGAGGCCAGCTTGTTCCAACAAGATAAACAAACACCAAGAACAGTTGTTGCTGGCTTATTCATAAAAACTCCAAATGACAAACTTTATCAAGTCACATGCCAGAATCTTACACAATAAAAACAAAATGAATGAACCCTCCAGCACATAGTAACATACACTAAATTTTGAGTGAAGGCAGCCAGACATACATAATAATTCAACTTGTGCTTCATGATTATACATTTAAAGAACAGACAAATATTTTAGACTAACAGCATCTGTCTTTGTGGGTATATTTACTGGGAAGGGAAACAAGAGAAATTTCTGTAGTAATAAACATATTCTCTTACTCAGGCTGCCTGAATGGTAGTCTTAGAAATGACGGTAAATTTGAAAAAAAATCCATTAAGCTCTACACTTAAATTTTATACTTTCTACCATGCACAACTGAAAGTTACACACACATCAAGTAAAAGTAAGTAAAAAAGAAGGTAAGAGAAAGAAAGAAAAGGAGAAAGGAAGGAAAAAAGGAAGGAAAGAAGGAAAGAAGGCAATGGCTAGAATATAGGTTCAATAAAAATGGCAGCTTCAATCATTTAAGAAGAACTGGCCAAACTACATTGAACATTGTGTAGGCACAAAGCAATAGGTTATTATTTTAAGCTCTCTGAAATTTAGGGTTCATTTGTTATCTCAGCACAGCCTAAACTTTCTTAGCTAACAACAATATTCATCACCTGCAAGCTGCCAGGACCAGAAACCTGACATTGGCAGCACCCCAAAGGAGGCTCAGTGACACACGACCAGCTTACAAATGAATGCCTAACAGCACCCAACTTATTAAATGATGTGGGGCAAGGCATAGACGTCCACTTCTCACGCAAGTCGAGATGTATGGTTCCAAGATCACACTGTCCTTACTAGAGACAAACTTAGCGAGGACTTGAACTATGAATCTGTTGGCACGTGCCCTCAGAAAAAAAGTGTTTAGTTACATCCACTCAAGGAAGTCTATGAATACGGTGTGGAGAGAGTTTTGTTGGTGAGTCCAGAAACAAGGGGTCCCTGGGCCATTTCCCACACTTTTGCAAGCTTGAATTTTCTCAAGGACTTTTCCTTTAAAGAGTTACTCTAACTTTTCGAGGCCGTAGGTGGTCTCTGGGGTATTCCTTCTCCATCTACTCTTATCTAGTACATACTGACTTTGGATTCTTCTCCTCAGAGAATCATCATAAGTTATCAAAACCATAGAGACACTGGACATTCTATAGAACGTGAGACCAGTATGCTGCAAGGTTGTTGGGAGAATAATTCCTGCTATTCTTGAAGGCTTGAAATGAGGAAATTATATGGGAAGAAACAGAGGAAAATAGATCCCTCAGTAGTGGAAGAAGGTAGAGCAACAATATGGCCTCCTGGAATTTGGCAAATAGAAAACACATCTGATGAGCTCAGGCTCTTGGTTAAGGTTTCCAGGTAGAAGGCAGAAAGTATCAACCAATTCTGCAAACACTGTGTGTACCTATGAAGAGATGACACATAAAATGAACCATTCAAATTTTTTCCTTTTTTAAAATTTTTATCCCACATTTTCCCTCATTATATAAGCTCAATAGGTACCCCGTCCTCCCCTCCCCTCTCCTCTCCCCAGTCATCTCCCATTGCACTCTCTCTCCTCCGCCCCTTCCTTTCACCCCCTTCCTTCCTCCCCCTTCTCCCATCCCCTGGAGCATCCTTTTGTGTGAATGCCAAACTTCCCTCTGAGTCCTCTACCTTAGTGGGGGTTCAGGACTCAGTGGCATAGCCCGGGGTCCCTTCTTGGGCTCCCCATTGGTATGGGAACTCTATTATGACTGTTTAATCCCTTGCTTCTAAGGATCCCACTGCCTGGAGCTTTCTCCCCTGTGATCCATGCTAGACTTTGGGGGAACCACTTAATTTTTAACAAGAAATTGATGAAAGTATCAGGAAACTAGGGACCTTTGGATTAAAAAAATAAGTGCTTTTCAGCCCTGGCCTCTTTAGAAGGCAAACACTTCTGAAATCAAGGGAACTTGATTTCTTTTTTCAAATAATTTTTATATTTTAACTTTACTTGTGGATATCATGTATTTTGATCATATCTACCCCTCATTCTTCTCTTATCACCTCTCACCCAATTCTAAAACCTTCTTCTTCCCCAAACTTACTCCTCCTCCTCCTCTCATTTCTTTCTCCTCTTCCTCTTCCTCTTCCCCACTGAGTTTAATTAGCTTTGCTTTCATGAGCGTGGGAGTAGGGCTATTTACTGGATCACTGGTAACTTATCAGTGGCTGCACCCCTAAGAGAATTCCTATCTCTCAGTGGCCAACAGCCCTTCAGCTCAGAGGGCCCCTCCAACCCTACCCTGCCCTTCTCCCATCCCTGCTGGAATGTTGTCCAGCTGGATCTCTTTGAGGCAACCGTAGCTACTGTGAGCTGTGAGGACAAGGTCAGGTTGTGTGTACAGACAGTGACTCCCTGATCCACTCCATCTTCCAGCTCTGGGTATTTCTTTAAGGGAAAGTTTAAAACCAGAGTATGACTATAAGAATCTTTGCTACCCCCGCTCAAAGAGTTAAAGCTTTCCCCTGCACCAGCAAGATGAAGGGACTTCCAAGTATGTTACAGGCATTTCTATCACCTTTTCAAATTTCAACCCAAGATAAGGAGTATTTTTAAGAATGTGACTTTTTTTCCCTATTAAAGTAGATTATAATTTAATATATTAGAGGAACCCCACCCACCAACATTTTGAAGAGATTTGCATCAGCAGAATTACAATCTACCTCCCCTTCCCTCCACTCTGCCGGCCGGGCCTGCACCGCGCGACCTAGGGGGTCACAAACAATGCCCACCAGGATGGAGTGAAGGGCATTGCAGGAGCAGCAAAACTGCAAAAGAAAATCAACAAACCACAATCCAGAACTTTAGAGACTATATATCAACCACCTAGAACTAGGCCAGACTAATCTCTCCCCATCCTGAAGCTCAGGGACATTTGCGGAAGAGGGGGCGGTAAGATTGTAAGAGCAAAAGGATGGGAGGAGCAATGATTTGCAAGATACTCCACACAAGTTGGGGCCGAAGCAATCATAATTGGACTTTGTATGCCCGACACAATGTCCAACACACTATTGACCTCACAAAGTCTAGCATCTGCTAAAGGCACCAAGATCCTTGGAGGCAAGTGATTGACAGCCACAGTAGTGCTCCTATGCTTAAGGGGAACACGGAAAGGGTTCAGGGAAATGCCACTGGGTCCTTGTATGTCATCGGAGAGGAGGGCCCAGAGGAGAGTCAGGCATACACAGTAAAGGACTCTTTGGAATTGGGGCACTGGGGGATGGGGAGGGAGGGATGAGGCGAGAGGGAGCAGGGGGTTCAGAGGGAGGAGGAGGGAGGGAGGGAACCGGTGTACCTATTAAGCTTGTATGAGTGGAAATAATAATAAAAATGTATAAAAAAAAGAATTACAATCTACCTGCCTGGTCTCAGTGCTTATGTAGTACGAATTTACATTTGTACTTATATTGTTTCTTATTTGTTTCGAGACAATCTCATGTATTCAGGCTGGCTTCAAATTTACTATGTAGCCTATGATGACCGCCTGCCTTCACTTTAGGAATGCAGGAATTTTATGTGTGTACCACACTACATTGTTTATTTAGTGCTGGGAATCTAATCCGGGGCTTTGGGCACGGTAGGCAAGTCCTCTACTAACTGAGCCAGGTTCCCAACTATAGTATAAGATGATATCCGGGGGAAAAAGATGTTGTAACAACTATCATGTTACTATCAGACAGACAAGTATCTTGCTCATTCACTATATGCTGAGAGCTGCATTTGGTCTGGGGGAAGGCCCTAGACTTAGAATAGGATGTGGTCACTATATGGGACTTCAGATTGTCTCCCCTGAGAAGGGGGCTATATATTTCTCTGTGGGAAGAATGACGTGTTCAGATGTTTAAGTAGCCAGAGGCTTCAAACAATGGCTGAGATTACTTTGCTGTATTTATTCTCTGTTCTTGTCATTTTGCTCAGGGAAACAAACCTCAAATGTTAGATGGCATTGCCCAAGCTGACATGCCATTATATAAATATTAGCCAACTGATTTGCATGGGTCTTGTAAAAAAGAATCTCCTCTCTCTCTCTCTCTATTTTTTCAAAAGTCAGGATCTTATTATGCTGTCCTAGAGTGACTTCAAACTCATTGTGTAGTTTAGGCTGGCTGTGAGCTGTCTAGTCTCCAAAGTCCTGGGGCATTAGCATGGCCTAAGGAGATGTCTTAAAGAGACTTGCACTTCTCTTTCCCTTTACCCTGGCCTTTGTGGATAGTCTGTGTATGCTGACTTAGTTTCTTTTCTTACTACGGTGATAAAACATCCTGGCAAAAGCCACTTGATAGAGAAAGGGTTTATTCTGGCTTTTTATTTTTATTCAATTGTGTGTGTGTGGGTGGGTGGGTGGGTGTGTAGAACCACGGACGAATTCGCGAACCACCATGGACGCCTCCACCTCCTTCTGCCCCGGGATTCACAGGGTCCGCCCTACCAGAACCAGAAGCGCAGGCCGCCCCCGCTTCTGCCTGGCGTCTATACGTGGGATCTGGGATCCGAACTCAGGACCTTCCGCCTGCAAGGCAGAGGCTTAACCCCTGAGCCACCTCTCCAGCCCCAAGTCTGACTTCTTATACAATGGTAGTTTCATGGTAATAGAAATACATCTCATTCCTGTCCTTGCATGGCTTAAAACTGGGCTTGGAAAATAGCACTGGTTTTGTAAATAGAATGTAGAATGTATGAGGACTAGAAGAGTTGGAGGTACCTATTTCAAGGTACCTGAATTTCTGCTTTAGAAACTACAGAATTTAAAATTCCAAAGAAATGGGAAAGATGCCGGGAGACAGGCCCTTGGGGAGGGGGCTTATGACAGATCTCTTGTCATGCCAATCAATCGTGGGTCAAGCTCACTGGTCGGGCATGAGTCTGACCCACACCACCCCTGTGTGTATACTATGTGGGTGATGGGCACTTGTCAGGGAAGAGGCAGGACTGCTCAGAGGCTGGGGTTTGACCAGGCCCAATACTGGCCTCCCTCCACACAGTAGGTGTCTGGCCACTGCCAAAGGCGACGTCGCGGCTTTCCAGGCCAAGTGGGAGCAGCGCTGCGGCCAGCGGCAGGCAGCCCGGGCAGTGGATTACAAGGTGCTTCGGCAGAAGCGCTGGCCGTGCCGTGCAGCGGGCTCACCCAGGCTGATCGCGGGCAAACCTCTTTCCTCCCGGTCCACCAGCTCCCCACAAAGACAGCGGATCCCTCTGTTCCACGGTCCCCGGCCCTACGCGGCCGCGTTTGGACCGAGGACGGAAGCCGGCTAAGGGCCCCTGCGTGGCTGGCAGCGCGCGGCCGCAGGCCCCCGGGCCTCGCTTCCTGCGCGCGCCCGCCAGGCCCGGCCCCCGGGAGCGCGCACGCTCCGCCCCGCCCCGCCCCCGGCGTGCGCGCCCCGCCCCCTCGAGCTGCCATACGCCGAGCGCTCAACATCCGAGGACTTTGGCCCCGAGTAACCCCGCTCGCGTGACCTTTCCCCTCCGCGCCGCACGCCGAGCGGCCCGCACGCCGACAGGCCGGCGGTTGCGTGTGCGCGCCGCTCCCGCCCGCGCCCCTCGCGCCGCCCTGCCCCCAGCCCCGGGGCCCTGCGGCGCCGCTCCTGCTCGTCATGGCGGCCCTCAGCAAGTCCATCCCGCATAACTGCTACGAGATCGGCCACACCTGGCACCCGTCCTGCCGGGTCTCCTTCCTGCAGATCACCTGGGGCGCCCTGGAGGAGTCCCTGAAGATCTATGCCCCCCTGTACCTGGTGAGACCCGCCGGCCTCCCCCGCAGGACGCGGGGCGTGTGCATGGGCCGGGGCAGCGGTCGGCGTTCCCCGGGGTGGGGGGACCTAGGAGGGTTCGCCCGGTTCGCTGCGCTTCGGGAGCATCGCGGGTGGGGGGGTGGGTAGGTGGCTGGGGAGAGGAGCGCGGGGCGGGCGCCCCCCGGGTTCCCTCGTGGAGGCGGGGGAGGGGACTGGCAGGGGGAGCTGTCAACCGAACGCCTGTTGCACGGAAGAGCGTGTGCTGGCGCTCAACTTCGGGGGGCGGGCGTGGGGCGCTCGAAACCCCCGATCCCGGAACTTCTCCCGGCCGGGGATGGAGAGGTGGTGAAGGTCAGTGAGGCAGGCGCTGAGAAGACCTGCGATCTTTGTGCGTTCCCCATTCACACCCCCCTTCAACCCCCCCTTCCCCCCAAGACCCGGTGGCCGCAGATCTTGTCTCAAGGTTGAGATGACGGGCTTGGGATTCGAGGCTTTTGCAAGCCCACAAAATAAATTCCTGGTTTGAGATTTTTTTGTGTGGTGTTTTTAAAGCTTGGTTCTAGACTTGGAGCCAGTGAATGAGGTGAAGTAGGTAGGAGATCTGGTTTATGTCACCTGAGTTTTTTATCTCAGAGACTTACGTGTAGGGCAGTAAATAGGGAATATTAGAAACTGGTGTGTAACACTGGCTGGGGCCTGTTGGTGCTCGTTCTTAAAAATGTTGTCATCTTCAATAGCTTCATTTTCGGTAGTAAAGATTTATTACTTTGACCAGTGAAGTTTATTGCCTTTCTTTTTGTTTGTAAAGTCTGTGTCCTAGGAAGGCAGACGCCATATTCTGTTTCTTAACAATTCCAGTCAATAGTTTATGGAAGATCACTTATTTCTCATTGAAGATACAGTTTTAATCATAGATATTCCCGAAGATATGTTATGGTTATGTCAGTGATTGCTTGAGAAGTCTGGTTAGTGATTATGTTGACAACACAGGAAAAGATAATTCTCTGCTGATGCAGGAGCCAAGTTTTATTTTTATGGTGTAGACCGTTGCTTCTCGCACTGAGGTGTATATTAGGAAAATTCTGGGGGTCATGTTGAAATGGGAGTTCTGACTCAGTAGGGCTGGATGGGGCTGGTGAGTGCATTTCTAACCACCTCCAAGCTAATATGATTATTGGGCATCACACTTTGAATAGTAAGCATCGTGAGAAGAGACTAGTGATAGACTTCTCAGTGTAGGGGGGAGTTCTTTTCTGATTGTTCAAAGATCATATTTGACCTTAGGATTGAGAACTAAGTAGGAAAAAGCTTTGCCTTGTGTATTCTTCTGAAAATGAATGGCATCCTCGATATTTATTCAACAAGTGTTTATGGAATGCCCAGTATTTCTTGTCTTTTAGTATTTAGAGAATTTATTGGTTATATTGTGTGAGAGGGAGATTCAGGGGCTCAACAGAGGAGCCCAGCAAGGTAAGCTAGGTGGGGGTCAAGAAAAGACTTCTTTTAGTAACATATCTCCAGCTGCACTAAATACTTCTTGAGAATAAATTTTCTGTCTCGTGGCGGTTTTATATCTTTTACAGTTGCAGTGCTTCGAATTTTGGGTTGCTGCTTATCAGTAGCTGTGGAACAAAATCAGTGCGAACTGACTAGTGTTTTATTTTAAGTGAAATAAAAGAGATTAAGGAATGTTATCACATGGCAGCTGCTAAGGGGTTAGCATTGTTTCCTGAGGATTTTGATTTAGTTGTATTTTTATGTGTGAGTGGGGCTAACCAGAACTTGTAGCAACATGATATCCTTTGTACATTTTCCATAGTTGTTAATGTAGACTTGAATCTTATACCTCTATCAGTTACTATTTGACTTTATATGTGCTACTTTGTATGGGAATGAAATAAAATGATACATTAGTGATACAGCCCATATTTTCCAGTTTTTCAAAGGTTGTTTTATTTTTGAGGCAGAGTCTCATGTAGTCCAGGCTGGCCCCAGGGTTTTCATGTAGTTGAGGATGGCTTTGAACTTGAGATCTTCCTGCTTCCATCTCCTAAGTGCTAGGATTACAATATGTGTTGTTAGGGTTTGAGCTCAGGGCTTCCTGGCTGTTAGGAAGGTGCTGCACCAACTGAGCTACATTTCCAGCTCAGCACGCCTCCTGAGTATCTGTTCTCTCCCATCCATCTCCAGTGGCACTTTGGAATGAAGCTCAAAGGTGTGACTAGAGAAGACTTCTTTGGAGGCAGTGGAATTTGACTTTGGCCTCGAAAATAAGAGTGAAACTTGATTGATGTAACAGTCATACAGAGAGTGCCCACTCTTAGTGGAGAGGATGTAATAGTGTGAACTGAAGGAGAAATGTAAGTGGTTTTGTAAAAGAAGCAATTATAGGCCTTGTGTAAAACAGGCTTAGGAATGCCTGTGACACTTTATGTGTTTGCCTCATTACATATTTTATCTTACTTAACACACATACACACCTGCATCTTACTAGCCCCGTTTCACGGGTAAGAAAACTGAAGATCAGAGCAACTAAGTGCTGTACCAGTTTTAGATCTAATAAGGGAAAAACAGAAATAAAAGCAAAAAGGACAGGATTAGTCTTGTTTTTTGACCCCAATACCAGACCAAAGGTCAGGCTAAAGAAGCAATTGAAGGATTTTTTTTTCCAGTTTAGGTGTTACAGGAACATGTGCTGTTTAAGATTAAAGAATTTGATAGCACTGACTGGGTGGGGTTGGAAAGTCTGTTGGAAGTTGATGCAGGAGAACCTTGAAGTGGTGGAGACGGAGAGCTCCATCGTCAACTGACCTGCGGCTCCCTAGCAGTGTGACTTGAGGAAAGTTACTTCATCTCTGTGTGACTCAGTCTCCTTGTTTTGCAAAGGAATGTTTTAGGGCTGGTTTTAGTACTTAAAATGGGACAACAGTGTGTGGCAACAGCAGTAGATCTAAAGTAAGGCCTTAAGAAAGTGACGTTGCTTTTAAAATGTGGATTGCGATCTGTCTCCTGTTCGAGCAGGTTGTTTGTATTTAGAGGTAGCACTGGGGGTGAGTGAATGTGTACAGGGGTGGATACGGGAATTTGTTGGTCCAGCAAGGAGATTCCACATACTCGCCAGAGAGAATGATATAGGCTGCTCCAGAGGTACCAGAAGAACAAACAGGACTCAAGACTGAGGACTTGCTAATGTTTCTAGGATTTTAAAATCAGATGGAAGCAGCCATCATTTATAGAAATAGAGATGCTTGAAGGGAAGCTGGTTTGGACAGGATTTTAATTAGTGTTTTCTAGGATCTGTGACATGGGCTACCTTTCTTTTCCTTTAAAGCATGAGCTTCACTAAATGGCTTCTTTGCATCCTGGCCTACCCCTCTCATTCCAGGTGCATTTGCTCTCACCTCTTCTTCTTGGTGTCGATCACTGTTCTTAGCATTTACTTTCCGCTTGAAACATGTGGAAGCGTAGATGCACTTTTTCATTTGGACAATCAGTTTTGTAATTGAGTTATGAAGAAATATTGAAGTTCTAGTTTTAAGTCAGTGATTAATAGAATAATTGATAAAGAGAACAAATGGTCCAAAAAGTTAATAGTCATTTTGTGCAGTTCTTTAAAATCATAAAAAGTTTCCTCCCCTGAGAGCTAGCTCATGTTAAGTTCTTTTCCCTTCACAAATCCTCAAATCTTTCAAACTTTCAAGATTTTGAATCATAAAGAATAAACTGCTAATAAGAACCACCATTCTTGATTTGTAATATTGTCATAGAGGATTTCATCTTAGGAAGTTTGGAGTCCCTAAAGACAGAGCCAAATTGGAGAAATGAAATTCAACTTTTATAAAATGAAATTTTTTTAAAATTTTTTTTAATTATTATTTATTCAACTGCGCATGTGCGTGTGTATGTGCGCGCGTGTGTGTGTGTCTGTGTGTGTGTGTCTGTGTGTGTGTGTGTCTGTGTGTCTGTGTATGTGTAGAACCATGGACAAATTTGTGAACCACCATGGACACCTCCACCTCCTTCTGCCCCGGGATTCACAGGCTCCGCCCTACCAGGACCAGAAGCGCAGGCCGCCCCCGCTTCCGCCAAGGCGTCTATACGTGGGATCTGGGATCCGAACTCAGGACCTTCTGCCTGCAAGGCGGAGGCTTAACCCCTGAGCCACCTCTCCAGCCCTATAAAATGAAATTTTGATGTGTGTCTGTATGTACTTGCACACAGTCAATCTTAGCTTATTTTATGATAACAGCTCCTTTTTTCCTGCTACCAAATGAGTATGCATTTTATGAATTTTCCTGTGACAATTTCATTGTATAGATGTCGTCATACTTTGCTCTTGTATTCCCACCATGCCCTCCCTTGTGTCTTGCTGGTTTCTCCATACAGTTCTGCTTCTGTAATATGTGTACTAAATTACCATCTTTTTTTGTCCCCCTCTCCAATTTTTCCTCCCCGTCATTGTTCACTTTTTACTTTCATGCTGCACACATGCCTGTGCACGTGCATGCTCACATACACCTTCTACATTCTGTATATGAGAAAATGTGATAGCTTTTACTATTGGGTAAAATTCGATTGTGTGTATATGCCACATTTTCTTAAACCATTCATCTGTTGACAAACATTTAGGCTGATCTTGGCTTCTATGAACAGTGTAACAATTTTATGATTTGTTTATTTTTATCTTATGGCTGTGTGCATATGCATGCCATGACACACATATGGAGGCCAGAGGACTACTTACAGGAGTTCTTACTCCACCAACATGTGGGTTTTGTACATCAAACTTAGGTCATCAAGCTTGGTGGCAAAGCACCTTTGCCTGCTGAGCCCTCTTATTTGTGCATTTTTAAACATGGATGTGGAAGTGTCTCTGATATGCTGACTTCGAATCCTTTTGAAAAAGGCCCCAGAATGGTATAGTTAGGTCATGTGATAGCTCTGTTTTTAGTTTTTTTTTTTTTTAACATTTTTATTATTTCCGCTCATACAAACTTAATAGGTAGACCAGTTCCCTCCCCCCCCCTCCTCCCCCCGAACCCCCTGCTCTCCCTCCCTCCCTCCACATCTCCCCCCCAATTCCCAGAGAGTCCTTTATTGTGTATGCCTAACTTTCCTCTTGGTCCTCCTTTCCGATGACGTAAAAGGACCCAGTGGCATTTCCCTGAACCCTTTCTCGTGTTCCCCTGTTTTTAGTTTTTTGAGAGACCACCGTGCTGACTATATAGTGGTATGCAGTTTACATACCCACCTGAAGTGTATAAGTGTTCCCTGCTTCACTTCCTTGCTAGGATTTGTTCTTTCTTTCCTTGCTGACACTGTTCTGATGGTGAAGTGCAATCTCAAGGCCATTTGAAGCCCCATTTTTCTGGCTAAGGAGGTCACACATTTTAAAATATTTAATTATCATTTGTATTTCTTCCTTTGATAACTGTTTAATTATTGAGAGATGATTTGCTTTTTCAGTATTCAATTTTTGGAGTTCCTTATGAAGTCTATGTATTGACAGTTACATAGATAGCTGGCAGATATTCTCCAATTTTTAGGTGGATGCCGTATTCTGCTGATGGCTTCCTTTGCTACGCAGAAGCTTTTTAATTTTATATAGTCCCATTTGTCAATTCTTGGTGTTATTTTCTGTGCTATCATATACCCTTTCAGAAATTCCTTCTGTATGCCTATTACTGTGTGTGTGTGTATCTGTCTGTGTGTCTGTGTGTATCAGAGGGCACTGTGTGCCTGCAGAGAGGTCCAAGGGTGACTTCAGAAATCATCCTGGATTGCTCTCCTTTCTTTTGTTTTTGCTCTGGGCTTTCCCAGGTTCTGCCTTCCAGGGCTCCTTCTTCTGCCTGCTGTTTTCACATGGGATCTGTGATTCAAACTCGCGTCCTTCTGCTTGTGAGGCAGAGGTTTAACTGCTGAGCCATCTCTCTAGGCTGCTTGTTTCTGTTTCTTGAAGTGTTTTCCTTTACTAATTTTAGCTTTAGGTGTTTGATCTGTTTTGAATTGATTTTTGTGCAGGGCAAGAGCAGTGGATCCAATTGCATTCTTTTTTTTTTATTCAGTTGTGCGTGTGTGTGTGTGTGTGTGTGTGTGTGTGTGTGTGTAGAACCACGGGCGAATTTGGGAACCATCATGGACGCCTCCATCTCCTCCTTGTTTACTCTGCCCCGGGATTTACAGACTCTGCTCTACCAGGACCAGAAACGCAGGCCGCTCCCGCTTCCGCCCGATATCTATACATGGTAGGATCTGAACTCAGGACCTTCTGCCTACAATGCAGAGGCTTAACCCCTGAGCCACCTCTCCAGCTCCCCAATTGCATTCTTATACATATGGGGGTCCATTTTTTGGGGGGCGGATTTGTTGAAGAAATTATCTTTTTTTCCCAATTCATTTTTGACATCTTTGTCAAGAACTAGATGGCTATAGCTGGTTTTTTTTTTTTTTTTTTTTTTCCTTCTGGGTCCTCCGTTGTATTCCATTGTCTGTGTGTTTTTTTGTCAGTATCATGCTGTTTTGGTTACTATGACTTGAGATCAGGTATTGTGAAACCTTCATCATTTCTTTTTTTTGCTTAGGATTCTTTTAGCTCTTTAGGGTCTTTTGTGTTTATGTATATGGACTTTGGAATTTTCTTTTCTTCTTCAGTGAACAATACCATTGGAAATTTGATGGAGATTGAATTGAATCTGTAGATGGCTTTGGGTAATGTAGTCATTTTCATGGTACTGACTACCAATCCATGAACATGGGAGGTCTTTTCATTTTAGTGTCTTCTTCAGTGTCTTACAATTTTTTTCATTGTAGAGGTCATCTCCTTGGTTAAGCTTATTCCTAGGTGTGTGTATGTGTGTGTGTGTGTGTGTGTGTGTGTGTGTGTGTGTGTGTGTGTGTGTAATATTAGGTATCAATTTGACAGCTTGGGGACATGTAGGCATACCCATGAAGGATTATCTAGATTAAGGTAGACCTCTGAGAATATCTCTTGAGGAGTTATCATGATTATATTACTTAATGTGAGAAGATTCATGTTAATTGTGATAGAATCATCTCTGGATAGGGGATCCTGGGCTCTGTAGAAGGAGTGGTTAGAAAGAGAGGGCAAACCAGATAGACCGCTTAGTTGTGAATGTGATGTGTCCAACTATTCCAAGCTCTTGCTGACTTAGCGTCTCTCCCACGGTGGTGCACCTTCACCTGTGAGCCAAGTTAACCCTTTCCCTGAAACTGCTTTTGTCAAAGTATTTGTAACAGCAACAGGAGAAAAACTAAGACATTGGCATATATGAAAGGCTGTGGATATTTGTGTGTTGATTTTTGTATCCTGCCACTTTGCCAAAAGTGTTTATGAAATCTCAAGAGTTTTTTTGGATTAATCTTTAGTGTTTTATGTTTATCTTGGATCATGTTGACTGCAAATAGGGATTAATTGACATCTTCCTTTTCTGTTTATGTCCCTTTTCTTTCTCTTGTCTTATATTCTACGTAAGATGTCAAGGACTACACTGAATCTAGTTGGGAGTGAACCACCTTTTTTATCATTCCCAATTATAGAGGAAATCATATTTCCCTGATTCAAATATAACGTTGTATATGGTCTTCATCTTAAGTTGAGATATAAAACTTCTGTTTCTAGGTTCTTTTTAGTCAGTGTCCAATGATTTGTGTAGTTCTCTTGCTATTGATATCTAGTTTTGGTCACTTGTGACTTGCTAAGATACAGAAAATAGTCCAGTACTTATATAGTTGTTAAGACTTGTTTTGTGACCTAGATTGTTACCTATTTTAGAGAAAGCCTTAAGATCATTATTGAGATACCTTTGCTAGTTTGTGTATTTTTATTAGTTGTTTCTGTGTTCTGTGTTTGATGGGTTATCGTTCATTTCTTTCTCTGCTGTTGGTGTTAGTGGTTTGCTGGCTCACTGTGTTGGATATGATAGATTCTAATTTTTTTTGTCATTTATTCTTTCTTGTTCTTTTGACGTCTGTGTCCTTTGATATTGGGTACTGCTGAGTGTATTCAGGGACAGGGTTGGGTCAGCTAAACTTGCAAATTCTTACCTATGAGGCATGCTGGTGCTGAGCCTTTTTGGAGACGTGTGCAGTGACCCAGTACCCTTTTCCCGTTAGTATCTTTCTTTTTTTGTTTCCAGGGGCTTTTACTGTCTACACTTAGCTTCTCAGTCTATGGGCTTGGCAGATTCTCCTACTCCACTGAGACTCTCGAGTTCAGACCACCTGAGATGGCTAGCATTCTGAATTGTGTTGGGAATGAAGAAGCAGCCATCGCAAGAAGGTCCACAGAGGCAACCCTGTCCTTCAGAGCCCGCTAGGCATTGATCGTCCAGCTTGGCGGATGTGGGTGTGGATGTCAATCAGCGCTGGAGCATCAGCATCGCCACCCCTCAGCAGTGAACCTCACAGCTGGCTTCAGATGTTGGTCCATGTTACTAGATCTGAGGCTCAGGGTTTTCAAACTCCACAGTTGTTCTCAGTTGAGGAGATCTGTTTCCAGGACCTAAGGCAAGGCCAGCTCTCCCTGTACACTTTCCACTGAGCCAGTTCTGCCACCCGTAGAATACTCAGTTTATATACTTTCCCAATTTGTAAAACCATCGATTCTCACTCAACAGTTCAATTCTTTAATATCCTTTCATAATATATGCTAATAATGTGTATCAAAATAGTATGTTTATGAAAAGAGTATTTAGGAAATATTTATTTTGGAGGCTTAGCTACTAGTACATAAGTAAATCGTATCCCTCACCATACATATACACTGAGAACCATTGTAAACTATTTAAACCATAGACTTCCATAAAAATTAAAGGATGTTTGATGACCTGGGCTTTTGAGGTACTTTTAAAACACACAGTTGCACATTTGAAGACATGAATTCCCATAGTGTTCAAATACTTACATGTGCTCCCTAAGAAAGAAAAGTTGTTCAGGTAGTCTTAGATATTTGGCTTCATCAGGATCACCAGACTAGCATATTTGATGTTCCTTGTTTTGAGTCAAAGTGCATAGACTCTTTTGTACTTTGAGGAGGTAAAAAGTGCCTTTTTATGCTCTTTTGGATAGAGCCCTCTTAAGAGTATGAAAATGTTTACTCAGTGTTTATTTTGAACTATAAAAGCTGACAACTCTGTTACAATATAACAAGCCTCTTAGATTATAAATGATCTATTCATTATCGCTAGACCTTGAATGAATAGCAAGAACTGGAATTCCTGGAGATAAAAAAAAATATTATTGCTAGTCTCGAGTTAGTTGTAAAAAGCTTAAAAACTACTGTGAAGAAATCAGTGTTAAGGGCTGAGATTTTTTTTTTTTTTTTTTTTTTTTTTTTAAGCTAGCGATCCAGCAGATTTTCTATGGGTGAACAAAACCAGCAAATGTCTGTTTTGGGAACGGATGTTTATTTTTTAATTAACAAATGAAATAGCCCCTGAAATTCTTAAATAATGCATACTGCCAAAAATATCTGTTGATTTTGTGACCTTAGAGACCCAGGAATTGTAAATTTGTGTGCAATCCCTCATTAATTTTGCTTAAGGTCTAGTGTATGGGGTATAAGTAAGGATTTACTTTATTCAACAACTAAATGATGACTTTTACCTGCTTTGTTATTATTCTTTTGAAAATGGAACAGAATTGCTGATGTTTTCGTGAGACATATCATGATGAGTTGTTAAATTCATTATGTGCCGATTTGAGTTTGTTGAACTTACTTTCTTGTGTGACTTCTTGTTGTCCTTTGGCTAAGTGCAAAGTACAACTGCCAACAGGTCAGTTCTGGTTGAGCATACAGCACCTGCTGTTGCAGTAAACACTTTTTCTGTTCACCCTTTTCCACAGCAGCTCTCTCTGGATGCAGCTGGCTGTGTCTGGCTCACCTTTAATTGCCCAGGAGTGTGCTTGTGTGCTTGTGTGTGTGGATGCGTACATATACATTCATGTGTGGGAGTGCTTGTGTGTGTGTGTGTGCATGGATGCGTACATGTACATTCGTGGTGGGAGAGCTTGTGTGTGTGTGTGTGAGCGCTTGTGTGCGTGGATGTGTTCATGTGCATTCGTGGTGGGTGCGCGCGCGTATGTGTGCTTGTGTGCATAGATGCGTACATGTACATTCATGCGTGGGAGTGCTTGTGTGTGTGTGCTTGTGTGCGTGGAAGCACTTATGTGTTTGTGTGTGTGCGTGCACTTGTGTGCGTGGATGTGTTCATGTGCATTCATGGTGGGAGCGCTTGTGTGTGTGCGTGCTGGTATGCATGGATGCGTACATGTACATGCATGCGTGGGAGCGCTTGTGTGTGTGCTTGTGTGCGTGGATGTGTTCATGTGCATTCATGATGGGAGCGCTTGTGTGTATGTGTGCTTGTGTGCATGGATGCGTACATGTGCATTCATGGTGGGAGCGCTTGTGTGCGTGCTTGTATGCATGGATGCGTACATGTGCATTCATGGTGGGAGCCCTTGTGTGCGTGCTTGTATGCATGGATGCGTACATGTGCATTCATGGTGGGAGCCCTTGTGTGCGTGCTTGTATGCATGGATGCGTACATGTGCATTCATGGTGGGAGCGCTTGTGTGTGTGTGTGCTTGTATGCATGGATGCGTACATGTGCATTCATGGTGGGAGCGCTTGTATGTGTGCGTGCTTGTATGCATGGATGTGTTCATGTGCTTTCATGGTGGGAGCGCTTGTGTGTGTGCGTGCTTGTATGCATGGATGCGTACATGTACATACATGCGTGGGAGCGCTTGTGTGTGTGTGTGCTTGTGTGCATGGATGCGTACATGTACATGCATGCGTGGGAGCGCTTGTGTGTGTGCGTGCTTGTATGCATGGATGCGTACATGTACATGCATGCGTGGGAGCGCTTGTGTGTGTGCGTGCTTGTATGCATGGATGCGTACATGTACATGCATGCGTGGGAGCGCTTGTGCTGCCCCTCACGCCGTGGTGATGTGTGGAGGTTAGAGGACAACTTCTTGGAAGTCTGTTCTCTTTCCACCCTGTTAAGCTGGGTGTCTGTTGCTTCTGCTGCCCTGTGTCGCTGACTTGGGAGCTTGCTGACCATCTCCTGTTTCTGCCTCCCGTCTCTTGGCGGGCTTGCTGGGATTTCAGATGCCAGCCATCTCAGCCAGTTTTTTGTGGGTTCCCGGCATCAAAGTCACGTTGGCAGGCCTGACAGGCAAGTGCTTTTGCCCACGGGGCCATCTTACTGGCCCATAAACTTTTGGCTTTTTTTTTGGAGGGGATTGCTGATAGTGATGAAATATATAAGTAAATTCAGGGGAAGCTATGCGATTTGGAAAATAGGCTTGCTGATGTTGCCTAGGATGTAAGGGGAAACAAAGAAAAGCTATTCTTGTAGTCACTTTGAAGGACAAGGAGGATTAGGAAGGAGGAAGTAGGTGGGACATACATAGGGAGAAGGATGGCTTGAAACCAAAACATTCAGGCAGAATAAGATGTATGCTTTGGGGTAATGTCAGACAGAGTTTACTTTTTATTTAGTGGATAGCAGGCACTCACTAAAAGTTACCAACAGAGGATGATATGCTTTTTTGATAAGTTATTTTGATAAAGCTTATTATAGTAGTGATATTTAGAATTGTCAGATGTACTACTTAATGTAAGGTGAAGGGAAACAAAGCTGTAAGATTTGAGACATTTAATTTACTTTTATCTATTATCATGTATGTGTATGTATGTGTATGTTGGGGTGTTTTGCCTTGGCACATATGTAGAGGTCATAGGGCAGCTTCACAGTTACTTCTCTGTTTCCACTTTGAAGTGGCTTCTAAGGAATGAACTCAGGTTGCCTGGCTTTACCTGTTGAGCCATTTCACTGGTCCAATCTGTAATATTCAGTCCTTGTTGTTTGGGAAGTATGGATGGTATGGAAAAAGTATTTTCAGGGAAATGTGCTGGATTGCTTTAAAGCATGTAGCTTTGCGTATGCAGTGTGTAAATGGAGAATGGCCACGAGGCATGGGGATAGGTAGATGTGCTGGGACTGCAGAAGTAGGTTTAGATTGTAAGTCGACAGGCAGGGTTTTACAGAGAGAAGACAACTTGGAGGAATACTCATATTTGCAGTAGAGGCTAGGAGGAGAGGCAGAGGTGTTTAGGGTTCAGGAGATGGTGCTGTGGAGGAGACAGTGCTGCAGGAAGTCTCAATGGGAAGCTTTGGGAGACCTAGAGGAACTGGAAGAACAGGCCTTGACTCTCAGCCTGCCACTTGCTGGTTCTGTGATTTTGGTCAAAGGTCTTAGTCTTTTGATGACCTCCTTGTCTTCATTAATAAAGCGAGGGTGAGATACCTCTTTCATAGTGCTTAAAATGCAATTCAGCCCGTTAGTCCTTTGCCCCTAAGTCTCCAGTGCTGTCCTGCCTCACAGTGCTGAAGAGCCTCATATGACTTTTCTTTCGATTGCATTTCATCCTGTTTACACCTTTGCTTATTCATCATGATCCAAATTTAATTATATACTTTATTTTATAGTTTTGAATTAATGATTTGCATAGCTGGGCTGGCGAGATAGTTTAGTATGTAAAGTACATGCTCACAAACCTGGTGACCTGAATTCAATTCCCAAAGGCCCACACGGTGCAAGGAAAGTTATCCTCTGGCCTCTATCCATGCACCATGGATTTTTTCTCTCTCCTTCTTTCCCTTCCTGTTTTTCTCTCTTTCTCTCTCTCAATCTTTCTCTCTAATAAAATATTAAAAACCTTTATAAAAAGATTTGTATAATTAAAAGTAGATGATTCTTGATCTCTGAGAGAAATTTCAAAGTGGACAATAGCCAGTGTCAAAAAATTTCGAAGGGATGCATATAAGATGATGTTCTCTTTTACAAGTCTATGGCTTAGGGAAAAATTTCCTCTCAGCTTATGCAGAAACATTATACATAATTATTGCTTTTAGTGACTAAAAATAGGCAACGTAGATTGAAAGTGTGGAGGACAACCTGATAGCCCTTATCCGCATAAGATTTAGAAGAGACTGAAAATATGGTAAGATCTTGACAACTGGCTGATCGCTTTAGTCATCAAATATTCATACAAATATTTGGGCACTTATCAGGCATAATGCTAAATGATAATTAAGAAAGAGAAGTTAACTGCTTAATGAAGAATTAAGTTTTTTTATGAAAGTATTTTCAAAGCATGATGGTGCAATTTCTTTATTACAGTTACTTTCATTACTTGTATAATACAGTGAAAATGAAATATATTTACATGTTGAAGGACTGTTGGACACAAAATGAAATAGAGGAGTGATCAATGTTTTGATGATTAAGGGTCTTACATTTTAAGTTCATTATTTACTTATCATAGGGTAGTACTTTATTAGAGACTTGTTTGAATCTCTGCTAACTCAAAATCAAACTATATTTTGATTAATTTGATTAATTAACTCCTGTCTTTTGATTAATTAATCTTAGCTTGCTTTTTATTCATTGATAAGCTTGACAATAGAATTTTGAGATTAGGATTGGTGTTTTTATTTCTTTATGTAGCATGAAATGAATTTGAATTACCTCAAAATACTGGGAATGGAATTGATACATATTTTGTTCATGAGACTGACTAATGAATTAAGTTGGTTTCATAAATTTATATACAAGTTGTTTGTGGAGGCTCTCTTTTTCCTCTTAATTATATTTTACTAGACTTGATCATTCACATGAGTTAAATATAGATTTTTAACTAATTTTGCCTTCAGCACAATTGAAAAATATCCAGTAAAAAGGACCTAAAATTTTTATGTGTACAAAGAGAGCTAGATATAATATAAAATCCTAGCAGATTATTTTTTCTGTTTTTTATTTTTTAAAATATTGCATACATGAATATAGTAAATTCATAATGTTTTCAATTTTCACCCCTTAGTCCCAAGTCCCATCCCCCCTTTTTTCCCCCTTAGAATACTTCATCTCCTCTGTCAGACTCCTGTTTTCAAACTATTTCACTACTGTGGCCCCACTGTATTTCATGTACATTGCCTTTGATGGCGTATGCCTGACATGCTTTATGCCCCAGCAAGTATCTTTTTCATGTCCATCAGCATTAGTTCTCATCAGTCTCTCAGAGAGGTGTGGAGCTTCTTAAGTTCTTTCTGCTTGCATGGTGAGATGCTGGAATAGATCCCATGAAATCTTCTATATCACAGCACTGTCATTTTCCTGGAGTTAATGTCTGATCCACCACTGTCTCATTTCAGGCTCTTAAAATCTTACTGCCCCCTCTTCCTCAATGCTTTCTCTCTTTAGAGAATACCAAAGTTAGAGTGTTTTCAATTTGTCTCCATTGAAGTCTTTTGATTCATTTTAATTTTTCAGATCGCTTCTTGCTTCCTAATGGGTCTTCGGGGTTTGGAATTAAAGCAGACCATTTTGGGAATTTCCTGGAAGGATTCTGTGTCTTTTGACAGTGATGGAGGAAGGTTTGTCCTGTACTGTCTTAAACCTTGTTTTTTTTTTCTTAAAGGTAGGACCATTCTTACCATTTCTCATATTTACATCTCGGAAACTCCCAGTGAGCGCTGAATTAGTCCAGACCAGTGTGAATTTCTGTGTCTTAATTTAAAGCTGTTTGTACAGAGTCTTCACCTATCAGTTTTCCACTCTGTTTCATTCATTAAATGTTTATGACTTCCTATGGTAATTCAAAAATACCAGGTTGAAGTGAGTATACAGATTACAGTTATAGGAAGAAGCTAAAAGACATACACAAACTATTATTTCAGCTAGGACAAATGCAATTAAGATGATGTGCAGGGCGTTACTAGGTATTTTACAAGAGGACATGGTCAAGTCTGGAAGGTTCAGGAAGACTTTCCCAGGGGAGTGACCTTGTGATTATGTGACTGCATGTTAGGTGAATGTGGATTAGATCTAATGCTTGTGACACAAAAATAAGTTTTAGCACAAGGGAATGAAGAAAAATAAGAAACAACTACTTTATAGAAAGAGTTTATTTACAAATTTTTCAGTCCATTATTCTAACCAATCTTTCTTTTTAAATTTGGTGTTTCTTTATATAAGTTAAAAAGAGTAAAAAATATTATTTTAAGCATTATGAATGCTTTGCTAACAGATTTTCTGAAATAAAAGTTTCTTTTAATGACATTTTGAATTATAGTAGAAATGTTATAAATGTTAATAAACGTCTGTTTATAGACATTTGTAAGTAAATTGAGGCTTTAGAGAAGTCTAGGAAGTTTATGCATGCATTTTAAGTTTTCTTTTTCTCTGTTGTTGTGCCTCCTGTTTTCATGGTTAATTTTCGTAGTTAGATTTTTTTTTTTCTGCTTTAGGTATATAATTACCGTTACCTGTTTAAAATTAATTAAGGATTTTATATCTCTCTGCTTGGTGGGCTGATTATAGAGAGAGGGATGAGGGAGTTAAAGTATAGTTCAAACCTTTTGAGAAGGCATTCTTTGTTTTTTATTTGTTATTTTATTACTTAACTGTACTGAAGACTACAGAACCTCACACATACAGAATAAGCAGTTTCTCACTGAGCTACCTTCCCAGCCTTGTCTTTGTATTTTTTTTTTTTTTAAGGGAGAAAGGGAGGTTTATTAAGCTTACGGTTCCAGAGGGAAAGTACAGTCTCTCAAAACAGAGGTGGCATGGCTGGCTGGCCAAAGCTGGAGGAGGCTAAGTCACCGCAGGCATCTTGGAAGCTGAGAGCTGCAGACTGCTTGCTGCAAAGGCAGACTTCTCCTGGAGGTAGGGTGGGACCAATCCACCTCAAGGCCCACCCCTTGTGACTGCCTTCCTCCAGTGAGGCTCCACCTCTCAAGGTGACATGACCTTGCCAAACACATGAGACTGTGGGGGACACATTTCAAACCAAGACACTCTACCCCTGGCCCCAAAGGCTCGTTGCCATCTCATTATGTAAACCATACTCAGTCCAACTTTAAAAGTCTTCATAGACTACAACAGTAGTCCCAACACAGTCCAAAAGTCCAAAGTCTAAAGCCTCCTGTAAAAATCAAAACACAAGTTACATACTTCCAACATACAATGGCACAGAATAAACAATCCCATTCCAAAAAGAAGGAAGGGGGACATATCCAGGAAAGATCAGTCCATAACAAGACCGAAAACCAGCAGGACAAACTCCAAATCTTGTAGCTCCAAGTCCAACAGGTGAACCTCTTGTTGAAATCATCTCAGTTCCAAAGGGCTTTGGTTCCACCCCTCCAATGCAGCTGCCCATAGAATACCTTGCTCTCTTGAGCTGGCTCTTCCTAGGATATACAGCTCTCCTTGGCACATGTCCCATGTTGTCTCTGGAATCTCTAACATCTTTACTTCTCAATAGCAAACCAGGCTTTAATTCCACAGCACAAACTGCCCTTCTTGGGCTTCTAAACTGCAGGCTTCTTGTCTCATGATGCTAGGATTCTGCCAAGTTTTGAAATCTTGGAGGACGACTCAACGATCTCCTCCCTCTTGTATCACTGATGCCTCTAAAACCAGAACCACGTGGATGACTTTGCCAAGACTGGCCTCCCTGAATCACAGCTGATTATGCTTCTCTATGCTGGCCATGTCTTTCACTCCTGGGCAGTTGTTTTGTGAGAGAAAATGACTCTTGCTTTGGAACTCACCCTTTAGCTCAGGTCTTCTGAAAGGATTTGCATTCTTATGGGTTGGAGCCTTCCCTGAGGATCTTGCCCTCAAGCTAGGGCCTCTCCTATTATTCAAACTGAGAGCAGGCTTTGATTTACAAATGGAGCTTATCTCTTTAACATAACAGCCATTTTGTTCTCTGCTTCTTCCTGGTTTGACTCTTTAAGTTTGGCATTGTATTTTTCATCATTAGATCTTACAATTTTTACTTCTTTCTGCCTGATTCTTTGCTCTTTTTCACAACTCTAAAGACAACTAAAAAGTAGCCATATCACATAGTCAAGACTACATTGCTTTGAAATTTCCTCCGCCAAGCACTCCAGCTTAACTTCAGGCAAGCTTTCAGGACAAAGGCAAAAACTTCACTAAATTCTTGGCCAACACATGGCTCCATGTGTCACTTGTCCAGTTGCAAACACAGTCTCTGTTCCCCTCTGGACCATCACAAGCTGGGCTTCCACTGTTTGCATCTCTCACAGCATTGCTCTCCTCTGAGCTCTCACGAGAAAGGCCCCTTTGGCCCAACCGCCAAGAGGCAAAGACTTTCCCAGCACAAAGCCCCAAAGTTCTCCATATTTCTCCCAACAAACGGTTCCAAAGGCACACTAGCCACATCACAGCATTGACCATACTTCTGGGTACCAACTTCTCTCAGCTTCACAAACAATTTAACGTTGTGGTACCAGATACATGCAATACACACACACACACAGATACAAACATGCAAAAAAAAGCTGGTTGCCTTTATTTGATGAGGCAGTATGATATGATACATTGGATGTAAGAGAGTTCTAGTATTTCTTGAGATTTTCCTTCATCCATGGTGAAATGTTGATAGGCCAACTATCATGCAGGTCTTGCAGAAGTAGACATTGCTGTAGTGAGTTATTTGATGCATCAGCCTGATTATGACCAGTGGATACTGTTTGGAGACACCCGTATCAATTCTCTGGCTCTTAACCTTCCTACTGTGGGATGAAGGGTGATTTTGATGTCTTGTTTGGGACCAATCAGCCTATATAGTTGCTAATTCTCTGCCTTTTGGCTGGTTGTGGGTCTCTAATTAAACACCTTCCATTACACAAGGATGATTCTTGGTCTATTGCAACAGCTTCTCTAATCTTTGAGTGTAACAATAAGTGCTTCAAGAACAGTTTATTGCCAAATACTTACAGTTAAAACTTAGTAGTTTGTTCTTACCTAGGGCTTACGGTCTTCCCTTCCACAGATACTTTACTTGGTTTACAGTACAGGATATGTTCCCTGATGAAAAGTGGGTTTTTAATCAGAAAGCACTTGGGGGCTGGTGAGATAACCCAGTGGATAAGGGTAAGGTGTATGCTCGAGGCCTGGTGACTTGAGTTCTGTCCCTGGAGGCCCATGTGGTAGAGGAAAAATTTTCTTTTGTCCACCATGGCATGCATGTGTGCACCCTCTATTTTTCTCTGTCTGTCTGTCTGTCTTCCTCTCCCCCTTTCTCATAGAAAAATAAATAAGTAAATAAATAAAATATTGTAGTAATAAAAGTACCTGTACAATACATGCCACTATTATATTTATGGGGAGGGGGAGGGGGGGAGAGGGAGGGGAAGGGAGAGGGAGGGAGAGGGAGAGGGAGGGAGAGGGAGAGGGAGGTAGGGAGAGAGAGAGGGAGAGAGAGAGAGAGAGGAAAGATGGTCAGT
The DNA here is from genome assembly GCA_023101885.1 of Typhlomys cinereus. Taxonomy (NCBI): domain Eukaryota; kingdom Metazoa; phylum Chordata; class Mammalia; order Rodentia; family Platacanthomyidae; genus Typhlomys; species Typhlomys cinereus. Next base: position 373,557 of record JALPQD010000128.1, read on the forward strand.
TTCACAGATTTCAAGGGGGTGAAGTCAGAAGTTATACTGATCTTAGAGAACTGTGCTCTCCTGAAAGGCAGCATACAGAGAGTTTATAGTTCTCCTGACCCTGGTCAGTTTTGCTTTTTCTTATACCTTCTCTCTAATTCCATGGTCCTTATTCCTCTTATATACTGTTTCACCATGATAGAAAGGCATCCCCTCCCATAGCCTGTGAAGATTCTGTTCTCCAAATGTTGCTCATATCCCCTCCTCATTGACACTTCTGCTTTTCCCTGTGTTAATCTGGCTCCACCAAAGCTGTGTGACACTGTGTGTTATAGTACTGTCACTGAAAGATGCCGTAGTACCCGCACCCCTGTTTTGAGCATATTAATACTTATTTTACTTGTATCATTCATGGTACGTTCACTAAATAAATAGATCCATGCCTTGGTTTTTATGTATTAGCTCTGCTATGTCAGCACTTTTCTTCTGTTTTAACCTAGAAACTATCCTTTTAAATTAAAAACACATGAAAAACAACAACAAAAAGGTCTAAATTTAAGAGCTAAGTCATTGATAGGTTGATGGTTTCTATAAAGACAGCTATCACAAATCTCTTTGTTGTCTAGAAACTTGCAGCTGCAAGTTAAAATGGGTTCTGTAAGGTGAGAAAAATCCGTTTTGTTATGGTGTGTACTCGAGCATGTTTTGTACCCTCATAATTGTGACGTTCAAGTAACTGATGTATTTTTCTGGTTTTTATCACAAAAGTTCTCCAATAATGGTAGACTGATAAAATCTAATATAATTTCTCTATAACTATATTTTTTTGTTTGGATTGCAGTTTGTTTTTTTTTTTTAATGGAGAAATATATTTTTCAGTTTTAAACAGTTCTTATGGGATTGCCTCTGAGCTGAATTATGGAGCTGAGTCATTATATGACCTGTGTTGCCCTTTTTACTAACTTAATACATTAAAGTGTCTTCTATTCTGGAAACTCTTTACACAGTAGTCATTAACATGCCAAAGTTTGTACTTTTATTTTTTTTAACGTATGTGTTTATTGAGTAGCTTCCATATAAGAGTGAATGTAAGAAGAGTGAATGTAAGTGGGAAAAGTTGTCTGGATTAAACAAAAAGCCTTTCTCTTTGCAGATTGCAGCAATTCTCCGGAAGCGGAAATTAGAGTATTATTTATACAAACTACTCCCTGAGATCCTGCAATCCGCTTCTTTTCTGACTGCTAATGGGGCCTTGTATATTACTTTCTTTTGCCTTTTAAGGTTGGTACTCACAATCAACAGTAGATGTTAATAAAAATGCCTGTTTGTGGGAGAGGGATGACATTTACTTAATTGTGGTTTATGGTACTTTCTCTGTTTATGTTTTTTATTTTTTTAGTCTGTGAATTGACTTATCTTAAAGAAAGTGTATCAAACCAGGAGCCTTGGATCTCTTAGCCTTGAGGTTAATATAAGTTTCAAATCATTCTTATGATTATGTAATAAAAATACATATTTGCCTGTTTTATGATACTACTATAGTTTTGAAATTGTTGGTTAAGATCTCTCAACACACTTTGCATTCTGTAATCATTAAAAATTTGGAAGTACCTGTCTATGGCAAGAGGTTTGGTCCACAAAAGGCTCATACTTGTAAAACAGGAAATGACATTTCATTTCTGGGACATTTATTTCTCGTGCACACTTACATTCATTACCTGCTGCATATTGAAGCTGCAGCTAGATTTTCAGTCTGTTGTGTATGTCACTTCATATCATCCTTATATATATATATTTTTTTTTTTGCTCCTGAAAGTAGTTCTGTGTGTTTTGATTACAATTAAATGTCTAATTTCCAAACGCCTTTTATGGTTGTTTTTTTCTGGAGTGTAATATGTATCAACTGTTAGTTAATGCAGAAAGTCACTAGTAAGGTTTTTATGTTATAGAAAAGATCACATCTTTAAGTTTTCTTGAAGTCTATATTATGAACTTTATCACACGGCCTCTGGCAAGTTGCAAAGACTTGTGTGGGGCTAGTCAGTTTGGGGCAAAAGCACTTGCCTTGAAGCCTGATGACCTAAGTTTATCCAGGAATGCAGGTAAAGATAGATGGAAAGAACTAACCACCACAGAGTTATTCTCTGACCTCCACACATACACTGTAGTGTGTGCATATCCTCCCTCAATAATAATAAATAAAATAAAGAAAAGCTCTAAGATTATTGCCAGAAATAAGACAACTGAAACATTGTCCTAAGTATAAATTGCTGTTGCAGTCTATGTTGTGTGGATCTGTTTGGGTAAATTAGCAAGTATGATGCATTTAACATTGAGATAACATCCATGTTCTCGCTAAAGCTGATGAGTAAGTTCATTTTCCTTTAGAATTTTACATTCACTTATATGTTAAGTCCTCTGTAGATTTTAAGTGGTAGATAAAACTACCTTCAGTCCTTACAGGTAGAATGTTTTGATGTTTCACAAATAATCAACTTCAGTGTTCACAATACTTTTTCTAATCCTTTTAAATGTGAACTTAAAAGGATCATTTTGTTTCTGATCCCCCTCTCTCAATCTCTCTTTATATCTGTCTATATGTAACCCCACTCTTAATCTCTTTCTTCGTTTATATCTATCATGTATATATTTATTTCTCTATACATGTATCATTTAGCAGCTGACCTACTTTGTTCAAATAATTTCTTACAATACTTACAGGCTGCTTTTCTGTTTCTTAGGAACATAATCATTCTGAAAGAAAAAAAAAAGTCTCTAGATTTCCTTTACTTCCTCCCTTTGAAAATTGAAGCAGTTAATGGTCATTTAAATGTCTTGGGTACTGTGCCAGTTCCTACTTTTAAGTAATGTTTTCTGGCAAATGAAAGCTGCTATACACATAGAGCTAAATAAAATGCTTTATCTAGTGGGCACTGTAAGGATGTTTCTGAAGAGCCGCGAAGCAGGGAAGGAAAGTGTTAAGTATCTGTTGTGGGTTTGGTGAGGGCACAAACCTGTGGCAGTAATGCTTGGGGGACTGAGGCAGTGAGCTGCTGTGAGCTGTAGCCAGCATGGCCTATGCAGTGAGTTCAAGATCAGCCTGGGATACACAGCAAAACCCATCTCAAAGCAAGTCAGATCAAATTCAAACAAAGCTAAAGCCAATCCAAACAATATCCAAAAACCATTGTGTTGGAAACATGACTTGCAGATGACTACGAAAGACAACCACCACTTGCTGAGCTCTTACTGTGTGCTGTGCCTTGTGCTGGGGAGAGACAGGAAGTTTGGTTTTATCCTTCTTGGATTTGAGGGACTGTGGGGTACTTGAATAGAGGGTGGATGGTGAAGCTGTTGTAATAACTGAAATTACCAAATGGGAATTTCATGCAAAAATTCCATGTTTGAATTTCAGGAAGATACTTGGAAAATTTTACTCATGGACGCCTGGCTTTGGTGCTGCCTTACCAGCCTCCTATGTGGCTATTTTAATTGAGAGGAAAAGCAGGTAAAATTTTGCATATCTATGTTTTTAATTTCTAGGTCTTGTTTACTATTTACTGTTGTCCAGGTGTGAGGAATATTTTTCAGACCTGCAGATATTTCATTCAAAGTTAATTTTATGTTAATATTTGTTGTCTAGAAAAATAAATGTAAACACAATGATATAAATTTATAATGTATGCATAAAGAAATATAATCAGTATAAATATGAAGTCAGTGATTTCAGAAGTATTAGCACTACTTACTGTGTCTCTTTGGCTTGCGCTTTATCCTCAAGATGGAAATGATGATAATCTATGTGTCAAGAGTTTCAGATGATTCAATTAACTTACGTTCTTATGTTAAAATAATTACAACAACGTTTAGCACAAAGTAAAGGTTACATGTCTGCTAATGATTACTGTCATGAGGAACAGAAGTTATGAGGAACTCACTCTGGTGATGGTTTCTTCTGTCAGTTTTAAACTGGGTCTATTGGTCTGAAAGATGTGTGCTCAAAATATGTTGCTCATATATAGAAATTTAAAACCCCTCTGAGGCAAATGCACCACAACATGATTCAGTGATCTAGTTCTGGTAGCAGCACAGAGTGATGGCAACAGCTTGTATCATTCTGGGGGCGCCGGGGCCTCCTTGACCAACAACACACAAGGAAGTACCCCACACCTGGCACGGGGATTTTCATTAATAATAATAACCTGCGGCTTTTAGGAGCAGCATTATCCACCTGTGCAGTTTACTTCCCTTAAAACACTTTTTTAAAAAAAATTCTAATTAGCTTATGAAATTGTAAGTTTCGTTATGACTTCTTTTTTTTTTTTAAAGTTCAACTCTTTTTTTTTTTATTATTATTATTTATTCAACTGTGTGTATGTGCGCGCGCGTGTCTGTGTGTGTGTGTATGTGTGTGTAGAACCACGGACGAATTCGCGAACCACCATGGACGCCTCCACCTCCTTCTGCCCCGGGATTCACAGGCTCCGCCCTACCAGGACCAGAAGTGCAGGCCGCCCCCGCTTCCGTCTGGTGTCTATACGTGGGATCTGGGATCCGAACTCGGGACCTTCCGCCTGCAAGGCGGAGGCTTAACCCCTGAGCCACCTCTCCAGCCCATGACTTCTTTTTATATTCTTAGTTTTGATTCGCTCCTTCACCCCACACTCCATCCTTCATCCCCTTTTCTTTTATATCCCATGTGTTTTACTCTAGTCCTACCCACATGTGTCACTTGATATTAGCAGATAGATAACATTCAGTCTTTTTTGTTGTGTGTGTGTGTAATGCATGTGTGTTGGTGTGCATGTATGTATATATGTGTTTGTACATGTGCACCTGTGTGTATAGGTCCAAGGTTGATAGCAGGAATCCTTCCTGATTGCTTTTCTACTTTATGTTCTCAGTTTTTACCATTAAATGCGATGTTAGCTGTCGTCCTCAGGTTTAGAAAGCTAACATTTTTCCTAACTTGTTAAGAACCTTTATCATTGAATAGGCGTAACATTTTGTTAATTGCCTTTTCTGATCAATCAGTGTGTTCCTTTTTCTTCGCCAGCATCCTGTGCCTGATGGCTCTTAAATATCTCGAGGTCATGGTTGTTGGTAGTGTTTTCAGTAGCCCGTGCCTCAGCACTGGCACTCGGCATTCCTTCCTGGAGAGTTCTTCCCTGGGCAGGCGGGTTGTGAACGCTGTGCTCACACGTGTGTCCTTGGCGCTTGCTCCGCCCCCTGGTCTAGTTGAGATAACTGAAATCATCTCCAGGTATTGCCAAATAGCCCCATGGGACAGTCAGTCTCAGTTAAAAACTATTGACCTATATTGATCTATATCTTTACTATTTTTTTTATTTTGCTGAAGTTTGTCACTTGCTAAATGGAATTGTCTGTTTCTTCCTATACATCAGTCAGTTTATGTAGTGCTTTTATTGTTATGTGCACATTTATGATAGCCATTTCTTCATGCTGAATTGAACTCTTAATTGTTCTGAAGTGCCTTCTAGTAGCCCAAGTAATACACAAATAAAACATGTCATGCTAACATATGAGTGAAGCATGTCATGCTAATGCAGCTCCTACAGCCTCTCATGCTTCATGTTTGTGGAATCTATTCTTTCCCTCAAGTATCTGTGACTTTTTATTTATTTATTTGAAAATAACATGCAGTTTCTTTTTTTAACGTCTCTTCTAGCTTTTGACTTTTAATTAAACTGTTTAGCATTAGCATTGGTTTATTTCTTGATAGTGCAAGTGACAGCTGTCATTCCTTTATTTGTTCTCTCAGTTTTCTATTTTTCCTTTGCATTATTTATTTTCAAAATTTCATTTTATTTACTTATTTAATATGGATTTGAATTGTTAGCTTCATTCTGTGTGTGTGTGTGTGTGTGTGTGTGTGTGTGTGTCTATAGGGTGAGTTAGGAATCATTCTTAATTATTCTACTTTCTTTCTTCTTTGCTCTGTGGTTTCCTAGGCTTCACCTTCGAGGGCCAGAAGTGCAGGCTGCCACCATTTCGTCTGGCATTTTTATGTGGGATCTGGGGTTCAAAATCAGGTTCTTTTACTTTTGCTACAGAGGCTTAACTCCTAAGTCATCTTTCCTGCCTGCTAGGTTCATTCTTATGTTCACTTTTGGTAGGTGACTTTTTCTTAAGGTTTCTGTTTTTATTTTCTACACTAGGATTTTATTCTTGGTTACTGTTCATTCACACAAAATTTTAGGTGTTTAGATTATGTCCTTCTGGGGGCTGGAGAGGTGGCTCAGAGGTTAAGCCCCTGTCTCGCAGGTGGAAGGTCCTGAGTTCGGATCCTAAACCCATGTATAGAAGCCAGAGGAAAGTGGGAACAGCCTGCCTTTCTAGTCCTGGTAGGGTGGAGCCTGTGAATCCCGGGGCAGAGTAAACGAGGGGGTGGAGGCAGTCCATGGTGGTTCCCAAATTCTACACACACACACACACACACACACACACACACACAAACACAAACATACATACACACACACACACACACACACTCACACATGCACAATTGAATAAAAACAAGATTATGTCCTTCTGGTTATTAGTTGTAGTGTTTATTGCTTTAAAGATAATCAGATGCATATCTTTTTATGCTTAAGGAGCAATTGATCTTGTCTTTCAATTGACTGTTCTATAATTGAGTCTGGAATGTGTTTTTTTTTTTTTTTTTTTTCCTGCTGTTATTTCGTGATAAAGTTTTGCAAGGAAATTTTTCTGTAGGTTTTTCTGTAGAGGATTGTGTATTTGCTTGCATCCACAGCTGCTTGGATCTGATTAAAATTTCCAAGTTTTTGCTTTATATGTAATAGATTATATATTATAAATATGTACAAATATATATTACTAATATATAAATATAAACCATTGCATATATATACTATATATATTTGTCGTGGAAGGAATTCAGCCTAAGTCTTCATATATACATGCTAGATAAGTGAGTACTGTATTACTGAACTACATTCCTAACTCAGTTTTAGATTTTTGTTGTCAAAGGTTAATGACAGTTTTAAAGCACAGTTTTTGGGGGAAAGTTGGGGGATGGCTGGGTGATTAGATTTAGATTTCAAAACAGAGCGGTAAATCCTTTTGCTTTACTTCTTTATAAGTTGCCTTATTTTGTGTTTTTTTTCCTGCCAGTACAGAGACACTTTTTATAAAGTCATAAATTAGTAAGCTTAAAGGTTAAGTCATGTATTTGTTTTAAACAGGTGAATGGTTGTCAAACAACTTTTCATTTCTTGGTTTAGGCGACAGTTAGCATTTAAGGAGCAGGAGAGCCAGGACAATGGAAAATCTTTATTAACTTAATTATTGTAGAGCTTCAAAGTCAACTCTTGCCCATATATTTTCAAATCTTTTCAAAAAACTTTCTCATACAGTTTTCCTGGAAAAAGTGTTATTTTTCAGTTATTATTTCCATATTTTCAAAACTGCTTCCTGAATCTCCATATCACAGAACCACATGAAATGTCTCTTACCCTCAGCTGTATTGCAATCTGTAGGTTGTGTTGAACCTTATCTTAAAGAAGTCTGTTCAGTACTTTCCTGGAGTACTTAACTGATAAGGGTAAGTTAACACAGTGACTCATTTTGCTTTGAAAAAGTGAACTTTACTTGCCACAAATTTAAGATTTTCATTAAGTGTTTAGATCTTATTAGATTGTAATTTGAGCCTGATGTCTGTTTTCAAATCGTCACATTTTGTGCTAAAATGAGACACTTAGTTATTGCTGTTTTTTATTTTCTAAGAAAGATGAACTTGTAATTACGACTTTAACTCACAGAAACTGTGTGCTGGTGGAGGTGGCCAGTAGCCAGCTGAAGATGTATCTAGAAGGAGGCAAAGATGGTGGTAAAATAAAATTGGAAGTTTCTTTTTTCTAAAGGGTCATTGTAGCTAAGACTGCCCTCACATAGAAAAGCCTAGAAAAGAGAGCGTCTGAGGTTAAAGGTTGGAAGCAGCAGGCTGTAAGCAAGTCGCTTTTTCCCTCAAAGAAATACCAGTAATATTTGTGAGTGAAAGAAACATGTTACCCATAAGTAATACTATTTTTTTCAAAACAGCAAATAATAGTAGCCTCAATTTTTAATAATATAACATTTAATAGTAAAAAAATTTACTTTACTAACATACACAAACACACACACACTGCACACACACATACCACACACACATACACACACACACACACACACACAGTACTCAGTTGTATAATTAGTTTTGTGAAAAGCATTTATTGAACTGAAACCACCAGTCTGGATCTCTTATCTACCCACGGTCTGGATGTTCAATGGATACCCATAGCCAGCCTTGTCTCTATCTGCTTTTATCTGTATCCATTTAACTCTTCTCTCCTTATCTTCCTCCTCCCCTCTTGCTCATCTGCCCTCCATCCCAGCCATCTATCTGCTTATTCCTCCTTTCTTTCAGAGTTAAGCATGGCTTGCCAGTTCCTTCCTGACACTAGTAAGAGGGAGCTTACTTGAGTCTTAATCGCATCACTGTGAGCTTCTGAAAAAGCTTTGAAGTTCTTTCCAGGGCTGCTTCAAAAATTCCTTCCACAAAGGACTGGGGTCTTCATAACTCAGCTGGAAGCTCTGGTACCATCTAGCTTATTCCTCGGAAAGCTGTTAAGAGCTGGTCTCTTCTTTCTTTTTCTAGGAAGTGCTTTGTGTTTCAGAACTTGTTCTGATGGATTTTTTTTTTTGGTTGAATTGCTATGGAATTTTCTTTGGTATTTAATGTTATTTAGGTAAGTTAAAAATTGAAGTATGTTTAAAGATGTCTTAAAAATTCAAAAAGCATACTCATGGATTATTAAATTGTACTTTAATATTAATAATTATGAAACATCTAAATGGATATGACAAAATAAAGTATATATGATGTGCAATGAAAAGGTTTTGTGAAATTCGCCTAATGATTTTTTTATTTATCTGTGTTTTGTACAAGATTTTGAAGTCCTGCTTAGTGTATTACACGTATGATTATATGCTCTTGCTTTACACTTCAAGTTTATCTTTTTATCACTGTATCTTAGAAAGCATCTGAAATGTTCTGGTAGAATAAAGTGCACTATGTCTTGAAGACCTTTCTGAAATGATTAAAGAGCATTTCTTCATTGAATTACAAATGTTTAGGAACTTCCTCCCTTTTTTAAATCTCTGATTTCTCCCCGCTTATAGAATATACCAGTATTTTATATGTGTACTTGGGATATATAAATCTTTAGAAATTTATTTATATTATTCATGCTATACTTGCCAGTAATCCCAGTTATGAAATGTGTTCTCTGCTATCACCTAAAATTTGACACTAGCCGAAGTCAAAGTTTTAAAATGAAACATTATTGTTCATTGATTTAGAGATGATAATGTTGTTACATGAAAATAATGCCTGGAACTGAGCAAGATGTGAAAATATTTTTAACTTGCTAAGGTGTGTTTCCTTTCAGTTTTGTTTTCTAAATGTTTTCCTATAGTAATGTTGATACCGTGTTTTTATAGAGTTGTTCCTGCAACAGGATTCTTAGTATTAGTTTAAATGACTCTTGTGAACATGTATACTCACTTGAATTATGTATTGGTGAGAGGGGGAAGGGGAGAGAGAGGGAGGAGAGGAGAGGGAGAAGAAACTATAAACTCAGCTAAACTACTAACCTCCTGATCTAATGTTTTTTGGCAGAATTGGAGCATATATGTATTAGAATTTTTATGTGATGTTTAAAAGTTACATACTGCCCTTGGACCTGCCCCTCTGTGTTAAGCCTTTGCCACCTTCTGCATGAAAGTGGTAAATTCTACCTTCCCCAGTACTGTCACAGCCATGTTTAAAAATGTGTCTTGTGGTGGAGAGGAGTGACTCACTAAGAAGAGAGGGACTTGTTTGTCCTCAGAATTAGGCCAGATGTAGTCAAGTGTTAAATGTAAAAGAGTATTAGTTAATAGTTGAATTTCTTGTGGTATTTAGTATAGTTGAAAAAATAATGTCACTGTTCTGAAATTAGTTTGTGTAGTTGTTCACCTTGGTCCAGATAGTGAAGATGCTGCATGAAGAAAATCTCTCAAAGAGTGTGGTCCTGTGATCCAGCCCATCATGCCTTCACAGATACTATCTTGCTGTTCTTGAAGTATTGACTGTCATTTGGAAAATGGCCTGGGAAGGGAGTGATTTAGAGAACCAGAGATTAATAAAGTAAAAGTAATATGTAGTAAATAATAATACATTGTCTGCTCTTTCACAAAAGTATAAGTATTTCAAGCCCTTCGTTATGAAAGCCCAGAACCTGTTAGGAGACCATAGAGGAGAGTGGCTTGTTTACAAGTCAGGGAGCAGCAGCACTGAAGGCTAGTTAACTCTTGTGTTTTCTGCTGGATATGCAGATGATTGATAAACTCTGAAGCTGGAGTCTGTCTTGCTATGTTTGCACCTTGAAGGGTAATGCCTTTGATTCTTAGTCTTTATAGAATGATGAGGGCAGTATCTACCTTGTACTTTGTAGGACTATTGGGAAGATAAATTCTGACCTTTCACTGGTTATATGCTGTAGACCAGTGTAAAAGGTTATATGGTCCCTTGTTTGCTTATTAAATTTGGATCCTTAACTGACCCTCCTTTTAGTGGCTTGCCGTCTGGCTTTTGTGTATGAAAAACACATCTGTACTTTGCTCATTTTTTAAGGCTTGGTTGCTAGGATTGTGTTATGTGTTCAATTGTGTAGTCAGTTGCTTCCTGTTTCACAGATGCCGCCACTAATCTGGGTGAAAATGAATGGTAGGGTGCCCAGATCCTGTGATGTGCAGGGGGGAGGGCAAACTCTTGTTAGTGCCAAGTGAACGGAAGGCAGAACCAGGTTGCACCATGGTTGGGCACAGTTTAGAACCATAGTTTAGTTTAATTTAACACTGAAAATGCAGAAATATTTTTATTTAGAATTTTCAAAGATTATTTTTGTCTTCATTTGTAGCTAACTTGAAAAAAATAAGTATTACTGGAGAAGTATGACTTTTCTTCATGTATATGTGTGATAGATAATAATTTTTCTTCAGCTGATTCACTTAAGCAATATTAGAGAATGTTTAATTTAGAATTCGATAGTAACTGACAAAATCGGAAGGGAATAATACTGAGTAGTTTCAATCTATATGTGAAGAAATCATAGAAAAGATGATAAAAATGATCATTTTACCAGTGGCTTTTGTATGTTCGGTTAGGCGAGCAGTTGCTCTCTTGAGGAATTGCTGAGATCCATCCAGCTGTGGGTCCTTGCTGTCTGACCTATAGTAGGATGAATATTATAATTTGCATGTTGATGAAAAAGGAAAATTATTTCCTTTAAAGAATTTTTGGCTGAGTCTTATTTCTTAATAATGCCTGGACAAAATGTCCGAGTACCAGAGAATTACAGTTAACAAGAACTTTGGTCTACACAATTCATTCAGCAGTGTTCAGTTAAATTACACTGCCTCCATGTGGCTTTGGACTATTAAAAAGTCTTGGTAAGCCATTTAATATGAATACATAAAGATTGTAGCTTGTATTAACAATTTTAATAGGTAGACTTGGCAGTATATGACAATTATTTGATATTAATAATTTGTTTTTAATACTTGGAATATTTTTGTTTTCCTGTTGAGTGCCAAAAGTGCTGACATTGAAACTTGAGTGAGGTTTTGTAATTTTCTGTTCATTATTTGTCCTCTGCCTAAGAAGAGTTAATATCTAAGACCTCTTTCCTGAAAATAAGATACATTTCATTAATTTCTTTTAATTATGGAACGCTTCATGAATTTTGCTGGGCTCATGCTAATGTGCTGCCAAAGTGAGCACCATTCATTTCTTATATGCAGTAAAATTAAGTACATGAATTAAAAGCAGTCTTTATATCTGATGTCATATCCAATTTATCATTAATAAGTTTGATAATAGTTTTTTTCTGTTAAAGTTCTTATAGAATTTTTTTGTGTTTGACATTAGAAAGTTCCCTTAATTCATGACTTGTCACTTAAGTTAATAAAATTCAAGGTGACTTAATATAGTTCGTTAATGACATCTAGTGAGATGAAGAATTGATTGTGCATGAAATGCAAAAACAATTTTTTTGGGAATAAATTTGTAGTTAGGATTGTAGTTGGAATAAATTTGTAGTTAGGCAAGACAAATTCTCTGGGATTTCTTATTACTGCACTCCAGAATTCTCTAGCACCAGCTGGGTGTGTAGTGGCGTATTGCTGCAGTGCCAGCTACTGTGGGGGCCAACACGGGAGCACTGTTGGGATTCAGGTCTTTGAGGCCAGCCTGGGAAATAGAACAGGATTCTATCTCAAAGGAAAGGAAAACTTCTCTAATGGACTAGAGACAAATACACTGTTCTTCCTAATAACAAATACCAATAAAGCATTATTAATTGAAAAATTCAATTGATGATAAATAAACAGAATTCTTTATCACTTATTAGAATTACTTTTAGAATATATTTAGACTCAGCTATTAGGATACTGAAAACATAGTTCTGCACTGACTACCCAGTTTTCTAAAATACTAACATGTTTCTCAACTCCTGATAATTCTTTCAGATAGATTTCTGAGATTATAAAGTCAGATCAAAGTTTAATCTTTGTCTTTTTAAAATTATTTGCAGGAGAGGGCTGCTCACAATATATATGGCCAATTTGGTAAGTAATATTCTTTTCTTAATTTTGAAGTTTTTCTACATTAAAAAATGGAAAAAGGCAAACCACTTGCATTTGGGAATCCTTTCTGTGTCTACTTTATATACTTGAATGCTTAGAACTTGATCTGGTTGGCTTTTGTCATTTAGGATTGGTTTTCTGTAGTTTAGAAGAGTAGGGGTTCACTAACCTTTGTGATTCTCTTTTTCTGTAAATTTAGATCTCTTTTGTTGACTTAGTTAATACTATGTGTCTAGCTCTCTCACTATATAATGTATTTCATATTCTACCTATGTTCTTATTTTGTGGGAGAATGATATAAGGACGAATTGTCATTATTTACTACCATCGTAATTAAAGCAACAGAGATATGATCCTTTAACACTTCAATATGTGACAAGGTAATAGCTTGACTTTTAAATTTCCAAATGTACAGAAATGATGCTAATGCTATCTAGTCTAATATTATTTCCAATAAATATGTAATCAAGATGTTGCCAACATACTCATGTGTTTATAAGCATAGATATTAAAATCTCTCAGAGTTAGTAGGTTAGTATTGATAGGTGAGCATTAAATAGTTTAACTGTGGAGCTTGAAGGTGGCTCAGTGGGAATAGGACCTGCCGTAGCAGTATGAGCACTTGAGTTCAGATCCTTAGCACACATGTAAATGCTGGATGTTGAGGCAATTGTCTACAGTCCTTGCACTTACCAGCCAGCCGTGTAGCCAATTAGTGATCTCTTGGCTTGGCGAAGTGCAATTAAGGAAGACTCCTGAAGTCAACCTGTGTTCTCTATATGCATGTGTACACATCTGACCCACATGTATAAGTGCACACTCATACATACAAACATGCATTCACACAAACAGTGAACACAAATTGTTCGACTAAGAAATAAAAGTACTTGAATTATATAACCAGGCAAGTATATTTCAAAAAACATATTTATTGTATTACTTTTTTTTGTTGTTGCAAAGTACTGAAGGGAATGCTTCTTTTGCAAAGTACTGAAGGGGATGCATCTGTTGCAAAGTACTGAAGGGGATGCTTCTGTTGCAAAGTACTGAAGAGGATGCTTCTTTTGACTCATGATTTTAGGGGATACAGTCTATTCTGATGGGTAAGCAAGGTGGTCTGAGTGCACAGCATTCTGGTCACATTGTGTGTGTAGTCAGGAAGTAGAGAGATGATTATTCCCCCTCCCCCATTTCAAAACCCCACACCATGGGATGGTGCTGCCTACAGTTAGGGTGAGTCTCTCTTTCTCAGTTAAGTATTTCTAGAAACACCCTCAGAGGCATACATAATGACATGTTTTCTAGGCAATTCCAAATTCATCCAGATAAGCAATGAAAATTAGGTATTGCTTGTAGCAATTCATTTAGAAGATGAAGTAATTCAGTACCCCAGTACTTGGCAATGAACTGTGCTAGATGCTGGTAGCTCTTATATTCATGGAGTTTACTGTCCATAAAGAAGTCACAGTAATTTGATAGTGGGTGTAAAAGACTGAAACGTGGATCTGGAGTGCTATGGGAACCCTAAAGGTAGCATTAGACTCTTCTGAGTGTGAGAGCAGGCCAAAGGGGGTGCTTCTCCCTCTTCAAAGTCATAGATGTCTTTCAGGGGTTCACATCCATTGACATCTCTGTCTGTGCAGATACTGGAAGACATTCAAATTTCTTAGAGATTTCATTTAACACCAATTTTGAAAATCTAGGGTCTGCAGTCAGTTAAATTATTAGAAAATACCTTCTTTTATTTACAAGATGTTTTCATCATTTTGTGAGATTTAAATTGTGGCAATGTGTAGCAATGATTTGTTCCCATTATTTGGATAAAATTCAAGTGCACAAATGAATCTTAACATTTTAATTCCATATTGGCTAATGCCATAATGTATCTAATTTTGTCTGCAATAAAGGCTGTGGCTATACATGAAAAAAAAAAAAAAGAAAAAGAAAATACCTTCTGCAGAAACTTTCCTGTTCAGTGTTGTTTTTTTGCAATGAGAGCGATATTTCAGGACACCTGGAAGCGGCCTGAGGATTTATGTTTATGTGTATTCTTCTTGGACAGAGGCTTCTTACTGGTATGCAAGCTCTACTTAATCAGGAACCTTCTCTGTCTTTTCATTGTGCTGGGTCAGCCTAGGTAAAGTCTGACATAAGCAGACATTTCATAAATATATGCTTCATTAACAATAATCTTGTTGGATATTGAATTCTAAGTTGGCAGTGATCAAAAGATAATAATTCTTTGTTTTTATTCTGTGCAGACACTTCTTTGGTGTCTGTTGTCAGTCTGGTTTTACTTTTTTAAGCAGTGTTTTTTTCCCCCTCAGTATTTTCTTTTGAAGAGTTTAGCAACTTGGATTGATTAGAATGAAATTTTATTTATTTTTATTTTGTAAATTCTTAGACCCTTTCATTGTGAATACAAGGAATTTGTGTAATTTCTACAGCATGGAACAGTGTATAGTTCTGATTCATGAATTTCCTCTTTGCCTGGTGTATTGAGCATGTAGGACTCAGAACAGCCCCTGACATGTTTCTCTTTGTTTCTCAGAAGGGGCTGTGCAGGGAGGGTCTTTTGCTTCAGAGCCCAGCATCTCAGCAGTGTTGAAAGGGCTGCTTCTCCCTGCTTCAGTCAGATGCTGAGAGGAGATGATTTTTTTCCTGGTGCGTATATGGTCTCTGGACCCCAAGATTTATATCTACTTGGACTGTAGATTTATGCAGGGATATGTTCAGTGTTGGTTTCAATTTTTTGCTTTTTTTACTTTGGAACTTGCCTCGCTCTCTGGGGTCTCTTTCATCTCGTTACATTGACTCAAAAGTATCGTCTGGCACTGCTAGTAGAGAGTGAATTTTTGGAGGTTTTTTGTTTTAAACTGTTGCAGCCTTCTGCAGTTGCTCTTATTTTGCACTGGGAGCACAATCACTTCCCAGTTGCCTAGAGCCCCATGGCTCTGGAGTCTCTTCTGTTCTGCTACTGTCCAACTCTGTGGCTTATTTCCTAGAGATCCTAACTGTTGGTGCGTGGTTCACCATCTTCTGGTGTTCTGTGACACACCTTTCTGTTATTGAAGAGATAGACTTCTTCTTTTTCAACTGTTTCTGGGTTGCATCTTCATTATAATATCTTTTTTTTTGTATGTGTATGTGTGGTATCTGTGGGAATGTGTGCATACACATTCACATGTGTGTATATGAAGGCTTGAGGTTGAAATGGGGTGTCTTACTTTATTGCTTTCCACTGTATTGAGGCAGGATCTCTCACTGCACATGGAACTTGCTGATTCTGATTCTAGTTAAGCCAAAGCTTGTGGGGGCAAGTGCTGTATCCACTGAGGCGTCATCTTAATTCCATGGGTGGTCTTCTATGCATACATATGTGTTTATGTATTCAGATCCGTGCAAATTGTTGGTAGCCAATGAAATAATTATTTGGTGCTTTGTAATACATCTTGTAAGCTTTTGGCTGTGACATATTCATGTTCCTTATCATAAAACTAGAAAGTTTTAAAAACATCAGAATTCCTTTGAATAATATATGGTAGAAAAATGTATAGAAATACCTATGAATTATCCTACTCAGTTTGTTTTCATTTCCATCAATGAATATTTATTGACTGAAGCATTACGCTAGGCACAATTATTATTCTACTTTTGTTACTAGAAGTTATTATTCTGTTTTTGTATTTAATTTAGTTGAGAATTATGGTATTTCTTAATCTGGATTTTTAAATGAGTAGATAATTAATGGTCTAAGATTGTATATTCACAAATAATATTATTGGTGCTGTCTTCAGAACTTGAAGAAGTGGGGTTAAGGGTCTTCAAATTGGCAAAAGGTGTGTGGCACTGGAACCCTGGAAGAGCAAGAGGATTTGAGTACAGCAGCATCTTTGAGATTGTCATTATTGGCCTCCAGACAAAGTTCGTACCTTTCTAAGTGTTGCCATATTATATCTGTGGTTTAGGGACCAAAGATTAGAAATATATTGAGTAGGTGCTCTAATTTAGACACTACAAGTAGAAATTGGGATTGCCAGAGTTAATAGGACATTAAGTTTATTTGAACTAGTTCACATAAACATAAAATACTTGTGGGTTATTATGATGTTTCTAGTATATCATGGAGGGATTTATACTATGTCATTGTAAATCTGTGTTTTCTCTATCGCTGGGCATCTCAACTAATATTTCCACTAGAAAAGTCTTCCTTTGATCTTCTGTATAGTTACTTTTGTTAAGTGCTGATAACTTCCGGTTGTTAAACTATTAATTTGTGTGGCTTTAATGATAAGCATTGCAAAAAGTCTTTACAGTAGTAAATGTGCAGAAGGACTGTTCCTTGTATACTGTTGTGGGGGCTGTTTCAGTTTCTCAGCTTGACACAGTCTACAATAGACTGGGAGATGAACCTCTGAGCTTGCCTGTGAAAGATTATTTTGATTGCATTAATTGACATGGGAGAATATTAATTGTAGGCAGGGTCTTTCCTGGGAAGGGGATCTTGGACTGTATAAGAAAAGGAACTAAGCAGCAATAAGCAATCACACATCAATTCATGGCTCTGGTTTTGTTTTTTTAATGAAAAGAAATGAATATATTTTTTTAAAAAGAAAAAAATCCTGGCAACCAAACATGAATTTTGAAAGTTGGCATTTTCTTTTTTATTATGTGTGTGTGTGTGTGTGTGTGTGTGTGTGTGTGTGTGTGTGTGTGTGTGTGTGTGCATGCATCAGGGGACACTTTGTGTCCCTGTGGAGAACTAAGGGTAACTTTGGGAATCATTCTATATTGCATTTATCTCTTGTTTGCTTCACTCTGGGATTACCCAGGCTCTGCCCAACAGGGCCAGAAGTGCAGGCCACTGCCATTTCCCCGTGGTGTTTTTATGTGGAACCTGCAATCTGAACACAGGACCTTTTGCTTGTAAGGCAGAAGCTTAATCCCTGACACATCTCTCCAGCTCAGAAAGTTGGCATTTTCTACAATTGTACATATTATAAAATAATCCATTAATGTTTTCTTACCAAACATATTTCAAACAACTATTGACATTTCAATATATTCCTAAGTGGGTAAAAGACAATTTAGTATACCAGAGCTGAAACAAAATTATATTTACATATTCTATTTAAGTAATGTGAATTATATTCACATGATGGCCAGTTCTCCCAAACTCCTGTGTTTATGCTTTCCTTGCCATGATGGACTATAGCATGGAGCTGCGATCTGAATACACCGTTTCTCTCTGAAGTCATTTTTGTCAGATCATTTTACCATAGCAATGGGAAGGGCAATAAAGACAGTTGCTTAGCATGTTTTAGGTTGAAAATGTACAATCTAGAAACTATCTCAGTTTTATAGATTTCACAATTCTTTTGCCAAAGGTCAAGTGAATAAGAGATACAGAGAAGAAAAGATAAAATAAAGAATTAAAGTGTCTCTGGCTTCTGCCCAAGGGAATAACAACATGATGGAAAGTTTTCCTGGAGCCAATATGCCAAAGCCATGTCTTACTCATGTGAACTTTGCCACAGCATATTCTATGAGAACATATAATCAAAATTTTTATCCACACGATTTTTTCTTTATTATGTTGGTTGTGTCAGTGACTGAGTTTTTCAGAATTCACCATATGCTGCTAATAGTTATTGAGGAGATGTTAAGAATCATTCTTTTCAGGACTGCTGCATCCTTACCAGATCTGCATAATGACTGACCTACCAACATGCCCCCATAGACTACCAAGGAACTCAGGAGAAATAAGAACATATAGTGGAAACCTTGGGGACTAGAGCTGGATGAGTGAAGGGAAATCAGTGGGGTGGTTTGAGGAGGGGCCGCTTGGTATGCCACAGAGGCTGAACCCCTACAAGAGTAGACAAACCAGAAGAAATCCCAGGTCCATAGAAGCAGCCAGAAAAGAGGGTGGGAGGGAGTAGGATGGATTGATGAAGGGAAGGGAGGAGGATGGGAGAGGGGAGGGATGTAGGGAAGCAGGGATAAGTGCTCAATATTCTTGTAAAACTTAAAAGAAATCATTCTTTTATATTTAGTTTAATTGTGAGAAGATCAGGTATTAAATACCCATATGCATGGGTCTTTTGGGAGCTTTTCTCTGTGATTTCATTTATGTTGGTAAACATTTAATGGTGTGTACATTTTAAAATTATAAACATACATGCTTATAGCATTTATAGCATTTATTTGTTAATTTAAACACATTGGCTTTGATTAAAGCATTTGTATTTGATATTTTTGACATGAGCTTTGAAAAATGTTGATTCATGTTTTGTTGAAAGACTACTTCAACTTAATTAAATTTAACAGGTGTTTATTGTATATCATTGCTGTGTTGGCATGTGAGGATAGAAACAAAATATAAGACAAATTGTTAAGTATTTGAAAAAATTTGACAAATGAATGCAAAAGATATAAAATAAGAATATTAAATTAGGGCATTATAAACATTCTCGCAAGTTATTCCCCTCATCCTTCCATGTTGTGTAAATTTGCATCAATCATTATTTTCAATTATTTAGGCTAGAAACTTATAGC
Source organism: Typhlomys cinereus (assembly GCA_023101885.1). Classification (NCBI taxonomy): domain Eukaryota; kingdom Metazoa; phylum Chordata; class Mammalia; order Rodentia; family Platacanthomyidae; genus Typhlomys; species Typhlomys cinereus. Next base: position 392,808 of record JALPQD010000128.1, read on the forward strand.
TTTTAATCCTTTTCTTTTTCTGTACTCGTAATCCAGTTTATCATAGAATCTTACTTTGCTGCTAAAATATACTTTTAGGTTTTATTATGTCTTCTCAGTGGCTCAATTATGATCCTTGTCTAAGTGCGGTATTTTGCCTGAGCAGCTACTAGCCTGACTGGTTACACCTTGCCGTTCTGTTCTCTTGCATAGCAGCCAAAAGTTAGCAGTGCGAGTTAGAACATGTTTTTAGCCTCTGTTTAAAACCTGAAGAGCTGCCTTATGCACTGCAGCTGACGGAAGTCATGCTGACCTCTGGCTCACAAGACCCCTTATGACAGCGACCACCTTTCTGTCTTCTGCTCTTTCTAATCTTGTTTGTTATTTTCTCATTATCACTGTCATCATCATTGGTGTTGTTATTAAGGTCTTTCATTCTTTATAGTCTTAGTACTTGTTTTTCTTTTGATTTGGAATATGTTTCTCCAGGCTTTTCTTTGCTGCTGTTTTTTCATTAGTTATATCTAAATCCAGGGTCACCTTCTGCTACAGTTAAAGAGCTCTCTCTTTCCTTCTCTGCTGTAATAACCTTATGCTATACAGCATGTGTTCCAAGTATATTACTGAATGAATGCAGCTTCCGAGCAAACGCTCCTGAAAATGGCCACGATGAGAATGTGCGATCTGGCGCTTCTTTGATAACCTGGTGTGTATAATGTCTGTACTTCTCATCTTAGCTCCTTGCCCAAGTCCTTGAAACTAACTAAGTAACTTCCTGTTCTCCCCTAATGTACACGCTCAAGTAAGCAGACTCAAGTAAGCAGACCTGATCTCATTTGAGGTCTGGACTTTTTTTTTTTAGCATTATTAGAATGAGCATTGGTATCCTCTCTGTTTTTAACTAAAAAAAGTTAATTTCTTGTACCTAATGTAATATTCAGTAGTGTGGAAATGTTCTTTGTGCTTCTTCCTCCTCATCACCTGTTATATTAAGCAAGTTTCTTGGAGTTGCCATGGCTCATGTGATGAATAAAGCAGAAACAGAGGAACCAATACTAAAGTTAGTAACCAGCACAAAGATTGGAATTATTAGAGATCATTGAATGCTTTCTTTAGTGTTAGCATTGACACCTAGTTACATTCATTTTCTTCAGTTGAGGCAGTTATTGTGATGATAGGCTTATTCTTTTCTTTTTAAATAGATGACACAAGAAGGAAACAAACCTTTATAGAGAAAGATGTACAACATCTATAAATACTCATGATCTCTTCATTCACTTAAAATGGGAGCAATCTGTCTTCTGGCAAAGAGACACAGAACGTCTGCTAAAGAAGACTGACATGATTTGTTGACCTCATGTATTACTGAGAGTAACAAGACATGTTAAATGATGTTGAAGAGTCTTGGATAGTGAGGAGTTGCACAGAGTTCTTTCTTTTTTTTTTAATTTATTATTTATTCAATTGTGCGTGTGTGCCTGTATGTGTGTGCCTGTATGTATGTGTGTGTAAAACCACGGGTGAATTCGGGAACCACTATGGACGCCTCCACCACCTCCTTGTTTACTCTGCCCGGGGATTCACAGGCTCCGCCCTACCAGGACCAGAAACCCAGGTCGCCCCCGCTTCCGCCCGGCGTCTATACGTGGGGTCTAGGATCCGAACTCAGGACCTTCTGCCTGCAAGGCAGAGGCTTAACCCCTGAGCCAACTCTCCAGCCCTCCACAGAGTTCTTTCTAATGAAAGATGCAGCTTAATGACAGACCATGGATAAAAAGATGTATATTTTTTTTTTTTTAGCTCTGAGGAGCTCTAGGCTCCAAGTGTTTTGTATTGTTATTTTTAAAAGTTTTCCTTTGTATTCCAAACTGGGTCAAGAATATGAGTGGACTATACACATCCAGAAACCCATGAGTAGCCTTTATACAGATTCTCAGGCCTAACTTCACATCTATTGAATAAGAATCCTTTGTTTATCAGAAATACATTTCTGCTTCCATCTTCCTTCTCTCTCTTCCTCCTTTCCTCCTTTCCTTTTTTTCTCCTTTCCTGAGTATTTCCAGGTAATTGTGATTATTTGCTATCTGCCATTTGAGAACTGATACTTTAATATAATACTCCTTAAACCTTATTTGGAAAGAGAATCAATTTGATGGTCTTTAAGATGGAGGCAGTTGACATTGAAAGATACTTCCTTTAGGGCTTTTTTTTAAAACATTTTTTATTATTATTTCTGCTCATACAAACTTAATAGGTACAGCACTTCCCTCCCTCCCTTCTCCTCCCCCCGAACCCCCTACTCCCCTTCCCCTCACCCCTCCCTCCCCATCCCCCAGTGCCTCCCCTCCCCAATCCCCAGAGAGTCCTTTAATGTGCATGCCAGACTCTCCTCTGGGCCCTCCTCTCCGATTACGTACAAGGACCCAGTGGCATTTCCCTGAACTTTCCTGTGTTCCCCTTAAGCATAGGAACACTACTGTGGCTGTCAATCCCTTGTCACCAAGGATCTTGGTGCCTTTAGGGCTTATTTTAAGGAACTTTGTTGAGAGACACAAGGCCAGTTAGTGCCTCAAAGTAAATTATGATATTATATTGTGTCCTTTGTAAAGTTGGTCTTTAGATTTCATTTGTCTTATTAAGTTTTATTTAAGATATTTGAAATAATCAATTGTTTATTGCAGTGAACACTGCATTTATTGTAATTCTATTAATTTACTATTTTCGTACATGAGATATGTGGTATTTACTATCATCACTCCTTGTTTTCTTCTGTTGAGTGGTTTAATACTGTTTTTAAGACATCCATGTTGTCCTGTTTACTCTGAAACCTAATCTGTTTTCAGGACCTGTGTGTATAGTGTCAGGCATCAAATGGCTCCTACCTATAAATCCTGACACTTGGGGAATTGAGAAAGAAGATTTCAGAGTTCCCGGCCAGCCTGGGCTTTGGAGTAAGGCCCTGCCTGAAGAATCCCCCCCCCCTCCCGACAAACCACCTGAACTTATGCATTTGTTTCATTGTTTGCTGTCTCTGTTTGTGCTTCTGTCATCATGTTATGGCCCAGTGTGCACCAAGGCCTGTGACAACCCATGCTAGCATATCCATGGTGGACTTCTCAGCATTCAGAATTGTGAACCAATAAACTTCTATCTATAAACACTTGCCAGCATTGGGTACATAATGGACTGAGTCGAGGGTGTGGCTACTCATCAGTACTGGGTAGGAGTGGGAATCCTGTTTGCAGGTCCCCTGTCCTGGCAACCCCCAGAATGTGAGAAAATGGAGGCACTTTTTCTAACTGTTGGAGATGAACATGTGAGTTTCCTGGTTCGTGTTTTCTCATACCTCCCTCCATTGGGAGTGTTGGGATGCTGCTTCTGACCTTGCCTTCTACGTGGGGAGGAGCCACTTTCTTTCCCCCTGTGGCATTTGGCTCCTGGAAAAGTTGTTAGAAAGAGTTACAGGAAACTTTATGGTTCATTGATATATTAAACATAGGCTTACAAGTTTATATGTGTATAAAAACTTATCAAAATGTACTTCTAATTATGGTGATTATTTTTGTGTGTGTATGTATGGTTACAGGTCTTTTTTTTTTTTTTTTTTAAATTATTTCTTCCACTCATTGAACCCTCAAAGTCTAGCATGGATCACAGGCACTATGATCCTTAGAGGCAAGGGATTAACAGCCACAATAGTGTTCCTGTACTAAAGGGGAACACAAAAAAGAGCTATGGTGATTATTTTTTAAGCCTCTGAAAAATTTAAAGATTTTCATTTTTGTAGCATTCAGAATTCCTCAAGTTCTTTGTGCTCCAGCAGTAAATTGCAATCAGCTTTTGCTCATAGATACAATTTTGGAATAATTTTAAAATGAACTGACTTGTTTGGTTATTGTATTGCATGTCAGATGGATTTTAAAGAGATAAAGAAGCAGACCATTTATGGATAAATTTTATCGACTGATAAGCAAATTGTCTTTTCCTTTCTGGAATGAATGTCAGTGACTTTTGGGTTCTGAATTTTTCCTCCTTTCTCTTCTGCTCCTCCCCATGTCAACCTGTTTTAGTCATTCATGATCCTCTACAATTTCTGCCTCTTGTAGAAATCCCGCATGGAGAATAGACTGCTCTGTAATAACTATTAGGGATGATATATCATACATGGAAGAATGCAGATAGTTCTCCAATTGAAATAACCAGAACTTGAGTGAAGTTGGATAGGAATGTGGGTTGTGGAGTCAAAGGCATTTAACTTTGACTCCTACTTAGCATTTACAAATCCAAGTTTTTCTTGACAGTTCGTGAGAAAATTACTGCTTCATTTTTGGTAATAATTATTAAAACTTTCTATACTGTCCAATGAGTCATTCCATGTGTGTGTAATTAATTTTTTTATAACAGCATAATGATAGGAACCTGCTACAGTAACTATTTTCTTGAAGATATATGTTCACTTTTATAGCTTTTAGTTCATTTGCTAAAGTGGGTTAAATTAGTTGTTGCTAATGAAATTCTAAGGTGCCATAAAACAAGGTTAGAGCATTAGGATGAAAGTATGATTAGCAAGACATAAAGATATGGAGTTCTCTGTCTTCCTCTGCATTCTCTAATTAAACGTCAGAGTATTTATAAATGGGAAATTTGTTTGCCATAAATTTCTTCCACTATTTTTTAATTATTACTATTTCTGCTATTCAAACTTAACAGGTACACTGGGCCCTCCCTTCCTCCACCTCCCCCTCACCCCCCTGTTCCCCCTTCCTCTCTCCCCTCCCTCTCCATCCCCAGTACCTCCTCCCCCAATCCCCAGAGCATCCTTTACTGTGCATGCCAAACTCTCCTCTGCGTCCTCCTCTCTGATGAGGTGCAGGAACCCAGGGGCATTTCCCAGAACCCTTTCCTGTGTTCCCCTTAAGCTTAGGAGCACTACTGTGACTGTCAGTCCCTAGCCTCCAAGAATCCTAGTGCCTTTAGTCCATGCTAGACTTTGTGGGGTCAATAATGTGTTGGACATAGCGCAGGGCATGCAAAGTCCAATTATGATTGCTTCGGCCCTAACTTGTGTGGAGTATCTTGCATATCGTTACTCTTCCCATCCTTGTGCTCTTACAATCTTACCGCCCCCTCTTCTGCAAATTTCCCTGAGCTTCAGGATGGTGAGAGGTTAGGCTGTGTTTGCCATAAATTTTTAAGAAAAAAGTTTTCACCTGTGACATATTTAATATATGACTTTGTTTTTGTTTTTATATTTTGTGATTAAATTCTTTCCAGCCTGGGTTTTTCCTTTCCACCTTACTCATTTCATGAAGTAGTAACTTGAATGCTTTATATTCATTGAATAATTTCTGTATGCTCATGCTTATTTATTGCATTATAGCTTGTCGTTTTCATATGCTTTTGCATTTCACATGTCCAAACCACCCTGTTAAATGGGCGTGGTAACTTTTATAAGAGGAAGACAATGGTCTGAATGCCAGTGCTATTCGTGTGTCTGGGTAACATTTGCCAGTCACCCATTTCAAAAGCAATGTTCAGAAAACTGGTACTTGTTGAAAACATTTCAGGTAATTAGAGGATAGGCAGTGCAGCTACATCCACGTCTGAAGTGGGGAACCCTCCTGACTATCGAGGGCAGAACTGCATGAGGAAGTATGGCATCCCCATGAGTCAAGCTGCCCGACAGGTTACTAAAGAAGCCTTTGGCACATTTGACTATGTACTGTATATGGATGAAAGCAATCTGAGAGATTTGAATAGAAAAAGTAATCAAGTTAAAAACTGCAAAGCTAAAATTGAGCTACTCGGGAGCTATGATCTACAGAAACAACTCATTCTTGAAGATCTCTATTATGGCAATGACTCCGACTTCCCCACTAGCTGGTCCTGTCTACTGCCAGCTGACACCTCACTCCCTAGTCCTGTGCCCAAGAATGGTGGCAGGCCTTTACCCCAGACCCCACCTGTCTTGGCAGTTGACTTACTGTGTAATCTTAAAAATAATTTTAGGTGAAAACCCATTGTATCTGCAGAAGACTAAATATGTTCAAGTAAGACAGTTTGAGGTGTGTTAAGCATTCTTAGACTAGTCAAACCCTTCTTTTGCTCTACTTACTCACATATACTCAGGGTGCACACTTGGGTATTCAAAAGATGGGGTAAGCTGGATGTGGTGGTGCATGCCTGTAATCTCAGCACTGGGGAGAGTAAGGCCAGAAGATCATGCGTTTCAGTCTAGCCTGGGCTACGTAGTGAAACCCTGTCTTAAAATAAAAATAATAAAATAGGAACAACGCATTTGTGGAATTTTTAATTGCTCCTTTTGCTTCATTTTTGTCATTTCTCAGCTTATTTGCCTCCTTTTGGACCACTTTGCCTCTAAAAATTTAATTATCTTCAGAGAAGACATGTGTTTGTTTATCTGTGATCAGTAGAGAAATGTGTTTATACGCATACACAACACAATTGGCATAAGTTGGTTTAAATGTTAAAAATATTTTAATGTGGGAATAGATACTATTATGTTTATGTGCTTAAATACTGATAAATTCATAAGTATTCTTTATCAGACTTTTAAAAAAATTGTAGGGAAATGGATAAATTTCAATGTTTTCAAATAACTGACCTCAAATTCTTATGGATATGTGTCAGAAAAGATTATAAAATTAACTGGAGAGTTATCAAATATGTCTCAGATATGAGTCTAGTGTCCGCTTGCTTTGTTATTGACAAATGAATAAAAAATTTAAATCACTAAAAAAAAATGAAGAAAATGGCAGTTTAATGTGCTGCTCTCCTCCCTATCTAAATACCATTGATTAATGTCTATAAGATTTAAGACTTTTTAAATGAATGATAGCAGGAAGCAATCTTAGCCTGGCAACCGTGTCAGTATAGACGTGAGTGCTTCCTTCACTTCTGGCCTTGAATCATGACATATCTGGAAGTTGGCATTCAAATAGCTAAAACACTATTAATAAAATTCCAGTATCAGATGGGGAGAGGAGAGAAGAATATGGTACAGTTTGACAGTCATACAGTGCTGAAGGAGAGTTTGGAGCCAATATTGTTGGAACTCTGGAAAGACAATCTGGGGGCTCAGTAAAGATTAGGAGACATAAATTAATGGGATGTATTTGGAAGAGTGTAGTCATTCCCCCTAGGAATGGGAAGGAAAGAGTTGGGTGGTGCAATAACTTCATGCAAAAGTAAAATTTATTGAAGGGTTTTAAGTGTTTCTCCCATTTCTGGCTTGCTTATCTATTCTGTTCTCATTCCATTACAGTGATTTGGCCAGTTGCTATTCCTAGAGCATGTTTGCAATTCCCTATTTGCCCTTTGTTCAGAGGGCAATTGAAATAGACATTTCTGTTTTACACATTTATATGTGTGTATGTGCTCTTGCATACATGATTGTATATCTATTCCTAGTTTTCATCATAAATTTGAATTATGAGATCAATGTTAACATGTTTGAAGAAAGTTAAAAAATCTAGAACAGAAGGCTCATTTTGAATAATCATTTGGTCTTATGAAAAACAGATAGTTCAGGAATAGGACAAAACCTGTAAAAAAATCAAGTTTTCTGACAATATTGAAAAGAGTAATTATAAAACAGAAATAGATTGCTTTGTGAAAAAGTGATGACAGAAATAAAAGAGTTCTTAGAAATACAAAAGTGATTGATTTTAAAAAACCATGAAAGCAGGCAAAAGATAGCTGAGATTATGTACCACCAACGGAGAACAAAATGTGGAGATATAAAGTCTTGAAAAATATGACCAAATGTGCCAGAATGCACCTATCTAGAAGTTCCATGAGGAGAAAATAATATGGGAGAGAAACATTAGATAAAGAGTGAATTTTTTTTATTTGAAGAAAGCCATTAGTTTTCACATTGTAGTATCTCACTGAGTATTGAACAAGATAAATGAAAAAGACTCATTTGTTACATTCAGATGGGTTTAAGAACAGAAATAATTTCTGGGAACTTGTAAAGAAAATTGAGATGGTGTACTAAATGAGCTGAGATTAGCATTGACTATCCCTGAAAACAACTGAAATGCCAAAGTAGTCCTTAAAGAACATGCCTTTAAACCTGGAATTCTATATCCAACCAAACTGAACCAGAGTTTTAGTGAAAGAGGCATTTTTCAGACCTCTGAGTTTATTTTTTTTATGTAATCTCTCTTGAAAAAAAAAATCACTCGAGAATTAACTCCAGCAAATAGAAATGAACCCAATAAAGAGAAAAGAAGGAATCCTAGAAACAGTGGAACTAACCCAAAAAATGCAGCAAATAAAGAAATTTCAAAATAACAGCTGTTTAGCAGATTTTGAAAAGAGTTGGTCCAAGTTAATAAGAATCCAGAGGTTCCAAGATCTTAGAATGTCTATGTTATTTGAAAACCTATAAGGATCATGAAAAATCAGTGATATAAAACCTATATTTTGTAACAGAAAAAAAGAAAAGCAATTACCAGTTCCATGAAAAATGAAAAGCTGGGCTGGAGAGATGGCTTAGGAATTAAGACTGTGCTTCACAAGCAGAAGGTCCTGAGTTTGGATCTTCAGGCGGTGGTGGCTTGTACTTCTGTCTCTGGTGGGCAAAGCCTGGGAAATCTCAGAGTGAAGCAAAAAGGAACTAGAAGCAATCCAGGATGATTCCCGAAGTCACCATTGGTCCTCCACAGGTTCACGCAGTGTCCTCTGACACACACACACACACACACACACACACACACACACACACACATACACATGCATACGCATGCATGCACACACGCACGCATAAATAAATAAATAAAATTTAAACCCCCCTGAAAAGTTGTATCAGAAAGTGATAGTTCAAATGTGAACCAGTATGTTGTGATTTTGAACAGTTGATGGAGCTCTAACCATGGCCTTTGGGATGCATTTTACATAGTGTTGCAGTTTGCTGCATTTGATGTATAATCATGTAAGTTTCATAACAATTGGTGATTTTGAATTTTTTATGTTTAGTACTTTACATTTTAAACATTTGATAGTTTTTAATGTTTGTATGTATAATTTTGTAAAGAATAGTCAAAATTATCCTCTAACAGTTATTTATTTACTAATTTGTAGTCAGACATCTTTCCCAGCTCAACAATGTCTTATCAGTGTTTCTGTTATCTCTAGATGGTGTCCCATGTTGCCGACATTGGGTCTCATATAGCCATGGCCAAATCATAGTACTAGAATTGTAAATAATGTAGTTTTTCATTGATCTCTAAAAGTCGATATTTGTGGGTAAATGCAATCATTGGCAAATGTGGAAATGGCAGTTAAGATCCTAAACTTTTTAGGATCTCTTTTTTATTCTTCAAATTAAGGTATCAGTTAAACACTTTCTCACTATTAATGTGAAGTGTTTTAAGTGAAATTCACTTATGTTTTTTAGTTTCAGTTATTTTAGTTTTTATTTAATTTATGTAAAAATTTTAGCTTTAATTACTTTATATAGTGTGAACTTTCAAACTTTTTAAAATTTAGTTTTGCTTAAATTAAGAAAAAAATGATTTAGACCATAAATTATAATCCTAAGGAAATAAAGTAAAAATAAAGTCACCATTTGGCTAGGATAGTACATTAAACTTGTATCCCTAGGGCTGAGACAGCTTTGCTTTGGAATAGTTCCTTCCAGATGCCAGTGAAATCTTTATACTGACTAGACAACATGAGTCAGTTTTCTTGGTAGGAGTGCCAGACTTCCCAGCTCATTGAATTAGGTGTACTAAAAGAACATTATCATGGCATAAATTTAGGCTGATTTTGCATATGTTATAAATTGACTACTAAGGAAAAGTAGGTCAAAGACCAACAATATGCAAGATATTCCACACAAGTTAGGGCTGCAGTAGTCATAATCAGACTTTGCATGACCTGCACAATGGCTGATATGTCAATGACCCCCCAAAGTCTAGCATGGATCACAGGGGAGAAGGCTCCAGGCAGTAGGATCCTTAAGAGGCAAGGGATTAACAGTCATAATTGAGTTCCCGTATTAATAGAGAGCCTAAGAAAGGGTTCCAGGCTATGCTACTGAGTCCTTATCCCTCACTAGGGTGTAGGACTCTGAGGGAGATTTGGCATCACACAAAAGAATGCTCCAGGGGATGGGAGAAGGGGAGGGGGGGATGAAAGGAAGGGGAAAAGAGAGGGAGAGTGCAAGGGGGGATGGGGAGGGGAAGAGGGAGGGAGAGGACAAGGGGTACCTATTGAGCTTGTATGACTGCGTGGGGGTCGGGGGGGGGCAATAAAATGGGAGAAATGTGGGGGGAAAAACTGCCCAAAGCAAAAAAAAAGGATTTCTGTTTATCATTTTAATTAGAACATCTTATGAAAGTCAAATGCATTCTGTGAGTCTTGCAGTTCTGTTTATTACATAAGCTGTACAACAATATGAGAACCATCACCCTAAACTGTAATTTTTTAATCAATCAATTGATAGTGGCATGGTTTTATTGACTTGAAACTTTATTGACTGTACCATTTCCCACCACTTTAAATACATTCATTTTTATACTTCTACGACTGAGCTGTATTTACATAACATCTACTACTTTTTAGGTCTGCAAATTGTCCATTGTAATGATTTAATTGGCATTAATTTTTATGTTGATGTTTTATGCCTAGCTGATATTAGGTAACTAAATGTTGAAATGCTCTTGTGTAGAATATTCATAATTCAACCTTTTGAGAAATATTGTTTTATAAGATAAGCTGATTATATTTTCAGAATTTTCTTAATAATGAGAAGTCAACTATGTATATATAGCATTTTCAATTTATCACAAATAAAAAAATAGAGCCTTTTATGTTCAAATTCATTGTTGGGCTAGTAAATTTTGGATCTTAATCTAAGAGAATTCTAGGGAAACTTTTTTAATCATTAACTTGATTTGTATAGAGTTCAGTATTTTTTAACATAAAGCCATTAAAACATTAGTAAATATTTTAATAATAGAGATAAAAGTTAATATTAGTTTAGCGTATTTGTGGATTAAAAAGATTTTAAAGTTACTTCTCTGTTAGAGAGAAAAGATTCATTCTTTTATTGTTATATGATATGTGTATTTTTTCCCATATGTTTGCTTAGATATTTTTATATAAACATCTCCATAAGAACCTAGCTGTGTATTGATGTGGTGTAAGTGTCTGTTCTGTAATAATTTGGAATGTAAAATTCTAAATATTCTACACCTGGAATGCACTGAATTCTTTTGGGTAATTGTTGACTTTTACAAACAGCTTTTTTGTGCTTAAAAATCAGAGAATAGTGTATTGAAAGCCTGTGCTTTTCTAACATGTGGATTCAATTTGCATTTTAAGCAGAGTGTGGAAGTCATTACTCTGACATCTGAAACTGAGGTAGCAATAAAAAATTATCGCTAACGGGACAGCAGACACAATTTATTTTGTGTTTATTACTGGGTGGCCTTCTTGAGACTTTCCTGAGCTTAATTGAATCCAGATATTAGAAAATTAAATTATTTAAATGTCATTAAATTATGACATGTATTTTTTTGATTAATTTAAGGTGACTTGTCCTTACAGCATTGATATAAATTAATGTTTAAGATTACTAAGATTTATGGGATACATGTACGAACATATTTGTGCACATATAGTGATTGTTTATATATAAACAGATAAAAGAATAAAAATAGTCATCTGAAAATACTAAGTATCTTAATAATTACAGTTGATATTTCTAAACTAGAGAATGATAGAAAAGGACTTCATATTATATTCTATGTGTGGCTTTAGTAATATGTAAGATGAGATGAAAATTTCCCTAATTTCTGATTCTTTGAATATGTATACACAACATATAATCACAATGTTTCAAACTCATCAATAAAAGCATTAATTTCTAAGAGCGAAACTACTTAATGGGCAGTGTCTCATAATTTAGGAATTTTTTTGCACTCCCCAGATGTGAATGTGCCCCTATTGAACATATTAATTGCTGTGGAAACAAGGATGAGTTGAGGAATTCAAGGTTTAATGAGATATAGCTACTAGTAAAGATACTTCAATGTAATAAAATAAATATATTTTAGGAATATGGAGAAAGGATACAACTGCTACTAGAATGTGTTTTCTGAGGTGGCTACAGTTATAACCCGAGTAGAAATTTTCCAGGTAGACAGATAGATAGAACAATGAGATTTCCTATCGGAAATGTCTTTTGTTTGGTATTTTATTTATTTACTTTATTCTTTGAAAGTATCCCACATATATTTTATGACTTTTGGTCAGTTCCAGTTGATCTCCCTTCTGCTATTAAAACCTTTCCATCTCAACAAGTTCCAGCCTATTTATTCTCTTTTCGGTATGTTGAACTCACTGTTTACGTGAGCAAGACTAGTGTTAACTAGTGGCTTTGTGTCTTAGTAGTTTTTTCTTTATCAATTTAAAACTTTATTTTTCATGATACAAATCTCTATATTGTTTGTTCATTTATTTTTCAATCAGCTGTGGCTCGATCATTTATCAGTGGTATCCTGTCTTATATATTGATAGGCTCAAGCCTAGGAATTGGCAAAAGTTTGTTTTTTTTGGGGGGGGGCAGACAATGATTTGTTGGTTGTGTGGTATTTTATCTTTAATTTCTGTGGTGGCTGTTTATTTTGCCAGTGTAGGACAAAAATAGTCCCAGACGCCATGCAGAACACGAACATGCTTCTGTTCCAGTCACACTGGGTTGATTGGTACTGAAATTGAAAATTTGTCAAAAATTTTTACATGCCTAGAAATACTTTGTATTTTAAAAAGAGTCTGTCTTAGTATCTAGGGCTGTTACAAGTGGCCTAAACATCAGACATTTATTTTTTCTAAGTTCTGCAGGCTGCAACCTGAAAGCAAAATGGTGGCAGGAACTTGCTGTCTTTGCAGTCTCTAGGGGAAGGATGTCTTTCCTGGTCTTGAGGCCATTGACTCCTTGCAGTCCTGGGTGCTCTTTTTTTGTTCCTGTCTCTAGTCTGTTGGTATTATTACACTGCTGCCTCCTCCACTTCCTTTTTAGTGCTCATCTTAATGCAGTATGGTCTTAACTTGATTGTGTCTTCAAAGATCCTGATTCCAAATAAGTTGACATTGATGTGCCAGGGACGTACTATGTTTTGCAGGTACACTGTTCAGCCCAATATCCAATTCTTTTACAAGTTGCAAATGTTATTAGCTTCTGGGCACTGCAGAACAGGGAATGGGGTCATTTGGACATTCTTTTTCTGACCCCTGATCTAGCAAGAGTTGACTTTTTATTATTCTTTGACTAAATTCATACGTTTATTTGGAAACGGGGTGTGAGCTAACATTTTTTGAATCCTTACTATCTGGAGATATTTCACTGGGTGTTTTAACACTTTCATCTTATTTAATCAGTGGTGGCTCATGAATCCCACTGAAATATCACTGGATTTCTACTTTTAGGAAAAGCTAGGAAACGGTAGATCTAAGGTTGGAATCTACACTTAGAATTCCTTTCTTCTGTGTCTGTAGTTTCTGTTTATACTTATTTCACATTACTTTAGTTTTCCACTAGGATGATTTCACATCCTCAGTGTTTCAAGTGCTCATTGTATTTGCTTTGACATAATTTGCATAAACAGAAGCAAATTAGGCAGCTTAAAGCAAACTGGAATTGGGAGAAGGTCATTTAGGATTATAAAGAATTATAGAATTGATAGCAAGTGCTCATCCAGTCTCAAGAGAGAGTTGCTAAGGGTGCTCCGGGAGCCCAGTAGTAGGACCCGGCATGTGGCATCATCACTCAAGTGTCTGGGCTCATCTCCTCCTCCTCTCGCTGTGTTTTCAATCTCAGATTTTTATCTGTGTAAGGGATACACACACACACACACACACACACACACACACACACACACACAGAGCCACTTATCATTTGGTATGTGTTGTTGTTTCTTGATCATGTACTTGTGACAAAGACAGATCGACAGAATGTTATGGAATGAGATTAGAAAGATAGAGAAAAGACTGAGGACATTGATTTTAGATCATGGTAAAGAGTTTAGATTTTAAATATAATAGAAAACCATTAGAGATTAGAAAAGCAAAAAAAAGGGATATAATTTGTATATTAAAACAGCTACTGTAGCTAATAAGGGAGGCAGTAGTTGTAAGGAGCATAAACATTAGTTGTCTTGGAGGCTGTTGGTCCAACTATTTGGAGGCTGTTGCTGTGAATTATAAGAGGTCCAGAAATTCATATATAAATATTTTATAGATTAATTTAATTGAATATCATAGTTTATTAAATTAGTGTTCACTGATTTGTAAATTTTTTTCCAACTTTTATTATTTTAAGAAAATAACATTTGAAATCATTCCATATCTTTTCTATTTGTTATTTCACCCACCCTTTCTTGGTTGTTTTCAACAATGTTATCACAAAACAATAGTGTATTGATGTCTGCAATAGAGTATACTTCAGGAAAGTTTTGATGGTGACAGTGAAAAACATGTTAGAATTATGTCCTTGTTAATATAGTTACCCTGAATTTTACCCCAGTATACGGTTGTGACTAGAAAACAAAGGGTTAATGATAATGAGTATAAAATTAGCCACTCATAATCTGGGTAATGCCTTTGGTAGGTCATCCACTTTAGGTGTTGTGGTGCAACAAGGATCAAGAACTTTGTTCTTGTGCAGTTCAGCCATTTTACTTTATTTCATCAAATCTAGTTCTTAAATTTAATAGAAAATGATTTTCTAATTTTAAAGTACAAGCCAAATACAGTGTTAATACATAGACTCAATAAAAACATTTATCACTCCGGAAAATAAATATATCTTTATGTGTAGTTTTTTCAAACTTAATTTTTATAACTATTTCTTTTGAAATCTGGATTATTTTACCTGTGTATATGAATGTCTCTTTCTATATACATAGTGTCATTAAAGTATATATATATCTACATTTTTACATATTTTACAATCTTTTATTAACATTACTATTATTCACCTTTGTGTTAAAATGATAGTTTAAAAATGACTAATGAAAATGATCGTGAAAAAGTTCTTATAGTATATTCTGCTTTTTTTGAAAAAAAGAAATTTGGGCTTTGCTGAGTGTATAGATTTTTGAAATGCTCAGCATTTTGTCTTCATGTAGCACCCTGATTATATAAAGACTATACTTTCAGGGATCATTTCTATAGTTCGTTACTAGAGAAGTTTCTCTGACTGGGTAGAGCCCCAAAAGCCACGAGGAAGAGACGCAGCGTTCTCTCCTGAGTGTGAAGCCAGCTTTAGGTGTTGCTTTGCTGATTTTATATATATATATATATATATATATATATATATATATGTATGTATGTATGTATGTGTGTGTATATGTGTGTGCGCGCATGTGCATGCATTTGTAGAAAGGGATTTATCTCACAGTCTTTCTGTAAATTTCAAAGAAAGGCCAGACATGGGCTAAAACTCAGCCATTTTAAGAGAAAATAAATATCAGTATTAACACACCTAGCATAGGGTACACAGTCTGTACAAAAAGTTCTTTAGTTTTTTGATGAAACTATGTATCACAATAAATTGGTAACAACAGACATCTATCCAAAAAAAAAAAGAGGGAGATTCATACACTGTATATTAGGATTCAATGCTTAGAAAGCATTTTCATTGTTAAAAATTGCTAACAAAGTTCCCATGAGGTATATGGGCTTTGTACATTGGAAGGCTTAGAAGGAAGTGTTGCATTTAGAAAAGGCTGATTTTAATTAGTAAGTAGGCATATGTACTGTGTTTATAAAATTTATGTTTGGATTCCAAATTCCTGTTAGAATAATTTATGATGTAAATAAAAATCAGCAGCAGAGGGAGATTATTATAGAAAATGGTGAAAAATTGTGGAATTAGGAGGAATGATTAAAGATTGGAATGTATTACATCCTTTTCAAGTCTGCACATGGAAATGTAGATTACAAAAAAAGGCTGAGCTCTTTTATCATGTATTTATTAACACCCAAGTCTTGTAGAAAGCAGTATCAATTGTCTTCTATATATTTTGTTCACATCTTAAAATCTTAATCTTTCCTGTGACTTGAGATAAAGTAACAAGTTGTGAAGCATCATTTATGTGTAGTGAGGCATTTGAGTTTGGTGTCTGTGGATACTGTTCAACATTGAGGACAGTTAGTGTGAATTAATCAGGTGAAATGCCACATTTGGAAGTCTACTTTAAGTAGCATTGACTGTCCATTCTTAGGGACTCCCTGGTGCCCGCTGCACAGCCTTCACTCTGGCTCATCAAGATTAATGGTCCTCGGATTTGTACCTTCTTTTTTTAAAAAATATCTGGAACTTAACTTTCTCTCCCTGTGAACTTCTGTGTTTCTTGTCTCTATTTCCTTCTCTCATATTTTTTTTTTAAATTTTTTTTATTTATTCAATTGTGCGTGTGTGTGTATGTATGTGTGTGCATGTGTGTGTGTGTGTGTGTGTGTGTGTGTGTAGAACCACGGACGAATTCGGGAACCACCATGGACGCCTCCACTTCCTCCGCCCCGGGATTCACAGGCTCCGCCCTACCAGGGCCAGAAACGCAGGCCGCCCCCGCTTCTGCCTGGCGTCTATACATGGGATCTGGGATCCGAACTCAGGACCTTCTGCCTGCAAGGCAGAGGCTTAACCCCTGAGCCACCTCTCCAGCCCCCCTTCTCTCATATTTTGTATGAGATTAATATCATTAAAAGCATGAAAGTATCACTTAAGACAGTTGAACCAGTTTTCTCTCTGCTTTTTTTGTCAGCTGTTGTAGAGGAATATAGACTACAGTATCATATGTGTGTTTTGAAGCTATGTTAATTAACTTTCCAGAACTTTAACTAAAATTGAGAAAGCAAACTTAAGGAAGAAAGGACTTATTTTGGCTGATAGTCTTTTAGTAAGACATTGTATCTTGATGCTGGAAATGTATGGCGGAGATTGTGTAAAAAAAAATAGAGAAAATGAAACTTTTAAAGTTGTGCCCACTGTGACCTAGTTCTTTAAGCTAGGTCTCACCTGCTGAAGTTTTTTCCACCTCTCAGAAGCATATCACAAAAGATGTAGCACGTGGGTCTGCTGGGACACTATTTATTTGAGCCATAATGAAAATTCTATTTTTCAGTATAACAATATTGTTTGTTCTGTCCTTGTGATAAATTGGTCCCTCCATTATTGTGAAATGACTTTATTTCTGTGATTATGTGCTTATATCAAAAAGTAAAGGCTTGGGCTGGAGAAGTGGCTTAGGGTTTAAGCCTCCGCCTTGTGGGCGGAAGGTCCTGAGTTTGGATCCCAGATCCCACGTATAGACGCCAGGTGGAAACGGGGGCGGCCTGCGCTTCTGGTCCTGGTAGGGCGGAGCCTGTGAATCCCGGGGCAGAAGGAGGTGGAGGCATCCATGGTGGTTCTCGAATTCGTCCATGGTTCTACACACACACAGACACACAGACACACACACACACAGACACACACACACACACACACACACACATGCACACATACATATGCACACACGCACAATTGAATAAAAAAATTGTAAAAAAAAAAAAAGTAAAGGCTTACGGGAACACAGGAAAGGGTTCTGGGAAATGCCACTGGGTCCTTGCATCTCATCGGAGAGGAGGACCCAGAGGAGAGTTTGGCATGCACATTAAAGGATGCTCTGGGGATGGGAGGGGGAGGCACTGGGGGATGGGGAGGAAAAGGGGAGGGGAGGGGGGCAAAGGGGGTAGGGGTTTGGAGGGAGGGGGGGACCGGTGTACCTGTTAAGTTTATATGAGTGGAAATAAAAAAAAAAAAAGAAAAAGTAAAGGACTTGGGGTAATTATTTCTGATTTATTTATTTAGACTAGTGTAGTAGTTAACTTTGGTGGGATAACAGCCCAAGATAGCTGTTAGAAAGGGCTGAGGGAGAAACATTCACATCAGCTCACACTTCAGAAGATTCGAGTTCTTCCTGGTGGGAACAGCACGGCAGCCTGAGCTTGATGCCAGCCCTGGTCATGTGGCACAAGCAGGAAGCACAGCGCCCAGGCTGGAGTTAGGGTGGTGCAACTTCAAAGACTGCCTCCAGGACTTCTGTACCTACCGCCAAGGGCTGGGGACCAAGTGCTGAGAGCATGAACCCGGGAGCGGCATTTCTCATCCACACTGTACAGCCGCTGTCTTTGTAAGAAGAGGATGGATGATCCAAGTAAAATTGCCATTTCCTAGAACATGGGTTGGAAGTAGCAGAGAAGGAACATAGGATATTTTGCATACATTTATACATTATGCCAAGTTTGTAGACTTTAAAAATATGTTTTCCATTTTTTTTGTGTGTGTATATGAAGGGCATGTGTACCTGTATGTATGAATGTTCATATGTGTCTATGCAGGTACGTATGTGTGTGTGTGTGTGTGTGTGTGTGTGTGTCCTGCAGTTTTGTGTGTGTGCCCTTTAGTGTGTGTACATGTGTGCGTGTGCGTGCGTGTGCGTGTGTGTGTGTGTGTGTGTGTTTGTGTGTGTGTATGTGTGTGTGCATTTGCATTTACTGTGATTGCTCTTAGGCCTTATTTACTGAGCCTGGGTCTCTGTTAAACCCAGTGCTCACCCGGCAGGGAATCTCTAGAGATTTCTAGTCTCTAGTTTTTTCAGACTAGAGTTGCAGGCAGGCAGCTGCCACATCTACCTACTTTTTTTTTTTTTTATTAAAAATTTAATTATACATTTTAAAATTTTTTACCAGTTCCCTCCCTCCCCCCTCCTCCCCCTCCCCTTCCCCCAGTGCCTCCCCCCCAATTCCCAGAGAGTCCTTTATTGTGTACGCCTAGCTCTCCACTGGGTCCTCCTCTCCGATGACATATAAGGACCCAGTGGCATTTCCATAAGCCCTTTCTCTTGTTCCCTTTAAGCATAAGATCACTACTATGGCTGTCAATCCCTTGCCTCCAGGGGTCTCGGTGCCCTTAACAGATGCTAGACTTTATGAGGGCAACAGTGCGCTGGACATTGCGCAGGGCATGCAAAGTCCCATTATAATTGCTTTGGCCCCAACTATTGTTGAGAATCTTGCAAATCGTTGCTCCTCCCTTCCTTTTGCTCTTAAAATCTTACCGCCCCCTCTTCCGCAAATGTCCCTGAGCTCCAGGATGGGGAGAGATTAGGCTGTCCTAGTTCTGTGTGATTGATATAGAGTCTCTGAAGTTCTGGATTGTGGTTTGTTGATTTTCTTTTGCAGTTTTGCTGCTCCTGCAATTCCCTTCACTCCATTCTGCTGGGCACTGTATGTCACCCTCCTGGCCAGAGACAAAAAGCTGTTAAACTGGAGTCTTGTTGTAATAGCACATTCAAGGGTAGCACATCTACCCACTTTTTATGTGCAGCATGGAGATTTGAACGCTGATACTTTTGCTTGGCCGGCAAGTGTTTCAGCTGATGAGGCATCTTTTCAGCCCTATTTTAAAAGCATTTTATATGACAAATCAGATATCAAGTTTATTCTTTATTTACCCTTTCAAACTGTAAGGTGAGCAAATCCAATTATTCTGACAGTGAATATTATTTCCCATTAAGTGGTGAGAAAATTGGAGCTATATGTAACTTGTTAGTCAACACTTGTTTGAGACCGAATTGAAATACAACTCTAAATCTTAGTGTTCATATGTTTGTTTTAATCTTTATGACTCTACCTGTAAGAAGATAGCATTGTGGGGGAAGCATGATTTTCTTTTGTTATGTTTGATTATGTTAAAGGAAGAAAAGCAGAACATAACATGTTACAGGATTACATCATGTCACATCAGATAGAACATGACAGAACATGTACTTTGAAAAGTACACTCTTCCTCAGAGCCAGATGACTGCTCTCAATTTGGAAAGGAACCATCTGCTTATCATTTAAATTCTTGGAGAACTTACGAGCCCACATTTCTAAACAGAAGTAACATTCTTCATAACCTAAAACCGCCGCTGAGATCCATGGTCTCCTCAAGTAGTGCATGTTCCCTGTCTACTGAAAGAAAACAGACTTTGACATTTATCATGTCTAAAAGGAACGAGTTGATTTCATTAACATGAAAGGCTAGCAGATTATATTTGCAGCCTTTGAAACTGCTGTAATACAGTTGGGGCATATTTATTCACACTTTGGTTAACCACATACACTCAAAACAAACACTATATGAGTACCCAGTTGACTTAGCCCAAATAACTGCTTATTCATTAATTTGTACATGTTATATTCATGAGCTGTTACTGTTTCTTTGGTATAGTTGACAGAAAAATATTGAGGAATGTAATATGAGCTATAGTATGATGAGAATTTATGGTAATTGTTATGTTTGAGTAAGTGATGATTAGTTATTGAGGGAAGAAAATATAGGTATGATCCTTGTAAATGGTCACTTGAAATACAAAAACAGTGGTTTTTATATATAGGTTTATCTTGAATTGGTACAACTTTATTCATTTAAACTGGGGGTAAAGATAGACTAATTTGCAAGTGAAGGTAAGATTGTTGATGCTTCTTTGCTAATTTGTTAATTTTTATGTGTATTATTTGTTTTTCCTGATTACAAGTTCAATATATACCAATGCTCAGTCTCCTTCACAGGACTGATGAGTGAATTTGGACTTCTCAAGTAGCCATCCTTTGGTGACTGAAGTTTCCTGGGCATGATGACTTCAGGGCAGTTTGACTTAACTCGTGCCTGTCAGAGGAGAATGTCTGGAGAAAGTGGGCAAAACCACTTAGAAGTCACTTCGTTTGCTTTCTGATAACTTAAGTGAGGCCATATCACTTTTCTGCCCCACTCTGTTTACCAGGGAGCTTAGGGGCTCCAGGTGCAGGAGGAGGAAATACATGCAGGGGAGAGGCGCGTGCAGGCTGTGTATCACTGTGGATGGACGGTGTAATTAGCCATGATACATTTTCTCCACTTACTTCCCCGACCTATTTACATATCTTTACTTAAATCAGAATATTATTTTCTCTAGTATTTTCTTTATGGTGTTCAGCACTTAAATTTTGTGCATGATTTGAGCTTGTCCCTAAGGATTGATATATTGGGATCTTAGTGCAAGTTTACGTGTTTTTAAAAATTTTATCTTTCAATCCTGTAAAAATTCATAAGTTTAGTGTATGTTTAGCTGATTTTCTTCAGTAGTATTAAGTTAATTTAATGGGTGACAATAGGTTTTTTTCTTTCTTTCCAACCAGAGGAAATGGACTGGAGAGAGGGATCAGGGGTTAACCTCTGCTTCACAAGCATTAGGTCCTAAGTTCAAATCACAGATCTTATGTAAAAAACATCAGGTGGAAATGGAGGTGGCCTATACTTCTGGCCCTGGAAGGCAAATCCTGGGAAACTCCACAGCAGAGCAGAAAGAAGGTAGTGAAATCCAGGGTGATTCCCCAAGTCACACAGTGCCCTCTTACACACACACACACACACACACACACACACACCCCAGAGGAACAGAAGCAATTGAATTTCTAAATGCAAAGTTATGATAGAGAAAAGTGATTCAGGGTTGAATATTGATACTGTATTTTATAACCTCCCAAAAATTAAGAATTGATTTTTTAAAATTAATTTCTTAGGATTTTTCTGTGTACATAATCATGTCTTCCATGATTTTGGAATATTTTACTGCTTTTTGATGTGTTCTCTGTCTTCATGTCTACTTTACTGAGTAGGGCATTACAAGACAACATTAAATAGAATAGATGAAAAAAATGCTATCCTGACCTCCTCCTTTTTTTTGTTTTTGCATATAGTCTTTATGTCTCCTTTTAGCTGTAGATTTTTTTCATGGTTGTCCTTCATCAGGTTAGGGGAACATTTTCAAAGGTAAAATACTATTTTATTAGAGACCCAAAAAAGAAAACCAGATTGTTAAAGAGAAAGTATTTATAGAAATAATGACTGATTATTTCATGGAAAAGACACTTAACAGTCCCCAAGTATGATATATTCAAAGAAAAAAAAAAACATATCCAGACAGGCATTTTAAGAATTCTAGACTCCAGATATAGAGAAACAGTCAAAGTGTTCAGAAAACATACACATGCTCACACATATGACTACATCCTTGCACATGTGTGTGCACAGGCACACAAAATCTATTAAATTACATGTAGTAAAACACTGTATATAGTTAGGCAGATTTTATTTATTTCAAAGTAGACAGTTAAAGGTAGTGCTTTTCTTCTATCACAAATAAAAACCCTGACCCTTGAGTAGTTCTATATGTTGAGAAATAGCCATTCATATTGTTAAATATTCACTATGAAAAGAATATCTTTCCTTACCAAGGATAAGAAAAAATAAGGTCTTTAATTCCAGTTCAGCTTGCCATCTGCTTTTTAAATAAAATATTTTTGGTACACTACCATGCCCATTTGTTTACCAGTTCTCTATAGCTCTTTTAAACTACAACTTTTAGGTTGTCAGAGTTAATTGTCCATTTTTGAGAACACCTAGCATCTCCAGGGAAATGGGCCTTTGAGCGTGCCTGTGAGAAACTTGAGTTTGGAAGACTTACACTCTCTGGCACAATTCCCTGGCTGGAATTATTTTTTATTTATTTATTTATTTTTTTACTCAATCATACAAGCTCAATAGGTACTTGGTCCTCTCCCTCCCACCACCTCTCCTCAATCCCCCATTGCACTCTCCCCCCTTCCCTCCCCTTTTCCCAGTGCCTCCCTCTTATCCCCTCCCATCCCCTGGAGCATTCCTCTGTTTGAATGCCAAACCTCCCTCTGAGTCCCCTATCCTAGTGAGGTGTAAGGACTCAGTGGAATAGCCTAGAGCCCTTTCTTGGGCTCCTTTTTAGTATGGGAACACTATTATGACTGTTAATCCCTCTAAGGGTCCTACTGCCTGTGATCCATGCTAAACTTTGGGGGAGTTGTTGACATGTGAGTCATTGTGCAGGTCATGCAAAATCTGATTGTGTGTGGAGTATTTTGTATATCATCGGTCCTCCCCATCTTTAGGCTCTTTACAATCTTGTCACCCCCTCTTCCGCAAGTTTCCCTAAGCTTTAGGATGGGGAGAGATTTGGGGTCTGGTTCCAGGTGATTAATGTAGGGTCTTCGGTGTTCTGAATTATGGTTTGTTGTTGTTTTCAGTTTTGCTGTTCCCGCACTGCCCTTGGCTCCATCCTGATTGGTATTGGAGGTCACCTCCTAACCAAAGATAAAAGGCTGTTTAAATGAAGATCTTAATATAAGAGGAGACTCAAAGGTAGATGGTATAGGATTAGGGCACAGCAGGGGGAGGGTGTCAGTGTCCCATTTGCAGGATGGTTATCATCTATCTGCCTGGCTGGGAATTCCTGATTGAATACACAGAAAAAGGAAAGAGCAGTGGTGATCACACATTGCTTTCTGCTTCTTGACCATGTATGCGGTATAAACAGCTGCTTCAGGCTCCTGTCTCCTGACTTTCTCATCATGATGGATTATACCCTTAAACTCTAGGTCTAAATAAAACCTTTCTGTCTTTAAGTTGTTTTTATAAAGGTATTTTATTGCAGCAACAGTGTCGTTACTGAGAAGTGGTAAACTTCTCAGCCATGATAAACTTGTGATTCTTGATGTAGTTAGAACTGTTTTGTGGAAGAGTTTGGTACTTTGGGATATAGAAGCTCTAGCATATTGGAAACAGTTTAATGAGACATCTGGTGGGATCTTTTAAGACAGTAATGTTGAGAGAAATGTGGAAAGTAGAGGCCTGCTCATGAGGTTTCAGAGGAAACAAAGATTTCTTAGGAGCTAGGCTAAGGGCCATTTGTATGACATTTTGAAGAAGAAACTAACTTCATTCTGCCCATGTCCTGAGAACCTGAGTGAAGCTGAATGTAAAGATACTGTCTAATTTGCTCAGCAGAGGAAATTTCAAGACAGGAAAACATTCAAGCTAGTGTTGAAGAAGCATCTGTGATTGTTAAAGCTCTCACCGCCATTGATGAGAAACCACCTGTGATATATTTGAACAATAGAAACCCAATTCTCCATGGTGTAGTCTTGTAAAGATGCAAATTCATGTAAAGGAGGAAAACCTAGGCCAAGAGGATTTTCTGCTGTTCCAGAATCACTGACTAGACAGTGTTTCCCCAAAGTGAGCTCACAGCCACTGATATCTACATTCCAAAGGGTGCAGGCTACCTCTGGAGCTGGAAGCAGAACTTAACAGTGTCATCCACTTAGTACTGATTTTGCAGGAATAAAAGACTCAAGATTGGACTAAGAGAGATGGCTCAGGGGTTAAGACTCTGCCTCCCAAACAGTAGGTCCTGAATTCAGATCCCAGGTCCCATGTAAAAATACCAATAGTGGCTTGCACCTTCTGCCCTGGTGGGTGGAGCCTGGGGGTAGAAGTGATCTGATTGCCAAAATCACCCTTGGTCCTCAACAGGTCACATAGTGCCCTCTGGAAGCCTCCCCCCCCAAAAAAAAGACTCAAGGTAGAGGGGGCCATTGAGTTTTGTTATGTGGTTTCAGAGAGCAGCGGTGGTCAGGCAATGTGTGGCAGGGTTAAGTCTCAAAAAGAGACCCCGAGAGACATTATGCACAGTAGAGAAGGGGAATCCCGAGCTGCAGTGGAGACTCCCGGATAGTGTAGATGCCAGGGTTTTCCATCACAGCAACTAAAGGCAGCAAAGACATGGGTAAGCCACTGTCATTATCTACAGTATTTTTATTTGTTTTGTATACCTATTTTTATATTTTTTATGACCAATAACTTAGCAGAGAAAATTTTTAACTTTATTTGTAATCGTGGTTTTGTTTTCTAATACTTGTCATTCATGTTTACTTAAAAATCCTTACATCTAAAATGCTCCAAAATTGAAATCATTTTGAGAACCAACATGACACTATAAGCTAAAAATTTCATACCCAGGTTCATGTGATTAGTTGTCATTAAAACACAGCACATAAAAAATAGTGCATAAAATTATTTTCAGATTACAGACCACTCCCCAAATTTGTACTGGATATACTCAGTATTAAATGCATGCATTCAGATGCTCAAATCTCCAAATTCTTCTGGTTCTAAAAATTTTGGGTATGGGCTATAACCCACAGTCTGTTTCTCTTATTTGTTTGCTTGTCTGACTACAGTAACAGTCATAGGTGATGTCGTGTCCTCTGGTGTCAATAGCTCCTGTGCAGGCCTTGTGTAGCTGGTCTAGCTCTGGTGTAGGCCTGAGAATTAGATATTTGTCAGCTCCTATCAGACCCCCGGTGCATCTTCTGGTAGGCTTTGGTATTCCGTTCTATGGGCCTTTATGGGAGCCAGTGTGTTACACCGCTTAGGTGTGTCGTATTTAGACCCTTATCGTGAGGGTTTGGCAGTTGTCTGGAGCTCTCCTTTGGCCAGGTCCTGAAATTTCTGTCCTCAGCCTCTGATCTCTGTCCTCTACCTTCAGCATTGCCCTTGTACCTGCTCTGACTCCTCTTCATTTATTCATCAGCTTCTTTTCAGCTGTCAGTTAGTAGCTGCTGTTTAGGCCTGAGCTGTCACCGCTTTCTGGTACCTCTGCTGTCCCTGTGGCTCTGTTGTCCCAGCTGCTTGCTTGTTCTGCTACCTGCTCAGTCCTCAGTATTGAAAGGAGGCGCAGCTAATTCCTCAGTGAGGTGACCAGCCTGCCTGTGCGATCGGAGGAGGTATATTTGCAGCAGCCACAGCTAATCTGCCATACAAAGTACTAATCAATCATAGTATTGCCCTTTTAGCATGGGTCGTGCTGGCCCTTCTGTTAGGCTACCAGGGGAAGTTCTTCTTTGGCCTAAGTGGAAATTCTTCAGGGTCATTGAGAGTTCTCTACGGCTTGTTGTGGCAAAAAGTCCAGTACACACTTTTCCGAACACTCCTGAGTCTCTGCTCTTTGGATCTCCAGCAATCAGTTCAAAGCGGCTGGTGCCCACATTGGGACAGCCCCAGCTGGCTGTTTGATTGACAGTCCTCTTTGGTTCCAAGCAGTCAGCTAAGGCAGCAAGAGAGAGAGCAACAGTTGCCACTTAGGGAGCCAGATTTTCTTCTTCCCCTGTCTTTGCCTGTTTGCAGGAAACTGAACATCAAAAGGAGCACTTTCCCTAAGGCCTTAAGTAGCTTGTCATTAGCACTAATTGTGATGTTACAGCACTTGAGGAAGTTCAGCATCTACTCAGCATTGCAGGAGCAGGTGGGCCTATTGTCTTTCTCATGTATGTTACTTTTGTAATTTTTAAAGAGAACCTGTCAGGAACATCTGATAATGGTGAGGTAAAGAGTTTAAGTCATTTCTCCATAGTAATCCATGTATGTAAACTAAAGTGCTAGAAATGGGGGAATCACAGTGGAAGATTGGCAAGAACTTACCTCTCTTTCTAAATAGCTTTTCTCTTGTCTATTGTCCCAGTTGTCCATGATCAGCTACAGTCCAAAAATACTAAGTGGAAAAATACAGCTAATTTATATTTAGCACTCTTACCATCATTTCAGTTTTTATTATTTATTCTGTATTTATTATTGTTTTTACATCTTACTATGCCTAATTTATGCATTAAACTTTTCTGTATGTGCAAGCAACAGCATGAATGGTATGGGACCACCAGTTAGTTTATGACTGATTAAATTTAAGTCCTGTTCTGGAGGAAGAAACCCATGTTGGCCACTATAATAGTTACTCTTAACTGTTGCTGCGAGAGAGATTTCAAAGTCAACCAACTTAAGGGAGAAAGGGAGATTTATTCAGTTTACAGGTCCAGAGGGGAGAAAGTCTTTCATGGCAGAGGTGACATGGCTGGTGGCTGAAGCTGGAGGTAGCTAAGTCATTGTAAACATCCTGGAGGTCTCTTCTTAATCTTCTGTTCTATGGTTCCTTTTGTATGGTCTGCTACTGGGAGGTTCCAATCAGATCTAGGGCTGGTCTCTGTCTTGTAAATGTATTGATCCAGATAATCTTTTCAGGTAGTCTGACAGCTGATCTTAGTTAATGCAGGTGTGGCCAAGTTGACACCCAGGATTAAGTATCTCAGCCAGTAAGCTTGGCTGAGAGCTTTCCACTGGGGAGGGGTCGAGCTCAGAGGAGAATGTGCAACTTTGCCTTGTTAAGTGGTCATGGCAGCACACTACCTTCCAAACACTAGTCTTTAAGCAAATAGAAAAATGCAGCTCTCAGCCTGTATTCATGAAGCCTTCTCTCAATTGAAATTAGTCAATAAAGAGAACCTCACTTGATCTCAGAGTAGAAAGTGAGTGACTGAGGAACATTCAAACATCCAAACATCCAAAGTATCCTGTCCCTGTCAAAACTCATGGTACACCACAGATGGCGGGGCAGAAAAAAGGTGAGAATCAGATCAGGGGAAGAGGCACTACAGACAGCACATTCTAGATATAAAACCAGCACACTTATGAATATATTGCAACCAAGCTGGCCTGGACAACCCCTATATAATATTGGACACAATCCATGCACAGTGAACAAGGAAGGCATTCAGGTTGCCACGCCTCCTGAGGACTGACCATTGATGATCAAAGCTGGCCGTAGAAGATGCACCTCATGCATCAGAGTGCACCTCCTGAAATACTGCCTGTGCTGCAGCAGCACATGCAAGAACAGGTCTCCCTTATGGTGCTCCGTGGGACACAGACACGAGACATTGAAATAGGAGGGAAGCTTATTGGAATGACATCTCCTGGTCTACCAGGGGATGACGTGAAGTAATCGGGAAGAGAAGTAACAAAATTCTATTTAAATTTTAAATAATATGAATAAAATGGTATTTAATGTACCTCAGAGGTCCAGTTCAAAGATATGATCATTATTCAGAATTGAGCCATTTCACACTTCTCATACTGCCTTTTTTCCTCCCACTTTACTGCAAAGTTGGTATGAAGTTTAGGATTTTCTTTTCTGAAGATAAAGTCACTGGATTGTGTGTGTGTGTGTGTGTGTGTGCGCGTGCACGTGTGTGGGTGTGCGCGCGCTTGTGGAGGCCCTAGGATGACATGGGGAGTCATCTTGGAATGTTCTACCTCCTTATTGCTTTGCTCTGTAGTTTCATGGACTCAGCCTTCCAGGGCCAGGCTGTTGTTACCATATTGCCAGCTGTTACTGTGTCCACTTGACATTGTTACATAGGATCTGGAGATCTGGACTCAAGTCCTTTTGTTTGCAAGACAAAGGTTTTAACCCTTAAGCCACCTCCCTGGCCAAGTCATTGGGATTTTGATAGGGACTGAATCTATTGATTACTTTGGGCACAGTGTTGATGTGTTAATCCTAAGTCTTCCTCTCTTGAAGCATAGGATGCCTTTACATTTATTTATGCATTCTTTAATTTATTTCAGTGATCTTTTGTTTTGTCAGTGGATGAATTGTCGTACCTCAAAGTTTTTCTTAAGTTTTTCTATTTTTAATGCTTTAGTAAATGAAATTCCTTAAAAATTTCCTTTCTTGATTATTCTTATTGTATAAGACATAATGACTGAAATGTTAAACATATGACATTAGTAACTTGCTTGATTTCTTTTCTATGTTTTACAGCAGACTAGCTTGAATGAATTCAGTGGAAAATAAAATTTAGAACAAGTGTTAATTTTTTAAAACATTATTATTTAGTTTTGCATGTGTATGTGTGTATTAAAAGTCACTGTGTATACCTCTGAAGGGTCAAGGATGACTTCAGGAGTCATCTTGGATTGCTTCTACCTCCTTATTGCTTTGCTGTGGGGTTTCCCAGGCTCTGTCTTCCAGAGCCAGAAGTTCAGGTCACCACCATTTCTACCTGGAGTGTTTTATGTGGGCATCAGTCAGGATCTGAACTCAGGTCCTTCTTCTTGGAAGGCAGAGTCTTAACCCTTGAGCCATCTCTCTGGCACCCAACAAGTGATAACTTGTAAGTTAGAATACAAACACCAAAATTTAACGTTAAATTTATCTGACTGAACTAAACTCAAGCTATCTCTAAGAATTCTAACATCTCAAAATCACTTTTTGAAATGTTTCAGCATGAGTGCTTGATAACATTAAAAGACTGTAGAAATGATGCTTTTGGAGTATAATTTAAATCTCTTTCTGTTTTTCTTTGAAGTTACTAGATAGGATGCAGTATTGCAATTTGTTTTCTCAGTTTTGGAGTGGGATATACAGTTGTATACATATTGTACATTTCAACTTTTTATTTCTCATTTATTCACAGGCCACAGAAACACTATTTAGAATGGGTGTTGCAAGAGGAACCATCTCAACATTAAGAAATGGAGAAGTAAGATGAGAATTTTGATACTTTTTGATGTTAATTTCTGGTTTTCATAGGCTATAATATCAGATGTGGTAGATTCTGTGATGCTTTGTACAGCAGAAAAA
Organism: Typhlomys cinereus; assembly: GCA_023101885.1. Lineage (NCBI taxonomy): Eukaryota > Metazoa > Chordata > Mammalia > Rodentia > Platacanthomyidae > Typhlomys > Typhlomys cinereus. The sequence goes on from JALPQD010000128.1 coordinate 422,177, forward strand.
TTCCTGATGTACATAATATTGAGTTTCCCTAATTTCCCAATTTTTCTTTATATTTTACTGGACCAGATCTTAGTTTGAAATGTACTTCTGGCTCTGTTAAGTTTTGGTTCCTAATTGTTTTACTTTTAGCAGAAAATGATGCATATTAATAACTTGTATGTAGGTATTTTAAGTTAAAACAATCAAGTATCTGTTCATTTTATTCATTTTTTTCATGTTATACAGAACTGACACTTACTTCTTAAGATAAAGGAATTTGAAATGTTGACATTGTTCACAGGCAGAGAGAAAGGAGAACAGAGAGTCAATTCATTTTGTAGATTTTAAGTTTTGATGTTTCTAAATGTTCTTGTCCATTAAAAACATTCTGTCAACTGGAAATAAATTTGCTTTCAGAAATTACTATCAGCCTGATTACTACCCTGTCATTCTCTTTATTTCTTTCCTTTGTAAGGCATATTAGGTTGAAATCAAATGTAATATTATGTTGTTATGAACATTTTCCTGCTCTGCCAGTAAATGCATAAGGATGAAACACAGTATTTCTTATCCTGGAATTAAATTCTTCGTTATTCAATATAATATGATTCAGTAACCTAAATATTTAATAGTGAGACTGTTGAAAGAGTTAAGTAGAATTCTGTTCTTGTATGATTATTAATTTGATTCTGTGATATATTTTCTCATTAGGAATTGTGACATATTTTATATGTATTGGCAAGTCACTTTAGGTAATTTTGACATAATTGGTTATAAAGAAAGATTTAATTGAAATATCTTATGCTCTTTTGATAATTTTTTTTTAGCAATAAGTTCAGACTTATTTATCTGGATAGAGTGTCTTCCAATGAGTTCCAGACTTTATTAGTTACTATATATTTATTCATGAGGGTAATGAACTTTTGCACTTTGTCTTGTTATACAGAAAGGTGAAGGAATGCATACAACACACTTTCATAAGTAAACATTTGCACATTTTATAAGTAAACATTGAGTACATTCGGTATGACTTTTATTTTACCGAAAGACAGGATTTAATGTAGTTGCTTTCCCATCCATTTCTTCGCTTCTTATTGGATGTTGCTCTTGTATACACAGATATTAACACTAGACCCAGTGTTTAACTACTCTTTGACTTTCTGTTTTTAGAATGAGTAAGACATATTTTTCTTTATATTTTAAGAGCTCTGAAAATGAAATATTATCAAAGGAATTTTTGAAGATGTTTGAAAATTGCCTTGGTGGTCATAATGCATCATAGACATTTTAAGAGAGGAGTACTATATTATTATTTTTATGAATCTTTTTAATAAATGCTATAAATTTATAAATCTTAGCCCTACAAGGGAAAGGTTTTAATGGTTATGTTTATAGATAAACTGATGATCAGAGAAATTAAATATTTTTCATTTTGCTTGCCATCCGGTGTCTAGATGGAAGATCTTGAATCAAAAAGCCTAGTCTTCAAAACCAGTTCTTTACTTACTGTAATTCCCTTCAATGTAATCCTGTAGATAAGAGTTTTATAGTAACTGTTGCCCTATTTATGCTATTAGTTTGATTTTTGAAAAATAATCATATAGCTTAAACCTTTAAGATAAAGTAATCAGTTATTTTTATGTGTTCTAAATCACTGTTACCTTTCATATTTGTGGAAAAATATATGAATTAGCATGAGTGAAAACAACAGAGCAGAAGACTGTGCATCTTGAATTCAAAATATCCCACAAAGCTGTAGTTGTCAACTGGCATGGTATTGGCATAAAAACTATCAGACCAATGGAAATAGTAGAATCTGGAAGTAAACCATGCATCTACAGTCAATTCTTTCTGTCAAGAATGTTAGCAATATAGGTTATGTAAAGAACAGTCTTTTTAGCAAATTAATGCTAAGGTAATAGGATATCCATATGCATGAAATGAAACTAGACCACTGTCCCTCACCAGTTATAAAAAATTAACTAAAAATGTATTACTGACATAAAACCCCTAGAATAAAATGGGAAATGTTTCAGGACATTGGAATGCACAGGAAGTAAAAGTAAAAATAGACTCATGGGATTCTATAAAACTAAAGGCTTCTACAATTATCATAGTGAAGAAACAGCTCTCACAATGGGAGAAGATTTTACAAATTATACATCTAACTAACAGTTGATATTTGGAATCCATGAGGCAGTCTAAAACTGAAGACACATCATCTTGGGCAAGGTAGTAAAACTCTGTCTTAGAAGAAAATAACAAAAACTTACTGCATGATCAAGCAATTAAAACCCAAAATATCCTTAGTCAAAACAGGAAATTGACCCAAACAAACAGTTGTACAATGGTAGACACAGAAATGGCCAACAGGTGCATGGAAAAATGGTCCTCATTACTGTTTATTGGAAGAATCCAAGCTCACATATGCATGGCAATAAAAGAGTATGTTACAGTGCTAGTGAGTAGGCTTTTGTTTGCATGCTATTGGTGCAAATGTAAATTAGTGCAGCCATTGTGGAAAACAGTACAAAAGTTCCTCAAAAAATTCAAACAGAACTAATGTATCTTCCAACAATTATATTCTTGGAAATACAGCTAAAGGGAACAAAATTAGTGTATCAAAGAGAATAGTCACACTCTTAAGTTTATTGTGACACTCTTTATAAGAGTCTAGCAAGGGCATATATCTATGAGCAGACAGGTGTTTGTGTGTGGTGCGTGTACACAAAGGAGTGCTAGTCGAACATTAAAAAAAATGAAATCCTGTAATTTGTGACAGCTTGTCATGGTGTTAAGTGAAATATTGGAGACTGGAAGAGAAGCATTGTGATACCTCATGTGCAGTCTTAGAAAGTTGATCATACATAGCTGAGGAAAGAAGGGGAGAGAGAGGCATTTGTGAAAATTAGATCAATAACTAATGAGCCTTGCTTATTAATAAACGCCTGATTGAGGAGATAAAGATATTTAAGATAATTTAAAAGTTGTATAATACAAACATGTTTTGAAGCATCACATGGGATATCCCATTGAAATTGCAATTTTTATGTTTTTAGGTATCAAGAATTAAAAATTGACAGTTTTCTGTTTTATGTAGTTATCCACTTTTCATTAAATAAGATTTTTGAGGTTAAGAAGGGAAACTGACATTTTCTTTATAATTTTGTGTGTGAATGCCTAACTGGACTTAATAGAGTATAGGAATTAAACCAACCTCATTTGGTAGAAGACAAAGGAGGCTGCCTTCGAATATTCCTGATTTGTCTTCCTCACTTTTCTGTTTCTGGCCTGGGGTAGTAGATAATTTCTTATGAGTTTATATTCATACTTTAAGAAACAAGTTGATGAGCTAAGATTTAGGGTACCCTATGACTCCAATATTGCTACTTGCAGGAAGTTTTATATGCCCCTTCTGCTTAGTATATTAAACTTGTAGTTATTTATCTTGAATATGCACAAGAATTGCTATGTGGCTCTGTAAAACCGTGTATCACAGAGGGTTCCATCCTCAATGACCATGTCATAGTTAGGCAGAGGTGTCAACTTGACAGTTGAGGGTTTGAGCTCTGAGCGCATTTGTGGAGAATTTGTGGTTGAGTTGGGCCCAGAGCAAACCTGCAGGAGATTGTTTAACTGATGGGGAGGGCCCAGTCCATGGTGGGTAGATTAGGCCCTGGAATTAAAGATGGAGGGCTGGTTGAAGGAGTTGGCATCCTTCTGTACACTTGGCCAAACATGCTGGTCTGGCAAGTAAGGACTGTCCCTCTCTCAGTGGTTATGTGGTGATGGTGTGGCCAGTTCCTTTGGTCCTGGTATTGGTGCATACTCTCCCATCAAGCTAGACTGAGAACTGTAACCAGGAATCGTAAGAGAGAATAAATTCCTGTTCTCTTAAGCCGTTTGATGGTCTTTAATCAGCAGCTATGGGGGCTGGAGAGGTGGCTCAGGGGTTAAGCCTCTGCCTTGCAGGCGGAAGGTCCTGAGTTCGGATCCTAGATCCCACGTATAGATGCTGGGCGGAAGCGGAGGCGGTATGTGTTTCCGGTCCTGGTAGGGCGGAGCCTGTGAATCCCGGGGCAGAGTAAACAAGGAGGAGGCAGACCTTGGTGGTTCTGGAATTCATCTGTGGTTCTACACACACACACACACACATACACGCACACACACACATACACGTGCACAATTGAATAAATAATAAAAAAAAATAAAAAAAAATCAGCAGCTATGCAGGCAAACTGCAGCAGACCGTGTTAATCCAGTCTTGTGACTCTGGTATGCACATATGTGTGTACTTTAGTGCTTAGTGACTTCTGTAAAAATCATCCAAGAGATAATGTGCTTCCCTCTTTATTTTTTGGAACCAAGAAGAATTTAGTTTTAGTAATATAAAATAAGTGACAGAATAGTAAACATTTCCAACATTTTTCATAATTGTTACAGGAAATTAAATTACGTATTTACTTTTAATATTTTTTTCTAGATAGTTCTTTTTATTATATTTATTTATTTTTTCCAATCATACAAGCTTAATAGATATCCCAGTCCCTTTCCTCTCTCCACCCCTCCCCAGTCCCCCTTGCACCCTCCCCCACTTTTCCCCTTCCTTTCACCTCCCTCCCTCCCTCCCTTTCTCCCAGTGCTCCCCTCCCCCCCCATTCCCTGGAGCATCCTTTAGTGTGAATGTCAAACTTCCCTCTGAGTCCTCCAGTCTAGTGAGGTGTAAGGACTCAGTGGCATATCCCAGAGCCCTTTCTTGGGCTCCCCTTTAGTATGGGAACACTTGCCTCTAAGGATCCTAGTGCCTATGATCCATGTTTGACTTCGCGGGGTCATTGACATTGAGTAGGTCATGCGAAGGTCGATTATGGCTACTGCGGCCCTAACTTGTATGGAGTATCTTGCATATCATTGCTCCTCCTCATCTTTAGGTTCTTACAGTCTTACCGCTCCCTCTTCTGCAAATTTCCCTGAGCTTTAGGATGGGGAGAGATTTGGCTGATCTGATTCCAGGTGATTAATGTAGGGTCTCTGATGTTCTGAATTATGGTTTGTTGTTGTTTTCAGTTTTGCTGTTCCCGCACTGCCCTTGGCTCCATCCTGATTGGTATTGGAGGTCACCTCCTAACCAGAAATAAAAGACATGGAGTCTTACTATAAGAAGAGATTCAAAGGTAGATGGAATAGGAGTAGGAGACCACAGTGAAGGAGGGGAGGGGTCAGTCTGCCATTTGCAGGATGGTTACCATCTATCTGTCAGACTCTATACTCTCCCTGACTGGTGAGATCAACCCCCCTCAGTCGCAAGTGACCAGGAAGGAAAGTGAGAGAGCTTAACCAGATGTCTTACTACTTATTTGCCATACTTGATGGTGACCTATTTTCTACTTTTAATATTATACTTAAAGAAGTCATGGATTTTCTTTGTTATCAAATATGAATTCTTTATCAAAGAAACCTAGAAATGCAGAGTCATACATTTATAGTTTTTAGTTTTTGTTTTTATACATACAGCAAACATGTCAGGAAGTACATGTTTGACAGTGTACTAGTAGAAGAGTAACTGACATGTAAATTATTAGCAAAACGGTCAAATTACTACATGTGAATCCCTAGTTCTTCTGCCATTGCAAATATTTGCTGGGCGAAGGTTTCATCAAGATTGATGAGTCTTGGCCTTTTAGAAAGTAGGCTGTCATTGATCCTGCCAAAGAAAACTGTATTATTAGTTTTGCAGTAAAAGCTTTGATTGTTTTATTATTTTTCAGCAGAAAGAAAATATTAAGATACTTTATATATATCAAATCATTGAAATATTCTCTTCATTAATTTTACTAGATGCCTTCAAATTGCTTATATCTTTTAAGGAATGAAAAATAAATAAGCCAAAGAGTTCTGATCATTTTAGAATATTTCCAAATAACTTTTTCATGCTTTTTTTCTTTTGGGGTCATTTCCAAATTAGCTTCTTCTTGATAAGCTATGCAAAAGTCTATTCGAATTTAGCCTCAAGAAGCAGTTTATTTTTATCTGTTTAAGCAGCAGCCACAAAAATAAGCTTTAAGCAAAAGCACATAAGGAACAGGACCAGCGCCAATGAAGAGAAGATGAAACAAGCCTGAACAGGCATGTTCTAGGAATGAGAACCGTGGAGGGCCAGGGAATGTTGCTAACAAACAAAAATGTCTTTGTTACTTGTGCTGTTGCTGCAGCAAAATACTGCACTGGAGCAACTTAGAAGAAAGTTTCTTTTGCTTCTCAGTTGGAGGCAAAAATCATACAGTCTGTCATGGCAGAGAAAGTGGCACCAGGACCTGAGTGAGCTGGACACACGCATCCACGGTAGGAGCTCCACGTATCGAAGGGCTCTACCCCCCACAAGACTACTCCCACAGCAGATGCCAGTCATAGGTCTCAGGAGACTCCGGCTCTTCTCATGGCTATTTGGAGTTCAGTAATTCTCTAGGGGGATTGGCAACATTCGCTGAAAATTTTCATCGTGATTTTAAATATAAAGGGAGCAGGTAGGACAAGATAGGGGCAGAGCCCTGGTGCGAGCTTGTATGCCCACCCCTTCAGGTTAGGTGGGCATCACCCTTGCTGCATACTGTGCTGACCACTTATTTTGAGACTCCTCTAGACCTTAGCACTCAGAAGTCTCTTTATATTAGGCAGATTTGACTAAATCACTGACCATGTGAGTGAGTGAACTTGGCTTTCAGCCTTCCTCCTGTCTTTGAATGTTGTGTTGCACCAATGCTAGCACTACCAGTGCTGTCATCACCACCATCAATCACCAGGAGCTATTTCTACCATCACCACCACCATCACCACCATCACCAGGAGCTACTTCCGTCACCATCATTACCATCACTATCACTGCCACCAACATTACCAAGAGTTGCTTCCATCCCACTACACTATGATTACCACACCACAACCACCGTCACCAGGAGCTGCTTCCATCACCACCAGTACCACCAGCAGCACCACCATCATCACTACCACGATCACCACCATCACCAACATCATCAGTGTCTCCATTACCACTGCCACCACCACCATCAGCACGAGGAGCCGCTTCCATGACCATCTCCACTCCCACCATCACTTGGAGCTGTGCCCACCCCACCCCACCCCTTCCATCTCAAGCTCCCACCATAAGCCACTACTACTACCGTCATCTTGAGTTATCGCCACTCCAAGGAGCTGCTTACTAGTCTAACAAAAGTTTGGGAATTCCAAGAGTTTCTGAAGCTCTGTGAGAGGAATGAAAGGATAAATCCAGATGTATTCTTTTATTCCACGATTTGTGGACATGATTTTTTTTTTTTTGCAACTACACATGGAATTACATACTATATACCTATGCGTTTGACAATCTTTCCTTCTTTCTAGTTTGTTTGAAATTTATTTATTATTTATTCTGTGTGTGTGTGTGTGTGTGTGTGTCTGTCTGTATCAGGGCACTGTGTGTCACTGTGGAGAGGACCAAGGGTGATTTCAGGAATCATCCTGGATTGGTTCTTGCTTCACTCTGAGATTTCCCAGGCTCTGTTCACTTGGGCGCTTTTTTTTTCTTACTTTTTTTTTTGCCTATACAAGCTCAGTCGCATACACCTTCTTCCCTATTGTCCCCCATTCCACTTTCCTCTCCCACCCCTTTTTCTTCTCTCCTTTGGTGCTTCCTGCTTTCTCCCTCCCATTCTGCAGAGCATCTGTGTATTTGGATGCTGAATTTCCCTCTGAGTCATCTACACTAGTGAGGATTCAGGACTCAGTGGCATAGCTTGGGGACCCTTCTTGGGCTGCCTGCTAGCATGGGAACCCCTTGTTTCTAAGGATCTTAGTGACTGATGCCTTCTCCCCTGTGATTCATGCTACACTTTGGGGGGGTTGTTGACATATCACCCATTGTGCAGGTCCAATCACATTATGGCTGTATCCTGGTTGCGGCTACTCTGGCTTCTAAAAACATGGGATGCTTCTCAATTTGCCTGTTATCCTTGTGCAGGTGCCATGATGGTCTTTTCTGTATCGTTACAATTTTAGTATATGTGCTGCCGAAGCGGAACCTTTTTTTCTAGTTTTATAAACGTGAGTGGTTGTCCCTGCCTCCACTTCTTCCCTCCTCTCTCCCTCCCCCTTTTTCTTTCACTGTATCCTCCCTTCATCAGTCTATCCCACTCTCCTACCCTCCTGTCTGTTTGCTTCTGTGGACCCAAGGGTTCTCTTTGGATTGTCTGTTCTAGTAGGGACTCAGGTCTCCATGGCAGGTTAAGTGGCTCTTCCTCGGGTAAACCTACTGGTAGGGGCACTCTCCTTCACCTGTCTAGCTCTAGCCATTAAGTTCCCCACGGCAATTCCCACTGCAATTATTTCTCCTGAGTTCCTTGCTGGTGTATGGGGGCAATGTTGATTTGTCAGCCATTGTGCAGGTTTGGTGAGGACAAGTGTCATTTCAGTGAGTCTACTGTCAGTTTTCTCCCTGCCCACTGTTATTTAGATTGGTTTACAGTGTTGGGCATGTGTTCTGTGTCATTGAGGGGGTAGGGAGATAAGGGTGTGAGGGGTGGGTTAGGGGCTAGTTCCTGAATGCAGCAGCCCTGTCTTGATTGGAATGTGTTGGCCAGAGGTGAACCTCCCCGTTTTTAGGCTGTTACGATCCTATGGAATCTTACCACCCCCTCTTCCACAAAATTCCCTGAGCCTTAGGCTGGGAAGAGATTTGGTTGGTGTGATTTCCTCTGAGCATTTTAGGGTCTCTGCATTCTGGTTGGTTGCTGTTGTCCATTTCAGTGCTCTTCCAATGCACTAGGGTGTGTCTTGTTTGTGTGTTGAGATATTTTCTTATCTAAAGACTCAAGGAGAGGTGTTTAGATGGAATTTACTCTCAAGTGTTTGTGGTTAGTGTTAAGGCATCTGATCCTGTCTACTGTCAATTTTCTCCCTGCCCACTGTTATTTAGATTGGTTTACAGTGTTGGGCATGTGTTCTGTGTCATTGAGGGGGTAGGGAGATAAGGGTGTGAGGGGTGGGTTAGGGGCTAGTAAGCAGTTAGTGGGTTACCTGGAAGCTAACCCCCACTCTCTGTTGTGTGCTATTCCTGTTCTTCCCTTTCCTTTAAGACTTTTCTTACAAAAAAGTCTTTTTTATGTCTTTACCCATGATCTTTTGTTTTTGCTCTTTTTGGATCTTCTTTTACCCCTTGCCCGCTTCCTATCCCAGGCTTGCATTCCTTTGTGTTTGTGGATGTTACAGGACTTTCTGTTTGATTATATCAAACTGAAGGTTTAATACTAGGATCCCCTTATAAGTGAAAACATACAGCATCTGCCTTTCTGTATCTGAGCTATTTTATTGATTATGATTTCTTCCAGTTCCCTCCACTTACTGGCAAATTTCATTAGTTCCTCATTCCCGATAGATGAATAGTATTCCACTGTACATACAGTGTACTACATTTCCATTAATCATTCATCAACTATTGGGTGTCTAGGTTGGTTCCATTTTTTGCCATTGTAAAAGGGACTGCAATGAACATGGTTGTACATGTGACTCTGATGCAGGATGCAGTGTTCTTTGGAAACATCCCCAGGAGGGATATATCTGGGTCATATGAAATTTCAATTTTTAACATTTTTAGAAATCTCTAAATTGATTTCCAGAGAGGCTGTATGAGTGTATAATCCCTCATAGTCTTTCTGATTGGAGTGAGATGATAGATTAGGATAGTTTCAGTTTTCATTTCTCCTAAGACTGAGGAGGTAGAACATTTTTTTGATGTCTGTTAGACATTTGAATTTTATCTTGTGAGAAGTTTCTTTCCAGTTCTATGGGGTTTTCAGTTATTTGCTTCCTTGGTATTTAATTTTTGAAGTTCTTTGTGTTCTCTGGATCTTAGTTGTCTGTCAGATAGATGTGTGGCCAGTGAAGATGCTCTCATTCTGTAGGTTTTTTTTTTTTTTTTAATTTTTTTTTTATTATTATTATTTATTCAACTGTGTGCATATGCGTGTGTATGTGCGCGCGTGTGTCTGTGTGTGTGTGTCTGTGTGTGTGTGTGTCTGTGTATGTGTAGAACCACGGACGAATTCGCGAACCACCACGGACGCCTCCACCTCCTTCTGCCCAGGGATTCACAGGCTCCGCCCTACCAGGACCAGAAGCGCAGGCCGCCCCCGCTTCCGCCTGGCGTCTATACCCGCCTGGCGTCTATAAGTGGGATCTGGGATCCGAACTCAGGACCTTCCGCCTGCAAGGCGGAGGCTTAACCACTGAGCCACCTCACCAGCCCTCATTCTGTAGGTTTTTATTTGATGAACAGTCTCTTCTGCTGAGCCAGATCTTTGTAATTTCATTTGTCCCACTTGTTTTGTGCCTATGGAGACCTACTAAGGAAATGCTGGTCTGGAACAATTTATTTGAAGGTATTCCCTATTTTTTCTTCTAGGAATTTTATTTTTGATTCCGTTTGGAATGGATTTTAGTGCAGAGAGACAACTAAGGGTACAGTTTCATTCTGCATGTGGATGCTCGCTGTTGCCAGCACTATTTGTTGAAGATGCTGTCCTTTTTCCAATGGATTTTTTTCCCCTCCTTTGTCAAAGATCAGTTGCTGTAGATGAGTGTGCTTCTATTTGTATCTTCAATCCTAATTCATTGATCTGTATCTCTTCTTTTGGAGCCAGTGCCATGCTATTTTTATTATCATGGGTTTATAGAATAGTTTAAAATCTGGTATGGTGATCCTGCTAGTGGAGTTTTTATTACTCGGGATTGTTTTTGTTCTACTGGGTCTTTTATGTTCACTTCTGATCTTTCGGTTTTTTTGTTGGTGATATTGAGAGCTATGAATTTCCCTCTCAGGACCCCTTTGTCGCATCGGGAAATTTTGATAGCTTGTTTCCATTATCATATCTATGAATTTTTGAATTTCTATTTTTCTGTGTGGACCCATTCTTCATTCATTAGCATATTGTTAAGCTTCCAAGAGTTTGTATACTTTCTGTTATTGCCTTGTTAATGGATGTCCATCTGCATTCCCTAATTGTCAGATAGAAGACAGATAGTGATTTCAATTTTTCTTTTATTTATGGAGGCTTGCTTTGTGGCCTGTATATAATCTATTTTGGAGACAGTTCCATGGGCTGCTGAAGAGAATGATATTCCTTGGTGTTTGGGTGGAATGTACAGTAGATGTCTTTCAGGTCCCCATAGTTCATGGTGTGGTTTAGTTCCAGTGTGTCTCTGTTATGTTTTTGGCCTGTTGGCCTGTCTATTGGTGAGAGTCACGTGTTGAAACCCTTTACTATTACTGTGTTTGGGTTGTCATTTTGCTTATGGTAGTGTTTGTTTAATGAATGTGGGTGAAGCTATGTTTGGAGAATATGTGTTTAGAATTGTGAATTCTTCTTGATGTGTTATTGTTTCTTTGAGTATATCGTTGTATCCTTCTGTATTTTTATGATTTGTTTTGTTGTCAGATACTAGGATGGCCTATTTGTTTCCTGATGTTCTGTCTTCTGCTCGATCTGTTGCTTGGAGTGTCTTTGGCCATCCTTTGACCCTGAGATTGTGCCTGTCGTTCAAAGTGAGGTGTGTTTGTTGTGACTTTTAATCCTTACTGTTACATTATGTCTCTTGATTGGGGAGTTGTTCCCATTGACATTTAAAGTTATAATTGAGCAGTTTTTGTTGATTTCTGTCATTTTTTTTGAGTTTATTGTTTTTTTGTGTTGGCAGTTCTCTGCCTGGAAGTTGTATTGGCATTATTTTTCCCTTTTATCCTCTTGAGTATATTGATCAATTTTGTCTGCCTTGAAATTTTTTTTCTAGTATTTTCTGTAGGCCTGATTTGGTAGATTAGAAGGACTTTAGTTTTGTTGGGAAATATTTTTCTTTCACCTTCAAGCATGACTGATAGTTTGATGGGATATAGCAGTCTGGGTTAGCATTGGTGATCTTTCATTTCTTGAAGAATGCCTTTCCAAGCCCTTCTGGCTTTTACTGTTTCCACTGAGAAATCAGCTTTTATTGTAATAGGCTTGTCTTTCAATGTGACTTCGTTTTTCCTCTTTTGGCTCTCAGAACATTCTCTTTGTCCTGTATCTGAGCTGTTGTTACTGTTATTTGCCTTGTGCTGCTATTCTGGTCATATCTGGTGGTATGCAATATGAATTCTGTACTTGGATGGAGTGCTCTTTCCTTAGTTGTTGAAGTTCTCATTTATGATTGACTGAAGAGTCTGAGCTAGAGTGTTTTCTTGTTCTAGGAATCCATGAACACGTTGGTTTGGCTTCTTCATGGTATCCCATAGTTCTTGAATTTTTTTTTTTTTTTTTAGATTTCTTTAATTGAACAATCCTGTTCTGTCAGTTTATCTTCCAGATCTGATGTTCTGTCTTCTACTTGATCTGTTTGTGTATGATACTCTCTGATGGGATTTCATTTTCAGTTAGTTTAGCTTTGAATTCCAGTTGAATATTAGGCTTGGTTCTAAAGTTGTTCTTGTTTCCTCTATTTCCCTTTTCATCCCAGATAATTTTTTAAATCATTTTACTGTTCATATAAAGTGATAAGCCTGCTCATTTCCCTTCTCAGTTCTTCAGGTTCCTTGTTGTTCTTCATACTCCTTTTGTAATTCTAGTATCTGTTGATTATGTCATTAACATTTCTTTGGAGGACATTGTCTTCAGCATTACTTTCCTGATTGGTATCCATGAGGTTGTTCTGATTGGAATCTATAATGGGGAGTTTGTGGTTTTTGTAGGAGACATGTTTTCCTGGTATTTAGTATATTTTGTGGGTTTTGTTAAGTTCCTGATTGTTTTCTTTGGTACCTGTTTTTGGCTCTCCTAATTCAGATGAGTTTGTGTGACTCTGCTGTTGGAGAGTTTCTCTGGATTCGGATGAAATCTGCTGGTTATGTGACATGACTGTTCCCTGGTCAGGGAGTTTGTGGTGGTGGTGGTAAGGGGGCACTTGGGGTGAGGGGTTCATTTCCTGGCTATGAGTGCCTCTGACCTGGTGCAGTGGGTCAGTGGTCCTGGAGTTGTGGGGTGGCAGGGCGGGCCTTCCCCAGACTGTACATGCCTGTCAACTGGCCTGGCGGGTCAGTGGAAGGATCAGCATTCTTTTCTGAGAATGTTTTTGTGATTCTTGTTTTTTTTTTTTTTTTTTTAATTTGCGACAGTGTAATGTTTCATTACCTGGATAATATTTTAACTGAGCAGTATTAATGAATGTGGTAGCTAATATTCATTGTCATCTTTTCTGGATTTAGACTCATCTAAGGGCATTTTCAGAGATTAGCTGAGTTAGGTCAACATCAATCCTGATGTGGGTGGTGATATTCTGTGGATTAAGACCCCAGAGTGGAAAAAGAAGAAAAAAGAGAAAGTCAGAACCAGTGTCGTCAATTTTCTCATTCTTGTGACTCCCCGTGTGTGAGCACCTTGCCTCACAGTCAGCCATTACTGCTGAGAACTGCTCCTGCCACCATTCCTTTCCTGCCAGACCATGTGCCACAATGAGTCCTTCCTCCCTCAGCTTGCTTCTTGTCATTATGTGAAAAGTAAGCAATGCAATGAACATTGGGTTTTTTCCCACTTTTCAGCTATTGTTAATCTTTGCAGCTACTGCAATCATTTGATTAGAAGTCTTTGTGTTGACATATTTTATCATCTCTTAGTGCTAATGCCTAAGAGTAAATTTGTAGTTTATATGTGTAACTTAACAAAAAAGCAGACTACCTATCATTTTACATTCCTACTGACAATGTATGTGTGTAGTTGTTTGTCAGCACCTTTGCCAACATTTGATGTTACTATCTTTGCTTCTAGAAATAGATGCTGGTGTGTCATTGTGGTTATAATTTTCATTTTCCTAGAGACCAGTGTTTGGCCTGTTTTCTTAGTGGGGGGTCTTCAGTATATGTTTTGTGAAGTGCACATTATATTTTTGGACTCATTCCCCTCCAACTGGTATTATTATGTGATCTGTAAGATGTGAGTTGATTTTTAATTTCCCATGACATATTTAAAAGTGAATATAGGATATGAAAATGTTTCATAGATGTTTTATGTTTGGATTTTGGTTTAAGTCTATAACCTAATGGAGTTTCTTTTTGGATATTATATGAGGCAAAAATTTGAATTGTTTATCATCATCCTCATCGTCTACCTGTCTGGACCAACCATACCTGCTGAAGAAATTATTCACTGCCAATTGCTTTGCTTTCCACCCTTATTAAAAGTAATTGACTGTAAAAGTCAGGGTTTATTTCCAGAACTTTTGTGGTTCTGATTCTATAAAGAGGAGCAAGTATAATTTATTTGTCTCTTCCATGGATTACAACTTCAAATCCTGGATTGAGGACATGTAGCAGCTGTCTGCGGTCCTTGATGGATCAATACCAGTAGTAGGATTAGAGGGAACATCAAAGCTGGAGGGCAACTAATATTGGTGAGATTTTGCTCTCCCCTCATTTATCTCTCAGTTCCCAGGCAGTCCCCATTCTTGGTCTAAACAATAGGCTCAGGGAGAAAAGTGTGCAAGAGAAATCCTCGGCGTGGTGCTCACAGTTGGATGATTGGAAAGCAGGGCCCTGCATGAGCTGAAATTAGTGCATCTGGTCTGTTTTGTATTTCAGGTTTTGTTTTACTCTTCTGACAGGACCCCAAGGAGACCCTAATCTTGAGGCTATCCTTCTGTAATGGTGGAATGCAGGAATGTAACATTATGAAAGATAAGCTTTGTTTGTTGACCAGAGAACCTAAAAAAAAGTGGTGACTGTAGTTTAAAGAGCATTTGGAAAAGGTGTTTTTTTTTTTTTTTTTTTTCTTGTTACTTCAATCTCGAGTACTATATAGTTTCAAGAAGCATATGATGGTTTGACAGCAGAGATGCCGAGATTGTAGCCAGAGGATTAAGAAAGGGGCTTGAAGGCAGAAAGACATAATGGAGAGGAATGAGGTAGAAGAAAAAGATGGCTTAAATCTGTAAGTTACCAGGCTTCTCCCTGAGCTGAACATTGTGGCGCTTATCAAGCAGTCATAAAGCAGAGGTTTGGGAACTGATCCTTGGGTAGTCAGGTCACTCTTGCCTTGTCTAGGTCAGCCTTTAGATGACACAATAGGAGAACGGATTAAACAGTGTTGAAAAGTCCTGGAAAATGAACTGATTCTAAAGACACAGTTTATACAGTGTGAGTTGCAGAATGTTCTGTGAAGCTATAAAAGAATCGATTGACTTCTGCAACAATAGCTACAACACTGACAACAAAAGCAATAGCAAATCACTTCTGCAGGCACCTGAGTCTTTAATGGACTAATATTGCAAAAACACGGCCTCTAGGATTCAAAACAATTTCATTTGGCATACAACAACAAAGGATTTCATGAATAATTTGCACAGAAGAGGGCAATTAACAAATGCTGCTCCCGAAATGAACTTAGAGGGCCCTAGACAGTGTTTGTAACATTACCACTAATTCAGGGGTAGCACACATTTGAAATGAATGGAAATACTAAAGTTCTCAGAAAAGAAATAGAAGGTATAAAAAGAGCCAATAGTAATTTTTAGGATAGAAAATTAAAATAACTCATTAATTAAAAATTCAGTATATGTGCTTAATATCAGAATGGAGATAACAGTGAAAATAATAAAGGAATCTGATAAAGATTCATGACAATTGTTTAGTCACAGCAATAAAGAGCAAAAGAAGGTGTAAGAAGATTTGGGGAAGCATTTGTGAAAAATAAAAAGTTAAAGCAATATTTTATATATAATGATACTTAGGAATATTAAAATAGTATAGGAAGTCTTTGTTTATTCTTTCCATACAAAGTATTTAGAAGTTTGTATGTCTAAATAAAATATGTGATAGTTCCTGTAAGTTGGTGGTAGAAGTCGTGTGTATTTCCTGTTAATTAGCAGTTAAAAACGATGTGTATTGTATGCATATAATCTTTTTAAAAAACTGTTACCTAAGAGGAGAAAAGAAAACCGTCATGCTTTCTTGTTTGTGTGTTTATTGTTTCTTGCTCTTACGGTTTTGGTCTTTTCCATGTGGTGTAGGTTGTTGAATGTAAGGTGCAATACTTGGCATTTGTGTCTTTTAAGACAAAATGGTTTAAGCCATTGATCCATCGAGGCAATATGAGTTGCAGATGAGCTTTCAGTGTTCATAAGCAGGAATTGGCATCTTGAAAGACTTTCCAGCACCTTTGCAGTGGTAAATGTTTCTGTTTTTTCTTTGTTCACATTTGATTATGAAAGCAACTTACTTTAGTGTTAATATGGGAGGGATATCTGTCATTTACTACTGATGGATTAAAAAATCACATTTTTAAACAGTGTCTTGATGCTGGCCTTTCATAGATCTCACCCTAAATAATGGAGTTTCATTTGTTTCTCTTTCCACTGTTTTCTTGAATATTTACTGCCAAATATTTTAATGTTGTGATTGCTTTCATGTGAATTGTAAATGTAATAACATTTGGACTTACTTTGGTATTTGGTAGAACTTTTCTTCCACCAATTTTTTTTATGTTGCCTGTATTAGAGGTCAATTGCTTTTAATTCTATAGAACATAGAATTAATGTTATAGAAGGACAAGTGCCATTAATGTCACTAAACATTTTCAATTACCCAGATGGTTTTCCATAGCATTATATATAATAATACTCATAGACATCAGCCAAAAATAAGTTTGAATTAGACAGTTACCAAACTTCACAAAGATGGAGATTATGTTTGTCATGGAGACAGAAGAGCTTTGAAGTCTACAGAATATTTTCAGATGAGCAAGAAAAATATTTGAGGTGTTAATCTATGGTGGTTCTGTCTAACAAGCTTGTAAAATAAAAAACTTGAGATGTTTTGGTAAGACACTGTTCTTGGAAATCACTATATTCAAGTTATCGTAACAGCAGTTACTTGTTCTACATGATTTAAAAAGGAATCTGCTTTTATAGTTAATGCTTTGCTCTGCTCTTGGCCTTTCCACATGGTTGCTTACAACATATGTTTACGTGAGACCCTCCCAGGACACTAGTTTGGGCTACTTCATCCCAGTGGCTGGAATACAGTAACCTGAGGCCAGGTAGATGGCTTAATGGGTTAAATGCCTGCTGCATAAGGAATTCAGATCCCCAGCATGAAAAGTGTAGCTAAGGCATATCTATAAACTCGGTACTGGAGAAAGATGACTCCTTGTCAGCTATTCTAGCCAAAATGGGGAGAGCCAGGTTCAGTGAGAAACCTTGTCTTAAAACAAACACAAACAAACAAACCAACAAAAATAACCAAAACCAAAAGGAAAATCAGGTAGAGAACTGGAGAGGTGGCTCAATGGATGAAGGTGCTTGCACACAAATTTGGACCCCTGTGTTTGACCCCTGGATCTCAAAGGTAAGAGAACCAACTCTACCAAGTTGTCTCTGACTTTCACATACATGTCATGACACAGGTGCTCCTACAATACATCATACATTTCCTTTTTTTTTTTTTTCATTTTTTTTATACATTTTCTAAACACACACACACATTCACACACACACACATGCACGCACGCATGCACACATGCACTCACCACACACGAAACAATAATAATAATAATAATAATAATAATAATAATAATAATAAATAGAAGGTTCCCCCCAACACAAATGATATACAGCAAAAGTGTCTGTTGTTGCCTTCAGTGTTGCTGTGTCTGAGTCCCTTCTTGAAATAACTGGAATGTAACAGAAGAGGGGCTAAGTGACTTTTGCTATCACACACAGGGTTCCTTGTTACTTACTCTCTTAGAACTCAGGGAGACCTACTGACATATTGTAACAAATCTCTGAGAGATGAACATGGTAAACAATGAGGCCTCACACAGGACTTTGCAAGTGTGTCAACAACGAGGAGAGTGAGCAGTTTGGAAGCTGCGATGAGCTCCATGAAGCTCGACTGAGCCTTGGTCAACTGCTTCTTTGCAACCTCATGAGAGCTCCTCGTTCTTCTGAATTCTACAGACTTTTATGTAAGTTCCAAATGCCAAGTTTTCCAAATACTAAAGTACCACAAAAATAAACAAAGAAGTCTGCATCCATCTTTCTTTCTTTCTCTCGCTTTCTCTTTCTCTCTCTCTTTCTCTTTCTCTCTTTCTTTCTCTCTCTCTCTCTTTCTCTATCTCTCTCTTTCTTGCGAATGTAATAAATGATTGGATATCCATCAATGATCCTTTACCAAGTTGTTGGAACACTTGTGTCAAATTAGAAATAATTGTTCAAGAAGTTGCTTAGAAATTAGTGTTTTCCCTAGCTCCCAGTGTTACAAACACATTCAGCATTATCGCCATCCATGTCTGTTTAATAGACAGAGATTTTCTTGCTCTCGAGGTGCATAATTAAAATCTGTTTAGCAGGATAATGAGGCATATGCAACATGCCATGGGAATATAGAGAACAATGATCTTAGCATTGGAAAAATATTTTCATGCTCTGATTTGGAAGCTTAGTACAGGCATGTTTCATGTAACAGATGTTTATCTAGTTTATACTAGAGCTTAGAGATATTGAGCTTGTGTTTTACCCCTCCCAGCCTTAAAGCTACTCCATTTGTCAGGGCAAAACCACTAGCACTATCCAAGGATGCAACTAGAGGAGAAATTCCTCAAATATTTAAAACCCAAAACATATTTTGACTTTTATAATTTTTTTTTACATTTTAGTGATACATGCATTAAAGTGTGTAATACTCCTTACCAACTTTTTTGAGTACAACTATGATAAAAGATATGGGTTTTGCCTTCAAGATAATCACTTACTTGTTTAATGGGATGTTTAGAATCAGTGCAGTTATTCTCAGGTGACTACAGTACTGTTTCTTTTTGCAATACAAGCAGTCACTTTTTCTTCCTTCCTCCCTCTCTTTTCTGTTTTAAAACAACCAGTTTCAACTGGTAGAAGTTTTAAATACTGATTTCTTAGAAGTGTTCTTACAATAGGAAAATAATTTGACAATATATTCTATTCTGTGATCTCATTAATGTAAATCATCCCTATGATTTATATCATAGATGATCACTATGATCTCATAGATCAAGTATAGAAAATGTTGATAGACATTCATAAAGTATGTGAAGTTCAGTCAAACATAATTCCCATCTTCTTAGGTCTTGAATTCTTATTTAAAGAACACTAGTATTTAAGGAATTCTAATGCAATTCAGATCTTCATTAGTACCATAATTCACTCCTTTCTAGTTGCTGAGACAGTGCTATTCAGCTCTTAATCAGTACAATAATACACTTCCTTCTAGTGTGAGGACAGCCATTGAGTTCTTTTAAATTCTAAGATTCATGTTTTTTTTTTTTTTTTCCTATTACTTTGGGGAAGCTTAGAAGAGCAATAACAAAACTCATTTGGGAATTTGGGTAAATCCATTTTACTCTAAGTTGTGTTAAATCCGGTTTACTCTAAGTTGTGTTAGAATGTGTCAGATAAGACTTTGGAAAATTCTTAAATATCTTGCCATAAACTAGTGGGGAGACCATTCATAAAGAGTGATCAGAATTTGAATGAATACCCATCAACTTGTACGTGTGAAAACAGATTGCTTTAGGATATGCCTTTGACTTCTTCTAGCAGTGTTTTAGAGGTCCCTAGATGTGCTTTTGAGTATTTTAATTTCTGTTGCAGAGCAAGTAGTGCATTAGCCCCTTCATTTCAAAGACCTTGAGCAAGTGTAGGTGTTGAAAATACAGGAAGAGAATATGGGTAAGAAGGCTTGGTACTGATCACACAGTCTATATAGTCATTGCTAGTCATCACTAGTCTATATAACTACACAGAGTCAATCATAAGACTAATTTTTAAGCATGACAAAAAGCCAATAATGATAATATGGGGAGCTCTTCAACTGAAAGCAAATAGTTAGGAAAGAAATTAGGAACATATTTTAGCCAACTCATAGTTATATTTAGTATAAGGAACTGATTATTTTAGAAATAAAACATGTTTGAGTGTATTTTACTTTCTTGTCTTTTCAAAAAAATTTAGCCATCATCCCTTTTTTCCTGATCAGAGATTTACATTTTAAAAAGAAAATTCAGATAAAATTTAACTGCCTTTTTGGAATGATAGAAACTCTGCCTCTCTCTCTCAGAAATTTTACTCTATTAAATATAGAATAGACTAGAACATGATGCATTCATTCTACCTTCTATTGAGTGTATGTGTCTTCAGTTGTCTTTATGAATGAAATTTATAGTGCTTGAACAGAAGAAATATACAATCCTTAGCTGGTAACATTTTAAAATAATGATTTTAATACACACACACTACCACCACCATTACTATAGCAACAACAAAGAACGACTTAAGCATGCCAAAGCATTTGTCTGTATGACAGTGACTTATTACTCTGGATAAAGATAAACTGATAGAATGATCTTGTGAATTAAATTTTTTTTTTCAGTAGTAGCAATACTAAAACAATCTTTCATGGTAGTTTTTTTTTTTTTTTTCTGGCAGACAGTGTCCCAAAAGTCAAAATTTGACATTAATAGCAGCGTTAGAAATCTTTGACACTGTGCCACATATTCGTTGGAGAATGTTAGTTAGCAATTATTAAAAAGCTATCACATTTATGTAGTGATACTTTCTTAGCAGATTAAGTTTCCACTAAAAATCCGTATTGGCTGGATGGAAGGCTTACGGCATTTTTGACATATCTGCAGTCCTTGAGAAAGATTTTGCCAATTACTTAAAGTTATGATATATTTGAAAATACAAATAGGTGTGATAATTTGTTTCTTAACTATAGAAATGTCACTAAACTATTGTTTTAAATCACAGAAACAAGAACAAGCTTGCCTTTGCAATAAGGTGTGTGCACCTGCTATTTTGCAGACTGGCAAATTTTATGGTAGGAATACAAGTTATGCATTGTTTTGTTTTTTCTCCATGCAGCCTTCATGTTTAAAATTTTCCTCTCATTTTATTGTTTACCATGGAAATGATACTTCTGTCAGCATTTTATCTGGGTTGAAAGTATCCTGTTTATTCAAGATGCGGAGTAAAATATATATTTGCTAAATGACTTTGTTCTTTTTTCTGTATTTGGAAAGAAATATTGTACAATTCAATGTGAACCACCATCTGAGAAATTAATTTCATAATTCAATGCTTTGAGAATTTATGATTCCTGTATCCTGCTGCTTATATTCATCATTCTCTGAGTTTTAAAGGTGTGACGTAACTATTAGTGCAAGTGATCTTTTACCTTCACTTTACATTAGTGAAAGCAAATTATTAATACCTTTAGGGAGAATTTAATATTACATTAATATTTAAGCTTTACTTTTGCTAAAGTAGTATAACATCATCATAGAAAATTTGGCTCTCTATTGATAATGAAGTTTAAATTGGTTTTTCTGTGCGCTATTCATGAAAAAGAACATGCTGAGCCTTCTATTTGCAATCTAAATTCCACATAGTGGTTGATAGCATGTATTTGTTTCCCTTCCTAATTATTTGCCTTTAGTTGAAGAGCTTTCCTCTTTTCTTAACACTGAAGGAAGAAATTTCTTAAGTGTGGACACCTTGAGCATTGTTATTGCAAGCGGTTTAATGTTTCTGAATAGCAAAGGGTAGAGGGAGTGTTAGGAAGATGGAAACCTTATTTTGACCTCTTTAGACAATGCATTTATGTTGAAAACTAAACAAGTGCAGCTGCAAGGTTAAGTGTGTGAAGAATCTGTAAATATGGAAAACTGTGACCTCTGCTGGGAGCTATTTCATGTGCAGGCATTTGCTTTTAATGATTATGAACTGGAATGTACAATAATTTATTCATTTGAATATATGACAGTACTGTTGAAGCATTGCCTAGCGCTAAGGTATGATGTGCATATTTATAGATTTTTAGGTATGGCATTTGATGTACTGACTGTTGTTCATTAGAGATGCACTGAATAAGTTGAGAAAAACCATACAGATGAAAGTAAGAGATCTGAAAACAGTTTAAATTGGTAGTTGCAAATTTGGGACATGGCACTATTCAAAGGAATCCTGTGTAAGGACACTGGATAGGTGTGAAATAATGGAGTGGTGAGGGTAGATTTCTGTGGCAAGAAGATCTTGGAATAAGAATGATGGCATAAAAATAGTGCATTAGAGATGTGCCTGGCATTAGGGTGTGATGGCTTGGGAGAAGTGGGTGCTGAATCCTGTTTGGAGATGCTTACATTGCCCAGGTATTGAGAGACAGAATAGATATTCTAGTGTTGAAACTAAAACTTGAGCAATAGGTGAGGATGGAGTGGGATGGGAGACGTTGCAATTTCTGTGGCGATGCATAATTACCATCCATCTAAAGCACTTGCTAAGTATACATGAAAT
Source organism: Typhlomys cinereus (assembly GCA_023101885.1). Classification (NCBI taxonomy): domain Eukaryota; kingdom Metazoa; phylum Chordata; class Mammalia; order Rodentia; family Platacanthomyidae; genus Typhlomys; species Typhlomys cinereus. Next base: position 444,554 of record JALPQD010000128.1, read on the forward strand.
GAAACTGTCAAACTGAAAATTAAATTCTCTCAATAACAGTTCTGTTGGTGATGTGTATGTGTAACTGGCCATGCTTGAAAACTTCTATACTGAACTGTGTTACAGCAACTTGAAAAACTAACAGTCCTGTTTGAGCTGTTTGTGTCTTGGGATGTGGAGATGCATGATGAATGGCAGGATTTCCTGTTACATTTCTGTCCCGTTATATAACTTGGCGGAATCTAGTGCTTTAAGTTAGATTTCATTCTTGCAGGTATCCCCTTCTTATGTTTCTTTTACTTCCTCTGCCTCCTCCCCCAGCATGTTTCTGGTCAGAAGGAAACGGAGAAACTGGAAGCAGTATAGAGTCTATCTCTGCAGCAGGCAGGCTGAATTGTGGGATTCACTTGCTTACTAATGGGAATAAATGTTATTCCCCCTATATTGATAGGTTTCTCTGGTCTGTGCTGATTGTGAGCTACTGTTCCAGTTATGAAAAATGTGAATCACTTTGTAAAAATATTTTAAATCCAATTTGTAGTAACACTTATGAAGTAAGGATTTATGTGAATCTTTTTTTATTATTTATTTAATTGTGCGTGTATGCGTGTGTGCGCATGTGTATGTATGTGTGTGTGTGCGCGCACGTGTGTGTATGTATGTGTGTGTGGGGGCGAATTCGGGAACCACCATGGACTGCCTCTACCTCCTCCTTGTTTACTTTGCCCAGGGATTCCCAGGCTCCGCCCTACCAGAACCAGCATCTATACGTGGGGTCTAGGATCCAAACTCATGACTTTCTGTCTGCAAGGCAGAGGCTTAACCCCTGAGCTACCTCTCCAGCCCCTATGCGAATCTTTTTTGACAGAGCTCTACTCTGTTCTGGATTGCTGGGAAGATGCCTGAGCTGCCTCTGAGCATCGCGTGTGACCTGGGGAATGCGGTGATTTAGGGCTCACCAGTGGTAGTCTTACACATCTGAGTAGAGTTGATGGAGTTTGAGTATTACAAAGATTTTCTGTGTTTAATCTCAGGTTACTCCAGGACCATAAAAAAGCAAACAATGGCACATGTAACTCATTCAGAAATTTTAACTGTTCATTTTTTTTCCTCTTTGAGCAAATCACTTCCATAATTGTTCAGAGATGAGGACTTACTAATGAAATAGTATAAAAAAAGAATCCTACGGCGAGGCAAATTATGGTAAAGTATCCATAATATAGCCTGAGGCAGTGTTGCTAAGAATCTAATCAGAAACATGTGCTTAGAATATTAACATTTAATGTTAGTTTAAGAATATTTATTATATACGTATAGTAAGTTAACATGAATAAGATGTTTAGTCTGTTTAATTTGTATAAAGTGTGTAATTTTTTTGAGAAAATACTAATGGTTTTAAAACTCTTAAAGTAGGAAATATTATTTTGGGCATTTTATTTTCAGTTTCATGACTTAGACTTGCATGTTGCTTTGGATGGTTGTTTAAACTTGAAATTATCTTCATGAATGAATATTTTATTTTAATGTGTATTTTTTACTATATATGGTAGAAAGCATGTTGTTCAGAATACCCCCACCTAAATGTAAGGTAAATCAAAAGTCATTCTGCCTGCAGTGGCCCGTAAAATCATGAAAATGTACATTTTTTTCTAGTCAGGGCATGATGAGATTGGATAGTTAAGTTGCTGAAGTGATATCTAGTTCACTGTTAAACTTGATTCCTACAGAGGAGGCTTCCAGAGGAATGGAATAAAAGATGGGAGAAAGGACCTTGGGAAATCTTTAACTATATGTGTTTTAATTGATATCTTTGGGCTGTGGGCTTTAAACCATGGGTTCTTTGGAAGGATGCTGAAAGCAGTTCCTACTTAATGCAGAAGCTTTATCTCTTGGTGAAACTAGTAATTCTACTTTTATGCTACCTTTGGACATGCTGTTATGACCCTCTTACCTTAGAGATCTTGTGCTCTTATTCATTGTAATGGTTGCTGAATCTGAAATAGTCCATTAGACTTTCCAGATTTCTAGGATTTCTTTTTGGATCAAGGACATATGTTTTCATTTATTTTTTTATTAGTCAATGTTGTTTAGTATTAAACATAGTTTTTCCAAGCTACAGTAATAATCACCATTGCTTATTGAACCTCAATATACCAAGTTATGTGCTAAATACTTTGTATTTGTCTTTTCATTAATTTCTCTGCACAACTCTGTAAGTGTATGTTCTTAGTCCCATTTTTTAAATTGAAATCCAAGGCTTAAGAAGGTATCCAATGTACACAAGTTCATACACAGTAGGGTCTGGAGCTTCAATGTCTTACTGCTTTCCAGAGTAGCATTCTACATCTCAGAATATCAATTTTTATAAAGTTACATTTTATTATTTCATGTAACCGTGCTTTTCATTGCAATTATATAACTATGTACCTTTTTGTACCTTTTTGTTCATTCTTGTATAGTGGAGTATATCTGAAGCAGTGAGACCAAGGTCGTTGTAAAGTCTGTATCCCTGGACTTTTATTCTATCATAGTGGATTTGATGAGAAGTACAGTGAAGAGAACCAAGGAATGAGAAGCTATAAAACTGGGGAGGATGCAGGGACCATTGTGGAATTGGGTGACTTCAGTCCATTCGGTCTTCTTTGGATGCACTGTTTCTCTATGTCTAGTCCCTTTAGAGCTTTTTTAGTTGTTTGGGAGAAAGAGGCAGAAGAACTGAACAAATGTGTTTTAAAAGTGGTGTTCTATGGGCCAGAGAGATGCTCAGGAGTTAAGACATGCCTAGCAAACAAAAGATCCTGAGTTCCCATTCCAGGAGTTCACATTTCAGGTGCTTCGTAAAAACACCAGGCTAAAAGGGAGGTAGCCTGCACTTCCAGTCCTGGTAGGCAAAGCCTGAGAAATCCCAGAGCTAAGCAAAAGGAAGGTAGAAGCAATCCAGGATGATTCCGGAAGTTACCCTTGGTCCTCTACCAGGGACACATGGTGCCCTCTGATACACACAAAAAATAAAGTTTTTTTTTTTTTTTTTTGAAAATGTTCCTTGTGTTTTGAAGATCACCAGCAATAAACTTGTATTGCAGTGCTCTTGAAATTACATAGCAGGCTAGTCTATTGTTTACGAAAATACACATTGAGTCCACAGTTGTGAAAGTGTGAGCATATTTATGAATTTTTCTGAGGACGTTTTTCTGAATGTAAAGCAGATATAGTAATAGCTACTTATGTGATTACTGCTAAGAGTTATATCTGTCCATCTATTTATAAAGGATAAAACTTGACACAGGGCAAGGAGTCAATATTCCAATGAGTGGTACAACATAATAAACCTGATCTCCATAAAAGTCTTTGTTTGATTTTAATAAAATTGGATACAGTATCTGCCAGAATGAACTCTTAAGCACTTTTCTTTCCCACAGGTGCCAGTAGCTATGGGAAAGTCACAAAATGGATTAGAGCAGATATATGTTGTTAATGCAAAGGGTTAGAATTGTTTCCAGGTTTGAAAAGTGTTTGAAAAACAATTGAAGAGATCCATAATTCTAAGGAAAATTTGCAAGTTATAGAAGGAATTGGAGATCCATTAATGGGGAAAACCTTTCAGATCAAAGGTCAGCAGTATAGAGCTGAAGAAACATGCCATAGGGCTGGGAATGAACCTGGTGACAGGACTAGTGTGCGTGAAGCACTTGGGCTGACCCCTGGCATCACAAAACATCAAGGTTCTAGAATGCAAGTGATAAGGTCTCCTTAATGTCTTAATTTGATATCACTATATAACACTCAAACTTTAACTCATTGTACTCATTGATAAGAACTCCACGATGTTTATCCTTCTGACAGCTAAAGTTTGTACTGTATATTTATAGATTACCTTGGCTAGAGCTGTCTCTAATAGTTTGGCAAAACATTTAATTGTGGCATGAAAAGTTATGTAACCTGGTTTACCTAGAGTGTTAGGAAAAAGGCAACAACACTTAAAGAAGACACATGGAGCTCTTCTCTTGGCTAAATAATGCTGTGTGGTTGAAGTAGTAACTCTTATACTTAAGGTTTTCTGCAGAAGACCAACTCTTAAATCTTTAAAACAGTAAGCATTGTATCTGACTTTATGTGTGATCAAACACTTAATCTTTAACTGATTATTGCCTTTTCTAAATATGGACGGGTTTTGTAACTGTTCACCATAACAATGCAGAGTATCTAAGTGAGCCATAATGTCAGTATTTTTTCCCTTTAATATTCCACAGGAGTGTGATACAGAAGAAAAGATTTAAATACTTAAAATGAGACTGTGTGATGAAGAATAATTTCATGGGTATTATGAACTTTGTGTATTGTATTAGGGATTATAATCATCACTGTTGTGTTAACTTTCCCTTGCTGTGATAAACTTGAGGTAAAACAGAAGAAAGATTTATTTTAGCTCATGGCCTCGGAGATTTCAGTCCATGGTTTTTGACCTTGTTGCTTTAGAGGAGGCAGCAAGATTGCCCACCGTGGGTGTGGTGGAGGAATCTGTCCACATCATACTGATCAAGAAACATAGGGGAATGGGCAGAGAGCCTGTCGTCCCTCCAAAGGCACATCCCAGTGATTTACATTCCTCTTATTTAAAGTTCTCAAAAGTTCCACCATCTTCTAGTGCTGTAGCTGGTGACCAAGACTTCAGTGCATAGCCGTAACAGCTGACTAGTATGTTCTGAGTCTTAATTTCCTAATGGCAAAATGCTCTATCTGAATAAATACAGTAAAGGGATAAGCTCCCTCTGCAGACTGGCAAGTCCTTCATGCTGTGTAAAACATGGACCTATGAACCAGTAGGCCAGTAAAAAACAGCCCCTTTAAGATTTTGGTACACTTAGTCTTTCTTTCCCTGGCAGTGGTGCCAGGCAGTTTGCCTGGAGGTCAGAAGGGCTGAGCTGGGAAGCTATTTATTTCCTTAGTTTCCACAAGTCAGATTGTTTACACAAAAAGTTTCTTTGATTCAGATGTAAAACTTTAAACCAATATTTTAGATAATTGGACTGGTTGAATAGGTGAGTTTTAGGTATATGAGATTAATTATGGAGGTAAAATGGGTGATTTATGGTCTTATATTTTTACTTTAATTTATTTCTAATATATATTTTCCAAATGGATAAGTTGAACTCTTCAAATTTGTTAGATGCTTTAAAATATATTTTAGAACCTAGCAATTTGAAATTTAGAGAATTAATCACTCATTTACTCTAAGACTTAAAACTAAATCAGTGTTATAAAAAAAGATCTTTCATTCTACTGAGTGAAGCACATTATTATTCCACCTATAAGTGAATTTTTTTTAAAAAAATGAAGTAATATATTAAACATCGACTGTCTATTTAAATGAAAATGAAATAACTTAAAAATGGATATAAGTATAGGGTGTATTTTTGCAGTTATAATGGTGAAAAAAGAGATTAGTAAGTGTTATTGAGCTGGGAAGTTTTGTGGACCTCCACGAGATATCTGGCAATGTTTGGTGATTTAAATGATTGTTATCCTTGGGTAGGCGAGGCCTGGGCTGCTGTCTAGTGCATAGAGACCAGAAGTGCTCTAAGCATCCTGTGCAGAGCTCATGCTTCCAAACAACATCGAACCATTCACCCTCCACTCCTGAGTCACGAGTGCCAAGGCTGAGGAACTTGGATTAAGGGATTTGGCTCAGTGAGTTACTTAGATGGTGTTCCATTTGATCCTTGAAGCTAGTCTGGGCCTGACGTTTTTAGCACAGTTAATACTGTCCTTAGGCACAGACTGAAAATAGGAGACACTTTCAGCAGGTTCTTGCTATGTCCATGATACCTTCAAATCTGTTGCTTTTTGCCCTGTGAGGTTGGCTGTCTGAACACCCTTCCATGCCTGTCCTTGTTCTTGACTCCAGGTCTGACAGACTTGGCTTCCTTAGTTTTTGCTTCTTAAGTATGTAATGAACATAGCAATAAATACTGAGTTAGTATTTTTCTCATGATGATCATGCCTGACTCATTTTATGGCATACTGATTCATCCTAATTCCACTGGAGCCTTCCAAGAGGGCTAGTTATCTGCTCACAGGTATGGAACATGTGCTGTAAAGTTGGCAAGGTGTCAATCACAACAAAATGTGCATGTGCATTTTATAGTAAAGCATGACAATGTATTTCTTGTGTAATATTTATTCAAAATGGAGTAAAAATTCCAACAGGAAATTAGAAATATTTTCTTATGCTTATAGGCTTATAGGTGTCAGAGTTAGCTACTCCGAGGCAGTTGAAAATATCACTGGAAACAATTTGAAAATTACTAATACTAAAAATGATCTGCAGTCTCCTGAATAAAGGTGACTTAATTTACAGGGATGATATTAGTCTGCTAGGATGGTATAATAAAGTACTCCATACTGGGTGATTTAAACAGCACATTTGTCTTCTCACAGCTTTACTGGTTAGAAGTCCAAAATCAAGATGCTGAAGTTTTTTTTTTTTTTTTTTTTATGATACATAGATAGCTGTCTTCTTGCTCTTTCCTCATGTTTGTAGAGAGAGAGGATATACTGACAGCTTTGTTTACTCTAGTAAAGGTACAGATTCTGCTGGATTAAGAACCAAAAGTTCATTTAACTCATTTACATGAATAAAGTACCTGAGGCCCTATCTGAAAATACAGTTACATTTAAGGAAGAATTTAACATTGATTTTGGGAGGTGACAAATTAATGGGAGTTGAATGGACCTTAGTGTTTGTTTCATGTGTATACTGAAATGAAATAATCAGACAGTAGGTTTATGCTGAGACTTAGTTGTCCAGATAAATTGCTCTGATGTGCTTTCTAAGTTGGTGGCTTAACATTCTGAAAGAGTATTTATGTTATTATATTGTGATAGATAATAAACCCTATTTTTTATCATCACCTATTCTACTTGCTAGTAGGTACTGAGGATATCATAGGAGAATGTTTTTGCTCAGGTAGATCCTAATGAAAATTTTGTAGCAGCATAATTAGTAACTTGTTATGTAGTTTTCATTTAAAACTAGTGATTTTATATGCTTTCCTTTTTTAAAGAATGAAATCATGCTTCCGTAAATGCCAAATGCCTGTTTATGTTTTGGCGCCCATCTTGATTAATGTGAAGGAAACGCGTGCTTTGGGTCGCTTGGACACTAAGGCAGTGTATTCAGGGAGCCACCTGCTTTCCTTAGGGGCATTTTCCATGAAAATATTAATCAGACAATTTGCTGTTAAAGACAGAATTTCCACGTGAAATGTTGGCTAACATATACCCATACCTCATTTTTGCCATTTACTATATTTAATGGACTAAAAGAGTACATTTAGAAATGCTCTTCAGAAGTTTCCAGTCTCCCAATTAGCCTGGTTTATTGTTACTAATTAAATTTTGAAGGCTGAGAAGGCCAAGTCATATCAGTTTCCGAATGTTTGGGATGTTGTACAGATTCATTTTCCTCTTTCACTCCCAATCATCGTCTCAGCAGGGCGTCACGGAGTTGTTCTGGTCTGTCAATGTACAGCTTGTTCATCTCATTCAGACCTTTGTGTGGAGACAGTAACGGCATTCAGACATGGTGTCAGGTGTCATAGAAATATGTCAGGCTGGCCTTAACCCCTGGTCTTTCTCTGAATGCTGCGATTCCTGGTATGTACCATAGCATCTGGCTCTGTAGAAATACATGCCCTCTACCGTTGATGACTATTGGGCTATGAGAACTAGGGAGGCTAAAATGAGGATCGCATTCTTCATTCAAAAACTCCCTAGTCCTGCTAGTCTGGACTGTTACATAGTGAATTCCACACCAGCCTGGGCCACTTAACAAGGTGCAAATGTAGTGGCACCTACCTGCCATTACAGCACTCGGGAAGCCGAGGACGGTTTCCAGTTTGAGGCCATACTGAGCTACACAACAAGACTTTGTTTTAAAATAAAGATCAACTGTATTTAAAGAAAAAAAAAAAAAAAAAACTCCCTAGTCCTCTCTTAGATGCAGGTATCATGAAGAGGCAAGTAAAACAGAGATGATACTTAGATTCGATGGTACATATTTTGAATTAGAAAGTTCGGGAAATGTTTTTGTTAGTAGAATTTCAAAGGACAGTTGTACACATATATCTTCTTATTCGCTTGTGTCTACATACTGAATATTAATGCTCTTATTTCACAGTAGTGTGCTTTCTGTATAGATGTTGCCAGATCAGTACCTGAAGTAATATTTTTTAGTGTAGGCAGAGACCCATCATCTTGCTGCAATTCAGGTGAGATAGAGCAGGTTTGTTCTTAAAGCTGGCTATACACATTTTTCCCCTATGCTTGAGCACATGTAGCTGGTATTCAGTGTTGAAGGTAGAGGTTGGTAGTGGTCATTGTGGAATGCATAAGTGAGTGCCAATGCTGGGCACACCGAGTTTTACCCTGTACTGTATTTTTTTTTTTTATCCCTCTATTAGTAGTTTTTACTGTGTAAACAAGATTGGTAAATAAGATTCTTCAGTATTGCTTTAAATCCATCAGATAATGAACAAAGTGGACTTCAATTTTTAGAGTATAGATGGAGATTTTTAATTAATTTATAAGCTGTTAAAATGCTGGGGTAGAATCTTGAACAGTTCTGCTCATACCATATATCTTTTCATGATAAGAGTAGATGCTTCATCTGTTTTGTTAATCAGAGAAGGGAAAAAAAGGTAAAGAAAATGAAAATTAATGCAGGTTCCCCAGCACAGCTCAGAGATTTTGATCTAGTGCTCTTTGTTGTAAGCAGTGTGGAGATTTGGGGGGAAATTTTTGTGTTGGGAGTTACCTTGGGGAGATTTAAAAAATCTAGATTCCCTAGTAAGTTGAATTGAGAAACACTTCTGACTTCTGTTTCAACTGCATGGTCTTACTGTTCTTTAAGACTTTGCAGAGTTCATTAGAGGCAAACAACAGTTCTTGGCCTTTCTCGCCTGAAGTAGCGGTAATTGGTGAGAACTAAGTATGCATAGAGAATCTGCAGCTGGAAAGGCATGGTGAGAACCAAACGAGATATAAGCAGGACCATGCCTAATCGAAGAAGGATTTTCTTATGTGAATTCTTGAATGAGCATGTATGTGTTCAAGAATCTGGCAGATGGTACGAGTGCAGAGGCATAGGGCATTTGGCATGGGGAAGAAGTAGATGACATTCCAGTCTTCTAATTCAAGAGTAACATATCCATATGCCATGTGTAAGATGTCATTCAAAGAAATTTATATATCCTGGATTATATATTGGAATTGGATTGATTCGTGGTGGACACTAAAACATATCTGGAACTCAGCTGCAGCAGCTGCTGTTGGCATTTTGTCTACAGGAATAGTGTGGTTTGTTGACATAATGAGTGAGTCTCTCACTGGCCACCTTTTTTTTTTTTTTTTAAGAGGATTAAGGTAGAGTTTATTAGAGGAGAGAAAGGCTGGAACTCATGGACTCCAGATGTGGAGTGCCATGAGGGGCAAGGACGCCCTGGAGAACTCATGGTGCCTAGGCATGGAATCCACGAGGAGCAAGGAACAAGAAATGGACTCATGGCACTGGAGTGCCATGAGGGGCTAGGGCGCCTCCAAGAGAAGCAGGCAAGAAACAGAAGTCACGGCACTAGAGTACCATGAGGGGCTAGGGCGCCAAAGATGGCTGCCAGGACCTCACTGGCCACCTTAGTGAGCAAAACATGTTCCCTTCAGTGGTTTTTCTTACTATTATCAATGGAAAAGTTGATTTGCTCTAGTGGTGTGTGTGCTTTGTGTATGGCCCTGTTGTGACTTTCCAAAGTAATCGAGAAACTCTTAGTTGTTTTTATAATGTCTCTGAGAGGAAAGCAGATCACCCTAAGCCTGCTTCTTATTCTTCCTTGAGGCTAATGGGAATGCCACCCTTTAGATGACAATAATGAAATCAAATCACTACAAATTGTCTATCTGCCCCCAGGAGGCTCTGCTTGGGGCCACCTGTCTACTTTGCCCTGCTATAATGTTTTCAGCTGTCGTTTTGCCTGGAGTTCATGTATCAAGTCTCTCCTCTGCTTCTTACTCTATGTGCTGAATAGATGAGGCATTTTATTTATTTATTTGTTTTCTGAGTGACATGCTTGGCAGTAACAGGCTTCAGAACAATCCCTTCTGTGGTTGCGTGAACATACAAGAGAACTGATTGATACACTTGCCTTTTTATCTCCTTCCATTTAAGTGAGATTTTTAGGTTGTGTTCATAACATTTAGATTGCCGATTTTAGAATTTAGATATTTCTTAGATCTGATTTTCTTGATAAGCATATTTTATATAAACTTTGAGGTTTCTTTTTTGTAAGATTTATTTATTTATTTTGTGTGTGTGTGTGTGTGTGTGTGTGTGTGTGTGTGTCCATCAGAAAGTACTCTTGAGTCCCTGTGGAGGCTGACGGGTGATTTCAGAAGTCATCCTGGACTGTTTCTACCTCCTTTTTTGCTTTGTTCTGGGGTTTCGTAGGTTCTGCTTACCAGGGCCAGAAGTACATGCCACCTTGATTTCCGCTTTTGTGACCTGAGATCCAAACTCAGGATCTTCTGCCTGTGAGGCAGAGTCTAAATCCCTGAGCCATGTCTCCCTCCCAACTTTGAGATGTCTGTAGACTTTCCTTATCCAGACCTTCACTTTTCTTCAGTCTGGTTCACTGTGTGCTTTATATCTGTTCTATCTACTATAATGACCTTCTCCCACCTTGCTGCTGGCTGCTGCTTGTATGTCTAGTACAAATGAGGAACTGAATTTAATATCATTTAATATTCACTTAAATTTCAAAATCCACATTCTGCCTTTGGCTAAAATGTATAAGAAGTGATGGATTTGCCCACCCACTGAACAATAGAAAAACTGAAAATTGATAAAATACATGTGACAGTGTTGCCAAAGTGCATATTTAAGGCATGAAGGATGGGATTCCTGTGATGTGGGAAAAAGATGAAAGTAGTTCTGTTACTCTAGTGTAAATGATATAGCGTTTCCAGTCCTGTGTCAAAGGAGTCACTCAAAGCTCAGGGCACTTTCTGGGGGGATGTAAATGGACTGCGTGGGCAGGTCGTGCTGGACTGTGTTCACAGCATAGAGGATTGGAGAAGAAAGCACTGTGCTTACTGTGGATTAGGGCATTATGGGAGGAAACTTCCCCAGGCCAATGGCAGAGTAGCCTCAAAGATTAGCGTCCTTAATTGAGTGCTTGGCACTGAAGCAGGAGTGAGAATCCTTTCAGTTCTTATTAGCAGCCATTCTGGAAAATCTCAAAGAATGTTGCATTGGGTGAAGTGCATGTAACCTTTTATCTCAGCAACAGGGACTAATTAGACCTAGATTGTCACTACTATGGTAGGTTCTCATAAAACATCTTGAAAACAAGTCCTTGAAAAGGTTAAATTGTTTCCCAGTAACTTAATTGTGGCCCAGAACAAAGCTTAAGAAGATTTGAGAGGATTCAGACCTATCTTGTCCTAGTCAATCCAAAGTGCCTGGCACCAAGTAGAATCACCACTGTGTTGAAAGAAACTGGAAAACTAGACTCATCACAGTAAATCAGCAAACACTAGACTAGAACTGGCAAGGATGTTAGATTTAGCTGCTGATGATATTCAAAGTGTTGTTGCAACTAAATCCTATAGTTTTCCAAAAATTGTTAGCATGAAAGGTAAGATAAAAACCTAAGTCACACTTCACAGAAATGAAAATTACACTGTGTGAAATTAAAAGCTTACTGGAGAATTAATGGCAAATTTTATATTGCAGAAGAAATAAAACAGTAAGAACAATTTAAAATGAACAGAGAATGGAATTTTACAGAATAAAGAGAACATCTGTGAGTTGTAGGATAATATTAGGAGACTTACTCTGTAATTGAATTTTCTGAAGGAGAAGTTCAGGGAAAAGAAATGAGAATTGCTCGAATAATGAATAAAACTTTTTTCAAGTCTGAACTGTAACGTTTATAACAAGATATGTAATGAAACCTGACTCCAAGGGACATGGAGAGTGCTAGGGACTGTTGCAGAACATGTCACAATCCAATGGTGAAAAGACATGTTGAAGCTGTGGACCACTGAGCGACATACTTCTCCAATTTAGAATTCTGTCCCTAGTAAGAAGAGCTTTAAACAGAGCGGGATATTTTCAGACATACATTTTTTTAAGGAACAGTGATTAAGATATAGCAATGAATTTACATGCATGTGCACATGTGCGAGCACACGTGCTCATACAGAGCACACACACATGCACACACGTGCACACACACACAAAACATGGATGACAACAGCGACTCAACCATAAGAGGAAAGATAGAAAAATATACCCTTGCAATGGAATCATAAAACAGTTCAGTTATATGAAAAGGCAGATCAGAGGGAAAAAGTGACAGAAAAAAGCAGTATTAAAATGGCTAATTTTAATCTAAACACACCGCTTTAATGTAAATGCAGCATTAATCACATTAGATATAACAATTCAGATATCCAATTGGGAAAGATTTTCAGGATTTAAAAAAGGGCAAGAAACATACACATTTTATATGTAAACTTTAAATATAATGGCTCCAAAAAAAGAAAAAGCATTAATAAATGAAAAAGTTCCTACCAGACAAATGGGGTAATGCTATCAACATCTTCTTTGGTGATGAATATGTCATTATTATGGTGATTTTGTACTTACACACCTATGTCAAACTTTCAAAGTTGTACACTTTATGTCAGTTTCATCTCAGTAAATCTGTTTAAGTGCTTAAGTAGCCACAGATATCCAGCAGTTACAGTAGTTACTGTACTGAGCTGTGGAGTAGTGCCCTATAAATTCTCTGAAGATCAGAATTCTGCTTAAATATGTACTGTGCCTTACAGATACAAAGCAACAGCTTTTCTCATATTTACTGCAAGAAACAGCTATGTTAATAAGTATGGACTTATATGACTTTTCTTAGGATCTATGTTTCTTGTTGTGAATATATAAATGGTTTATTTTAAAGTTCTTTTTGATTCTAAAACTCTAATTTGTAAAACAAAAAATGTGCATTGTTTAACAATTTATATTTACTTGGAAAAGTACTTGGTTAAACTCTGATTAACAAATAAATGAGCACAATGAACTGGAAAAAAAGCTATTGCAGTTGGCTTGCATGGTTGCTGATAAATGACCATCAAACAACTTAAGGTAGCAAGGGGTTTATTTCCTTACCACAGGCCGGTTACAGTTCTCAGTCCAGCCTGACAGGAGAGCTCGCACCATCACCAGGGCCGAGGGAACTGGCCACACCATCTCTATGCAAATGGCTGAGAGACAATAATCTTTACTTGCCAGGCCAGCATGCCTGGTCAGACATACAGAAGGATGCCGCCTTCCTCAACTAGCTCTCAGTATTTTATTTACCTGTTCTGGGCCTAGTGCCACCCACCATAGGCTGGGCCTTCCTCATCAGCTAGACAATCTCCTTCAGGTTTGCTCTGGGCTCAACTCAGCCATTAATTCTCTACAAATGTGCCCAGAGCTCAAACCCTCAACCATCAAGTTGACACCTGTGCTTAACTGTGACAAAAGCCTAAATACTTTTTCAGTGCTATCATTTCTATTTGGAATATTTCCCAAAGGGCCTTTTGCGTAGGCATGGTCACTCGCCTCTGAAAGTTTTTTGGGGGGGGATAGGGGTGGGGGTGTGTGGAATGCTAGGAGGTGGGATTACTGGGAAGAAGTGCTTGACGTGACATGGGGCTCAGCCACCTCCTACCCTCTTTCCAGTTTCCCTGAGGTGAGCACTTTCTCCACCAGATGCCCCCACCACATACCCACCGTGCTGCCTCAGGCCCAGAGCACTAGGGCCACGTCACCGTGGCTGGGATCTCTTGAAAACATGAGGCGAAATAAACCTTTCTTCCTGAGGAGTTGGTGACTCTAGTTATTTCTTCCCCATGTGGTAAGCTGATCAACCCATCAACTTCAGTGTGTTTAACACAGTATTAGACACAATTTACATTAAGTTCCCCTCTTTCTCCACAGTATCCCGGGTCCTTTTAGTGTCTCTGTTAGTTTGAGTCCTTGGTTTGTCTTAGGTCCCCATGTTGTCCTGTTTCCACTCTGCCTCCTTGACCAATGTCACAAACAAGTTGTCCTACCTCTCCTGTTTTTGTTCTGTCTCGCCTATCTGATGTTCCTCTGGCAACTCACGCTACTGTCTGATGTACTAGTTCCCCCAGTAACCTTTTTGATATGAGTCAAAACTAAGTTCCACCAAGGTACATACTTTCTTGAGATCGTTTGCCATTGTAAATTCTAGGAATGTACTGGCCGTATACATAGCAGGTAGTCAATAAATAGCTTATGAGATTAGCTGATAGTTATTATCAGTTGACACTTTGCAAGCCTCATCTCATTGGTTGTCCTATTAATTCACACTGAATATCCTTAGAAGTCATAGATAGTATCCAGAGCTACACAGATTTGATTCAAACCTAGGTCTGCCTCACTCCAAACATTGAGCTTATAAGCATCGTTTCTCCCTGTAATTTCAGGTATATTGCCTGTAAAGATTATTGTCAGATATTATTTCTCATAGATAGATTTAACATATTAAGATAAGACATAATGACAAATTGGGGCTAGTGAGATAGCTCAGCAGGTAGAGTGCCTAATTCACAAACTTGGCAACATGAGTTCAATCCCTGGAAGCCCACATGGGGAAAGGAGAGAACTGACTTTCAAAAAGTTGTTCTGACCTCCATCTGAACACCATGACATGTATTTGAGCTCTCTCTCTTGCTTTCTTTCTCTCTCTCTCTCATTCTTTGTCTTTGTCTCTCTTTCCTTCTCAAACAAATAAGCAAAATATTTTAAAAAGCCATAATGACAAATTAAAGATTTCGAATGTTTTTCTTAGAAAAGGTGAAGATAGGGCAGATCTCCAGAGCCCTTCTAAAATTTCTCAGATGGAATTACCAGGGAGACATTAACTAACTAATGCATGGCGAGCATGAACATTGAACATCTGGGAAAGCTGTCATTGCCAGAGGGGATAAGATTTTAGGGAACGCAATGAGTTAAAATCCATGACCTAGGTTTTAGCTAGTAGGTTGTACCCTAAAAGAAAACCCACATGGACTTTGGTTTATAATTGTGTAATCAGTAGTTAAAAATGATTACTTCTGCATTGTTTCTGAAAGCCTGTAAAGTAAACCTGAGGTATTGGAATAGGAGGATTGTAAAGATGATGGAAAGGAATCATAGCAAGAAAGGAGGAATGGAGGAGAAGGGAGAGGGGAGAGGAGAGTGGGTGGCCATGCTCATGAGAAAGATACTTTATGTTTATAATTTAATATATATAGATATATTTGCTTAGTAATAACTGATGCCTATCTTATTTGAGCTGTGTGATTATCATTTAATTTTATTTATAATGCTTGTCTTAAGCTAGGATGGCAAACTTGACATAACCGATTTCTAGTAGCTAAACTATTCTACTTTCCTCAAGTTAACTAGAGATTTCTTGGGTTAGCATTTAACAAACACTGCTTGACAGTGTTTGTACCTCGTTTGTCAGCCTTCACAGTGGCAGGATTGCTCTCGTCTTATGTGTCTGGTTTGAAGGCGTTCACAGCCCTCCTGCTTAACTTACATTGTAGTTCTTAACAAAAGAATGCATTTTACAATTTCCTTATGATTTCAAAATGACGTTAGAGAGAACAGATGTGTTCTCATAGCTGTGCTTTTATTCAGGACTGGGGTTATGGATCCTGTCCATGTTTTATCTTGGACTGTTTTAGTGTGGCGTTTTAGTAGGAAACCTCTTCAGTTTGGGCTTATTGTGTGTTTTCTCCTTGCTGTTGGAAAAACGTTTCTGTTTTCATGTGTATGTGCATGTGTGGGATGTTTGGATGTGTTCATATGTATGGTGATATATTGAGAATCACCTTTGCTTGCCCCTTCCACCTTGCTGTTTTGGGGACAGTCTGTAAACCCAGAGCTCACCATCTTGCTCTGGGAATTCCAAACACCAACTACCAACACTAGGATTACAGTAGGCTGCTGCACCCACCCAGCGTTTGTGTTGGATCTGTAGATCTGAACTCTGGTGGTTTGGCCCATCACCTCAGGTCCAGGAGAACCTTTCATCCTCATGTTTATTCTGCATTCTATGAAGGTGGTTTATATATTTTTATGAGCATTATTTGTTGATTGAAATTGACTTCCAACCTTCATTTAAAAAAGACAGGTTATGTCAATGTAGTTAACAGGCTTTCTTATATATCCATGAACACGAATATGTAAAAGTTACTGTTCTTGTTTTAAAGTTACTTTTTCCGAGATTCTTAATTTTTTTGTTAGTGACCACTTTTCACCCAAGAAAATTTTATACAAACCTAGATGTATAGGTATATATACATGTATGTAAAACAGAAATTTGTAATAAATATAGCAAAATTACTGAAAATAAAAAAATTAATTTAAGATAATTCTTTAACATATACCTTTCCTACCATTTATTAAAGAAAATACATACTAATGAGATGGATGTGTTTAGGGAATTTAATTTTGGCTGAATTTTTGGTACTGCAGAACACAGGGCACCTCTACAGTTTTCACAGTTCATCAGTATGTTAGTTTTCATGAAGTTTAAACCAACAGCTCAGACAGATTTTTTTTGGCTTGCGCGTGTGTGTGTGTGGTGTGAGTGCATGTGTATATATGTTCATATGTGTGTAGAGGAATTTGTGTATGTGGTTTGCGTGTGTGTGAGTGTGGAGACGAAAGTTGATCAGTATGTTCCTCTATCACTGTTCTCTTCATGATGGTAAGGTCCCTTTCTGAACCCGTAACTCACCAATTCTGGTCAGTCTAAACATCCAGTTTGCTCCCAGGGTTCCCCCAACCAGCAATTTTTAAAATCTGTATCTCTGACACAATACTATGCACAGATATACTAATTTAAGTACATACATGCTGACACATGACAGCTGAAAAAAATCAGACTTCATTTTCTGTCAACCATTGTATGTATAAGAGCAAAGACCTTTGAATGAACAGTAACAGTGCTGTAATTTATAGCAGCCTTCATCTTCAGCTGGAGTGGAGGAGCTCCTGGCAGTGGCTTTGGTGTCACGTGGTGTAATGGCATGTGCATATAGAGGGTGCATGTTGTACGTGCAGAATCTCGGCCGTCATAGAATTATCTGATGAAACCTAGTTAGGTGCTGCCAGAAACACTTTGGACTCAATGCACACTTAATTTTGAAAGAAATTTTGCACATTAAGAAAACTTGCTATTGTCAATTTTTTCTCAACGACCCACAGTTTAAAAACTAGTTTCTGATAAATTAGTTAGAACATTGTTTGATGTTATACCCTGTTCCATTGAATATGTATAACTCTTGTAAATATGTACATGATTTTATGTTTGTGTGTGTTTATACATTTGGCTACTAATATCATTTGGTTCTATATCTATGAATTTAATCAACCACTGGTTGAAATATTTAGAAAGTAGTAAGCTCCACTGAACACTAAACATTACAGTGTAACAACTAAGTATATAAATATAAGTATAAATATAAATATAAATATTTACTACCTATTATAATAAACCTGGAAGGGATTTAATATGTACAGAAGGATATGTATAATTTATTTGCAAGTACTGTGCTATTTTATATAAGAGATTTCAGCATCTGTGGATTTTGGATATCAGTGACATGGGCTAGTTGGCTGGATTATTCTAGAAACCAGTCTTTAATAGATGCCGAGGGAAGGTTGAGCATATTTGTATGGTTATGGTTTAATTACATGAGTTTATTGTTTTCTTGTATTGTTTATTTGAAAAGTATAGAATAGCATATGTTTGTGACTAGCTTTAATGCCCTCTCATTGTTTCATGCATGAAGCTTACTAGTGAAGGCTTTCTAGTTGTTAGTCATAAAGATGATGTCAATATCCTTTTGCAAACAGTTCCTTTCTTTCTTGTTCTAGGTCCTTTTGTTCTGCATCACAGCGGCCATGTACATGTTCTTTTTCAGGTATGTTCTGTTATATGCATCTGGTTTAATAAGCAAATAGTATCTATTTGTAACTTCTTTCAACCATGAAGCCAAAACATCCCCCCAAATAATCATTTCAATGAATCCCATCCTGTGGGAGATTTGAGACAAATCCCAGTGTTTGTGAGTGAAGGATGAAAAAAAGAGCAGGGAGGAGGATTTGCCTTTTCCTGTGTTTTCCTTACAGACTCCTGCTTAGCAAGTTGGTTTGCCTATTATTAGGACAGAAGACACGATAAATGGATTTTTTTTTCCAAAAGGATCTGATTTTGTATATTCTTTACTTTTTTGATAAAAGAAAGTGATAGTCCGGGATCTCCAAGTCCTCCTAGTACACTAATGACCCAGTGCTGCCAAGCTTGCCATATGCCAGGGTTGTCCTTTCACTAGTGATGATATTCCACAGGGAGTAGTAGGAGGGCTTGGATCGTGAATGCAGTTGAGGTCACCTTTACCTGACCACAGAGTATGGGAAATGATCATGTCAGTTACTCATGTCAGTTACTCCCCCATTCTTATCCTCCCATGGTGCTCATTTAGATAGTTCCTTATTGATTCTTATGAATTAGCTCATAACAAAATGTCTAGTAATTAAAATTTTTAATTAGATATTTGTAATGTATATTTGTGATTTTTCAAGTAAGAGCAGTGATTATACCAGTAACATAAAGTCCTGATCGATTTCCAGAATATCCTGGTAAATGTCAGTGAAGCTCAGTATTGTGATTTTAAGTCATTCTAAAGTGTTGTATGAAATGCAAAGTGATGATATACTGTTGTTATTCTTATAAAGAAACAGCCAGGGTATCAGATGAAGAAAACTTTATAAAGATTTGTGTTAGAGATGATCTGCAAGGAATAGATAGTGGAATGTATAGAACCTTTTATATCAGCTATTACTGACTAAAGAAAATATTCTTGTTGCTTGATGAAATCTTCCATCTTCCCTCTTTTTTATTTCTTCCATCTTTCCCTCTTTTCTTCCTTCCCTCCCTTCCTTCCTTCCTTCCTTCCTTCCCTTCCTCTCTTCCTCTCTCCTTTCCATTGAAATCAGAACCTTGTGCATGTAGAGCCAGTGCTCTAACATTGATTCAAGCAATTTTCCCCAGATTTTCCATTTTATTATTTTTACTGTATTTTCATATGTGTCATCTTGTTAGTTTGTGTTTATCATACTATCATATTATACTTCTATGTTTTAGTAATTTAAAAGCAGGTTGAAAGAATTATAAATAATGGCCATTATATTAGCTTCCTCAAATTCACAGTTACATCATGTGTATTAATAGAACAGCATTGCAGCACCAAAAGTTCACATGATTTTTCTTTCTGCCTTGTGTCATCTGAAGACATGGCATAGCCGCTGGAAAAATGCAAACAATGAAATGCTACAAGTTATGGCAATAACTTCTGGCATTCATAGGAGAGAAGTACAATATAAAGCAATTTTCCCCCCTCAAAATTTCTAGCAGCTCATTAAATAAACAACCAATCCCAACGTAGCATTTAAGGATAACATGTATGTTGAAAATTCAGGTTTTTTTTTAGTCATAAGTTTTCATGGTTTAAACATAAACTGCACATTGAATACACTGATAAATATCCAATTTGTTGCATAGTCCTTGAAAATTGCTGCCACCAACCCAGTATTTTTGGTGTAGAAAGAAAATTGACGCTATAAATATGTGTTTCGGTGCAGAGCTAAAGAATCTTTTCCTGTTTCAGTTACAACTTGGTTAAAAACAGCAGTTGGAAATACTTTCCAGCAGACTCAATGCAAGGTTTAAATGCCAAGATAAACACTTACAATTTTCTGAGGAAAAGGGGTTATTTTTCTCCCAAAAGAAGCACTATCACCAAATTCTTAGTGTTCTTGGCAGAAGTTGGTTTGAATAACTCAACAAAGGATTTGGTGAATGGTAAAATAAAGCCCTTTATAAAGTGCTACAACCAAACAACAGAATATGTTTTCCTGAACTTTTAACTTGTATGTAGAATAAAAAAGCAATTATCATAGCATTTGGCATAAACAATTGAACAGGAATATTTCAGTCTTGAAATTAAATTCTATTATAAATACAAATACTTGTGAACACATTTATTCAATTGAATGATAGTATTTTAAAACCATTTGCATGAATTTGGGTAATCAAACATCAAGTGATATTTTCCTAAGGATTCTTTTATGGTAACCTTTTTAGGCAAGCGTGTAAAGAAAAACTTTCATGTTCAAATAAGTTAACTTGTATTTTTATCCTAGTATATGAAAGTATCCATGTTATTTTTTTTTTTTTTGAAGAAAGAACTTGAGAATTTCATAAGCATTTTCTGAAGGAGTCCTTGGTTTTGGTGGTTATGGTGTAAATTCACTCCAAAAAAGCAGCATTTGGGTATTCTAAATTAAGGTTAACAAAATGTGTGATGAAATATTTCACTTCCACATTTCCACAAAAAATAGATTTTATTGCAGTTCTTTCATGTACATTTTCTCATACATGGTACTTGTGATTTTCCCGTTCATGTATCAAAAAATAGGCTTATGTTGAAGTGAAATCCTGAAAAGACTGTTTTAGATGTATGGTTTGGAGAAACGAAATGCATGACAAAAGATGCCTTTCAGAAATGAAGGAATCTTTATTGTGACCTTAACACCTGCTGTGGATTCTGGTAGGGAATCCTACCAGGGGGGTGGAATGTATCTCATTGGTGCAGACCCAGTGGGCATTCTCCATGCTCTGAGTCTTTGTCTAGTTAATCGGTGTGTGTGCATTTCTCAGCATCAGGGCGTGGTCAGCTCTTGTCAGGTCAGTCTCTGCAGTGGATTGTTCAGAATTTGATGGATTATTTTGTCTCATGTGCCCCTTTAAAGCATGTCTTTATGTTCATATATATATATCCATGGGTAAAAACATCAGGATTCTTTGAAGAGTGACTAGGATCTCGTTTTTTTTAAAAATTTTATTATTATTATTTATTCAATTGTGTGCGTGTGTGTATGTATGTGTGTATGTGAGTGTGTAGAACCACGGACGAATCGGGAACCACCATGGACGCCTCCACCTCCTTCTGCCCCGGGATTCACAGACTCCGCCCTACCAGGACCAGAAGCGCAGGCCGACCCCGCTTCCGCCTGGCATCTATACGTGGGATCTGGGATCCGAACTCAGGACCTTCTGCCTGCAAGGCAGAGGCTTAACCCCTGAGCCACCTCTCCAGCCCAGGATCTCGTTTTTTTTAACTTTACATTTTATTTGTTTTGTACGTAAGTGTATATGTATATATGTGTGGGTGTGGATGTTCAGTGGGGTGTAGAGGTACCAGAACAACTTGGTGGCATTGATTCTCTCCTTCCACCTCTATGCAGTTGCTAGGAATAGAACTCATATCCTCAGACTTGGCAGCAATTTGTTTACCTGCTGAGCCATGTCATCTGCCCTGTTTGTTTTTTAAATCTATTTTCGTCATTATTCTTTTAGTATCTTGTATGAATATAGTAAATTTATATTTTCATACTTTAATCCCTAATCCATTTCTTCTCCTGTTCCTATTCCAGCTCTTCTTCTCCCTTTCCAGACTCCCTCCTGTATTTATTTTGGGAAACTGTTTTACTTTGTAGCCCAGGCTGGTCTCAGGCTTGCGATCTTCCTGCCTTAGCTCCCTAAGCGCCGGAATTGCATATATGGGCCTCCACATCAAGTTAGGATCTTTTCCATCATCATATGGAGAAAAGAAATAAAGTTCTATGAACTACTACCTCGTTTCTTCTGTTCTTTCTTCCCTATCATTAGGTATTAGTGTATGAAGAGTACTAGTATTTAAAAAAAGAAAGCAAATGTCCATCATTTCCTTAAACAAATATGTATATGTAAAAACTAGAGTAAGCATTGACAGTGTCGATCCCAAGGTGGCAAGCACTAGCTAGACACTCTCCCCTCGCCTCTGCAGAGGCAGCAACAAATCCCAACAGTTTATTTAGACCGGTTGCTTGTGAAGCCTGGACTTGTCTTGCAAGTTAATCCAGACTGTTGATGTACGAGTCACAAGTCATCTGACGTCAGTGTGGTAAAATGCTCCATTTTTGTTCAGAAACCATGCAAGAGAAGGTTTATTGTGTTTTAAACACTGTCTGCTTTTCTGCTACTTGATGAATTCTGATCAAACCACTTTCATTGTCCTTAAGATATCGATTTAGTTTTGTATTTATGGGATGGACACCCTGTATTTCTTGAAAGATGTTATGATTTCTAATAACATATTTTTACAAGTGTACCTTAGTAAGAATTTTTTATTTTGGGTTTTCACCTGTTGACAAAACTTAATGGTCAGAGTGAATTGGTGATTGAAGGAGGTATGTGACAGGGGGTCGTGGAAAGTACGGGGGAGAGCAGTGGCAAGGGCCTGTGCATCTGTCTGGTTGCAGTTGCTGTAGCAGAGTTTTGAAGCTGTGTAATGTATGTGGAGGAGGGATTTATTATCTCAGTGGCCATAGGAAGTGGAAAGCTGGGCTCTGGTAAGAGCCTCCTTGGCAGGGCACCACACAGAAGAGGGAAGGGCCTAGAGAAGAAGAGATCACATGAGCAAATCGACAGCCAGAGGACGGGAAGGCAGCGCAAAAGTGAGATCCCCCTGCTGAGTGGAGTCTCCCCACCATCTCATAAAGGTCGGTTCCTTCTCATACCTCCATGCTGGGATTCAGCTCCAACACATGAACCTTTGGGAACAAAGTGCATGTGAGTCGTGGCAACCTAACTGGAGGATGTCGTGGTGTTACCAGGAGTGGATTCATCAAAGATTTGGGTATTGCTGTGTGGATGCTAGAATCTGAGCAAATGAGGAAAGGGAGAACCTTCTGGAAATGGTGCACAGATTTTGCCAACAGCAAGTCCTCTCAGAGAAACACTAATGATAGTTGAAGGCCAAGAACACAAATGTAAGAGTTGTCAATTACAGAAATAGAGCTTAAGCTGAACAGTTAAATACAATTCCTAGTGAGAACATAAAGAGTGAGAAGACAGAGGCCCCCATGTTGGCTGGAGAGAGCTCTCTCTGAGTTCTCAGCAATGGGAGGAGTCAATGACAGGTGGGTTAGTAAAAGGCGGCAGTGAAAATACCTTATGAGGACAGAGATTATTCTTGGCTGTCACATTCACTGATTTTGGGCAAAGTATGTATGAGCTCTATTGCTCAGTGTCTCCATTATGAACAAATGTGAAAATACACACCTAATAGATAGATGGTGAAGACTGTTTTTTTTTTTTTTTCCCTGATGTTTTTAGGTGTGACTAGAAATGAGAAAAAAGCCAATGTAGCCAGAGTGGAAAGTTTCAAAATTCATTGAGAGACTCCTTCTCTAGAAATATGGGGGAGACCAACAGAAGACACGCCCAATATCCACCTACACCTTCACATCCACACATGCTACACTTACCTGTGTGTTAAAAACTGTCCCCTCCATCAGCCTCTCCTTCCTTCTCTCTGCTTCCTTTTCCCCTCATCCCTTCCTTTCTGCCCTAAATAGGAAAATTCATAAAGAATGAAATCACATTATACTGTGCAGGATCAAGGTTGTTAAAAGAAATTAGAAATTTCTGCTCCTGACTATGTAGGTTATTTCAGGAGTATTGAATACCTCTTGAACATAATTGCAGTAATTGTATTCACCAGGTGTATGCATATGAATCCATAAAAACTATTAGATAATTTGCTGTAAATAATGAGTTTTTATATGCAAATACATCTATGACTGTGTTCTCAAATTAATCTATTACATAATTGGTTAAAATTGAAAGTCCCAGATTGCCGCATACAGTGACCTCTAAGATGTCAAAATGTCTGTGAAGTCACTCACTGTGGAGTATTCTATTTTCATTTGAATCCAAATGAGTGAGGGCTTGAAATACAACTCAACCATAGAATCCTGGTCTACTGTGTGCACATCCTGGGTTCAATCCACAGGACAGCACAAGAAATTAGATGAATAAATATTTTCATTTTTAAGTCTTTCCCACCATGCTTTTTCATTTTGCCCAAACCTTAAGATTCCCATGATTTGATCTCTACCTTTCTTTCTTTTGGTGTACTCTTTGTTACAATAGTGTTAAGCTACATTCATTCCTACTTTTCCTGTTAGAAGCAGTTCATACATTATGACACATATATTAATGCTTATATGTTCAAGTCTAAAAACAACTGAAGTTGAAATGTTCGTATACTATCTGCTGACTTCGTGATCTTTTAGGTTTGCTCTGCCTTGAACTTCTATAAACAAAAGTGTCATTTCCTTTGGTGAGCGATAGTACTTATTAATGTTCCAGAATGTCATAGATCTTCTGTAGCATGGGAGGGAAGTTAGAGACTCTGTGGTGCAATATTGTCAGCTTTCTGGTGAAGAAATTGAATTTTCCAAAAATTTTGGATTTATACTGTATTGGCGCAGCATTCATGCTAGAAATAAACCTAGAATCTGGGTAATTTGCTTTAAAATATTCTAACTATATTTAAAATTTTCATATTTGATTTTTGTGTGAGTATTATGACAAAAGATCAAGTGTTAGTTTTTGCACTCTCTAATACTGTATTGTGGTGTAGATTTTATTCTTTTAAAGGGGTAGTGCAAAATTAAAAAAAAAAAAGACATGGGAACTGGGTAGGTAGAATCTTGGCCAAAATTTTTTTGATGCATAAAAAATAATATGAACCATATCAGAAATAAAGGCTTATGACACTACTTGCCTTAAAAAGTAATAGATATTTTTGGTTATTGCCATTAGAAATCCTGGAAATTTTTATCTTGCCACCAAGTTTTAAGCCTAAAAAGAGGATGTGTGGTACTTGGTAGTTAGATGATTGTAGTTTCTGACTTTGTGTTTTAATATTTTCTCTTTCTTCTCTCTCCTCTCCCTTCCTCCTCACATCACATCCCTTGTTTTCAGCCTTTGCTTCACTTAATAACATCAAGAAACTATCCATATGCATTATGACATGTAACATTAACTATCCATCATATTAATATAAGTGTTTTAAATGTGTTCTGATAGCATGCTAGAACTGAACTAAATTTTTGTTAGTAGTGTCCTTATGTATCACTTTTAAAAGGAGGACTTTTTTTTTATTCAATTGTGCGTGTGTGTATGTAGAACCACAGGCGAATTCGGGAACCACCATAGACTGCCTCCACCTAAAAGGAGGACTTTTTAAGAAAGATTTATATATTGGTATGTATTTGTGATTTTATCATGGATTGATCAGTTTTTAAAAGAGAAATACACATAGATTGAAGAATTATATTAATAGTTCCCTTGAAGGGTTTTAGATGTATAATCTCTATAGTATAGTTCTAGGTTAAAGCTCACAAGTGTGGTCAATTGTCATCCAAACTTAATCTTTCTAACTTATAATAGACTTATTTCTGTTAGTTTACTCTGTTTGTTGTCTTTAAAGATATGTCACTTATGGAGTGAGTTGTGAATTAAATCTTCAAACCTATGATAGGTAAATATCTTTGTTAAATTTGAAAACATGATTTCGTTTCTTGTATTCATGTTCATTTTGTTGAAAAAGTGACTAGATCTGCAGACAGATTTTTGAAAATAGAATGCATTTTTAATGTTATGAGTTAGTAGTTTCAAAAGATAGATGTGAAATTATGTTGTAGAATCCAAGTCTTATTTTCCAGATCAAATTGGCCACAGTAACAATAAATCATAGTTAAAAGATGAAACTTTCCCATAAGAAATTATTGGAATGTTACTAACAGCTGTTGTCACAAAAGAGATTGGCTAGAAATTTCTTGTCTCATAGATGTTATCTTCCCATGAGTTCCCTTTCCCCTTGAACTCTACTTCTGCTCTGTGTTTTTTGTTTCTGAGAATAGCATCCAAATTGCATCTTTCATCTCAACACCTTGTCCTGTTTCTAATCTTGTGACTCTAACTCTGTGACCTTATCTTAGCTGTTGAACTTTTTAAAACTTAGTACCTCTCTTCCTTTCAGACCCTTTCCCCCACTCTTTCTTTACCCTCTAGTTATGTCTTTACTGTGGAGTTGCACGGCATGTCCTCCTTTTATAAGGAGAGATTAGTGTACACTTTCTTTCATTGTCTATTATTTATTTCAAGTGCTCTATTTTACTTAGCATGTGTATTAACTAAAAAATACTAACTTATCTTAATTAGAACCTACCAGTTTTCTTAACGTATTTTTAATGCTGCCACTGCTTTAGTGCAAAAAGATCAAATTTCTGGGCTTGCAATTTAAGTAGTAAATTTTAAGTTCTTTTGGAAAAAGTTAAAGAAACACCAGTTAGAGTGCTGGATACAGTGAATCTATGGAATAGGAATTTATCTAAACCTGATCAGTTTTGAAGAATCGTACATAATAGGATCCTCCTGTCTATGTAGCATACATGGTATGACTTAAATAACCCACAGCATTAGTTCTTCTCCCAGAGCTCCAGAGCCTTTTGTACCTTGCCTGCAGCGGGCAAGGCCCATATTGGAACAGCAGCCAGCACACATCTGTTGATGTTTCCCACGTGCAAGGCTCTGCGCGAGGTGATTTGTAAACATTCCTGCAGTAATCCTTGCAGAGATTTTATTTGGGCATCCTGTCAGTCAGCCTGCATGTTGCCAATAAATTCACAATCCAGCAGCTTAAGAGGGGAACAAGGGGTTTTACTCTTGTCTGCGATTGTCTGGCTACATCTCTTAGTCCAACTTGGCAGGAGAACTTATCATCAGGGGCCGAGGTAAATGCCCACACCTTATCCATTGCTGAGAGAGAGATAATCCTCGCTTGCCAGATCAGCATGCCTGTCCAAGTAGAGCAAAGAATGTCAACTTCTGTCACCAGCTCCCTCTCTTACTTCTCTGACTTAGGACAAGTCCCGCCCATCATGCGCTATTCTTAGACAATTTCCTGAAGACTTGCTCAGGGTTTGATCCAATTACTAATTCTTCACAACTGTGTCCCAAACCTTCAATTTTCAAGGCAACACCTGTATCTGTTACAACCATGCTCAAAATTTCCCCTCTATCCACCATCAAGTCCAGTCTAAGCAAGGAAGGACCAAGATCTAGTTATGTAACCAGTGTGGTAAGGTACACACAAACGTGCCTTGTACACTAGTGTCTGTCTGGAAATGGGATGGTGAGAGTGAAACGGGCTTCCCTGCTCCCTTAACTACTAGGCAGAGAGGAGGATGAGTTTGGATGGGGTGATGATGTTCTCAGCCCTTTCTTGGTTTTTGTCTTCTTGTTTTTTTCTTCCCAAATTGCTAATAACTAACACTAATAACAGCATAGACTTGATTACTTGCTTCAGTGAAGAAATATTTATTGAGCTCTGTGCTTTGGTAACACAAGGAGATGACATTAGTACAAACATTATATGGCATTTGATTGTCATATCATAAATGGTATTGTGTACAGAGTATGATATAGCAGAAGAGCACTGTGACTGTTTGATTAGGGAGTGTATTGGAAGCATCATTAGCAAGTACCATCAAAAGAAGCCCTGAAAACCATTGAATTGAAACCAAAAAATTCAGGAAGTTGATGAAATGATTATTTAGATGAGTTAGTAGCATCAGGAAACACTAAAGAGAAGAAAGGGAGGGAGAAAAGTAGAAAGAGGAATAGTTCACTTTCAACCCACCATTCCTTCTAGTCACTGCTGTTCTTAAACCTTTTCTTAGAGTAGTTGTCCATATTTTTGTTTGGCATTCTTAGATACCACTGTAATCCGATTCTACCCTATAAACTGTCTGAGACTTGTCCTCACTGAGGTTGCCAGAAGCACACTGTGTCTGAACCTAGCGGATTGTTTCATGTCACCGTGTTACAAGGTCCCTTGTCTTCCATGGGACAGTTTCACCCTCTTCTCTCCCCTAAGACTTTTTGTTTTGCTTCCTAGAATGATGCTGCCTTTATTTTATTTTATTTTATTTTTATTTTATTTGATATTTGATATTATTTGATTTTTACTTTATTTGATTTCATTTCATTTCATCATTTCATTTCATTTCATTTTTCTAGCTCTGGTCACTCCTGTCTCCTCATCATTATTTTGTTTCTTGTACCCTTTACCTATCTGTCCTCAACATTCTATTCTTCAGGATTTTTTTTTCGAACTGTGTTACTACTGTTGTTAATTCTGATATTATTTGGATAGGAATGATCTTTAATCTATATCTCTAGATCATTTCTGCCTCCTAAATTTCAGAATCATATATAAACTGGTAATTTAGTTGTTATATATATGTGCTCACTATGAATCCTCACTCATTACCCAGGTTAGACCAGTCCCCTGAGAGTTTGTGTGTGTCTGCTTTCTCCTGTCCAATTAATTTACTAACTCTTAACAAGAGAACCATTATGAGCTCATTCTTTCCATTTACTTCCATTTTAAAATGGATTTCTTACCCTCCTAAACTCTTTTAAGGAAGTTTTAATGACTTCCTTTTGGTCTCATGCGTGGGACTAGCACTGCAGGAATTTGAGTCTGTTGTCTGGACTTGAGTATCACTTACTATGCGATTTTTAGGCAAACTACCTAGTTTTCCATTTCCATATGTCTTTGCTGTCTTAAAAAGAGATGAATATTAGAGGCTAGAATTATAGCTAAGGATGTTAGATCATTGCATGATAAGCAGGGATTAGTTATTAGGTATCAGCAATCACCATTACCTTACCCAGGCACATTGATTTTGAAAATTCCAATGTCTGTCTTCACAAAGGTGTGTCATTCACTGGATATTTTCATTTGTATTTGGTCTAGTTATATTCCAGATATCTTCTGATTT
Source organism: Typhlomys cinereus (assembly GCA_023101885.1). Taxonomy (NCBI): domain Eukaryota; kingdom Metazoa; phylum Chordata; class Mammalia; order Rodentia; family Platacanthomyidae; genus Typhlomys; species Typhlomys cinereus. The sequence goes on from JALPQD010000128.1 coordinate 473,400, forward strand.
TCTCCTTCTTCAATGCTATTTTCTTAGAAATTGGAATTTATATCAGTAATTTCATGTCACTAATTCTGACATTTTATTTTGAATCGGGGTGGAGACATATGGGGCTATAAAATCTTTTTGTAAACTGCTTCTTGAGCATAGACTCTCCATATTTGTAGTGAGGCAATCACAAGCTTACAATAGAATGAATTTTCATTCATATTCCATTTTTAACCACTTACTACATTAGCAGCCTTGAGTTATTTAATATGTTGCAGCTCACGTCATAAACCATAATATCCCAATAATTTTCTCTTTGCTGATCATGCTGAGTAGCATGCACAAAATTATTTCAATAAATGGAAAGTCATTGAATTTTTTATTTAGTAGCAGTACAATTATATTCATATTTTTATACAAAAGTCTACATATTTAAAATGACAGAAATACCATTTTTCATTCAGTGATTTCTCTCAGTAGATATTAATCTGGAAACACTGTAGTAAATTAAGCAATGTGCTGTTGGCTCCATGTTCATCTGATTATTCAGAATTGCTCATAAAACAGTCCATATGTAAAAATCCCACTTTTCCATTGTCTTTATTTGAAAAAGCCTTTCTTGTTTGCTGTTCTCTGAATGTCCTTGCGATTAGAGGTAACAGCTAAAATTTCAGCAGAGATCAAAAAATTCCCGTAAGTTTATCCTAATCCATATATAGTCTTTGTATCCATTTTTAGATTCTGTGGTAATGATATTTATATGTTTGGTGACATATACTTGAAACACTGGTGGTGACAAAACACTTATCAACATAAACAGTTAAAAATAAAATTTAGTCTTTGAAATAGTCTTGGCTTTATGTTGGAATATTTCTTGTAAGTTTCATGAATTTAATGACTTAAGCAGAGCAGCTAGAGACATTGCTCAGTAAATAAAGTGCTTGCTGTACAAACATGAGAACTTCAGCTTCACCCCCAAAGGCATGTTAAAAAAAAAAAAGGAAGAAGCCAGACTTGATGATAAGTGATTATAATCCAAAGGCTGGATCAATGGAGGCATGCAGACCCTTGGGACTTCCTGCTTAGCCAATGGGCAACCCCTAGGTCAATGTCTCAAAAGACAAGATGTGTTTGCACCTAGGGAGCTACACCAGAATTTGACCTCTGGCCTCCATGTGCATAGGTGCGTGCACATGTGTGTATATACATGACTGAAACCATCTGGTAATTAGAATTTAGGGTTACCAAATAATTAAACGTGTCTTTGGCTAGCATATAAAATTATGGTACAAGACAGAAGTTTTAACCCCTCTGAAAGACAATTATAATAAAATTCTAGCTGAGCATGCTAGCACATGCTTGTAATTATAGTGCTCACATGTCTTAGTCAGAAGGCTCTCCACGAATTCAAAGTCAGCCCAGGCTACAGTGTGATACTTTGTCTCAAAAGGAAATTCTATTTACCAAGTTGTTATTTGGATGGCATATTAAACCTCAAGATTTTGCATAATAAGTAGAAAGGAGCATAATTAACATAAATGTAGAACTGTCCTTTAACAAATTTATTATGGAAATCTTGTTTGAATATTCAAAGTTGATAAACGCAAGCTTGCTGAGCTATATTCTTTATAAAGCATTTTTTTGCTTAAATTATAACTCTTAAAAATTTAAAGAATCACATGTACATGAAAGGTTTCATGCGTTATGTGTTCTTGATTCCTGGTAATAAATAATGTTTTCCAAAGGGCAGAAAAGAAAATGCCTTATTTCCCTATTTTTCATATAATAACTAGAATGGTACAAAAAAGCATACATTCTTTCTCTTTAAAAATTTATCATTTTAGTCTGAGGTCTATTGAGACATGTGGGCAGAAGGGTGGAAGGGAGTGGGAGGGAATAGTGAAGGGAAGGAAGGGATAGGAGAAAAGAGGGAGGGAAGCTGGAACCAATACTCAGTATGCTTGTAAAAGTAGATAAACATTAATAAAAAATTTATAACCAGACTTACTACTAAAAAAATAAAAAATTGTCATTTTTCAAAAATATATATTTATTTGCGCGTGTGCATGCGCGCGCATATGTGTATCAGAGGGTATTGTGTGTACCTATGGAGGACCAAGAGTGACTTTGGAAATTATCCTAGATTGGTTCTACCTCCTTTTTGCTTCTCTGTGATTTCCCAGGCTCCACCCATTGTAGCCGGTAGTGCAGGCTGCCTCAAATTTTGCCTGGCATTTTTACATGGGACCTGGGATCTGAACTCAGGACCTTCAGGAGCCTGAGGCAGAGTCTTAACCCCTGAGCCATCTCTCCAGCCCATCATTATTAACTTATTTGTTCCCTTTTAACATTAGATTTCATTTATTTAAATTTGCTTACATTTATTCAGCTATAGTAGTATGCACAATTTATAGATTCAAACTCAAGCTGTCTTATCATCCATAAAACTTACAATATAGATTTTTTTCCCATCCATTTTATGATAAAATAAGATGTTATAATCCTAAAATGGCTGTTCTATTTGTTCAAACATCTGTTTTGGAAAAACTACAATATTATGAAAAATACCTAGATAATAGGGAAAAATCATCTAGATAATAGGGAAAATGTGTCATATGAGTTGTACAGCACAAAGTGTTGTTGGTGTTCAGCAGTTGTACTTCTGTGAGTTGAGTCAGAAGTACGCGTCCGTGTCCACGGGCGCCTTCTGGAAAGCAACCAGTTGCAGCCAGAATATTTCCACATAGTTCATTTACTCAGTTGACAAAGTGTTTCACACTGAGGTCAGTTCTTTTGGAAGAAGAAACTAAAGCAGAGCAAACAATGGTTAATGCTTATCCTACAAACCAGTAATGAGAAATCTAGATAGAAGCCAAATTTTTCATTCCTACACATCTGGTCATGATAAATTTTGAACCATCATACTCTGATGGTATATCTTGGTTACAGCTTTAAAATATTTTCTATCAAATTCACAAAGCAAGTGCAGGAGGAAATTTCAAACCCCTCAAGTTTCTATCATCCACAAGAATAATACTGGGGTTCTTTTTCTCTCAATGAATAGTTCTGTAGGTGGTTTCAGGAGCCATATTATTACATTTCCCAGGGCACTACTCCTCAGTATTTAATTGTACTTCTTTCTCTTCTTCTCCCCCAAGTCTTTTCATTTGAATGTGATTTTATACCAAACTTTAATAAGGGCCTGAAGACTTCTGGAAAATGATTGCTGTATGTCTTTAATAAATTATTCAAATGCTCTCTTAAGTATGCATTTAACTTAATAGGCTAATATTTTGATAATACTATTTAAAGAAAATAAAAGTCCTAGTCAATTTAGTTTTAGGTGGTGTTGCAGTTTGCCTGCATGGTTGCTGATAAATGACCATCAAACAGCTTAAGGGAACAAGGGTTTATTCTCTCTTACGATTCCTGATTATAGTTCTCAGTCCAGCTTGATGGGAGAACACACACCAACACCAGGGCCCAGGGAACTGGCCACTACCATCACTACATAACAGCTGAGAGATGGACAATCCTTACTTGCCAGACCAGCATGTCTGGCCAAGTGAACAGAAGGATGCCAACTCTCTCAACCAGCTCTCTGTGATTTATTCCAGGGCCTAGTCCCACCCACCATGGGCTGGGCCTTCCCTAGCAGCTAGACAATCTCCTGCAGGTTTGTTCTGGGCTCAACGCAACCACTAATTCTCTACAAATGTGCCTAGAGCGCAAACCCTCAACTGTCAAGAACCTCAACTGTCAAGTTGACACTTGTGCCTAACCATGATAGGTGGTGCATACAGCATGCAAAATTATTTTCGAGGTTAAAGAGGAACTCGTTTTGTCCCTTATATTTTGCCTTGAAACAAGTGATCTTCATATTTATAATAAGTTGGGCTATTTCTCACTGGGCTTCTTTCTAGCTGCTTCAGAATGTTCTTTAAGATACTGAGTCATTTAAAAATCTCTTCACATGCATTTAGTGAGAAGAGTCTGAGCTGTCTATTGAAAATACAGACCTGTAGCTCAAAGATTTAATTAAAAGACTTTCTGGTTTTGAACAGACTGAATATTTTTCATGACTCAGAATAATAAATCAGAAATATTTATTTTGAGGATAAGCCAACTTATATATTATTGGACATAACACAGACCACCCAGGCCTGAAACCTACTGTTTATAGTTAGGATCCTGAACCTACATGTGCTCCTGATGAGTCAGACCTGTCTTTGTTCCAACTAGAAAGTTTTGTATCCAACTAGAAAGGGTAATAATTTTACTTTCCCCACCCTTCTTCCCTCACCCTTGGCTAATAAAAGTCTGTCAAGTAGATTATTTTATTTCTGCAGGGGAAAGCTTCATTGGAGTTCAGTAATGATAACATTGCTATCTCTCATCTGTCAAAGGACAGATGTTTAATATTGTTGGAAAATATTGGAGCTATGTTTGCCTTCAAAACCGGCTTTTGATATATGTGTATATACACAGTTGAATTGTTTTTGTACAATTCTGTGGTCTAATGTGAAGTTTCATTTTTTCCCCTACCTGGCCAACAGAGTTTAGAATTAGCCTTTCTTGGTAATGGTTTCTAAATTTTCCTGGTGGAATTAATCACGTCTTATTAAATACATGCATTTATGTACATAACTTGACCTGTTGACTTTTGGACCTTATATGCACTCTAGAAAAATCTCCTTGTGTTGAATCATTTTCTCTACTCTGCTTAATATTTTGAAATAAAAATGAATAATGAAAACCACTAATTATTAGAAGTGATGACAGAAACCATAATGCCTTTATATACACACAGAACAGCATTATAAAAAACATGAAGAAGATAAGATCTGTTTGCTCCAGACATAGTTAATTCAGGATTTCAGATCAAATCTGTACCTTAAAGTGATGTCCAATCAAACATTCACAAAGAATGTGCTCTCTATTATTAACAGACTAATCTAAAATAGATTTATCTAGCAGGACATCTGGTTTTGGATGAAAAGCTCCTTATGTTCTTGTTTTGTTTATTTATGTATGTAGGAAAAGATTATTGAACTAAGTCCTATGTGAATGTTCAGAAGGAAGTCACTTGTAATTCTTCCTCTCTCAAGAAGATAAGAGTCTGGCTTATCCCTTTGACTGGATGGAAGACATGCAGTATCTGATTTCATGTGGTTTGTGGTTTTATTTTATAGGAAAAGAGAAACAAAAATTTCTGGAGATAAAGAAAGTTTGGTGCAAAATTTTTATCTACTGAATATAGTAGTAAGCTTCAAGTGATATTCCATATCCTATTCATAGTCTCGATTTCATGATTGATTTGGGTAATAATGGAAACTTCTCATTTGAGAAGTTTATGAATGATAAAACACATTGAGCAGTCTTTTTTTTTTATCTTTAAGACTATTTGTTGGAGCTGGTGAGATAACACAGTTGATAAAGCATATGTCTCATGAACAAAGACTTGAGTTTGAATTCTGAAACTCATAAAGATGCCAGATATGGTTTTGCATGATTGGAATCCCAGCCATAGGGAGGTGGAGATAGGTCGATCTTTGGGGTTCACTGGCCAACCTTTGTATCACATAATAAACTATCTCAAAGGATGTGGACAGTATTCCTGAAATTGGCATCTGAGATTGTCCTCTGGCCTTCACATGCATCCCCTCAGTCAAACATGCACACATGTTTGCACACATTTTAAAAAAAGAGTGTACTATTCGAATAAAAAATTTGAACTTAAGGGTTGTTGTAGTCAGCCTGCAACATTGCTGATAAGTGATCATCAAATGGCTTAAGGGAACAAGGGTTTATTCTCTCTTACAAGTCCTGATTATAGTTCTCAGTCCACTTGATGGGAGCACACACACCAACACCAGGGCCGAGGGACCTGGCCACACCATCACTGCATAAATGGCTGAGAGATGGACAATCCTTACTTGCCAGACCAGCATGTCTGGCCAAGTGAACAAAAGGATGCCAACTCTCTCAACCAGCTCTCCGTGATTTATTCCAGGGCCTAATCCCACCCACCATGGGCTGAGCCTTCCCCATCAGCTAGACAATGTCCTGCAGGTTCGCTCTGGGCTCAACTCAACCACTAATTCTCCACAACTGTGCCCAGAGCTTAAACCAACTGTCAAGTTGACACTATGATAAGTGTCTAAGAAATTAATTGGATGATCATGGATTTAAGAATGACTTCTGTTTTCTTTTTCTATTACATTTTTTTTTCTCTTGCCACACAATTAGTAAATTTTATTTGTAGGAAACTTATCTTGCTGAAAGTGATCATCACTTCCAAGAGTTTTCCAGTGAAGTCCCTAGGGTTTTTTGTGTTTGGGATCATGCCATTTGCAAATAAGGATACTTTGATTCTTCCTTACCTACTTGTGCATATTTCTTATTCTCCAGATAATTCTTCAAGTATTATATTGAATAAGAATAGAATAAGAATAGAGAAATTGAACAGCCTCATTATATTCCTTTTTTCTATTTTTTGCATATATATGTCTGTGAGTGTGCGTGTGTGCGTGTATGCGTGTGCGCGCGCGTGTGTGTGTGTGTGTGTGTCTGTCTGTCTGTCAGTCTGTCTGTCAGAGGGTACTGTGTGTGCCTGAGGTGACCCAAGGGTGATTACTTTTCCTGGATTGCTTCTTCTTTTTGCTTCATGCTAGGATTTTTCAGGCTCTGCCTTCCAGTACCAGAAGTACAGGCTGCTGCCGTTTCTACCTGGTCTTTTATGTGGAATCTGAGATCTGAACTCAGATCCTTTTGAACCAGTGTTTTATTCCCTGAGCCCTCTCTCCAGCCCAGTGGTCCTGATATTAACAGAAGCACTTAGCATTTTTCTCTGTTGTATAACGTGGGCCACAGGTTTGTCATACTGTAGCCTTTATGGTGTTGAGAACATTCTTTTTTTCTTAGGCTCATTTATTGCAAAGAGATGGTAGATCGTGTTGAGGTGATCATTTAATTTTTGTTCTTGAGTCCTTGTATTTCAATTATTATCTGTGGATACTGAGCCACCTTGCATCCCTGGGATGAAACTACTTGATCATGGTGAATAACATGCTCTTTTTCCATCGCGAGTGTTATAGCTAACACATTTGTATTCATCAAGAGAATTCGCCTGTACTTTTCACGTTTAGTTGTTTGTTGAGTTCCAGTATCAGAGCTTTCTAAAATGAGTTTGGCTGTGGTCTTTCCATTCTATTTTATGAAGTAGTTCAAGAAGCATTGGGGATAGTTCTTTTTAAAACTGTGATAGAGTAAAGTAATTAATCTAGGTCTGACATTTTTTAATTAGGAGGGTTTTTAATGACTGCTTCATTCTCATAGCTTACTGTAAATTTGTTATGTGTCTACTCATGGTTTAGTTGTGTCTTGAAGTTTATCCTTTTCTGTTAGACTTTCCAACTTATTAGGATATAGGTATTTAAGAATCTCCTTAATTACTTTATAGTAACATTATCCTATTTCATGCCTAATTATATTCCTATGGTCTCTCTCTCTCTCCCTTCCCCTCATCTCTTTCTCTCTTTCTCCTCCCACCCCCTCTTTCTCTCTGGGCAGGACTCTGGCTTCCTATGTCCGAGTCTACCAGTCTACTATCATAGTTAATATGTAACTTCAGAGCAAGTCATTTTTCCTGTGCTGAGTCAGTCGCAGCTCTCAGTTCCTGCTTGTTACTTTTTTTAAATTTTTAAAATTTTTTATTATTTATTCAATTGAGCGTGTATGCGTGTGTGCGCGTGTGTATGTATGTGTGTGTGTATAGAACCACGGGCGAATTCGGGAACCACCATGGACACCTCACCTCCACCTCCTCCTTGTTTACTCGGCCCCGGGATTCACAGGCTCCGCCCTACCAGGACCAGAAACGCAGGCTGCCCCCGCTTCTGCCCGGCGTCTATACGTAGGGTCTAGGATCCGAACTCAGGACCTTCCGCCTGCAAGGCAGAGGCTTAACCCCTGAGCCACCTCTCCAGCCCCCCTGCTTGTTACTTTCCAGGGCAGTTGTCTGGTTCCTTTTTCTCGGGGTGTGCCCTCCAGGATGAATACAGTGGATCTTAGGATCTTAGCTTCAGGTCTACAGATCCCATGTTAGCCACCACACACAGTTGGTACTAATTCCAGGTCTTCCTTTTCAAGGAGTCTCTAGCCCCTAGTGTCTCTGCAACCTGCTGCTCTCTCCAGCCTGCTGCGGTTCAGAGCCGCTGTGTGGAAATAGAATAACTCCTCCCTGGCAGCTTCTGCTGCTTTAGCCTGGCAACTGGGCACATGTTGGGCCTCTTCTGCCTGCTTCTCTTTGGAAATCCTTCCGGTCTTGCTTCCTTTGTTTTCAGCTGTCCTGTCTTGTAGCAATGGGTGACCGCTGCTTATCATTGTGACTTTTCCTTCATATGGTTGGAACAAGTGACCTTCTGGTTGCCATCTTACCCAAAATTCCTACCTCTGGTTTTGTTCAAAGACTTTTTCAATCTTTTTTGACAGTGCTTGACTTCTGGAATACCATCCTTTCTTAGTGACCTTTTTTCCTTACTTCATTCTTGTTATTTAGGCCCTTTTATATAGGCCGCATTATAATTTCAGGTCTTTTCCCTATTTCTCCTGTAATAATTTTGGCAGATCTTTTTCCTATTTCTCTTGTAATAATTTTGGTTTTATCAGTCTTCAGTCATTTTAATGATTATGGTCCTAAAAACAGTAGAATGAACCCATTACACAGATGGTCTTTGATTTTTGATGAGCCCACTGTGGCAATGTCCTAAGTTGGAAATGCACTTAATAGTTCTAACACATGAAATGGTGTAGCTCTTGCTGCTGTGACCTCTAGAGCAAGGGTTTTTCTCCCTGCTGATTCCCAGGTGAACTGAGACTCACGTCTCTGCACAGCTTCAAAGAGAGTTGCTCACTGCCCATCTCTAGCAGAGGGGAAGATCAGGAGTATTGTGTTGACGCCACTGTATGTGTGCCAGGTCTTAAGGTTGAATCGTCGTTGGATTGTCTCACAAGATGGACATCATCACTTGGAACTGTACCTCATTTTTAAAAACTGAGATAATAGATTTAGGAAAGACTTGCAAATACCCAGAGAAGGAAGGAAAATACCGCAAATGACTGGGAACAAGACCCAAGAGAAAGAAGAAAAGGAATTAGTGTATGGAATATTGGCCCCGTTTTAGCTTAGCTCTTGATAGATGATTTATGTATGACCTCATTTTATTGTATGCTGCTTACTGTAGTGGAAGGGATTCTGTTTTATGGAATAAGAAGTTAAGTTGAACCCCTGAGTTTGAAAAGAGTCTAGTCAGCATGGAAAATCCCTTTCTCTGATGACTTTAAAAATAGTCAAAAAAAACCTTCAAAAGTAGCTGTGTTATGTAGAGACAGCTGTTCTAGTAAAAGTAAGTGAAACTTTGAGTGTTTTAAACATAGACACCAGAATTGAGATTTATGAAGCATATATTTTACTGTTTTGGTTCAGGAGATAACTGGGGAAGCCTTCCCTATAAGTTAGAACAGTCAGCTGAACTTTCAGCTCTCAAAGCTGCTGGGTACTAAGAGCGAGATCCTTCCCGGTGCCTCAGTTCTTTACCACTTTCTCTTTAGTGAAGTCTTGCTATTCCTACAACTGCTTCACTGCAGGTCTGGGAGTTACACCGCACCCTTCGGGAATAAGAAGCACCTGTCCGAGTCTCTAGACATAGCTTTCCTGCCAGCACATCTGGCTCTGCTTCTCCTTCTCAGTGTTCTACCACTGCACTTGCTCTTAGAGTCCACCAAGCCTTCTGACCACTACGTTTAGTTTTTCCAAAAAGTTATTCGAAATATCTTCTTGTGCTTCCAGGCTCTGAGGCAAAATTCTGTGGAATTTTGGATGAGCTCTAGAATTTTAGGAGAACATGTACAATTCCTTTTTCCCATATTACAGAAGGCTGAGCAAGATATTTAGCTTATGATTAGTAAATGACCTAGCTTTTGTAGAGTTCCTTTTCTTACGTTTGAAATTCCAAGAGGCATCTTTTGTATTTCTAAAATAGGTAGCCTTTAACCTTTCCTTTCTAAATTTTTATTTTATTCAAGTAATTTAATTCTTCAGGAGCCTTTATGTCCATGTTCATTCAAACTCCTACAGCTCTTCTGTTGCAAAATTCTGTTACAAAATTCTGTTGCGAAATTTAACTATCACATTTATAATTTTATTTCAAGGAACTAAAGGCAAGAATCATGTTTGCCTCCTCTGCCATACGGTATCCTTCTGTTTTCACTTAACTCTTTTTGTCCTTCTGGACAAAAAGAAACCTAGGAGTAGAAAAAGGCATTGATTGAAGTCAAAAGTAAATTCCTTTATTTAATGCTAGTAATCATAGGAAGCCAAAGGGAATTAATTCTCAATACTCAGAATTACATTTTACCTTAAGGTAACTTGTGAAATTCTAAATTCATCTATAATATCTCTGTATGTGGAAGCTATCTGAGTTCTTCTGAATTAAGTACAGCAAATATGATTGGCTGGTGAGTGAATCAAATGTTCTATCTAGTAAGGGCACTTGACTGACAGTAAGGATATGGAGTTTTAATGCACCATTGCCAAAGATATAAGAACATTAATATTCTATATATTAGATTTTTCATTTAGCAGGATGCTGAAATTCTGAAATATAGCCCACACATGCAAATCTATTGGAAAACTGTATTTTCATCAAGTTCACGTGTCAGGTTAGGAAAAGTCAAGCCAGCATTGATTTTATAGCCAAGAACCCAAGATCGTCCTAGTTAGACTTGACTAAAAAATTTGCATTTTGAAATAGTAATACTGCTTTTGACTCAGAACCATTACAATTTACTTATGCTCAAAATTACTAAATATGAAGAATGGACTCTATTGAGAAGAAAGAACTGTTTAGATGTGCCCACAGATCAGCTTTATTCATCTTAAGAAGAGAAATATATAATCCTACACACACACACACACACACACACACACACGCACACACAGACACACACACACACACCCTACCCTAGTTAACTGCTGCAGCTCCTCCTCCTTTATATAATGTAAGGGGGGAGCCCAGTGCATTGTACTTGCTGAGCACATGTAGTATTGCTGAGCTACATCTCTAGCCTTTGTTGGCCTCTTTAAAAAGCTTTAAACCAATACTATTCTAAGATAATTCTTTTTGATCGTTAGATAGTATATGTACTCTAAAGTATTTTCTTTAAAATATTTGCATGTATGTGCATACATATACACACTAAATTTTGAAGCAAGTAAAGCAAGAGCATTTTGTAGAAATGGTACTTTTACCCAAAGCAGATAGCACTGTATGCCTTTTGTTATTTGCTGTACTTAATTCAGATAGCTTCCACATACAGAGATATTATAGATGAATTTAGAATTTCACAAGTTACCTTAAGGTAAAATGTAATTCTGAGTATTTGAGGATTAATTCCCTTGTCTGTATTAAATGTTCTTTTCAGATGTAGAAATGAGTACAGAATTTAAAGAGCTTGCCTCTCTGAATCTGTTGGCCTCCTTTTTAATTATAGTTCAATAATTAATCACTACTTGTTGAACAGAGTAATTATGCAAATGAGTAGCATTTGCTTCTTCATAGTTCTGTAAGTACAATGTTAATTGAATAGGGATGAACAGATAACTACTTATGTGGGGTGATCATTCTTCTCTGTCCCACAGTAAAGAAATGATATCACTGTTAATCACACCCACACAGTTGAAACTGAAATGGCATTGCAGGTGATTGAAATGAGGGTTCTGTCTGTGTTGGAGCAGCCTCGTGAGTATCTGATTGGATGGTGCTATCTAAGAAAAATGCTTTTACTCAATAAGCACTGAGAGTATTTGATTCATTATAACTAATGCTAGTTCCCTGTTTGCTACATATACTATCTTATCTTGCCGTGTTTATTTAGTTGTATTTTTGAGGGTTTTTAAAACATTTTTATTGTTTTTAATATCTTTTTTTGAACTCTGTGTGTGTGTGTGTGTGTGTGTGTGTGCGTGTGTGTGCGTGCGTGTGTGTGTGTACACTATATTCCTGTGGAGGACCAAGGGTACTTTGGGAATCATCCTGGATTGCTTCTACTTCCTTTTTGTTTTGCTCTTGGATTTCCCAGGCTCCCCTACCAGGCCCGGAAGTGCAGACCTCAGCTGTTGTTTTTTACATGAGACCTAGAAACCAAACTCAGGACCTTCTGCTTGAGAGTCAGAGTCTTAACCCCTCAGTCATCTCTCCAGCCCTTGCTTAATACTTTTGAATGATTTATTAATCTGATTAATTTGTCAAAAGGTATTAAAATCTATGAGGATTGATATATAGGTTTTTTTTCCAAAAAAAATTAGGGAACATTGTAAGTTTTTAGATGTCCTTAATGTCTGTTGCTTTCAATTGAATTCAGTGCCATTTAGAAATGTTTAACACATATCACTAAATAAGGTTCTATTTTGAAAAACCAGCAGTGGGAGGGCTTGAGTAGAGTATGTAGGTCACAAAAGCTGTCTCTTTTTTTACTAGATCTGGTCATGCCATTCCTGTACAGACTGGAACTTGCTCCTTACAGGCAAAATTCGGACTTGACTTTCCACATGATCCGACCTACGTCAGGTGTTCTTTTGTTTCCTTATGTCTGTACTACAGTCTCACTAAACCCTGTCTCTTCTTAGACTAGCCAATGTTATCTTTTTTCCTAAGTGATACAGGTTGTTCCTTTTTGCCTTTTACTTCCACTTTTCAAGTTGTAACTCTTCTCCCAGACAGCCTTGATGGCCACAAAGCCAGAGTTGGGCTTCCTGCCTGCTTTTGTAGCGCTGTGTACTGTACCTTGTATACTTTACATTGTGTAGTCTCATCATTTACTTGTGTGCCTATTTCTCTGGATCATGACCTCGTGTGAGCAGTTGACTGTTCTGAGCACTGGACAGCCTGCATGGCAGATAGTCAATGGTCAGGAAGAATTTAACTCTGTGAATGGGTGAGTAAGTTGCGAGGTGCGCAGTCCTGACCCAGCCTGACGCAGTGCAGCCTGTATTACAGCTCCTGGTAAAGGGATGATCGTACCCATCACCAGCATTCTGTGATACTTTACATTTTGATCACTATTTTATCTGTAGTGTTAAAAAGGACTCCTAAATAAGAAAAGATCAGAGTCCTCTCTTTCAGTATGTGTAATTAGTCTACGTATGAATATGTACCAATGTATAAGTGCACAGAGATGAGCTTTATAAAGGGGGTGATTCCTGGGAGTACTGATAAGTATTGAAGTGGCAGATTTAAAACTAAACGAATTTTAGAAACTGAAAGTCAAAACTGAGACTATGCCCTGTGTTACAAGAACGAATCCAAGAAACTTGGCATCCAGCAAGAATTATGATTTCTTTATGTTGTTAAATCATACATATTAAATTTTTTCAGCCTATTTTTACTGAGCTACTTTTGTGCTATGTATTGTAGTCACTTGATGTATGTAATCAAAACACTGAAATTTCTGAATGGTAAAGGATTTAGAAAAAAATGCAACTCAGACTCTACATACATTTATATGTATTCATATATTATAAATAGTATTAAATATGCTATAGACAAGTCTTTTTGAAGTCAGTTCTGGAAAGCTTTAATATCACCTCATCATACTTAAAGATTAAAATTAATGTGAAAGACTGATAATAACTGACAAAGAATAACTGATAACCAGTAAGATAATAGTATTTTAGATGCAAGAAAGGTTGTGCTGGTGAGATGGCTTGAGTGGGTAAAAGTGCTTGTTGCCAAGTGTTAAGACCTGAATTCACTCCCTGAAACCAACTTTGCAAATTGTTCTCTGACCTCTGCATGTATCTGCAGTACATACATACATATGTACACACATTAATGTAAAATATTTTTTTCAAAAAGAATTCTACTGTAAGTTTCATTCGATATTGTGAACTAATACAATTCTTATCAGCTAGGTGTTTGGCCTATGTGGTAGACTATGTTATTTTTCAAAATCTTTTGCTTTTCCTTCCCAGGGAAACATGTATTTCACTTCCTAGGGAAACATGTATTTCCTTCCCAGGGAAACATGTATTTCATTCGTGGAGTTGGAACTTGCTGGCCAAAGGCTGTAAATGGGCTGATGAAGTTTATGTAGTAGCAGAAACATTGAATCTAGACAGTCCAGCATTCCCTTTGTCCTGCTCTGTGCGTTCGCAGTTGTCGCACACGGACATCTCTCCTTCACGCTCCAGTGCATATTAAAGATCGCATCGGTTGACTCACAGCCAGCCTCCGTGGCATGTGGAATGAGCAAGAAATAAGCTTTAGTTGCTTGGAGCCATCGAGATTTTTGTCATTGCAGAGGGTTCTCCAGCTTTAGGATGCTTCTGAACCAGATTTTCTTAAGTCACAGGCCACATACATGTTTGGCCCCACTTGTTGAGTTTCTGAATTCAGTGCCTTTGATGTAGGAGTTCGTACATTCAGGGGTGTGGCCAAGAATATGTATTTCTGATGTAGATAATAGCTCTTGTGAAGAAGAAGGTGGATAAGAAAAGCCAGCATGGAGTCTTCACTAAAGAATGCTTTCTAGTCAGATCTTGTTTGGAAGTCAGGAATGGTTCCTTTAGAGCTGTATGTGTCTTCTTGTGCCTTGTAAACTTTAAAGACCACAGTGGAAAGATGGTTGCTCTCCACCTCATGATCTATGGTTTCCTTTTGCACACTCCATGGTCCCTTTACTAAGCAGGCCAAGTCAGCTGATTGGGTGCATGTTGCTGTGTGAGGACGCCGGGCGCTACATGTTCAGGGGCAGGAGAGCTTCTCCCCGGAGCCTGGAGAGTAACCTGAGGTGATGAGTTCTGGGGTTCTGTTTGCCCTGATACCCTTCTCTTGTCCGGCAAGATTCTATGAGTATCAGCTTTCCCAATTTGTATTTTACATACCAAAAATTAGATTCATAATTTTAAGAGGAAGTATACCAGAATACTTAAAATGAATGTCTAACTATTTATGGGGAGGATAACCATGGTCCTAGGTTCATCAAAAGAATAGTAAAACAGTAAATAAAAAATAAAGTAAGTAAAATAAAAAATAAAAAGTAAAATAAAGAATAGTAACGCTTCCAAAAACTTCTAAAGTGTTTTTGCTCTATTACTCTGATACATGTTTTATTTACCTTAGTTTTGAACTTTGTTATTAAGTTAGCATAAGTTTATAAAAAAACTTTAGACTAATATTATAGTTCCTAGTAGTTGCTTACTTGTTCAGTATGAAAATCAATTGCTATATTATTGTGAGCACTTAGAAACAAGTATGCATTACAAATCAATTAATGTTGATTCAAAGATACAATTCATTGAAAAGATTTGCTTTCATCTTTTTTCCCTCAGTCTTATGGAAGAGAAAGGTAATGAAAATATTTGCCAGTTTGGGGGTTAAGTGTTGTAGTTATAATTAATGTAGTTATTTAATGTAAATAGTTTTGTTTCTAAGTGCACTGCAATTTTTGTCACCTCCTGATTTCTTTCTTTGTATGTATGTATATTAAAACCATTTTGACCTTACTGGGTCTTACCTTTAGTTTGTCAAGTGTAAATAAGCCTTTCAGTTTAGATTCAGTGAAACCACAATTTATTCCTCTCATCACTGTTTTCAGTTTATTTCAAGTGAGAAATTTATGCTAAATAAAATTTCTGTGGGAACTCTCAGAAGGTGATTCTTGGCCTCTTAGCCATTGAACGCAGCTTGGAGCATGACCTTTCTGGTTTGAATTTTAAAACAAGAACGGTTCCAGCTTCTCTGACTTTAAGGAGAAATCTGATTCTTTTGGAGTTGTTCCTGTACCATGTGTAAAGCTAACTGTTTGCAATTTGTATTAGGACACACCAGAAATTATCTGGGGGCTCGGAGGGACACTTGCTTAGCTGTGAGTGCCGCCTCCCTTAGCAGACTTGTTGAGCTCCTGGAGAAGAACCCAGTACCCAGTGCTGCATTCCTTATGAAATGAGTCTACTTTAAAATGTCTAGCCCAGGGGCTGGAGAGGTGGCTCAGGGGTTAAGCCTCTGCCTTGTAGGCGAAAGATCCTGAGTTCAGATCCTAGACCCCATGTATAGACGCCGGGCGGAAGCGGGGATGGCCTGCGTTTCCGGTCCTGGTAGGGCGGAGCCTGTGAATCCCGGGGCAGAGTAAACAAGGAGGAGGTGGAGGCGTCCATGATGGTTCCCGAATTCGCCCGTGGTTCTACACACACACACACACACACACACACATACACACATACACACATACACACACACATACACACACACACATACACACACGCACAATTGAATAAAATAATAATAAAATATCTAGTCCAATCAAAAGCAGTATTGTTTAATGTACTCGGAAAAGTCACTAATGGAATTTATTAAAAGTATTTGATTTTAGGACATGAAGCAAGCAAAATAAGCTTTCCCGATCTAATAATTGCTATTCCAATTTTAGATTTTTGTGTTTTCTAAATTGGGAATACATCAGTTATTCTGTTTTCACAGTAGGTGCCACATAGAGGTCTGTATTCAAACTACATGCAAGAGCAAACTTTGCTGTGTATATCTAATCAACGAAATGTATTTTAATCACTCACAACATCTGAAGGGTAAAACTAGTAAATTGCAATAATCAATTTAGTCTATTGGAGTGTACATGTGTGATTAGGTGTTAACATTTCTTAAAGCATAGATGAATGAAATTATTCCATGTCAATTTCTCGTGGCATTCTATTATCTTGAGAACAAAAAACATAAAATTCCACGAGTTTTCTTTAGAGTAAAGACAGTCATGAACCTCAAATTTGAGGCTTTAAGTGAGTAATCATTCATTTTGAATTTTGAATTAAACTTTTCTGTTATATTTACTCTAAATGAGTTTGTGCTTTTATTACCAATGATGTAGCAAAGAACTTTAACTTTTGATACTGAGTGATTAGTGGTATCAGAATAAAATACTATGGTTTTAGAATTGGCAGTAGTGCAACTGCAAATCCCTCTTTCCTTTCTTTTTTACATCTTTATGCTTTTACAAACTTTCCACAGTCAAGTCATTTAAAGAGATAATATGAAATGATAGACTAAAGAAACTTGAAGTTCAGTTCATGAGCACCGAGTAAAGTAATAAATAGACCTATCTTTGTGTTTCCCAAGTGACCAGCGAGTGTCTTCTGTGTATTAGCTACTCAGCAAATGATTCTTGAATGGATTAAAGCAGAACATGTGTCAGCCAACTTTTCCATTTGTTTCTATGCACTTCAGTGAGTAACAAATGGCCTCAGAATTGTCACAACTGATTCTTGATAAAGGTGTGTGTGTGTGTGTGACAATGAGCCCCTGAGACCAGCCTGTCTCTACCCCCTTGTTCCTGGGGTTACAGTTTAAACCTTTTCAAGAGTAAGTACTGTTCATACAATATTGTAATAAGCAGGTATAACAATCTGTATTATAATCATTAATATCAAAACATGTTCCGAGTTTTGCGGGTGTTTATATTATTGGTGTTAAGAGCTTTTACTTTCTTTTTTTAATATCATAAGTGATTTGGAAGAATTGTGCTTTCAAAATGAAACAGACATTAAATAGAATTTCAGAAGGAACCAGTTAAAATGATAATTTACTTACAACCTCTTTTAAAATTTTCACTAGGATTTATCTCAAGCCATTAGAAAAATTATTACTCTTGTCTAAATCCTTATAAATATTGGGATTCTTCTACCATGCCATACTTTGCTCCTGAAGAAATATTGTAAAGAAAATATATAAGTTATATATTACATCAATTATATTTGCCAAATGAATGAAAACTGAGTGCACAAAACATTTTTTTTAGGAATCAAAGTAATTTTCCTATTGTTTTTAGCTCATTGAAGGACATATAACAAAGTAGCAGTTTACACTGTTTCGTGTTGGCAGTGCCAAACACCAGGAACAGATCAAAAGTCAAATATTACAACATTTATTTGGATTGATGGCATTTTGAATTTAGAGGAAAATTTGCAGAAAAAGTTGCATCCTACCCACAAGTTCTTCCAGAGATGGTTTTCTAGTGCCATCTGCTGGTACAATGCTGTAAGAAAAAAACAGAGTACCCATGGAGTAAACTCACTTAAATATTGGAAGAAAAAAAATAACTTGTGGAAAGAATTGTCTCATTTATTATCACACACACACACAAACAGATGCATGTATGTGTATACACACAGACACACACACACACACACAACTTCTAACTAAAATTTGATGTTTGACCAGGAGTATGATTTTAATCATGACAGCAGTTAGCATCCTTCTTCTGTCCTGGGTAAAGTGTGCAGTGTCAGCAGGAGCCTCTGTAACTAGCTGAGTACTGCCGAGTTGATTGATGTAATGTCAAAAATTCCTTTTCTCTCTTGTCTTTCCTGGTTCTGTTTTGTACTGTACTTTAGCACAGAACCTTTCAAAAGTAGAGATTCAATAAATATGGCTTAAATTGTAGTAACTTTTATCATTTAATAGATTAAATAGCAATTCCATGCATACATGGATCAAATTTATTATCTTTGTGTGCACTTGAAAATAAACATGAGACTTTAGAGGGTGGCTGTATATTAGAAGAAAGGGATTTTGGTTTTCTTCTGTAAAAGATGGCCTGCACTATAAATAATGATTGGATAATATAGACTCATGCCATGTATATTTCTTTACCTATACTTGTTTTCCTTATGATTGCATTTGGTCTCATGGATTAATTATTACATGTAAATGAATCACTCCCCAGACCTGTGCACCTGTGTATATCCAGCTGCTTGCCTCCTCATTTTGCCCAGTTAGCTGGAGAGCACATTTCAACTTTCTGTATCCAAAACAAGTTTCACTTTCTCCTTGAGTCTGTCTTCCTGTAGTATTCCTCATCCCAGAAAGAGGTGATTTAATTATTCTCTTTCTCAAACCAAAGTAGTTCAGCAATTTGTAAATTCTCTCTCCTTTATTCCACTCTTCAAACTACCAAGACATTCTGATAGTGCTTTGAAACTTTGATTACTACTACTTCTGCCCTCTTCTAACCACATGCTAATCAGTCTCCTTACTTTTTAGCCTTGCCCCCCCCATCTATTTCCATCTAGCAATCAAAATAATTCTCTTAAAAATAAGCATCTTATCATTCCTCTGCTGAGATCTTCTTGAGGTCTTACCTTTCCGCAAGGCTTCCCCAGCATTGTTGGGGACTCCCTCCTTTCATGTCTTGTGACTTTGTTTCTGACCACTGCTTCTTTCCCGTTTGGCATCCTTTATAGGATTCTGCTCATTGTACAGACTCAGTGTGGCTTTGAACTTGTTCTTGCTTCACACTGAATGCCCTTCCTCAAATCATTAAAATTTCGAATCTGACTACCACCTAAGCCTCCTTTAAAGGACCTGCTTTACTATATACGTGTAAAATGAGAGTGCCTGACTCCATGACTAGTTCTCTCCTTCCTTGCAGTGTTTTCTTTTAACCATAGAAATTATCGTAATATGTTTTACTTTTTTATTTTATCTCTTCCCCAACTCGGATGTCAGCTGCTGAAACTCGGGGGCACTCTGTAGCCCATTGTTACACTGGGACCTAATCCCCTGCTTGCACACAGTAGACACTTAGTGAGCTTAGTACTTAAATGGAGAAGCGATTTGATCTACATTATAATAACCTAATCCATAGCAAAGTGAGGAACTTTCTAATGGGGTTCTCCTTGCTTAAATCTTTATATTTTATCATATATTCCACATTTAGCAGAGATTCATTAATGCTTCATAGTTAGGTTAGTACTCTCGCAGTACTTCCAATGTCAAAATGTAGGGCCACATTTTAAAGATTCTTCTTATGGGAGTAATTACTTTTTTGTTCTTTTGACATAGACATCTGACCTTCAATTACATTAACAAACCTTATACACATGAATGGAGGACAGAATGGCCCCTTTTGAATCCATGTTAATACATTATCTATATGAAGTGCTTCCCACAGGGTTCTACTGAAAGGACCACACTTCCATCAGAATGAAATTGCAGATTCATTTGTATATGCCCCTTTTATACTTGAAAGCTACTTTTTGATGTTTTGGTCTGCAATTAGTTATTGTGCAGGGTCACAAATAATGCAGCTCCAACTAGACCAAGTTGTCAGAATCTTTTATCCATTCAGCACTGCACAAAGACAAATGACTGGCTTTCAACAATAACATTGCAAAGCTAAAATTTGTTCCCAGATGTACATAATCTTTTGATCAATCTGCTGCTTTCTTTTCTCCAGTCACTAGACTCCTACCCCAATCCCTCCCTACTCCACCTACGTAGATTATGGGTTTTAAATTACTATGAAACACTTTCTCCTGATGAAAAAAGATAAGTTTAAGAATTTTAATGCTATAATTTGCCCAGCGCATTCTTAGTTACCAAATGAATTCTTTTGACTTTATGCCCATTCTGTGTAGAGAACACTGCAGAATGTTACCTAAATTCTGTGGCTGTGCTTCCGCTGTTGACATGACCAGACCAATGATTTAAAACATCTGCACATGTCCCAAACTTTTTTTTTTTTGAGGTTCTCTGGCACACCCAGTAAAGGAGCTTTTCAAAATTAAACTAGATTTTCATTATTTTGTATATATCCTTGATCTTTCATGCAAATGACATACAGAAATAAGCATCCAGCTACATTTGAGTATATGACTTTAATCCAAGATCTAATAGCATTAGAACATCATTGCTCTGCAGATCTTTATAGATTTCTTAAGCAGTTTTAATAAAAAAGTGGACACTTTGTTTAGTGATTATGCCAAGGATCCCTTATAGCTATAATCACATTACATAAAGGGCCTTTGGATGTCAGTAATGTTACTACTTGATCTCATTTAAATACTTTCTGTCAATCTGAGAATCTGTTTTCTTCTTTCATTTTTCATTATTGTACAGTCTGCCCTTCCCAGTTTAAGACAATGCAATTTGAGGAGAACAGATAGGAGAAAACCATTACTTTTTAAGATGGACCACCCTCTGTCCCCCACTCCAAACTGGAATGCTGGTCCTGTTAGTCCATTAGTCTTGTTACCTCCATGGGTTGTTTCTGCCTTGAGCCTCCTGCGGCTAGTGCAGAGTCGTGATGTAAGCGAACAAAATGAGGTAACCAGCAGTCCTGAACATGCAATAGCTACTATTTGGGATCTTCTCCCTGGCCCTCTCTCAGGTCTCACTCTATTCCCCTTTCCATGTTTTTGTTCTGGTTGTGCTTAATGCGAGGGTAAACGCCTTGGAACCTTTCTGGTCTATCAGCTCTTTGTTGTTCTGCATCCACTCAGTTGAGAAAGAGAAGTCAGGACCTTGAGTTGACCCATATATAACACTCAGCAAGTACCTGATCCCTTGTGGGTCAGGCAGAATGTTCCATTTTCAGCCCCCTTTAAGTCCCAATAGCGCCCCTATTGACTTAAATCTGTCCAACCACAGGTCTGAGAACTGAGCCCTGGTTATGTTGATGTGCCATAGGGAAACATTGTTGTACTAGCTTATTGCCTGTTTGAGCACTTGTGATGATTAGACCATTACCAAAAAGTTTCACCTTTTACATGTGTGCCATGTAAATGTCAGAAAAGCCATTTAATATATTACTTTATATTTTGAGGTGTGTTATTTTATTATTTTAATTTTTGTTTTAGATGCAAAGATGGCTTGAAAGGATTTACATTTTCTGCACTTAGGTAAGTAACACTTTATTTTTCTTTGTGTTGAGACAGAAATTATAGCTTAATTTTTTTATAAATAATACAACATGTAATTATAATTTATTAACTTAATTTTTAATTTTACAACAGCTTTAAAAGTCATAATTGCATTTCTAAGCCTTTGTGGGCAGTTTGATGAATGAATAATTAATTAGTCCTTTTCTCCTATAAATCCTTAAGTCTATTGTGCAATTTACACTGTAATATGTTAGAAAATAAAGGAAAGAACTCTCTTCAGAGAATTTGTAGAGATAAAGAGATAAAGTTGCACATGAATAATCAATGAAAAATCAAATGTGTAATTGAGTGGTGCTGGATTCCAAGTAGGATTTATGCACTTTTACTCAGTGGATACTGACTGTGGTTATGGACTGTTTGCCTCATAGTCCATCGCTTAGCAGAAGATGCGAGGTGATGCAGTTGAAGGCATGGCATGTGTACCATGTAAATGTCAGTTAGTGTTATTGCTGTGTTTTTATAGCTCGTGAAGCATTTGCACAGGTTGAGACATTATATTTTTGCAACCCATGATATATTTAATGCTCTGCCCATATGGCATGATGGAATAAAACCCCACAGTTCAGAACATTTGACTCATTTGACAACTCATTATATATACTGATTACAGACCCAATGATCTTCCACTTTTTAAAATGGAGGTTTATTTTATTTCCCAAATGCATACAGTAGGTGCTTAGTGAGGTTAGTAGCATGGTGTTTACTGTAAGTCTCAGGAGAGAAGAACTAGAATATGTCTCAGTGCTGAGAGGAGCTCATGCATGATGGTCTTGTGGTTATCCTGAGGATTAAATGAGCTAGTACAGAAGAAGTATTGAAGAATAATAGCTGCAAATGTAAGTATTCAAAAACGTTGCTTCTTAATCTTACCAGGGCATGTATTGGAAGGGTAGCAGCCCTGTGTTGCATCAAACGGCTTAAAGGAAGAAGGGTTTATTCTTTCTTATGATTCCTGATTACAGTTCTTAGTCCAGCTTGACAGGAGAGCACGCACCAATACCAGAACCAAGAAAACTGGCCACACCATCACCACATAACAGCTGAGAGATGGACAATCCTTACTTGCCAGACTAGCATATTTGGCCAAGTGAACAGAAGGATGCCGCTTTCCTCACTATTTTATTCACCTGTTCAGGATCTAGTCCCATCCACCGTAGGCTGGGTCTTCCCCATCAGCTAGGCAATATCCTGCAGATTTGCTCTAGGCTTAACCCAACCATTAATTCTCCACAAATGTGCCCAGAGCTCAAACCCTCAACCATCAAGTTGACACCTGTGCCTAATCATCCTGCATAGCTGAGAGCGAAGAAAGCTCTGTGTGCGGTAGTGAATACAAATTCTTATTAGGGGATAGAAGGATATTTTCAATAGATAGAGCCAGATTGTAGAAGACTTTGGGGTGTGTGTGGGGGGGGGGAGACTAATTTAGATTTGGTAAAGTGGGTAGTAGAGAGCCACTAAGGACTTTTCAGCAAGGTATTTAGCAATGTCACAGACAGTTTAGTCTATTGAACAGAGCACTAGCCAGAGAAAGACAGACTGGTATCTGGTTGATGATGGAGAGATTAAAGAGAAGACAAAGTTACTAATGGAGGGGTTGCAGAATGATACTCTTCTTTCTCTTCTCCTCTGCCTCCAGCACCTGAGTGCTCAAAAGGACTTGCTATTAACAGATCAGACAGCATGCCTGGAAACTGGTTTGGGACCAGTTGAGTCTAATGTGTGATTATGATTATTTTAGGATTTTGTGGTTTCAGTACATGGGAGTAGAAAGGAGAGAGGGAGAGGAGAGAGAGAGAGAGAGAGAGAGAGAGAGAGAGAGAGAGAGAGAGAGAGAGAGAGAGAGCACTTTGGTTGAGGAAGCTCCAAAAACTTTCTAAGTAATAATGCACAATAATTTTTACCTTTTTTCAACATTTTTTACATTTTTAAACATTCTATGATGTTTATTAGACAAAATCTTTTTTTTTGCTGTTTGACTATTTGCACCTAAATTATTTTCTGTGTCACAGGAAAATATGGAAGCTTGCTTATTTTTAAAGTACTCTTGTTAAAGTAGCATAAGTTGTTGTGTTATGATGTATTCTTCCACTGAATACAATTGATTTTATTTTAGATGTCTCATGTTGCACATTGCATTGATTATTCTCAGAGATTAGAAGATAATACTAAGAATACTTTGATATTCAGTACTAATAGCTAAATGTGCGTATGTAGAAGAGAGTACTTAAGTGTGTGTGCTGGGGAGACCCAAGGGTGTCTTACAGGATTAATCCTGGATTGCTCTACTTCCTTACTGGGGTTTCCCAGCTTCCACCTTCCAGAGCTGGAAGTTTGGGCTGCCACCATTTCTCCCTGGGGTTTCTTTGTGCTATCTGGGGATCTGAACTCAGGTCCTTTTGCTTATGAGATAAAGGCTTTAACCTCTAAGGCATCTTCCAACCCCTTAAATATGTTTTTTATTGTCAAAAAATAATATGAGCTAATGTGTTATTCTTACAGGGTTCTTACAGGTTTATCTGACATAAGCAATTCTGTATCTTTCCATTGTTGGATATCTGATTTTTATTAGCAACATATACTTTAAGTTTTTAGCGCATCAAAACCACAAGATTTAACCTTAATTACGGAAGAGAGGGGAGAGAAAAATGATTATTGTGGCCAAACTTCATATGACTTTCTGGCAATTTTAGACTTTCCTGAGTAAAGATACTCAGTCTCTGATACATGTGAGAATGCTTACTATTAAGTTAAATTCTCAAATTTCAGTGAATGCAAGTCAGTCGATCACCTGTGGGCCTGATGAAAGTATTCATCCTCATAAGGCAGTATTACTGTGTTGTGAAGACACATGACTTTTCTTTGTGGGAAAGTTTTCTTAATCATTGTTCAAGTGTTCATAAGGACCTTACGGTAGTGTTTCCTAACTTGACAAAGTGAAAGCTTTGGGACATTAAACTTTAATTCCACATTCAGCATTTAAGAAAATAAGTAGGCTATATAGGTAGCATTCATTCAGTACTCATTTGGCTTTATTTCTGTTTTATCCCAACACTTGTTGAGAATATGCTAATAAATGAGTCACTTAGAGGTTGTGGGGGGCAATATTCATTATAATTTTACCAAAAGTCGCAGGGGTGGTAGAGACTTTTCAGGAACATGTTTCCGTCAGGCCTGGCTTGGTGTTTCTGTCCTAGTCATGGGCAGGAATAAGGGAGAGAAGACAGGAAAACGGTATGGAGTTGCTCACGAAATAAAAAGTCCAAATGCTTAAAAAGAAGTGACTTACCATGGACTTCGCAGATGACTTTTTATTCCTGTGAAAGGGAAATGGTGGAAGAGTGTGGAAGGAAGGATGGTTTTTAAAAGGAGGAAAGATGTGCAAACATGTAGGGAAGAATGGTCCAGAGAGGATCAACAATATCACCACCTTGGTTTATTTGGAGGTGACCAGCATCCTAGTGAATGGAAATTGGACTGTAATGTGCAGCAGTAGCTTGGCGCAAGCACTCGCTCGCTCGGGCTAGAGAAGTTCTTGGAGGGTGGAGCAGTAAATGCACTTTAGGAAGCATCTTTTGGGAAGTGCAGGTGATTTGGAAGAGGCAGTCAAGGAGAAAAGCACATGTGTCTGGGGAACCTTGTTCAGGGACCAGCAGGTCAGACCGTGGAGTCCGGCGAGTCTGTGTTCCAGCAATTACTGACCATTTATTGTCCATGGACAAGATATTAAGTCACACTTGTCCTCAGGGGAAATATGGTATCTGTTGTGTTAGCATGAGGATTAAAGGGCTTAGCAGTGATAAAAGACTTTGACATTGTGCCCGCCATGTAAGAAGTACTCAGCAAATAATTTTTATCATTGATTGATCGATTCATTCATTCATTATGTTTGAGTTAGATTTTTATGGGCTGTAGTTGTTGATGGGAACAGCATTTTCTTTTCCTTCCTGAGTATACAAGTTGTCATACTTTACTTGTCACAGATCCTGAGTCCTAACGTTTTAGCATATATTGAACTTCTGTTTATTCTAGATGTGAATGCTTTTAGACTGTTTGGGAGAAGAGTTTCCTTAGGAGCATTCAGTTATTCCTTACAGTGCTAGTGACTTGTAGTGCAGTTACAAGAGTGACCATGTTCTTGAGGAAGCACACTTCTTGTAGTTGTCATGGTTTATTTATTCTTCTTGGGAAGACATCATGTGGTTTTCAGAAAATGAGGATTGGTGTCATCTCTTGGATATTTGATTTTTCCAAAGAAAATTACATAGATTGGAACAACATGGAGTTTCAGATTTTCTAATGAAATAACATTAGGATGTGTGAAATCTCCTAGGGAACTAAAGTCATTTCTATACAAATGGGTTTCTACTGTATGGTTGCTTGCTTCTATGCACACAAAAATAAAATTTTTGTGACTGACCTGTAGATCCAGATTGATGTGCTTCTAATATTTTTTTTAAGGCTTGGAATATCTTAAAAAATGGCTAGCTAAGTGAAACATTGCTTTATATAACAGAAGTACCAGAAGTGTTTTTCTTAATTGAATTTAAAAATGCCTTCATGTTAAATAAATGCATATTAGAATTTTCTGAATATTCAGATTTTGAAAGTTTATTTTTCTTCAGAGTATGATTGTATGTAAGTTATGAAATACTACTTTAATTAAAGATACCATTGAAATTATATATAAACAATTTTTTCTTAAGAGTTTTTTTTTTCCTTAAAGACAAAAATTGCCTGACACTGTGGCATGCACTTTTCTTTAGGTTCATTGTGGGGAAGGAAGAAATTCCCACACACTCTTACTCACCAGAGACGGCGTATGCCAGAGTGGAACAGAAGCGGGAGAAACAGAAGGACAAGCCAAGAGGGATGAGAATCATCACTGTACTTAGAACCCTTGTGGACTCAATGTAAGTTTTTTGCCTGACATTTTACCAGCCAAGGCATTTTTTCCTGTTTAGGTAGAAGATATAAGTATTTTTTTTTTTTCAGCAAAAGCTGTGCAGTTGTATAAAAGATATAGGAAGTTGAGTGAATGTTATTTCTTCTTTCTTATTACATTATAACCTTCATGCATCTTTAACATAGCTTTGCATTTAATTGTATGTTTTTTCTATTCACATTAGACTAGATACAGTTATAGGAAGAAAAACCTTAGAGAACAGATTAGCATGTGCCAGAGGACTCTGCCGACTGTGGAAAAGAGGAAGCCAGACAAGTTTCTGAGGGAGCCAGGATGATGTACAAGTGATAAGGAAGGAGCTTCAAGGAAGGGTGTTTCATAACAGTGAAAAAAATACAGGGCTCTCAGGTTGAAATAAGTATTTATTTGTTACCCTGAAAAAAATTTAATATTTTACACATTTTTTCTATTTCCAGTGCATTCATTTAGTAAAATAGACTTAATCATATAAAATTAGAACAACAGCCAATGAAAGCACTCATGGTAGTGAAATTTCAAAGAGGATAGAGTAAGCAGGCAGTACTGAAAGAACTGGCATTTATAGAAATATGGTTTTCCTGGAAGACATCCGAAGGCCTGTCTTGAACCATTATCTCGCCTTGACCAGCACTGATGCTTTGAATAAGTGATTTAACTGCCTGTTAGCTGGAGTTAATAGTCTCTGTAGGGTCATGTACTTCTTTAGAAGTACATGAAATAACACATGTTAAATTGCATGATAGTATGTATAAATGTATAAAATGAGTAAATGTATAAATGTGTAAAATGTATAAAAACAGCAAGTTTTTGCTGAATTCCGTTTTTTTTTTCTTTAGTTTAGCATACACTGCACAGAAGGTGGGAGGAGTAAAGAAAGGAATCAGAGATGGCAAGAATATGGTTGTAGTGAATCTATGAAGCAAGTTCAAAAATAGTCATGGGTTGTGTTTTCCTGTGACTGCTCCCCATGGTGGAAGCAGCTTTCACAGTAATCAGAGGAGCACAGAACGTGATGAAGAGGAATGGCTTCTTGGACACCAGAACTGGTCGGTCATGCAGGACTTGTCAGGGAGCCCCCCTCAGGCGACTCACCCGGCGTGAAAGCAGGTGCAGAGTAATGCAAAGGCAAAAAGAAAGACTTGAGCCTGGCAGCCTCGTGAGTGACAAGGAAAGAGGGCGTGATGGTGCAGTTGCTGTCAGGGTTCAGCGTTGTTAGCGGAAACAGTTTAGCGCCTCCTGGGCAGTTCTGTAGCAAGGACCGAGCTGTCTCTGCAGAGGACACTTGGCTGTATGAAGAGCGATGGTTTACACGGGGCGTGTTTCTCTGCTTCCCCTGTTTTCAAACTTCCGGCTTTAGTTCCTCACAGAGCCAGATATGTCATATCATGTCAGGGTGGAGGTTGCAATAAGCTTTTGCTGCCGCCTGTGACAAGTAATATCTGCATATTCCTGCTGTAGTGCAGAAGTGGGTTTCTGAGTGGTCTTGCACTGGTCAGTTTGCAAATCAGAGAGGGACAGAGCCGAAGTGTTCTGTAAGTTACTGTTACACATGGGAAAGAGTTCACGTGTTCTAACCTCAGATAATCTAACCTCAGATAATCGATTCATGTGAAAGAAGTTGAAAGGACTGTTTATTAAACATGAACCCCAGAGAGAGAGAGAGAAAGAGAGAGAATATGAATGTGAACTAGATCCACGTTCGATAGTTTACTGGTTGATAACATTTTCATGCCATGGGTTGAATACACGTAGAGTCAATGTAGGACATGACTCAAATGTCTTGAATGGTCGTCCCCCTAGCAGAAATGATTTTATTAAACATCAGAGGGTTAAGTGGCTTACAATTAAATTACAAACATGATTTCTCACATGATTTCTGTTTCTGTATTTATTTTAAAAACTGAATTTTGGATTCTCACACTTTATCACATTTCTTTTCCAGATGTTTTCTCTCAAATGTAATTAAATATAAATTCCTATAACCTGAGCACATGCTCGTGTGTGATTTTTGCCCAAGCGCTGGCTTCACAGATGGCTTATGACCGTCATACTCTGCACCGCGTGATTTAATGCTTCCAACGATTTGGCAGTGCATATCGACAGTGTATGCATAGTTCTCATGTTTAGTCACAAAACATGCCAGTGTGCTTTTGTGTTCCACATTCAGGTATTTTGACTGCAGTCACATATTTTGTACAATGTGTAAGCATCCAAAGATGATGTCAATTGTCCATGCTTTTGAAAAAAATTTGTAACCATTCAGAAAAAAAAATCATGCTATTTTCTTCTTTGTTTCTTAGAAAGTGTTTTAGGCAGATCTAACAGCAGCACACGTATATACACATCCACATTGCTCAGGGATACCCATGTATATACATGCATATTTGCACTTCAAATTGGTTCAGGTTTTGTTTGTTTCTTTACCTTCAGATGCAAGTATGGACCAAGACATAGATGCTGCAAGCATTATGAAGATAACTGCATCTCTTACTGCCTTAAAGTAAGTATATGAAGACGTTTACTTTTTGCCAACAAAGGGGAACAGATGTCGAGATAACTTATATAGTTATTTAAGTTATTAATAGTTATTTAAGAAATTGAAATTACTTAAAATAATTTCCAAATGAATGAATGATTCATATTAATCCTTCTGTCACTTTTGTATTTGATTCAAATAATAAGAAATTTATGTGAATAGACAATAGTTTTTAATATCCATTCTCCAGAACTTGGGTCAAGTAATATGAATATTAATTTTCTGAAAAGCTCTCTATCTGGTGATACTTGCCTGACATGTAGGACCCCAGGTTCTGTCCACACCACTTTAACAGAGATAACGTATCTAAAATTAGAAGAGTAAGAGAAATGACCAAGGGATGACCAGGAAGAAGGTCATTAAAACCCATGTTTTAGGGACATTCAGGACGTACACACCAGGTCAGGCCTGGACTGCACCACAGGCCAGCTGGCTGTCACAGTAATACACCTGCACACATGCTGACCATCTGCTACATGGTGTTTCATCGATGCACCTGTTACACTGTTGAAAGCCATCTAGCTAAGCGGAGCAGGCCTGCAGTTGCTCTGCATTGGGAAAGCGCCCTATGTCCCACTAGTGTGGATTCTCCATTCTCAGGTGTACCTAGGTAATAGTGTGAAACTACACTTCGCGCTGCCTCCCTGCTCCCTGCCACCTGGGAGGAGTTTCCCAGAGTGAGTCCAGAGAGCAGGTGGCTCCAGCTGCCGTCAGCCCCTTAGCTGGGAGAATGCCTCAGCAGTTCCCATGCTGGGAAAGCCCCCCCCCAGGTGGTTATGCAGCCCTTGTGGATGTGGCTGCCTGAGGCTGGGTGCCGACAGTGCCATTCTTCCAGCTCACCCCGCTTCATATTCCCCAGAGCTGCGCCAAGTGTCAAGCGGTCCAAGACATTTTCCATCGCGCAGTGGTTTCTGATGTACTCTTTCCAAATTTGATTTTCTGCCTCACTTTCCATCAAAGTAACAGCAGCACCCCTCTCCAAAGATCATGATCTGCTGGCCCTACTGAGTTGAATTCTTTCCAGTAACACAATAATGGTACTTAAAGGGAGAATCCAAATAGCTATTAGCTATTTTTTTTAAGAATATTAAGTGAGAATTACCAAGCAGGTAAAAGTCTAGTGATTTTACAAATATGTATCAGTATCATAAACTTGATAGTCTATGTATGAATTGGAGTGTTGTATCCATTAATGTAAAACTATCTGGAGGCCCGTAGGTGAGGCATTTACTTGACAAAGACTGTTGTTTTGATGGACACCTCTGTGGGACGTGGGCATATTGACCCATGTGTTAAGCCAGCAGTGCTCCTGTGGGACCCCATGGGTTAAGCCACACCCCAGCAATATTCCCATTAGTTACATTCTCACCTCACTGGTTGCTTAACTTTTGTCTGTTCACAGCCCACATCCTTCACAGGAATTGGTGAATGCCCACCTCCCGACTAGCCGGGGGCTTCTGGAGTGCTCTCAGGACAGTCTTCCCTTTGGGGGTCCTCAATCTTTGAACAGAAACTTCACCATTGTTTCCACCATAAGCTGTCCCAGTGGTCTCATTATTTACTATAATCTGTAATTTACTTGGTTACTTATTTTCTCTTTCCATGAAAAAGCCCCACAAGGCTGTCTTCCTTACTGCCATGTCCCCTATGGAGCTTAGCAGTTGCCACATGATCGACATGCAGCAAATATTATCTACATACAGGATGGATTTTCAAATTTTTATTTATTTTATTTTTATCTTTTAAAAATTAACCTGTGATCCCTGAATTGTTAGATTAACATTTGAAGTCATCAAAGACAATAGAAAAAGGAGGTCATCTCATTCAGTAAACGAACACCAGACAGTGTCAGATGCATGGCAATTTATAGTAACTGACTAGGCAATTTAACTTCAGATTTTTAACTGGACACTAGGAAGTTTTGGGTAAGTTAATCAATACTTTGTTATAGCAGTTCACATTCTATGGAGAAAAGAAAACTACAATCTGGAAAATAGAAACTGGCCCAGGTTGCTAATATTCTCGCTGATGGGAACCAGCCTTAGTGAAAGTGTGTTTTCAAGTTTAATTGGGAGTACTAGAAGGCAAACATTTCCTGCTTAGCCCAGTGATGCAGTTGACTAGAGCAATAAAATCCAACTATCATTTCCTCTCTAGAAAGACCTCTAACTGGATCATTCAACCATGTGACACCAAGATCCAAGCAAATAATGAGGCTATTTTCTACCTTTATTGATTATCAAAGACAGTATTCTGCTAAAATTTCCAAGTTCTTTGGTTTTGTTAACTTAAAAAAAAAAATCTGTTCTTTTCCTTCTAAAATTCTCCTTGGTTTAGAAATTCAAAATTCTGTTTATTGTCAACAGAACGTTGAGAAATGGAATTCTGTTATATAGACAAGTTTGATCAATGCTTTTAAGTGTTTGCAAGTCAAGGACAGTAAGTTCATTCCAAAGGTTCGTTTTTAATTTAAGATAACTTGTTTTCTTTCTTTGCTTTCTCTTTTTCTCTTCCCTCTCTCTTTCCCTCCCTCCCTCTCTCCCTCTTCTCCCTTCCTCCCTCCCTCTTCTCCCTTCCTCCCTCCCTGCTCTCCCCTTCTCCTCCCCTCCCCCTTCTTCTCCACCTTCCCCTCCTCCCCTCCTTTCTCCCCTCCCTACCTCCCCTCCTTCTTCCCCTTCCCCCTCTCCTACCCTACCCTACCCTACCCTACCTACCCTACCCTACCCTACCCTACCCTTCCCTACCCTACCTTCCCTTCTCTCCCCTTCTGGAATTGGCCTCATTAGGAGTGGAGCCAAAAATATCTTTCTCTCTTTTTTCCTTCACTTTCTTTCATTTTTCTTTTATCGCTTTGGCAAATTGAACCCAAGATCCAGCATACATCAGCTGCTGAGAGCAAGTTCACCAAGTTCTTCATGGTGTGTCTCAAAAAAACAAAAAAGATACTTGTTTTAAATTCTTTGAAATTTTAAGAGTTTCTTTTGAAAGTTGCTGTGATCTAAACTTGTAGGAAATTTTTTCTTGAGTTTCATTCTAATTCTGAGATGCTAAAATTCATACTCTTATGAAACGTCAAAACTGGCTTGTAAATGAGAATCTCCTTCCAATTTTGTGCAGGGCTTCATCAGGATGTTCAGCGTGGGGTACTTGATCCAGTGCTGCCTCCGAATCCCTTCTGCCTTCAGGCACCTATTCACAGAGCCTTCCCGGCTACTGTCCCTTTTCTACAACAAAGAAAACTTCCAGCTGGGAGCTTTCCTGGGCTCCTTCGTTAGTATCTACAAGGTGAGCTTTTCAGATGAAACTGAAAGGAGCAATAAGTAGTGTGACGGTTGTCAAAATAAATATACTTTCCATTCAGCTGTTATTTAATGCTTAAACATCTTGATGTCACTAAGAATATACAGTGTTTTGGGAATTCAGGTTGAAGAACTTTTTAAGAATATCAGTTAAATGCTTGAGTGGATAGGCATATTTATGATACAATACTTTCAAAGATTTAAAATTTTTTTAATATAGATATTATAAAAGAGTGCATCTCCTGAGGGTTTTCTGTGTTAAAAAAATGCCATCTTTCAGTCTGTATTTTTTAGTTCTATTTACTATCCATCTACTAGTTTTAACGTACTTCAGACCTTTGTAACTAATTTAGTACCTGGCTAAATAAATACCTTGTATTGGAGCATGTCAGCAATGACTTGTCTTCATTCACTCTTTTGTCCATTCACAATTTCTTCCATACTGTCTGAGTAAAGAGGCAACATTTTTTATCCCTCTCGTGTGTTCCTGTTAGTCTGTGGATAAGCAACATAAACACATATGTGGACGTCATTCTTGATGTAGTGTGCTACAACTTTAAGTAATGACCTTTTGTTTGATGGTAATCACTTTCCTGTTAGTCATCATATTGGTATGTTTTCCTGACTATCTAAAATTAAATATATTCTAAGCAATAAGTTTTGTGTTCCAACTGGTCTTCATGTTGTTGACTCTGACCACAACGTAGGGGAGTAAGGGGTTCATTCTTGCTCATGATTCACTTACGTTTCATCAGCATGGCAGGAGGCTTCCCCCCGGCATCCCACACCAAATGAAATAACCTCCTATTGTCCCACAGGCTTGCTCAGAACTTGCCTGAGTTACACAGATGTACTCAAAGGCTCAGCCTCAGTTGTCCAGTTGTCAAGTTGACATTTGTGTCTCTGTTAATTAGATTGACCTATAAGCATCTCTCTCTTTCTCCTCCTCTCTCTTTCTATCTCTCTCCTTCGTGTGTGTGTGTGTGTGTGTGTGTGTGTGTGTGTGTGTGTGTGTGTGTGTGTATCTGTAAGAGGCACTTGAATGTGTATGTCTGTGGAGGCCCAAGGGTAACTTCCAGAATCATCTGGATTGTTCTGCTTCTTACTGCTTTGCTCTGAGGTTTCCCAGGCTCCGCCTTCCAAGGAAGGAAACAGGCTGCTGCCATTGCTGCCCTTACAGTCTTTTTCACATGGGAACCTCAACTCAGGTTTTTTTGCTTGTGAGGCAAAGACTTTAACTGCCGAGTCATCTCTGCAACCCCTCTGTCTTCATTTTAAACAGCATTTCCTTCACAGTGCATACAAAAAAGATAAGATTTCCTTGTGCACTCCAGACTTGTCTTGAATTCACAGCAATCCTCCTGTTCTGGCCTCCTGAGAGCTGTGGTTTTGAGTATGGGTGGCTCTGATCCCCCCTTTTTAAACCAATCTGGTGATTTCTATGGTTCACTGATACGTGTAGACTGCTGCACTTAGGACACTTGGAGCACTTCGTGCTTCTGTCAGATGCACAGCACTGTGCTGAGTTCCCCTTCCCACCCTCATGCTCTCTGACTTTATGTGAGGGAAAAGTCCACAGTACAAGTTACTGTTCACTAGAGTGCAATGAACTTGTCCTGCAAAGGACCAGTGAGTTAATCTTTTAGGCTTTGGACCTTGAGAACTTTGTCACACCATTCAGCTGTGTCACTGCAATGGGAAAGCAGCCAGAGATATGTCCACAAATGAATGCGGCTACATTCCTGGAAAACCTGACCACTCTATAGCGTTTCGTCTTTCTCATTATAAAATACTATTTTTTTTATCCATTTTGAACTGCATATATGCATATATATAACCTATATATGTATCTGTATTTAAAATGTGTGTGCGTATGTGTGCGTGTTAAAAGCGGGCTTGTAGCACCTTCCTTCAGTCTCAGCTGCCTGGAGGCTGAGGTCTGAGGATCAGGTCACCCAGAAGTTCTAGACTATCCTGCTGCATGCCAGGCCCAAGAAGGAAACAAAAGCCAGCATTAGTTCCTGAGCCATTTGAAGCCATGTGACAGGCCATTTTCAGCTAGCGAACATTACTTTGGCTAATGAATACATTTTTAGAACAAGAGAAGATAAAGAGAACATGTCTTCTAAATTTAACTTCAGTTTTCTATTTTTGAGCGATCCATTTCTTTTTATAGATCTGAATTTTTATCTGGTATCATATTTCTTCTGCCTACAGGCTTGCCTGTCCAGGTCTGCTTCTGTGTTCGCTTCATCTTCTGTGCTAAAAAAACAAAACAAAACAAAACATTTTCTGTGGATTTAGAATTCTGACTTAACAGATTCTCAACTGATTTAACTTCCCCTAATAGAATAGAATTGATACTCTGCCATGTCCTATATTTAAAGATAAGAATTTATGATTTTTATTTTGAAAAATCAGCATAATAAATATGACATGTAGGGCTGGAGAGGTGGCTCAGGGGTTAAGCCTCTGCCTTGCAGGCGGAAGGTCCCAAGTTTGTATCCTAGGCCCACGTATAGACGCCAGGCGGAAACGGGGGCGGCCTGCGTTTCTGGTCCTGGTAGGGCGGAGCCTGTGAATCCCAGGGCAGAGTAAACAAGGAGGTGGAGGCATCCATGGTGGTTCCCTAATTTGTCCGTGGTTCTACACATACATACACACGCACACACATGCATACACGCACAATTGAATAAAAAAAATTAAAAAAAAAGAAAGAAAAAGAAATATGACATGTAATTCTCCTTGTAGTCTGTCAAGATCCTAGTCATGTATTCAATCTGTTTTCTGAGGAATATGGTCATCTAGGAAATCACTCATTGCACTTCTTCTTTTCATGCAACTTTTTTCCCTCAGAAATAAAATAACTGAGGTAATTGTATCTTTTCTTTACTTCAGGGTACTAGCTGTTTTCTGCGCTGGATCAGAAACCTGGATGATGAACTACATGCTATCGTAGCTGGTAAATCAGTAATAAAAAAGAATGGTTATCATTGTAACAACTGCTGTAGGAATGAGGTGCTGATTTCCAGACACAGCTCCTGTGCATCTGTCTTTGTCTGTTGTAAGGGAATTCTGGATTGTGAAGTACGCGAATCAAAGCACTGTGCTGTCTGGTCTGAACTGGCAGTGTAATAACGGTCGTCCTTGTTGCTCGGGCCAGAAACCTTTGCAACTAGGCTGCGAAAGAACATACAGACCTAAAATACGTTTGCAACAGAAGTTCAAATACATTTTTTTAATCAAGTCTATTTTGTACCATTGGAAAATGTCAATTTAAATAACTTTTTTTTTTAGATTTATAAACTTTTTATTCCATTCAACAATATCTTTTCTATGTTGGTTATAAATATACCTTGTTCAGTTTTTAAGAACAGAATTCTTTAAAATGAGAAGTTACATACAGAATGAAGACAAAAACAGAAGTATATATATATTTTGAAAATAAAAGTGTTTTTGTCTGTTTTCCCCTCCTCCCTTTTTTTAAAATACATTTTTTATTATTTCCGCTCATACAAACTTAATAGGTAGACCAGTTCCCTCCCTCCCTCCTCCTCCCCCCGAACCCCGTGCTCCCCCTCCCCCCATCCCCCAGTGCCTCACCCCAAATTCCCAGAGAGTCCTTTATTGTGTATGCCTAACTCTCTTCTGGGTCCTCCTCTCTGATGATGTACAAGGACCCAATGGCATTTCCCTGAACCCTTTCTCGTGTTCCCCTTAAGCATAGGAACACTACTGTGGCTGTCAATCCTTTGCCTCCAAGGATCTTGGTGCCTTTAGCTGATGCTAGACTTTGTGACTTTTGAAAGGAATTTGGTAATTTTATAAATATAAAAAATAGTTGCTTATAAAAGTATAACATGTATTCTATTGAAATTAAATAGCGTAGTTGTTAGATCTATTAGTAATCTACACTAGTTTCCAGTCTGTGTTCCTTAGTTTTCTGTGTGTAGAATGAAGTCGATTCTGTGGAGAGAAGTGTGGTGACAGCAATGAAAATACATTGAACTATTAGAATAGATAACAAGCAGTCCCTCTTAACATAAGAAATTATTTTGAAAAATTGTATTGGGCAAGACCATGGCTGCTTTTCAAGCTGAAGTTTCTTTGTTGCACATAACTCATAACTGCTTGTTCCTGAATTTAAAGTTCATTTTCTTAAATTTAAAATTATAGAATAATGAGGATTTACTTCATTTTAATGTGAACAGGTATATTACCATCTATATTCTATTTTAACAAAAGAGGCAATGTTAAGAAGCACCATGAATTTTTTCCTATTTAAGCGAATGGCCAATTCTGATGATAACAACAGAGAAATAATTTTCAATTTGATCAATTCTTCCTTATTTGTTGTTTCAGGATTTTTGGCAGGTGTATCGATGATGTTTTATAAAAGCACAACAATTTCTATGTATTTAGCTTCCAAGTTGGTGGAGGTAAGCAAGAAGATTTATGCACGAACAGCTCCAAAGATTATGAAGTTTTCTGAGCTGCTGCATAACTGCTGTAGTGGCAAGAACATGTCCCCATTACAAGCCCGTTCCAGACCTGCCTAAGTATTTGCAGAGACAGTTCCCCGCTTACTGTATTGTGCACGTGTGCTACTTTCAAACGCCACAAGTCAAGAAAGACTGGTGTGCGTAACCCTCCTGTGCCCATCACACTTGTCCCTGGCACCTGGACATCTCCCCCCCCCACTCCCCAAGGATTGGAGTATTTTACAGATGTGTCATTCCATCTTGAGAAACTCAGGGTGAATACTTCAACAATATCACAGAAATATAGGCATAGTATCATTTTGAGTCCTTTTTTAAAATAGCCAGTTCTCCAATATCATGTAAGGGAGTGATTTTCATCTTTACTGATCATCTTATATTTAAGGACAAAATTATGCAATATTCTATCACGTTATAATTTTTCAGCATGAATATACTTTTTCGTATGTATAATATGAACTATTTCTCTCTTACAGTTCTCAGTAGAGTATACTGTTGTGTCTATTATGCTTCTAATTTGTTCTTCCTGAGTCCCTCGCCCCAACACTGCATATCATGTAGTTGATACCATTAAATCATTAATGACTGAAGGAATGAATGTACAAGTCAAACAGAAAAGAGAACTTAAGCATTTATTAAAAGCATCCCTTGGGGGAAGGGGAGCTACTCTCTTCAGTGGTACACCCATCGATGATCCATGCTTCAGAAGTGCTCGGGCATGCCAATACAGGCACCCCAGATGAAACTCAGTAGGCCATACACAAAAGAAAAAAAATGAAGGTAGGAGGGAGACTGATTTAAAGCCATTTTATTGATGTATAGAAGTGTCAAAGGATAAAAAGTTTGAAAGCATCCAGGAATAAATAGCATTAGAGTAGCAGAAATGGAATGTTACTCCGTTTCACATGGAGGATGTATTGTTCCCTGAGCTAGAGTTGCAGTGAAGGAATAAAGGAAGGAGCTAACATCTAACATTGTCCTGGAAGCTATGACTGGTTTGGAGTTCCTAAGGGAGTGTCAGTATTCAAGAAGATAGAAAAGATGGTCACACTTGGGAGCCTAGTGCTCAGCTGCATCGTAACTCTGGTTCTTTCTGTTTACAAAACTCTTGCATTTGCACTTGTTTGGCAGACGATGTATTTCAAAGGCATTGAAGCAGGGAAGGTTCCTTATTTCCCCCAAGCAGACACCATCATCTACTCCATCTCTACGGCCATTTGTTTTCACGCAGTAAGTAGAGCTTGTGAAATGACAAGTAGTAGTTTCTCCTTCCAATTTACATTAAGCCAGTGGGGAAAGCTAGAAGCCTAGAAACATGCTTGTCTATTGCATTTTATGCTTTTTGCTTTTGTGTTTTTAGTAAACTCACACATTTCAAAATCATTAAACACATGAGTGGATCAGACCCTGTTTTATGAGCAGACCATTTTTAAGTTTAAGTAGAAGACATCTGTAGCTAATTCATGCCACAGCAGTGTAGGTAGACTGCCTTGCTTTAATTACCCTTCTTAAGAGAAAAAGTTTTCATGAATGATTGTATCCCAGGGAATAAGGGGGGGGGATCATGTGCTGGAAACGTTGTTTAATCTCTGTAAATTCTGTCATCATTGTTACTAATGTCAGTGGCTTAAAATCGTTGCCGAGTTTAGCGGGGAGCTTTACATTGCTAAGCCTGACAGCAGTGCTGCTGGATGGGCACCTCCTTAAAATCAGGGAACCCCCAGCTGTCTAATGGGGGATCCTTCCTGTCAATAACAACTATTGTCAGTTACTTCAGAAGCAACATAACCACCTGAAATGTTCACAGAGATTCCTGTAACATAAATGTTTTTGCCGTTGCCTTCACTGTCATGTTAAAATATGATTACAATGAGCAAAAGCAATAGAGATAAAATCTGCCTTATTGCCCAAGATATAGATGGTATTTGTATTTACTAAAAGAAATCTCAACTTGAATCATCTTAGGCTGTTATGGAAGTTCAGAACCTGCGACCCTCATACTGGAAGTTCCTTTTAAGGCTTACCAAGGGGAGGTAAGTGGCAGATGCCTATAGAATATAATATTTAATAATTATATTTTTATAATGTTTATAGGAAATGAATAGCTTCTATATAAAAAGATTATAGATGCTTTTGGTAAATTAGGTATTCATAATGCAAATCAAATATGACCAACATAATAAGAAAATATAGATATTTTTGAATGACAATTGTTCTGACTACTTTTTTCTTTATGATAGTTTGAATATTTTAAGTATTCTACATTAATCTCATGCTCATTTGCTAAATGCCAGTTTGTCACTAATTAACTAATTAACCTTTACTCTTACCTATGAATCTTTAATTTTTTAATTAAAAATACTAGCTAGAGTCAGGGGATGTATGCGTGCGCACGTGTACACAAAACCCGGTAGATTCATCTAATGGCTCATTTCTACATAGTAGATTGATTTTGTTTTGGAAAAATAACCATTTCCTCTTGCTTTTTTTAAAAAAACATCTTTTTCTCTCCCTCAGTTTTAACCAAGCTCTTTGGGAAACAGCTTGACCTAGTAAAAAGAAATGGGCTTTGGAGTCAGACAGACAGGTTGGAATTCAGCTTTGGAACCTGTTTTACTTTGAGAAACATATTTGCTCTCATGACCTGTTTCTTTCTTTCTAAAATGAAGTTGCTTAATCTGTTTTGTATTACTGAAAGGGATTACCCAGGGCTGACCAATGTGTATGAAAAAGGTTTGTTTGACATATGGTTCTTGAGCTGTGAAGTACGAGCACATGTCACTGGTATACTGTAAGACTGTGCCGCAGCGTGGCAGAAAAAGCTGGAAGGGAAGCGGCAGCAGATTGCAGAGGTCAACCATGTGACAGACCTTCCTTTGGAGCAGTCTGCTCTCGTCAGAATGTAAGAATTAATCCACCCCTGTAGACTAGCATCAGTCCTCTGGTGAGGGCTAAGCCCCCTGGGACTTGTTCTGCATTATGCCCCGTGTCATAAAGACTACCGCCTCTGTGGGGCCATGTTTCCAGTATGTCACCCTTTCAGGGACAAACTGTGTGCAGACCATAGCACATAGGTGTTGAGTAGGTAGTATGTTTGTGGTAATGCTGGGTACTTAGTAGGTCCGTCAGCAATTACAGTTCTGAATATTGCTGCTACCACTGCTACTAATGATGGAGGATGGAGATTGATAGCAGATGCTTCATAGTCTTGCCATGGCACAGATGAGGCTTGAAGATACACGTGTGGCAGATGGGCATGTAACTTGTGAAATACTTCCTTCCTTGTTTCACCAAAGAAACTGAGACTCACCAAAAGGGTCGCCAGCTTGTCAAAGTCACACAGCTAGTGCGAGGGAGCAGACTGTACCCTTTCAAGTGTGATTTCACAGTTTTTCCTCTGATCTGTAGCAGAATGTCTTTTCTGTAGTTTCATGTTCTATCCTTTTTTTTTGTCATTTAGTTTCTATAGATTAGTGAATTTTACAAGTTGGTTATCATGGAAGGGAACTTACTTTGGGAAAGAACTAAATATCACATTTGTTGACATATTGATTCTGGTTAAAGATTGAAAGTTCATCTCATTTGGAGTCTTCCTCCAAAATGCAATTTTTGTGAATAGAAAGAGAGATAGAGTAGGTTCATCCTGTGCAATAACTGAATGTGTATCTTTTAAAATAGCTCTTATCTCTTAGGTTACATGATAATATGAGGGTATATTTTTACTCTATTAGAAATTTGAGAACTTCCATATGTTTGCCTTTTTAATCATAAAGTATTTGCCTCTTTTGCTATATTTTCTTTGATTGTGAAGCATTCAGATCTCAGTTCTGAGAAAAATTACATTTAATTTAATAATTAATTATTTGCTTAGCTTCCCATGATTTCCTTTATTAGAAAAATAGTGATTGCTCTCAAGTGGAAAGGAATCTGAAATAGTAATTGAAATCTGTAGTTTGGGATCTGGGGATCTCTTTAAATTTAGCATCAAACAGTTACTTTAGACATGGAGTTATCCTAGTGAGTTTCTAAGCTGCCACTGACTTCCACCTTTTTTGGTGGGCTGCCCTGTTTTTCTTCCCGTTTCATGAAAGTCAAAGCCACAGAAAGTGAATCTTTTAATTTTATAAACATTCTTAAACACTTCTTCATTGTGTTTTCTCTTGTCAGATTTGCACTCATGAACCGAAAAGCCCTGGATGTATTTGGCACTGGTGCATCGAAAGAATTTCAGAATTTCATCCCCAGATTGGATCCGAGATACACAGTTGTAACACCAGAATTGCCAATTGAGTTTTCTTGAAGACGACTGTAATTTATTACTTGACAATGTATCTCACCATTTTATCCTGAAGAATTAATTATGTTGAACACGAAGAAGGGGCCGAGCTGGAACTTCAGTGTTATTTCAACACCAGATGCTTTATTCTTTCTCTTTCATACCAATCAGAAATGCAGAAGCTTTTAGAAAGGTGTTGCTTAATAATTAAGCTTCCTCTGTAGCCAGAATCTGATTCTGGGTCACAGTAGTGTTGACATTGTGATATATTATTGATTAAATTATGTCCACAGAGAATATTGATTAATCTATTAGAAATGTAATAAGTATGAGTACAGTTAAAATTACTTTAAAAGATGTCTTTAGTTCATTCCAATATAATTCTTGGTTAAAACTAAGAATATTTCTACATTTTAGGATTTACAAAGGATCACGGGTACATGGCTTTGGTCTGTGTTTTGTTCGGGCTTTTGCCTGGGTGTGCGTAGCTGTGGGATGTAGCTAACTGGAGGGGCTCCCTCAGGCATTGCAGTGTTAGCGTAGAACAGGGTGGAGAGCGTGGCCATGCTTGCTTCAGGGACGACAACATGGGCTTCCTACCCTTTACTAAGCATCGTGATGGTGTCCGTTTTCAGTTCAACTGACAACTGTCTCCACGACCAGCTGGGCCTGTCAGTAGACCAGTGAACCTACGGGTTCAGAGCAAATGGAAATCAGCACATCTGATATTGTTGCCGTGGATGTTTCAGTGTTTTACAGTAGCATTACACTTGAATATTTACAAAACAAATCTTTCAGCCTCCTGTAGCATAGGTTTATTTTCACCCCTGCGGACTGAGCTCTGTGTAGTTCGGTTTCTGTGCCATTGGTGTTTTAGAAGGGATCAAAATCCTATGGAACAAAAGAAATTCTGGCCAGTTTGACAGTTTGTGCCCTCTGGAATGTTCCCCTCAACACTGGATGTTTTTACAGCCCAAAACACGAAAATCCAGTGATTATTGAGAAGTCTGCCTCATCACTAAGTGGATTCATGTTCTCTGGCGCCCGGTTGAGAAATTGTTGTCATCCACCTCACTTTGGAGTTAAATGATAAAATATAGTTGTTCCTGATCCGGAAGTAGTTCAAGACAGCTAACTGAAGTGTGATCACTGGAGTTTTTGTGAGAAAAGTTGTACTCTTCTAAGTCAATAAAAGGTTGAAGCAATCGTGATATCTACAGCTAATGTAACGTATAGGAATAGTGGTATTTTTTAAATTTAATTTTGTTGCTAAAAAGATTTTAGGCCATTGTCAATTATGCAATAGAACTTGTATGACAACAGGAATTATAACCCAGACTTGAAAGTGCTTAATCCACCATATTCAGTTTCATTATGGTTCGTTCTATGTAATCCTGTCCTTGGTTGTTATGGTAAATTGAATCCCAACAAAGAGGCAGACTCTAGTGCCATGTAACAGAGACACTTTGTCCGGTCAGATTTTACAAATTGCGGCTAGCTGTCTAGAGTGAACTTATCCATTTGGCAATACTGTTAAAGGATCATTTTGGTTTCAGACTTCAATATTGATTAATGGAGTTTTGCGTTTATCCACTGGAATCAAAATGATGATTAGCACTGTGTTTGCTTTTAAAAACGGAGTATTAAAGCGCAGCGAAGGCCTGGCACCTGAACCTCATTTTCTTGATTCATATTTCATGCTTATATTTTTTCTGTCAGGCTAAAAATAAATTTATTCCATAAGTTATTATTTGACATTTAAAGACTATAATGATGAATGATTAATTCTATTGAAATTTGCTAAAAATAGTTTAGAAATATTTTGCTGGTCGAAAAAGGTGCATTTTATAAGATAAATATATTTTAACAATTTACACTCATGTTTTTATTTTGTATAAAATACAAAACTAAGTAACCATCATGAGGCAGACTACAGTGGTAAATGTATAGCTTGGGTGA
Organism: Typhlomys cinereus; assembly: GCA_023101885.1. Classification (NCBI taxonomy): domain Eukaryota; kingdom Metazoa; phylum Chordata; class Mammalia; order Rodentia; family Platacanthomyidae; genus Typhlomys; species Typhlomys cinereus. The sequence continues at coordinate 516,683 of JALPQD010000128.1, forward strand.
GTAGTTAACTAATTTGTAGGAACAACCTGGAGAAATTCAGGTGAATTTACTGGGACAGAGTGCAAAGTGTGTTTGTTCAAGCAAACACAAAGAGACTTTGTGTTCCTAAAGACAATTAAAATGAATATCTTTCTACCTCTAACTAATCAGGTATTGATTGACAATTTCTTAGCACCATAATAAAAGCAAACAGACCTCTCCATTCCAAAACATGGGTTTTTTATTATTTATTTTTTTTTTTAGTTCGTTTGTAGTCTGAAGAAATCCTGTCCTTGGCAAGCTTCCACTGAACAGATGACAGTAATAATAAAATGCTCCCCGAGTTCCCGGCATCTTCACGCAGTGTGAAACAGTGCATTCCAAGCAATCACACTATGTTTTCCTCCAGCACTGTTTCAAATATTAATAAAATCCTAGAACTACCAAGTGAAAATTGGGAAGATCGAAATTGCAAATAAGACATCATCTTAATTCTTGGATTCTTACCTTTTCATCAGACGGTTTCATTGTCTGTTTGACTCTGTGCAAAGTAGTATCCCTCATACCTTGCTGCTCTTTGAAAGCTCCATGTCTGGTCCATTGCTTTCTTCTTACCTGTAAACATAAGTGCCATTCACTTCTCTGCTTTCTTTGTTATGTGTGTAGTTGTTAATCAGCTTATAGTTTTATCCTTTTCACTCTTTGCTCTCAAACTTTACACACCATTTCTAACTAGAACGTACACATCTTGTGGTAGAACCCACATTGGGTATTTAGCAAACAATATTTCATCATTCCACTTGAGTATACATCTCCTTGGATGTGTGACTAGGCTTACAGGTTTTTAAATTGAAAATGGCGACCAAAGCAAAGACCAAAAAAAAAAGGCCACATGTTTTTGCCTTACCACAACTCTGAACATCTCACTCCTCAGCCAGTGCATAGGAAATGAAATCCGTGTCCTTGATTCTTAAGGCTCCTTGTTCACTCGCTGAGCAGTACCTTCTCTCTGGGTGGTAGTGGCTTAGTGAGCCTTGTGGGGCCTGAGGAGAATTGCCCCTGGAGCAGGGACCCAGGCATTCTTGTTCTTTCGGGAATGGAAAAGTCACTATCCCTGAGATCCACTGAATTCTACCAATGGTTTACTTTTGTCTTTCTAAATAGCGAGTGATTGATGCAGCTCTAGATGCTCTTCACTCTGCAAAATGCGAGGCTTAAGGTATCCTTTCTGAACCTGATCACTTCTCTTCTAATGCCTGGGCCTGATTACTGCTTATCTCCACAGTATTCATTTCCATTCCTCCATGGAATAACCCTTGGTGTTACCTGAAATTTCTTCCTGAAGGATTAGAAAGAAGGGCTAGACTCTGAAGCAACAAGATCAAGTGCTGCCTTAGATCTTAGAGCCTTGTATAATGTTGTGTCCTCTTTTCCATTTGTAGCCTAAGGTGACTTTGTAATGTCTCTGTAGCTAAGGAGGAAATTATGCTGACACTATCCCAGATTCAGTATAGTGTGTGCGTGTGTGTGTGTGCATGTGTGTGTGTGTGTGTGTGTGTGTGTGTGTCTATGTGTGTGTACACATGTGCTCTGCCATACCCTTAGAATCTTTATGCCTGGCTGCTGGTTCCCTTTTGCTCTTTTATGCCTGCTGATGTTCCCTTATACTTCTTGGACTCAAGGGATGCAATGTAAACTTTGGTGCTAAGTGGTCCAAAGTGGGGATCTGGAGAGCTCATGACATTGGCTTTTCAGGCACACTGATATGTGTAACAATACTGGCTAGGATGATGTGGAAGATAATTACACAAATGTAAGAGATGTTTGACATGGAGTTTTGAAGCCAGAACTATCTCTTCTTGACAGCCTCCTAACATCACTTGATTCTGGAATGCATTGTAGCTACTCAGAGGAGTCAAGAACTAATTTCTTAATTTGTTTTGCTTTCTTGCTGTTTTTTTCCCATATGTCTTTCCAAATGTGTGTCTTAAATGAGATAATCTACTGGACTTTGTCTCTTGTCCCTGTAGACCTAAAACCCCAGTAAGAAGCACAGACACACATGCCATCAGTTGAATCGCTGGGACAGCAGGCCAAGAGCAATTTTCACTTCTCTCTCTACTTGGAAGCCACTGTGATTAGTTCACTTGTTTTTCTATTCAGTATCATGTCGCATACCCTCCCTCCCAGGGCCACATAGCATCCGGCATTTGCTGCACTGTGGGAGGTAAGATGTCCTCTCTCTTGAGACAGAGGCTCCTGGCACTCAACCTGTACTGTTGAGATTCATTCCCATGTGTGACTTCAGGGGGTCCTGACTGCTACAAAGTATACATACCTGTGTTGTCTGATGTCACTGTAGCAGTGAGTCTCATTCTCCCTTGAAGATGAACCACTTAATTTCAGAGACATATTTCCTCAGCATCTATCGAACATTTCTCAGTCATTTATCAGGCTTTGAATGAATTTGCAGATAATTTATTTCATCCAGGGGAGCCCTGAGACTACAGTGAAGGGTTAGGACCAGAGCCCAGCAAGGGCTTTTGTCAAAAGGAGGGGAGCGTCCCATGATGAGCGTCCCTCCTGTGGTTGCTCATCATGGATACGGTGCAAAGGGGTGGATGACACGACTATAAGCAAAGCATACAAAGACAAAATTCCAAGCTTTACTTCTGTCCCTTTCCTTCCTAAGCATAATTTTCCTCCTATAATCTTTCACACTTGTTTCTCTAGAATAAGCTCTTGGAGAAAAGAAAGAAAGTAAAGAGGTGAGCAAAGAGATAAGACTCAGTCTGACCAGAGAATGAGGATGTGTTGTTGACTTTATCAGAAAACAGTTTGGGTGTGGTGATGCCTGTAATCCCAGCATTCCAGAGGTGGAGGCAAGAGAATCATGAGTTCAAGATCAGATTGGGTGACATTGTAAGATCCTGTGAGATAAACATGCCCACCTGCATGCACTCACACAATGCACACACATGAGAAAAAGAAAACATGTTTTATCACTTTTCACCTCATGACTCAGAGATAAATTAGATCCAAAGTGGGAATGTTTTGTCATGTTTCAGTGATACTTTGGAAAAATGTTGAGTGCCAAACTTGACCTGTTGAAGACAGTTCTGAAGGAAGAAGAGGTAGAAGCCATTCTACAAGGAGCAGTTACACATCTGACAGGAGATCAGTGATTAAACAATGAGGTGACTAACAGATACTTCGCTATCAGTGTCACCTGAATGACTGACTGGCCCTGAGATGCTTCAGTTAATAAGCACTTATTTCTCTGCTAAGTTGAAAGCATACAAAGATGTATGGGGAATCTTACATGAATATTTTGAAATTGCCTTCATCTGAAATTTAATTTGTAATATATTACTATATTTGTAATATATTACAAAATTACAAGAAGAAATTCGGTTTCATCGAAGCCCAAGTATGCAGTCTTTGAAAGCCTGTCATGTCTGCAGGTGACCCTCAGGCTTTCCGGGCCCCAAGAGGACCAAAAACATGAATCTAGGATATGAGGGGATGTGTAACAGTCATTTGGACATTCAGTGATTTCTTCTTATAACTTGAATTAAAGTTAAAAAAAGCTGAATCGCAGTCGTTAATTCTCACCTAATGGTTCTTTAATCTTCCTTCCTTGTTGATGAACTATGGAGGTCAAGATGGCAGTGTGCCTAGTCCTGGGATAGCAGTGATTGTTCTAGACCTTTCATACCACGTGTTTCATCTTCCCTCTAAGAATATATTCAATATTCTAACTATATATGTGATGATATATCCAAGATAAGATTTTTTTGCATGTGTATTATGGTGTGCATGAATGTGTGTTTGCATGCTCATGTGTGCAGGGATGTCCATGCACATCTGCATGTATGTGGAGGGACCAGTGGGTCTCCACGTTATTTACTGAGGTGGGGTGTCCTGCCAAACCCTAAGCTCACCCAGTTCCACTCGTAAGATGTAACGGAAAATCTGAGATACTTTGGAGGAAGTGCATCTTTTTTTCTCTTCCTAAAAGAAAGCCCTTCCAGGCAGCTTTTCTCTCTTCAGAACACTGATTTCAGTTAAGGAGGTCTGCAAACCTAAGGTGGCAGTGTTATAAAGTGAGAAGCACAGGATGGAAAGCCAGTGTAGTAAACATGGCAGGAAGAGAAATGGAAAGAATCTGCTTCCCTGGTGACATTCTTGAGTCAATGAGTCAAAGTCAGTAGCCATATGGGAGGATTCCATCGCTTGAAATTCAGTTGATAGTTCTGTTACTTCTGACCTTTATCATTTCAGTACAGGGCCTCAGGTTCACTTCCCATCATGCCTTTCCTTCCACTGAATTGAAGTTCAGAAAATGGAACTGGAGTCATTGTTACTCTTTTCCTTCCTCCCCTCCTCTACCTTCAGCATATATTGTGTTTTTTATGATATAGAATGAAAAAATCAGCCCATCAGGCCATATAGAAAGTACTCTGTAAAAAGCTTACAAGAAATAAAGCATACTTTAGCCACAGAGAAGTCAAACTGGAGCTGAGCTGGACAGCCCCTCTCTGTGGCCAGTGTCCACAGTGCCTGAGAGCTGCTCCTCGCCTATCTCGCCCGGCTATGATAATATAAACCACAATCCAATGGCAAGGTAGACCCAGTGAGGTAACGGAGTAACTGTGGGAGATAACCAACTAGTCAGTGATTGGGGTTTAGGCCTGCTTCGCAGGAAGGAATGCACAATTAGTACCATGAACACAGGTCAAAATCCTATGGCTGGAAAGGGAAAGGGACCTAAGGAGGGACACACTCCTGAAATGACATTGTCAAACTGCCTTCTAAGTATGTTTTTATCCATACACTAGTGCCACATGCTCCATGGGGCTCCTTTTGATGAGGGGCCAGGATTAATGCAAGGTCACATTTGATCAAAGTGCTAAGAATACGTGGCAGATGTGCACCCTAAACAGGGCATGAGTATTAACTCTGTTCCCCTAAGATCCAGGGAACTTCCTAGAAGAGGGGACAGAAAAAGTGTAAAACCAAGGGATGGGCAGGAATATCCTGAAAAGCTACCATTCAGATAGGATGTGGTTGCTGCAACCAGGATCATAGCAGCTGTGGTTACCTGCACAGCCTTGAGCCTTTCAGTTTTCTATCATGGGTAGAGTAAGTGCTGTGAGGCTCCCTCAGTTCCTGAAGAACGAGTGGCTGGAGGAGGGGATGCCATTTTCTCTAATGCTGTAATCAGAGGCTAGGTGAGAAGGGGTGCAGAGGTAAAAGAAGGTATAGCAACAGGTAACAGTACATTAGACCTGTGTATGAAACTCAAAAAAATGAAAAATGTTTAAGCAGATGCAATAGCTGAAATCCTGGATTCCTCAGTCACTGAGAGGTGAGTATTCACTAACCGGCGGAAGAGCACTTCCTAGCCCAGCCGCATTGCAGACCACAGCTAATGTGTTGTCTCCTATCATTTGCTCTTCACAACTTAATCCTTTAGGCCAAAAATGGCATGAATGTTATCATAAGCTCCAGATCCTTGTTCAATCTTTCAAGGAAATGTTTTTCCACTCACATAGTTCTTCCTCTTGTCTGTAAACTCTGGACAGATCTGACTGGAATAAGTTTGCTTATGTATACCAACCTCTCACAAAGCAAAAGAACTGCAAACAGATAGAACACCACCATGTAACTAGAGTTATTCTTACCACCCACAAAACTACTTCCTGTACCACTGAACTGTGGTACTGGGATCTTGGCAAACATGATAGTGTCTCTGGCCAGTTTTGGACAAACCTGTATGTTTAGTTACCCATCACGCAAAATGGATCTCTGCTTTTCTTGGTTGCTGTTACCACACTATTTTCAGCTTTTATTTCCACTGTAGGGATTCCCCCTGCTATAGCCATCCAAGTACATTCAAATTGGAGTTTACCTCCCAAGCTAAATGTGAGTAGGAAGCTATAACCACACCCTGCCATCTCTACACAGAAAGCCTCTGGCAGATCTTTTATCTCTTACCACAACAGTTTGCTCCTACCTTCCACAAAGCACATTTCCTTTGACTCTGATAAGCTGTGTATTCATCTGTTGCTGCTGCAAACTGAGGCACATACTTTAAGAGCAAACCCACCAGGGCAGCCTCCATGGAGTCCCTGTGGGAGCTCCTGTGTGCGGAACTAGGATGGGAGGTGGTCTCAGCGGCTACCTGTCCAATGTCTGCAGGCTATGCAGATGCAGTCTGCAGACTAGAAATCTACCCTTAGCCATCCCTAGGAATGTCTGGAAAACATTATCCTTACAAATGATTTTGTAAATACTCCAGAAATTGGCTTCTTCTGCTATCCCAGCAGCAATTGAGGCCAGTTTGGCTTTTGGTCTTGGACAAATGATTTGTCATCTGTTTCTTTTGTTTGTTTTTTCATGACAGAGTTGGAATTCTGGACGGTTCCCCATTTGAAAACTGCCAAATCTAAACCAGAAGTAGACAGGGCAGGGCTCGCGGAGTTTTCACGGAGTTTTGCCCAAGATTACTTTTTTTGTGTGTTTGCCCTCGCAATAGCATATTATGGTACAAGTTTTTCTTCTGTGACAGAATCTTAGGGAAAAGATAAGTGTTAGAATCACTTTTCCAGATAGACTGAACTCTAGCAAATAGCTTTTCAGTATTCCCTTTTAGGGCAAAATGAAGGAAATAAAAATGTATGAAGGGAGCGTCTCATGCCTGGCAAGTTGATATCAAGTTTAGTTCTCACACTGCATACACTGCATGAGGTAGGTGTGGCCAGTTCACTTAACACCCTTCAAGGAGGCTCAGAGTCAAAGAAACTTGGCAGTTTGCTCAAGGTGATGATGTTAGAATTTGAATCACATACCCAAGAGGTAAAGGTTCTAAGCAGTTCCTGCTTTTTTCCCTTAAAATTAATCATAGAAAATTGAAATAAAAGCCTTGTCTCTGAAAATGATTTTGATACTTGTTTCTAATAGGAAATTGGACTTACTTCCATACCCCAAATCATTCAAAAAGCCTCTCTCTCTCTCATTCACATATATCACATGTATATTGAATTGTATGTAATATATATGTATATGTATATATGTATTTCACAGCTTTTAAATACCAGTCAGTAATAAGTGTAAGTACCTGAAAGAAGAGCTCCAGAGACACAGAGGAGCTGCCACCAAGCTGTCACTAGAGAGAGCCTACATGGTGCAGCTCAGGGAAAGCAAAGGAAGAGTCCAGAAAGTTCCTTGGGGGGAGGAACAGCTGGGAATCCAGAGAAGTCAAAGTGAGCAAAGTTCCAAGGGCAGAATACAAAAGAGGAAACAGAAAAGGAGAGAGAAACAAAAAAAGCACTTGGCAACCTGAAGAGGGTGCTGCTGAGTCCCCTTCGTGCCTGTATGGGAATTACCAAGGCCAGAGGACAGACCACCAGGGAGGGGCAGGGGCAGTGATTAGATTCACCTAAAACAGTGGGCAGTTTATGTTGTAGTCAGAGCAGGAAACCATAATTCAAAGGACACTAGAGATTAGTAAATATATAAGATATTTTCTAGTGTCCTTGTGCGTGTGTGTGTGTGTGTGTTATGAAAAAAATTAACCTTACACTAAATACTGTCCTGAAACCATAATTCAAAGGACACTAGAGATTAGTAAATATATAAGATATTCTCTAGTGTCCTCGTGTGTGTGTGTGTGTGTGTGTGTGTTATGAAGAAAATTAATTTTACACTAAATACTGTCCTGATCTTGCCTATTGTGGCTGAAAATGTAGCCTCAAAAATTGCAGGAAAGCTGGTGTGAAAGTAAATTAGTCTATAACCTTTGGAAAGCAGTACAGGGACTCCTCAAAAAACTAGATCCATCATAGCACCCAGCTACCCCACTTATACATGGAAGGTCTGAAATATTGGGGCTCAAGGAGGATACAGGTGGATTGCCCTTTTGAGTGAGAGAGTTATAAGAAGAGATGCTAATGCCACAGAAAGACAGCACGACAGTGGCTCTGGAGAGCGCTGGGGCGCAGTTGGCAGAGTATGGGCCCCTTTTCCTAGGTTTCAAAGAAGGGGAGATTCCTGGTCATGGGTTGATGAACATCCCATCGTGTAGGCCTGCAGTCAAGCTCTCTCTGAGCCTGGGGAGTGGGAGGAGGTGGAGGAACTGCATTAGGAGGAAGGGAGGGATCTTGCCAATGTGTAACTGAGAGGTTGTGGGAGGGGTATGACTAGTTCGGGTGTACCAGTGTTCCACCATGCAGATGAGGGATGTGACACCCGTAGTCTCTTAGGGGCTTGGCGTCTGGCAGTCTAGGGCTTGTAAACATCCTTTGGGGGAAGTGAGAATTAGCCAGACAGATATTTTCCTGAACTCTGGACACCTGGGAAGCCCACTGGAGGGTTATGCTCACAGACAGGTTCTTGGTAGGGTGCCTGGTATTTCCTTCCAGCAGATATGGGGGGGGGGAGGAAGAGACTGCTCTGGTGGGTGTGGTCTGATTAGCCCCTAATCCAAACCTAGCACTGGTTACATATCCTAGGTCAACATACTACAGAGATACTTGCATATCTATGTTTATTGTGAACGATTATGCAGTCAATTTAGGTGTCCATCCACAGCTGACTGGATACCAAAAATGTGGTATGTATACCATGGATTTTTATTTATCCATAAAGAACTAAATTTATTTGTAGAAAAATGGGTAGAACTAAAGATTATCATATTGAACAAAATAAGCCGGACTCAGGAAGAAAAACACTGCATGCTTCTCTCAAGTGAAACCAGAAGATATCATTTGGGATGAGGAGGGGAATAGGCAGAAGTGTGAAGGAGGAACAGGACAGGAGAGGGTAACATATCATCAAGCTACATAATGAATTCAAATGAAAATGTCATGAAATCTATCACTTGGCTTGATGTTACATGTTAATGAATTTTTAAAAATTCAACTACCAAATAACTGTCCTAGAAGAAACTACAAGCACATTGATGGAAATACAATGCAAAGTTAAATTAAAAAAAAATGTGGTCTCCAGTCATAAATTGCCAGGCATTCAAAATACCAGAAAACACATATACCACAAATCAAGGAAGTGAATGTTGACCCAGATAAGAAAATTGATACAAAAAGACATTGTAACTATGTGCCATATAGTCAAAATGGTAGAGGTTGAAAAAGAGGAGGCCAGACTAACCCTAAGTGGAGACACACAAAATACCAAAAGACTAGAAAATAACTTGCGTGGCAAAGGCTTTAACCACTGGGCCATCTCTCCAGTCCCAGAAAATAACTTTGTGAGAGTCCAAAAACACAGTTTATTTAAAAGCAACGTGTAAGTTTAACAGCAGATTACACAGCAAATAAGAAAAATCCCACAGCTTGGAAGCAGCAATGAGTAAATGAGTAAATCATGATGTGGGAGAACAGGTGCACCCTTGCCTCACAGGCCGTGGTCAGCTGTGTGCAGTCCGAGCACAGGGCGCTGGAGTCCTCTGAAGAGACATAGGTAGGTGGCAAGTCCATGCGCAGAACAATGCACGCTGTCAAAAGGGCCGGCATTTTGCTTTTAAGTTTTGATGAAAACTAAACATACAGATTGGCCGAATGCAATGGGTATGGAGATGAACATTAACAGCAAAGTTAAATTAGCTTAAAGTGAATAATAAAAGCAAATGTTAGCTGTGTCCAGGGCAGAAAATACCTGTGACATAGAGAAGGATCCATATCAAGATAATGGTGAGCTTCTCACTAAAAATAATGGAAAACAGTACAACAACCAGCAGTGGAAAGGGTAGAGACGCAAAAATTGTCAGCTCTGTAGGATTTTACGCACAATGAGCATATCCTTCAAACAAAAGTCTTTATACATCCGAAGTCTGGAAGACAATCGCCAGAAGTACTCTCTGAGAAATGTTTTTAAAAGTTCAGCTGGTGTAAAATGACACCAAGTACAAAATCCAGTAAATATGTGGAAAAGCATGAAATCTGTTTTTTAATATTTTTAAATCTTTTAAATTGTTTTTGCTTAAGGCAAAGATATTAACAACTTACTATATTGAGTTTATATCATGTCAAGATTAAAACGTGACAGTCACACCAATTTCAGAAGATGTAAATGGAATTGTGTTGTATGTTTATAATAGTCTAAGAATAATATTACATGAAAGAAAACAGTAATATGTTAAAGGTGTTTAATATCCTAACAATATAGCTCCCCCACAAAAGTAACTATAGCTAATAAACCAACAGAGGAAATATAATTGAAGCATTTTTAAAATGATGGATCAAAAGAAAAGGGGGGAGAAAGAATAAGGAAACAAAAAATAATGAACAACAACAACAACAAAAAGAAAGCCAATAGCAAAATGACAGATTCAAATCATTCATTCATCGCATGGTTGTAAATGGTCTGAACACAAAGTCAGGTTGATAAGTTTCACTGGGATAAGTAAAGTGTAGGTAGACACAAAAAACTCAAGACTCACTGAATGCAAGACATACTTCGGCTTCAAGAAAAAAGGTAGAGAAAGAAATGCTAATCTGATATTAACGAAAGAAAGAAAACGGGGTACGGTACCTGTAGATTTCAGAACTGAGACTATTACTGAGATTAGACACCATTGCTGTTTGGTGATGAGAGGATCAATTTCATGAGAAGAAATTATAATCCTAAATGTTGGTGTACCTGAGGACAGAACTTCTAAGCACAGAGGAAGAACAGAAGAAAAATTACCGATGTAAAAGTACAGTCAGAAATTTTAATGCATTCAGTAGACATGCAGCAGTGAGCGCTGCTAGCCACAGCAAGGCCATGTGGTGACCTCCAAATCTTGGCAGTCCCCCAAACTGCCCACTTCAGTTTGTAGTAACCATTCCTGAAACCAAAGTAACTAGTCTTCCTATTTTCCTGCCCTCTGAACCCTAGTGACCCTTTAGAGATGACCAGTGTGTTTACCTGGTAGTGTTTCACTTTCCACACCCTGCTTCCCTGACAACCCCTTAGCAACATCTGAAAGCAACAAAAGATAGAAGCCCTGTTTGTCCTTTGGGCTCTGCAGATTGCCCCATCGTGCTGTCCATGGGGTCATCTCCCCCATTCTCTCTGACCGTTGCTCCTGTTTTAATGATTTATCGTTGTTCTACTTTAAGACTAATCTATGAGCCCTTTGGCCATTAGGCCATCAGCTCTAATAAAACTCATATTTTTAAGTCTCCTCCTGTGTTAGCTGCTACTTTTTTTTTTTTTTTTTTTTTTTTTTTTTTTTTAAATTTTTTTTTTTTTTTTTTTTTTTTTTTTTATTTATTCAACTGTGCGCATGTGCGTGTGTATGCGCGCGCGCGCGCGCGCGCGCGCGTGTGTGTGTGTGTGTGTGTGTAGAACCACGGACGAACTCGCGAACCACCATGGACGCCTCCACCTCCTTCTGCCCAGGGATTCACAGGCTCCGCCCTACCAGGACCGGAAACGCAGGCCGCCCCAGCTTCTGCCTGGCGTCTATACATGGGATCTGGGATCCGAACTCAGGACCTTCCGCCTGCAAGGCGGAGGCTTAACCCCTGAGCCACCTCTCCAGCCCCAGCTGCTACTTTTTTAAATCAACAGGTCCACATAGACCTTAGAAGCAAAGACTTGGAAAACACTATCAGTCATTTCAACTTCATTGACTTTTACAGAACATACCACCCAATAAAAATAGTTTTTTTTTCCCTACACATTGAGAACATTTCCAATAGAGACAGTATTCTGGACCATTGAAGTCACAATGAAGGATCTAGACCACACATTCTGCATCCTCTGACAAAGGAAAGCAAAACTAGAAATCAACAACCAAAAGGTATATGGAACGTTCTCAAATGTTTAGAATCTAAACACCATTTTTCTGATGAGAAATAAGAACAAATCAGTACGTTGATATGAACGAAAAGAAAAAACACAATTTTAACAGTTTTTAATACAGATAGAACAACTGGAAGAAAATTGTAACACCAGCTGCTTGTCTGAAAAATAGAAGAGATTTCTCATATTGATAATCTGAGCTTTCATCTAAAGAAACTGGAAATAAAACATGAGAGGAAAACCAGACAAAGCAGAGAAGGTGATAAAGACCAAAAGCCAATGAAGACAAATGAAAATAAAATAAAGCAAAATAAAAGCTTATTGAGACAAGTCAACAACATCAATAAAAAAAAACCTTTAAACAGAGACTTATAAAGTGTAGAAACATTTGCAATAGAGATATGGCATTACTATAAACTCTTCAGAAACTATCAATTATCAATGACTGTTATAAGCAATTGTACACCAAGAAATTTGACAACTTAGATGAGTTCCACTTAAGATGTTGCTGTCATTGGAATGTATCTCCCAGTGTCTGGGGTTGAAAAATGATTCCCAGTGTAGAGTTGAAAGGTGGACCATCATGAAAAAATGGATGTCGATATTCAGGCTAGGCTAGTTAGCAGGTGGAATAGAATCCTTACAGAAAGTGAGTTTGCCTCACTACTTTCTCTCTCTAACTTTCCCCCTCTTCCTTTACTGCTAGTGGTGACTCAGCAAAGTGAAAGGTCCTTGCTACGTATTGTAGATTTCTCTTCATTACCCAATCTATACTATTTTGAAACATCAGCTCAAAGAGAACAAGACAAATACAAATTAATGAAGGTTTTTGTAAGAACAACTAAATAGACAAGAGGACATTATATTAAAGAAATTTAAGTTTTAAATGACTTAAAACAATAGGCCCAGCTGGACTGACAGCAGAGAAGATATCAAATTCCATGCACAGTCTTCTGAGAATTAAAAAAGGAAGGAAATCTTCCATTTCATTCTATGAGGTTAGCATTTTCCCAATATCAAAACCAAGGAAAGAAAATCATAAAAAAAAAAACAAAACCTAAAACCCAACATCTCTCCTGGTTCCATAGTTCTTAACCACAGTGTCAACAAACTGAACTTAAGAACAAGAAAGAATAATACAGAACACATTGTGACCAAGTGGGCTTATCTCAGATGTCCAAGATAGGAAATCAGTCAGTTGGAAAATCATCATGCTTACTGATTAAAAAAGAAAAAAATATGGCCATCACAATAACCCCAGGAGAAATGCTTGGCAAATCCAGCATCTATTGCTCAGAGCTCTCTGAACACCAAGATAGGAGATGATGTCTTCAAATGAGGAACAGAAACATTTCTAGTAAAGGGATTCCCAACAACTGAAATTGTGAAAGACCAAATACTTTTCCACTGAGGAAATCAACAAGGTAAGGAACAGATGCTGTCACCACTTCTTTCTACATTGCATGAGAAGCTCTTGCTACAACAGCCAAGCAAGAAATAAAACCATTCTATTTGGATCATAAGAAATCATACCAACTTTAATGACAACCATGGGTTGTCCATAAAAAAGAGATCCCAAGGAATGTTAAAAAAATACCTACTAGAACTCATACATGAGTTTTTTAAATCAACTCTAAAATTGATGCAAAAATAGAAAAGGTTAAAAAAATGGCCAAAATTACTTTGAAAAATTTTCAAAGCTAAAGGACTTTTGATACCTTATTTAAAACTAGTTATAAGGTTACCAGAAGCATGCCATTTTAGCATTAATATAAATATAGAGAAATAGATCAGAAATCAACTTGAATACACCTAAATATTGAATTTCTACAATGATACTGTGTATGGTACTTCAGCAAAGAAAAAGCTGGTCTTCTAACCGTATAAATCATATGCCAAAAGTAATATCTCGAGTCTTATAGAAAACTATTATGAAATTAACTCAAACTATGTATACATTTTAAATAATATATTCAGACCAGTATGGAAAAATCTAAAGTTAAAAACTTCTAGAATAAAAATGTAATGAAATCTTTGTAACCATTGTAACTTGGACCAGGAAGTAAGAAGTCATTTTGGAGTAAAACAAGCACCACTAGCAATCCACCTTGGTTGTGTCATGCAAGAGGCTGAAGCCTTTTGTTTCTGGAGACACCATAACTGTGACTTTTTTGAAGGCCAGCCTCAAGGTGAACTTAAATGTCATATTTTCAATACACACGTTTTAATCCTTAAAGCTTAATCCTTCAGCAGGCTAGGTTGTTTATTGTATCTGCTATTTATCCACCCCTCAACACACACACTGTGGAACAGGCTGCTCAAACATGATCTTTGCTTTTTCTTTTATTGACCTATCCCTCACATCTGGAAATTTCTGGATTACAGCAGTTGTTTGGTAAGCAGTTATTGAGTTACTACAAGAGTGATAAACCTTTTGGGAGGCTGAAGCAGGAGGAGTACCATAAATTCAAGCTCAGTCTTGGCTACAAAGTGATGTCTGGGAAAGAGAGAGAGAGAGAGAGAGAGAGAGAGAGAGAGAGAGAGAGAGAGAGAGAGAGAAGGAGGGAGGGAGGAAGGAAGGAAGGAAGGAAGGAAGAAGAAAGGGAAAGAGGAAGTAAGATGAAAAGGAAAAACCAGTTCAGAGACTTCAAGGGATAATGGGAATGCTGAACATTTTAGTGCAGTCAAACATTAGCACCGCACAACGACACATATTGTAGCTCAGTATTCATGGTGCCGTGAGAGACGAGCATTCTGGGTCCTGCTGGGGACAGAGGGACACTGCAGCCAACAGGTTCGGTTCACAGGTGTGCCCAGGGGTGCCCATTTTTCTTCAGAGATAGGGTGTCAGTAAATCGCTCAACTTAGCCTTGAATTTGTGTTCCTCCCGTTTTAGGCACCAGAGTAGATGGGATTGTAAGTCTGTGCTACTGGGCCAGGCTGGAAAGAGGATTTTTTTCCTTCACAGAATTCCTTTCTTTTAAAAGTTATTTCAGGGTTTCATACATGAATATAGTGAATTTATGATATTTCCACACCTTCATCCTCAATCCCATCCCCTCTCCTCTTCCCATTACAACTCTTCCTCCTCATCTTCTTCCTCGTCTTTGTCCTCCTCTTCCGTCTTCCCCCTCCCCTCCCCCTTCTCCCCCTTCCCCTCTCCCCCTCCTCTCCCTCCTCCCCCTCCTCTCCCTCCTCCCCATCCTCCCCTCCTCCCCCTCCTCCCCCTTGGTCTTCTTCCTATTTTCACGCCTCTCTGCATGTGTGGTCCGCTGAGTTTCATCTGGGTCGCCTTTGCTGGCATGTGCTGAGCACTCGCTGGAGCACGGATCATGCATCACGTACCAACAAGGACGACATCTTCCATTCCTGCTGCCGGCCTAGCAGCACGAACCCTCATTAGTCTCAGGAATGTGCAGAGACTTTGAGAGCTTGAAAGGGGTTTTTAGAAACCCTGAAATAGCCAAAGAAAGAGACACAAATGGCTTCTGAAGAAGATCGTCCTGGGCCTTGCTACTATGATGGGGTAGAGATGTTGTAAGGGGGCTCTCTTGCTTCCGTTCAAGGACAGATGGTTATCCCTTTCGTTTGGAGGGGGGATAATAACACTGACAGTGTAGCTTCTCTCCAACAAGACTTTTCTTCTATTGGTAGAGTTCTGGCAACCCATTCAACATAATTCTAACTTTAGTGATAGAAGAAATTTCCAGAAAATTAGTGGATTTTCACAGGATAAGAGAAATAGGTTGTTGTAATGTCGATTTTTTTGATGCTGAATTTTGGTTTCAAAATTTCTTGTAATATTTACTGACTATATCCCCAAGGCGGTTTTTCCCTTTCCCTTTCTTTTCCCTTTCTCACCTGCTGTTTACCCTCCTCGTGCCCTTTCCTCTGTCACCTAGGCAACAACTTGGATGCTTTTCTCTTACCCAAGGGCTGTCCAAGTCCCAGAGATTCAACTTCTGCTATGTGTTGTGCCCACCTCTGTTCTGACCTCCTGTCCACTGGGTCAGTACACTCCAGAATGAAGACTTCACACAGGAAGGGGTTGCGTCTGAATAAGCCGACATATATCAGGCGGCTGGTGTCCATTGAATGCCAAGTGAACTATCTTATTACTGAAGAGTATCTTCCCCAACCAATCTGTCTGCACAGCTGCCTCTTAGAGATCTTTAAAAATCCAACCTTCACATCCCTTGCTTTGAACATTTTCTATAGTTTATCATAGCCCAAGATGTTCTTTGACTTAAATCCCAAAATATTCTTCCAGTTCCAATGATTCCTGTAAAACAGTCATCACCCCTCTCTCATCCTTTAACACACACACACACACACACACACACACACACACACACACACACACACAGAGGCTTATATCCACAGTTATTTTTCCTGTTTTCTGGGATCACTGTATTTTTCTTGCTCCACCCCACTTCCTGAAATGCCCCTCCCATGTTACCTGGTGAAGTCTTACTCACCCATCCATCACATCAAGGGGGGCATCTAAAAAGAAGTCCCTGTGGTTGAGGGGATTGCCCCCTGATCTCGGCCACATGTTGTTTAATCTTTTTTTTTTTTTGGTCAGATATGTGTAATGTTGGAGTCAATTTAAACATCTGAGTACAAATCCATTGAAGAAAAGAACCATAGTGTGGTATTAAGTATTGCCTTGTGGTTCATTCAGGGGACGGCACATAGCCAATACCCAGCACTTGGGAAAGGGTTGGGGTGATTTTGATGGAACCGTTACTCTTAATGAAATAAGGATAGCTGTGATGGTAGAGGAGCCAGCCTGGGTGAAACCTGGGGACTGATAACAGATGTGGTATAGACATGTATGCACTTGTCACCGTGATGGTAGATTGTGGGTACTGTCGTCCCCACTACACAGGCGCTTTCTGGGATCTTTCTGAGCTGTGGCCACGTTGGTAATTCCATATCTGGCCACCAGGTGGCAAAAGCGCTCCACAAATGCTGGTGAGAGTGTGGGCCTCAACCGCCTGCTTTGAGACTGCTTGGGGTGCCCACCCTGCCAGACGCTGTTAGTGAAGCCCCCACTGAAGCGTCACTAGTGAAGTGGGTTCCAGGATCCAGGGGTCTTCACTTATCCTGTTCCTGCTTATCTGCCAGCCCCTCCCTCACACACACACACATACACCACCACCGCTACCACCATCACACCGATATGTGTTTGCTTTTACATTCAGTCTGGGAGCAGTACTGTGGTCAGGAGGTGCTGAAGTTCCAAGTGTCAGTCCTGACAGGCAAAACTGAGTCATCAGATGCTCCCTCATCAGCTCCCGCGGGCATGGGATCAGCCCTTCCAGAGGCTTATACCAAGAGTCCCAGATCTCGAAATTTCTTCAGAGTAATTCCACTATCCTGCCTCGTGGCATCCAACCCCACCCTCAAAAATAGGGTTGGTTGGGAAGAAAGGGCTCTAGGCAATGCTACTGAGTCCTTACACTTCATCAGAGAGGAGGACCCAGAGGGAAGTTTGATATTCACACTAAAGCCAGCTCCAGGGATGGGGAAGGGGGAAGGGGCACTGGGAGAAAGGGGGGGGGGAGGAAGGGGAAAAGGGAGGAGGGAGCAAAGGAATCAGGAGAAGGGTGGAGGGAGGGAGGGGACCGGGGTATCTATTAAGTTTGTATGAGTGGAAAAAATAAATTAAAAAAAGAAATAGGGTTGGTTGGGAAGGGAAAAAGGATAAGTGAACATAACAGAGAGGTATTATGTACTCCATATATGAAAGAATGAATGAATTAAAATGATATCACATTTGCTTCTGCCTATCACCTGTGACCAAGATACAGTCCAGGACAGTTGTTGCAATGACTCAGCCACAGTTACATCAGGTCAGACTATGTCTGCACCCCCTCAGCCACAGGTCAGCTTGGGCCTCCCGGACTGCAGTTCTCCTCTGCAGAACCAAAGCCAATCCACGGATGTCCACCTGTTTGTGGTGGATCTGCTCACTGAACGCTTCTGCCTCCGGATGTTGGTCCAGACTCTTCTTCAAGGTCCTAAAACAAGCTCAAACTTCTGCAACGTGTTCAGGAGCATGAATGGACTTGCTGAAGCTTCGTGGGAGATGAAAGGGTCTATACAGCAGCAAAGCACTTTCAGGGTGAGCGTTAGGTCCTCTGTTCTCATCACTTGCTGGCAAGTAGGGTCTCTGGGATCAAGGTCTGGACGCTACCCTACTCTGGGGAATGCCAATGAACAGGACTGATTTCAGTCTCCTCTTTCCTCCTTCCTTTGCGCCTCCACTGGATTCAGGTGTCAACAACTGAAGGCTGAGCTCTGGGCACGTCTGTGAGAAACTGATGGTTGAAGCCTAAGCCTACACAAGCCTGCAGAAGAGTGTCTGAATGATGTGGGAGGACCCAGTCCACAGTGGGTGGGAGCGTTCTCTGAGCAGATGCGTAAGATGGAGGGGCTAGTTCGGTACTTTGGCATATTGACAGAATCGTAGTGTGGCAAATGAAGTTTGCCCCTCTCTCAACAATCCCTGTGGATACGATGTGGCCAGCTCCCTTGGGCTCCCAGGGTTGCTGTGCATTTTTCTGCCAAGTTGGACTCTGGGATGGAGAAAGGTACGCAAGAATAAAGCCCCTCGTTCTCCTAAGCTCGTTAGTCATGAATTTCTCAGCGGCATGTAGGCGAAACGCAGTACATGTGTTTTGTGCTTTTTTATTTTTATCTTCCAACCAAAACAAGTTGCTCTCTGTCTTCAAATGGCCAGTGAGCAGGAGTCGTCTGTGTGCCCGAGCCTCTTGTCTGTTCGCTCTCTCTTCACCTCAAGGTGCTTGTCAAGATATTTTCCCACAACAAAGGCAGTTGCTTTTCTGAGAACCTGATGCTAGCTGCAAAGATAACAATTTCACCTCCTCACATTTAGCCTAACGGAATCCAAAGATGCTTTCGAGAGCTTTGATGCCAGGGAAACATTTCAGCTGGGGGATGGGAAGGAGGCGCTACATAGTGACAAATGCATTTACAAAAAAGATTCAGAATGACCTGGAAGGGAGGGGACCAAATTCTTCAAGAAATCCAAGTAACTTTGTAACCACTAAGACCAAATGGGAAGCCAGTGTGCACTGTAGCTAACCTTAGCCCCCCCCCCTGCTTCCCCAGAGCCTGTGACAGCAGGACTTCTGAGTAGTGAGTTCCTTCAAGGAGAGGCTCCTTCCTGGACTGGCTCCTCGGCTAGTTTATCGCTGTGTGTGCCTGGTATACAGAAGGTATACAATAACTGCAGAAAGAAGGAAGGACATCGTCGTGGTTTGGTGTGCTTTGCCCCTTACAGCTTCATGTATACTTGGCTGGTGCGAATGCTTGGGAAGGTGGAGGCACCTTTAAAAGGTGGAGTCTTGTTGGAGGAAGGCAGGCCACAGGAGGCAGGCCTTGCCATCTGGTGGCCCACCTGACTTCAGGTTTTGCTCTTACTCTCTGTCTTCCTGATGGTTTCTGGTAAAATGAACCAGCTTCCTGCTTCTGTTTCTAGCGCTGCCTTCCGCTGTTCAATTCCCACCACAAATGGCTATATCTCCCCTCTGGAACCGTAAGCCCAACGATTCTCTCTTTCTCCCTTAAGTCATGTGTGAGTAGAGTCTCACATGGGAAATGCTGCTGATTTTTAGCTTTTCCACTGACTTGGTCTGAGGCTTTGATAAGCCTAACACTTCCTTTTTGATGGAACAGGAAGAAGGCACCATCTTGAAGGACATACGAAGACTGAATGAAAAGACAAGACAGCCCATGTGACGTCGGCAGGACAAGAAGCCATGGTGATCAGGTCAGAAGTCACAGGCCTGAGTCAGTGGTCAGGAGCCTGACATCATGGCCAACACATGGTTAGAGCCCCGGGTCCCACACTGGACACCTCGCCACGTGAGTCCTTCTTCCTTTGCCACAAATGCAAAAAAGCAGCTTCACACATTTTTGCTAACTTTACTGCTGATAAATAAAGACCTCCCCAGGGTGAGCGTTGTCCTAAGTCTCCCCCCCAGTTCTCTTTCTATAGAGTTGAGATTTAAAGCAAGCCCGGTGACCCCCCTGCTTCCTCCCAGCTGGGAGAGAGAGCTGGAGGGTGGGCGATGCCCAGGCAAGGCCATGGTTAGTGAGGAGAAACCCCAGGAGCGTGCTGCCTAATTTTAGAAGGCGCTTTCAGCATGAACTCTAGGGATCTGACTCAATCAAGCAGAATGTAAAGCAAAGAAAGCTCAGGATACATTCTCCATCTACACCGTGCCAGCGCTCACTTACTTAACCTGCTCTCCTTTCTCTCACTTCCCACCTGTGCCATTTGGCCTGTTATTGCCTCTGTGGGCACCAGACTCACCCCGCTTCCCCTCAAATGGCCAAAGTCAGAATGCCTGGCACTCGGGGGACAGTGGGTTCAAGTGTGACACTGAACAGATGAAAATGGAACGAACATGTGGATAGATCCATGTGTGGCTGGCGGGCAAGACCATCTGACGGGCACGTGGAAGCCCGCAGTGTGCGTGACCCGCGCGTGACCACCCTCCCTGCGTGGTGCTTGCATCACGTGGACAGGGCCCCACACCTTTACGGAGTGCTTTCTTCTCGGCGGCTCCCCAGGAGCACGGCTCCGCCTCCTGGCTCAGTGGCAGAGCTTTGCCGGCATGCTGGAGGCCCTGGATTCTGTCTCTAGGGCCACAAGGAAAGATGAAAGAAGCAAGAGCAATGTTATTCATCCCTTCCTTACAAGTTGTTTCGACGCCCAAGGCAGCAGAAGACAGGGCTGCTTGGCGGAAGCTTGCTGCTCTCACAGGGTGGAGAAAGGGTAGAGCGCTGGCCTCCCGCTCGCCTTCCCCTCCCTCTCCTTCCCTCACACTTCTGCTCCCCACACCCGCTCACAGGCTGTGGGCAGAGCCTCACACATTCACTCTGCATGCTCACCTTCCACACTCGCCTTCCCCGCCTTTACAATCCACGCCCTGCACTTACCCTGCACATATACATTGCCTCCACACACTGACTATATACACATTCCTTTATACACATGCCACTCATGCTATACACACACACACACACACACACACACACACACACACACAAGTATACACTTCTGCACTATACTGTCGCCCTCCACACACATGCTGTGCTTACATACTGTCCTCTTATGCATACACCTCACCTTATGCACAAACACAAACTCTTTCTCTACACACACACACACACACACACACACACACACACACACACACACACACACAGCAGTCTTTGCATATACAAGGAGTTTGAGCATGCTACACTTTCAGACCCAACAAGCCTACAGACATGCCCGTTCCTCAGCTGCCACCCAAGCTGGATGACTGAGAGACTTTTCCATGATTTCATCCAGAGCTGTTTTCTCACAAAATATCACTAAACATTCCCAACAATGATGACTGGCCCCTACTTTTTCCATTTTCACGAAGAATATCTGGCACTTTCTGAGAGCAGGCTTTGTCATTGTACCCCTTCCTCACGGGACTCCCCATGATTTTCAGTCTCTAAAGGGCTCTGGATGTGTGGCTGAGAGAACCTCCCCTCTTAGCTTCAAGCAGCTGGTCCTGCAGGTGTCCCTCTTCCCAAGACCCTTTGCTCATTGCGTCTTAGCTTTTCTATTCTTGACCCCCTCATCCACAAGTCGGGACGGACTCCGTAGGGGATGGGTTAAGACTGCATTGAGAATGTTGAGTTTAGACATCTGGTCTATCCAGCTGGGGCAACTTCCAAGGTGATGGGCGAGATTTTAACTGTTGCTTCAAACGTCAAGATTTCCTATGTATTTACAGGCTTCCTCAGGAATTACACTTGGTTCCTAGGATCACTGTTTAAACAAGATGAAAGTTCACTGCACTTTGCACTAAGCGATAATGTCTGTGCTTTATGTAACTTTTTAGGGAACAAGGAATATACTTGTCCTTCTACTCTGGAGTTTGGTCCTCAGCTTCCCTCTCAGAATTGGTTTATAATCAAATATGGCGCTGGGGTGCCAGTCACTGTCTTTCCCTTTCAGGCAGGAAGCAAGAAAAAGTGTGTGGTATGTTTTGCTCTTTTACCTTGTGTATATCTGTGTGTATAAGAGTGCACTTGAGTTTGCATACCTGTGGAGGCCCAAGGGTGACATCTGGAATCATCCTGGATTATTCTACCTCCTTATTGCTTTGCTCTGGGGTTTCCAGGAATTATAGGCTGCTGTATCCATCCCACCTTTTTTTTTAGGTGGGATCTCAGGATTGGAACTCAGGTCCTTTTGCTTGGGAATCATATGGCTTTGACCACTGAGCCATCTCCCCAGCCCAGTCTGGTGCATTTTAAAACAAAAGTGTTATACGCACAGCTGTCAACTTTCTTCTAAAGTCTCACTCAACAAGTCTTATGATCAGCTGAAATGTAACACAATTGCTGTTTACAAATGCAAAGTTAGGTTGGAAATAAGTTTTTTTTGCTACCTTTTTATAATGCTCTCAATAGACCACTTCATTTTATTCCTTTATATATATAACACATATACCCCTTCCATGTCAGACAACATGCAAGTCATCCAGCATCTCTGGATGATGGATGGGATGAGTGTAAGAGAGAGGAAGCTCCAAACTGCTCTTCCTGCCAACACATTTAGTACAACCATTGGCCTCCAGCAGATACCAGCCACATTCTCCATAGTTCTATGCTCTTCTGACCTTCTCTGCTCGGAGAAGCTCATCAAGTTTGGGGTAAGAAATGGCTAGGCTTTGTGAGATGTCTCTGCATGCCTGTGGGGCATATTCAGAGAAGACTGGCATATGCTGAGGATGACTGTGGGAGGGGAGGGGGGTACCACTCTTCATGTGCATGGCATGAACGTGAGGCAAAAGTGAAGTGCAACGGAGACAGTCACAGTAAGCAGAGCTCAGCACCTGCGGGCCTCTCTTCTTCCTGAGGGATTGTTGTGGCCGCTGCTGCGATGTTCTGCTGACATCAGACTGCAGCTTCTTTGGCTTTCCAAGAAGCATTCAGATTCGCCGAATTATGACCAAGATCCCACTGACTTCAAGCAAGAAAACGAAGTCGTTCATGTATTAGAGATCTGAAGATTCCCAACTGCAAACTTGACGGGCCCAAAGAGTCAAGCTTCATCTACTGGATGCTCTTTCTGACTCTTTTTTATTGATTTTCTATGGTGTCTTGATGTCTTCTTCATTTTTTCCCCATTTTCATGTGTGTCTCTGTGTATGGAGTACATGCATGTGTATGCATGTTTGCATGTAGGTCAGCAGGTGTGTGTGTGTGTGTGTGTGTGTGTACATACTAGTATGTGAATATGCATGCCTATGGAGACCCACGGTTGACATCAGGAATCATCCTTCATTGCTCTCCCATCTTATTGTTTTGAGATTGGGTCTAACATTTAATGCAGAGCTGCAAAAGGATAATTCTGGTTAGCTAGCTCGCTTGGGATTCCCAGCCTCTGTCTTCTAGGGCTGGAATTGCAGGTGGGGCCCCCGTGCCTGCCTGGCATTGTGTGTAGGATAGGGGGGTCCGAACTCTAGTCCTGTAGCTTCCACGCAAGCACTACAGCTGCTGCGTTAGCTTCCGACCCCACCTTCTGCATATGAACTCCAGTCCACAGACAGACTTTCACTGCAGAGTGGCAAGATGGCTCTGGACGCTTCTGCCCACAGGCTACGAACTGAGAAACCTGAATGAAGAAAACCTTCCAAGAAGATTATCGTTGGCCCACTGAAGTTCCAGACACACTTACCTCGGGTTGAAATGCAGTGAATGGGATAGCCGAGTCATGGGTAGCAAACTCTAGGGAAGTAGAGGGGACATGATTAGGACCCTGAGCCCCACTGTGTGGATTCCATCCTCCTCCTCCAGCTGAAGAGCAGCATTTATTTTGCCTTACACTTCTGTGAAGGGATTTTTATATCACCAATCCATACCTCATGATGTTCCCTATATTTCCTGGCCAATTCTTGCTCAGCCTTTAAATATGTCAGCTCTGCTGAATAAGTGCGTACCTGAGGGTGATTCCATATGAATGTAGAGACTACTTTTTCCTGGAACGCATTATGCAGCATAATTATTAACTTTGTTAATTTTCCTCTTCCTTGTTCTGTGATATTCTTCACAATCAAAACCTTCTTTTCTATCCTGTGTCTAAAGGCCTAGACTAGCTCTGTGGATGTTGAATGTAATACGATTGGTGGTTGAATTTCAGCAAGTATTGGAATGCACTGTCCCACTTGTTAATGGACACCTGCATATTTAGCTGAGGTTTCCATTTTAGATCTTACGTAATAACTGTATTGATAATGGGTATTAGAGTTCCTGTGGTTGGAGTTCAGTTAACAGATTCACCTATTGCCTTTTTCAGTGCATTTACCTAATTATCTGAGCCTTGGGGTCCTGTCGTAGTTAGGCACAGGTATCCACTTGACAGTTGAGGGTTTGAGCTCTGGGCACATTTGTAGAGAATTAGCGGTTGAGTTAAGCACAGAGCAAACCTGCAAGAGATTGTCTGGCTGATGGGGAAAGCCTAGCCTATGGTGGGTGGGACTAGGCCCTGGAATAAAATACAGAGAGCTGGTTGAGAGAGTCAGCATCCTTATGTACACTTGGCAAGACACACTGGTCTGGCAAGTAAAGATTGTCCCTCTCTCAACTATGATATAGTCGTGGTGTGGCCAGTTCCCTTGCCCTGGTATTGGTGTAAGCTCTCTTACAAAGTTGGACAAGGAACTGTAACCAGTCTATTGTAGGAGAATAAACCTCTTGTTCCCTTAAGACATTTGATGGTTATTTATTTATCAGCAACCATGCAGGCTGACTGCAACAGGTGCTTATTTGTAAACTGGAAATAGGTAACATCTGCTTCCTAAAGTTGTTGTGGGAATTAAAATGAGAGAGAGCACAAGTCAACAGCTGGCAAAATATCGCACAGTAGCTCAGCGAAGGTAGTACCCCCTTTAATTCTACCTTAGGCAATGGTTCTCCTTGGGGCAGTCCTGGTTTCAGACATCTTGACCCACTGCTGTAATTATTCTCTCTGTGCTCTTTTATTCAAGTTGGCATCCTGGTTGGAATGATAAGTTACATCTTTACCCTATTAATGAGCCCTGACATGACGTCCAGCCTGCTGCCAACCACGCAGACCTGACTTCTGATAAAACGGCACCTGGGAGTCTTATTTGCAAATTATACAGCTCTGGCTAAGGAGGAAAACCCCTTGCGACTAGGAAAGCCATCATCCCCAGGTGGAGCATCATCGGAGCTCCCTACATCCTCACACGCATGCACATCTGAGGGGCGTCTGCATGCCACTGGCCTTTGACCTCATTCATCAGCTTTGCTTAGGTAAATGAAACAGAGAGAGTTTAGTTCTTGAGATTAATTTGTAGTTGATATTATTGCTATACAAGGTCTTAACGTAGCCCAGGCTAGCATCAAATCCACTGTGTGGCTGAGGATGATTCTGAACCCCTGATCCTACCACCCCCATCTCCCAAGCACCTCATGCCTCCAGAGCCAGAAGAAATTCTTAGATTTTAAAGACCGACTGTGCTTCCTGTTTTCCAAGTCCCCTTTAGCATCTCGGCAGCCTGAGTGATATTTCCTGCTTGGGAGTAAAATTATTTCCGCTCAGAGCTCATGCTGCCGTTAGTCACTTGGTTTTTATTTTTATTTTAACAGCACTTAGCTTAAAACATAGTTGGACTCTCAATGAAGTATCTAGGATGACAATTGCAAGGTTAGCTGCTATCCTAGGCTGTTGGAGTTGCTCAAGGAGGAAACCATGCTTTGTCACGATCCTGTCTATTACCCACCACCAGTGCATTAGTAATGGCCCCAACTGCCATTGCATGGACTGGATTTGCCAGGCTGGAGCAGCTTCTGAACTAGTTTCCATGGCGCCTATAAACTTGGGGCCAGATTCACCTGGAAGCCATCTCTGAAATGGGTGGTCTGGGTGAGATGGCTCAATGTCCTTGTAAAGATTTCCTTAAGATTATTTCTGGGAATTGGCCATCAGTGTCAGAATACTAAACCATTATTTGCCCAAATGAGATCCTTCTAATGACAATCAACATTTATTTTCAGTGATATTAAAAAAAACAAAGCTTATGACATGATTTCCCCACCTATTTTGGTGATAAAGAGGAAGGAGACAAATTGGAATGAACTAAGGATGGACGGGGGAACCTACTCGAATAAGCTAAGCCCCTCTCGATTCAGTCCTTCGCTCATCCATTCAAGGAATCAGACTTTTTTTTTTTATCACATATCTGGTTGATTTATCTGGTTTAGGAAGAATACCACAATTCTGACTTGGTTAAGTATTCCTACTGCATATGAGATCCTAGGCATTGTATTTTGTTGTATGCATCCCGTGTTAGTTAGAGTTTGCCTGGGACAGCAGCCTTTGTAGGCATTTTAAACAAGAGGTCTAACATGGGGAATTCAAGATTCCATAGTCTCTGGAAGGTGGGGCTTTCTGTTTTCTAGAAGATACATCATGTTGTGGTTTTGGAAGTTTCAGCAGCTGCAGTTTCAAGGGCAGAAGTTTTCATCCAGCTTTACAGAGAGGTTGAGGGTCGTGATTAAAATTCAACAATGTATAGCAACAGGATCCGTGAAATGTCTTAGTGTATAGGTACCTGTTGTAAACCTGGCAACTTGAGTTTGATCCCCAAGAAGTCCACATGGTGGAAGTAGACAACTGGCTTCTAAAAGCTGATCCACCATGTACCACGGCCTACATGGACACGCAATCTCTCTCTCTCAATCACAAGCAAGTAAGTTGTATTGTACAAAAAAGTATAATTTTCAGGATGATATTCTAAATGTCTGCCTTCTGTAGTACTCACATACTTTCAAACATCTGCCTCTATGATATCAAGATTCCTTTCCCTCAGTCCTTCAAATCCTGCTGAAAAGCCTCTCTCCAACAGAAAAACCCAGACCCACACTGTAAGGGAGTCCTGGATGGTGTTGCTAGTATACGGTACATCTTTCAGTTTCCTGGCCCAGCTGGACCTGTTTGTCCCCACACCCGCCTCCTTGCTTCGCAGGTTGTGCAACACAGGGTACGTGACCTCACTTCTTTGAGCTCCCATTTTTCCTCATTTGAAAGAATGGCCAAAGACGGGGAAGATGGCCAAAAGATCCAAGTTCAGATCCCCAGATCCCCGCATAAAAATGCTGGGGAGATATGGCAGCAGCCTACTACTTGTGGCACTTGAAGGGTGAACCTGGGAACCCCCAGAGCAAAGCAATAAGGAGTTAGAGCGATCCAGGATGATTCTCAAAGTCACCTTTGGGCCTCCAGGACTGCAATGGCCACTTGTCCTGTCTCCGCTGTTCCGCTCACTCACCTGCCTGCTACATGCCCTTATGTGGAGCACTACCATGCCACCCTCCTTCTGTTCTGCTTTGCCAGGCTGCTTTTTCCTTTGACATGGTCTGTGGCTCCGCTCGGCACGGAATGCCTCCACACCTCCCTGGCTTCGCCTGACATGGCTGCCATTTCCTCCACTTACGTTGCTTCCTTCCAGCTCTGGGACAACCTTTGTGTGATGCCCCCTCCTAGAGACCACCTTGCTTGCTTCTCCTTGACTCGTAATGTGGACTTATTGTTCAAAAGTTCCTGCTTGGAAGAGACGCCTCTATGGCGGGGCTGCTGCAGCCCTGCGTACCATGCGGAGGTCTTCACTGTGCTCTTCTGAATCCCTTGGGGGATACACTGTGCCTCAGCCCTCCAGGGTGAGGTGCCTGACACATGGTGGGTGTTTCACCACTGTTGAGTAAGCAACTAAACTTGCATTGCTTGGGCAAGCTTGCTTTGCAGGGACAAATCTGGAGCTGGCAGGACACGCCTGAGTCCCTCCCTTAACTGAAAAACAGGAAAGGGACTTGTGGACATTTCCTTTCTTTCCCGTGCAGGGCAGGATGCACATTTGTAGTGCAGAGTTCCAGGCTGCAGGATTTTACCTTATCAGCGATATCCACGTCCAGCATCTCTTTAAATGCTAATTAGCGTCTCCCCTTGGGAGACGTGGCAGAAGCATCCAGTTTCAGCTTCACCCCGTGCAGCGCTGGCAGAGTATTACCTCATGCCTCCAGCGTCCCCTGAGGATGATCTATATCCAGATTCCTCTCGCTTCTCTTCTGGAAGCCTGTAGATCTTGATTTGAGAAAATCCTGCTTCTAGGCACACCTCCTTGTGTGGAAGAGGAGCTAGACGTCAGAGTGAACTGAATCTCCAGGATCATCTTTTTCAGGAGGTTTTATCCCCATTTGAACATAAGAGGAAGACTATAGCCAGAGTTGTCAAAGTCTGGAAGAATAAATAACAGAGAAGGGATTCAAGCACAGGCCTCAGTCAAAGTTCTTTCCTAGTGTACAAAACTGCCTAGATAAGAAAATCAGCAAATCACCTTCTTGTAGGTTTCTCACAACAGGGACTGTGCTGAATATGTTTCACACATATTAACTCCTATCTAAATTAACATCTACAAAACTCTGTGAAGCAGAGCGCGAGTGCCGTTCTGCACTTAGACGAAGAAGCTGGGCAGGGCTAGGATGAGGCTCAGCTGGTAGAGCGCATCCCTAGCATGCATGAAACCCTGGGTTCAGTCCCCAGCACCACATACGCTGGGTGGTGGCACACAAGGCAGGAGGATTGGAAGTTCAAAGCCATCCTCAGCTACACAAAGAGCTGAAGTAGCCTGGAATGGGTGAGACTGCTCAAAAGAAAAAAAAAACCCACAAAGAATGAAGGGGGTGTGGGGGAGAGGACTGGGTGCAGATAGCATAAGGCCAGAGAGCTCTAACATGATTTGGTCTTGATGTCTGTCTCTTTTCTATTCATGCCTTTTCTTCCTTGACTTGAACCTCTTCACTCATAGAGAGGCAAGGACTGTGTTCAAGTCATCATGGTGTGTCTACCCCGTGATCTGTGACAGCCTGTAGCTGTTGTCCGAGCTGTACTATAGGACTTATTTTAGTTTCCCTACTCATTACTGTGACAAAAATACTGGATCCAAGCAATTGTAGGGGAGGACAGGTCTATTGGCTCACAAGTCCAGATTATAGTCCGTCATCGCAGGAAATCATAGCAGCAAGAGCTGGAAGCAGCTGGTCACTTTCCAGCCACAGCAAGAGCAGAGCAGTGAACCAGTGCATGCATGCCCGCTTGATTGGGTCTAGTACTCAGCTCACTCTGTCTTTATGTAGCTCCGGACTACCTGGGAACAGTCCTGCCTACAATGGGCTGTATCTTCCTATATCAATTAAAGCATTCAAGACACTCCCTCAAGGTGATTGACCACTCTCATTGCCAAATGCCATATGACCCTGCGATTCCACTTTTGGGTATAAGTATTACATCTACCCTTGAATGTGCTCTTATAATAAGACTCCAGTTTAATAGCTTTCTGTCTCTGGCCAGGGGGTGACATACAGTGCCCATCACGATGGAGTGAAGGGCATTGCAGGAGCAACAAAACTGCAAAAGAAAATCAACAAACCACTATCCAGAACTTCAGAGACTCTATATCAACCACCTAGAACTAGGCCAGGCTAATCTCTCCCCATCCTGAAGCTCAGGGTCATTTGCGGAAGAGGGGGGATGGTAAGAATGTAAGAGCAAAAGGATGGGAGGAGCAATGATTTGCAAGATACTCCACACAAGTTAGGGCCGAAGCAATCATAATTGAACATTGCATGCCCGGCGCAATGTCCAACACACTATTGACCTTCCAAAGTCTAGCATCTGCTAAAGGCACCAAGATCCTTGGAGGCAAGGGATTGACAGCCACAGTAGTGTTCCTATGCTTAAGGGGAACACAGGAAAGGGTTCAGGGAAATGCCACTGGGTCCTTGTACGTCATTGGAGAGGAGGGCCCAGAGGAGAGTCAGGCATGCACAAGAAAGGACTCTGGGAATTGGGGCGGGAGGCACGGGGGGGGGGGACGGGGCGGGAGGGGTGAGGGAGGGGGAGCAGGGGTTCGGGGGGGGGAGGAGGAGGGAGGGAGGGAACTGGTGTACCTATTAAGTTTGTATGAGCTGAAATAATAATAAAAATGTATTAAAATAAAAAAAGACACTCCCTCAAGACTGCCATAAACCTATAGGTAGGAAGACAGTACATCAAACAGCTCTGCAGGCAGCTGTTTTTATACCTATAGAATGGGAACTCATAGTGGAAACCTTTGGGTCTAAAAACTGGATGAGTAAAGGGAAATGGACATATTAGTGGGATGGACTGAAGAGAGGTAACTTGTTATACTATGGAGGCCTGAGCCCCCACAGGAGTAGATAAGCCAGAGTGAACCCTGAAATCCATAGAAGTATACAGGCATAAGGGTAGGAGGGCAGGAAGGTGGGAGGGAGTGGTGGGGAATGGTAAAGGAAAGGGAGAAAATGGGAGGGATAGGGAGGAGGGAAGCTAGGATGAGTACTCAATATGTTTGTAAAGTAGAAAAAATAAGTAAAAAGGGGGGAAAAGACAGTCCCTCATCGGCATGGTCAGAAGCCATCATTAATTACAGAATTTGCTCAGTTGTCAGGTGGACAATGATACGAGCCATCGCTGGAACTCTGTGGACACTGTGTGTCACGCTCTGGGTCTGTCTGGATACTCATGCTGTGGGATGTCAGGCAGGATGACATCTTCCCAGCAGTGCAGAGATTTGTAACTTCACGTAATTGTATTTGTTAATTCCTGAGATTATTTCCTGAGCTAGCAGAGGCCTTTCCTGAAAGTTCTTGCCTATCTTCATATTTTGAGGTACTTTGCCTGTTTTTCTTTAGTACTTCCAGTGTTTCAGGTTTTATATGGAGATCTTTGGTACATTTTGAATCTATTTTGTGCAGGATAAGATGATGGGTCTGATTTTATTCTTCTGTACGCAGATACCCCCTTTTCCCATATCACTTTCTCCAAAGTCTATTTTGGTACATTTATCAAAAAATTAGGTGGCTGTAACTGTGTGGGTTTATTTCTGTGTTTTCTATTCTATTGATATTTGTGACAGTTTTTTTTTTTGACAGTACTAAGCTAACTTTGCCACTATAGCTGTGCAGTATAATCTGAAGTCAAGTGTTGATAACTTTAGCATTATTTGCTTTTATTACACAGTAGAAAACACACATTAAATCCATGTAATTCTATCCACCAGATGTTTTTAATCCACACATTCGAACAACAACAGTCCTCTTTTAACAGATGGTGCTAGGAAAACTGGACATCCACATGCAGAAAACCGAGCTAGATACTCTTCTCTCACCCTGGACAGAAGTAAACTTATAATAGATCAAAGACCTTGATATAAGACCCAAATCTTTGAAACTGCTTGAGTGAAACATACGGGAAACACTTCAAAAGTAAGTACAGCCAAGTAAATTTCTAAATAGGACTTTAGTATCTCAGGAAATAATATCAAGGCTTGAGATGCGGAAGTTCATGACACTTAGAAGCTTCCTCACAACAAAGGAAATAATTCCCAGAATGAAGAAAGAGCCTATAAAATGGGAGGAAATATGTTCCACTTATTTCTCCCACAGGAGATTAATATTTAAGATGTATAAAACTTGAGGTTGGGATGCAGATTGGTGGTGGAGTGTTGCCTACTGTGCACAGGTTTCAATCTCCAACAACCAAAAATAAATAAAGAACTAAAAGAATTAAACACTAAAAAACAGATAATCCAATCTTTGAATAGACAAATGAATGGAAGAGAAATACATGAAAGAAATATTTAGCCATGAGGGAAATATGCAAATCAAAACTGCATGAAGAGTCTATCTCATTCTTGGCAGTATGCCTATCATTAAGAAAACAAACAATAACAAATGCTGGCAAGGATGCAAGGAAAAGGAATCCTTAATACACTGTTAGCAAGAATGCTTTTATGACACTGGCAAATTACTATAGCCACTATAGAAATCAGAAAGCTGAAAATAGAAATACCACATGATACAGCTATATCGAAGGAATCAAACTCACTATACAATAGAAATACCCTAATATCATGGTCATCCCAGAATTATTCATAATGGGAAAGTTACAGTTTTGGTTTATGCATCTATCAGTGGATGAATAATGTGGTAACTCTACACACTGCAGCATTATTTAGTTATAAGGAAGAAGATATGTTGTTTGCAGGAAAATAGATGGGACTGGAGACTAGCATGCTAGTTGAAATAAGGTAGACTCAGAAAGACAAGTTCTGCATGTTTTCTCTCAAGGTGGAATTTAGGTTAAAAAATAAAGATGTGATGATCATAGAAAAGAACTATTAGAAGAGATGTGTCAGGGGAGATGGGACATAAGAAAAGGAGGGTGAATGTGATCAAAATTCATCACTGGTATGTTTGACAATGACACAGTGACACTCATTATTTTGTGTACTTAATAAGCACTAATAAAGTATCAGAAACACAGTCAGGAGTAACGGCACTCACCCATATCAGGAAGTGAAGGTAGGAGACTTGGGAGTTCAAGGTCAGCCTCAACTGACATAGCAAGTTGGAGCCTAGCCTGGGCTACATAAGATCCTGCTTCAAAAAAAAACAAAACAAAACAAAACAAAAAAAAACAAAACCAAAAACAAAAACAGAGTCACTGGCATGACTTAGCTGCTAGCAGATGCCTGAAGTTGTCTCTGACCTCTGCTTGTGTACCTTGGTTTGTGCAACATGAATACACGTGCAATTGCAAAAGTAAAAAAAAAACTTTAAAAAATATCAAGTAGCTTATTGTATATGTAGGTGCCAGTGTGTGTGTGTGTGTGTGTGTGTGTGTGTGTGTGTGTGTGTGTAGAAAAGGACACTGTGGTTCCTGAACAGGCCTAAGAGTGACTTTGGGAGATCATCCTGTATTACTTTATTTCCTTATTGCTTTGCTCTGGTATTTCCTATATTCCACCTTCCAGAGTTGTAAGTACAGGCTACCACCATATCCACCTGGCAGTTTGACATGGACTCCAGAATCCAAACTCAGGTCTTTCTGCTTGTGAGGCAAAGGTCTCTGACCCTCAAATAGCTTTTACTTTGAATTACTATACACACACACACACACACACACACAAATATACATATACATATATTTGTTCTATATTCAGTAAAGTTGTTTAAGAAATGAAGAACAACAACAAAAAAAGCTGGCAATTCATGCCTGAGAAACTATTTCCTGTAGGTCCCTGATTTTTTTTCTGTGCTTAATTTTCTACATCTTTTTGAAAACTTTTCCTTGTCCTAATGAAGTTGCCCTTATATGCTGAGCATCAAAGGGAGATTGTAAAGCATTTCTGCCGTTGTTGAATTAGTCTAATGGAGCCAGTGGCGCGGTGATGCCTCACTGCTCGTCTCTCTGGGATTACATGCGGAATACTGATTTCCATTCTAAACCTTTTGACATCTTCTGGAGAAACTTTTTACCTTTGGAACAGATGAAAGACAAATGCAAGAGGAGACAGGTTGGGCCTTTACAGAGGGGGAAAGGGAACCCACAAGGTTCTGCCTTCTCCTAGTCATGGCTGGTGGAGAGACAGATGAAGAAGATGGGACTTTTGAAGCCCTGATCAGTTCACACTGTGGAATTGCACCTCCCAATCCACTGCTACACTTAGGATGAGCAAATAGTGACATAACACTTAGCACTTAAGCAACCAGCTTCTTGGAGCTGTCTCATGGTTAATGCAACTTCCATATAGTTCCTTCTTTTCCAGCTGTAGTCTCAGATGGGGGAAATGATGTTGCCAAGGAGGACAGAGGGCTTGTGTCTTCAAACACCCAAAGAATGGCTTGATTAGTTGTACAATGTTACATTTAGGCAGAAAAGTGCATCTATATTCATAAAGATTTTGCAAGGATTTCTTCCTCATTTCCATACCACTTGTTATACCAGTGCCTCGTGGATGGATGGCATGCAAATGGAAACCAGACAGGACCTGTCCTTGAAGTCTGCATCTGTTGGACTGGGTAGAAAGTAGCCAGAACCAGTCATAGCTACAAAGTCAGAAAGGCTGCAATTAAATATATTCCACCTGCCACTACATATGCATCTCTTCTGTGCTGACCGGGCTTTATGTATTTGCTGGTCATTTCTTCCCTGTGGGGAAAGGTCCTGTATATAGAGAAAGGATTCTGAAGGTGTTCTTACTTCAGCCACTCTTGGGGACGCGCCAAATTGGGATTCAGAAAGACATGTATCCTGAGACAGAAAAGTGGACCTTGGACAGCTTTAGGCAGGTGGGGTAGAGAATCTGAATCTCTTTCAGGGCTTCTCTTAATTCTACTTTTAGGGTGCTAAGATTCCTAGCTCATCCATCTGTGGATACTGACTCCATATTAGATATTCTTAGTTTATGTATTCCATTTATCATTCCCAGTTATAAAAAAAGTAAGGGGTTATGAAGTCCCTAGCAAAATCTCCTTTAAAACCAAGATCCATCCAAGGAGGGCTATATAGACTGAGCAGTGGATGTGATGCTATCATTTTCTGGTGATTGCTTAGTAATGATCAGTTACCAATTAAATAAATAAATAAATAAATAAATAAATAAATAAATAAATAAATAGTATGTTTTACCAATTTTAGTGGGCTAAATATACTTCTACCGTGACTGATTTAAAGTCACCAATGTCAAGACATGCATCAAATAGGGAGTCAGGAAAACATGTTGCTTAAACTGGAATGTGCTGGCTCTGGCAGCCACACCTTCTGAACAAGGCAGATGCTTCTGTGGGCTGGGGATAGGAGTTCTGCAGAGCAAGGCCTGCTATTGAGCTAGCTGAAAAATGTCAGTGGTGTCTTTCTGTGCGGACTTTGGGCCAAGAAAGGGTTTCACTTTGTGTGTGTGTGTGTGTGTGTGTGTGTGCGCGCGCACATGTGTGCGCATGTGTGTACATATATGTGTGTGGGGTGTTTTGCATGTGTGTATGTAAAAATGGACTTGAGCATGTGTGCCTGTGGAGGCCTAAGAGTGACATCTGGAATCATCCTGCATGACTCTGCTTCCTTATTGCTTTGCTCTGCGTTTTCCCAGGCTCTGCCTTCCGAAACTGGAATTACGGACCAATATCTGCTAGGCATTTTTGTTTGTTTGTTTGTTTGAATGTTAGGTCTGAGGATCTGAGCTCAGGTCCTTTTTTTGCCAGGAGAAACGTTTAGCCACTGTACTGTCTCCCCAGCCCCAAGGTTTCACATTTTTTAATGTTATCTGGGGTTTAAAATATTAAGAAAAAAGAATATGCAAAAAACCCTGTGTGTCTAAAATATTAACATTTCTTCCTTTACAGGAAAACATTGGTGTTCTCTGCTGTAGGGTTAAGTGAATTTCACCAGATATCAAGAAAGATCAAACACATCTGGTATGTATTTGCATGGTCCACATGCTGAGTATCTGCGATTGTTACAGGTAGTTAAACAGCACCATTGTGTGCATCATACTTCAACAGAAGTCTGAAAAATATTTGAGAAGTTTCTCAACCACACGAAGCTTGACACAATTAACTTCTTTAAGAGTGTACCTATTGGGCTAAAGAGATGACTCAAGGGTTAAGCCTCTGCCCCACAAGTAGAAAGTCCTAGTTTGGGTCCCAGATCCCATGTAGAAATGCTGACAGAAATGGTGGAGACCTGGGCTTCTGGTCCTGGAAAGCGGAGTCTAGGAAACTTCAGAACAAAGCAAAGAAAAGGTAGCACAATCTGGGGTGGTTCCTCAAATTACCCTTGGATTGCCACAAGCACACACAGTGTCTTCTGAGACACACACACACATGCACACACACAGACATGCAAAAATAAAAAATTTAAAAAAAAGAATCTTTGTAAAAGAAATGAACGTATTATTTCTCAGTTTTGTTTGAACAGAATTCTTCTAATTTTTACATAGTGTGTTTAAAATTGGCGTGCTATGGAATATGCACTGAAGGTTTTAAATAAATCATTGGTTTCAGCCGGTGTGTGGCAGTCAGCTCCCTTGAGCCATTCATTGCAGTGGTTTGTTTACCTTGTTCAGGAAAGCCTTTCTTCCCTTCTATCCATGCATCTGGCCATGATCACCTCCCTTCCATGCCAACCTAGTGCTCCATCAACCACAGCTTTTCCTTCAGAATCCTTAGAGTACTTGGTGTCCGTCAAATAAATTCTTTGCCTTCTGAAACGCTTAGGAAAAGAAGAATTCCAGAACACAGTATTTCCTGACTGTCTGTAGAGCTAAATATCTTAGATGCAAATGTTATGTAGCCTAGCTTTGTAGATAGAAATCTTTTGAAGTATACTCAATAATTCACTCAATAATTAAAAAGAGAAGATTGAACATCCTTTAACCTTATTTTTATAACATCAGTGGAAGATCTTTTTTTTTTTTCAGTGTTAAGATGAAAAAAATTGTTTCTGGCTCAGTTCTACCACTAATGAGGCAGGAACTCTGAGAATTCTAAATTCCAATTGTGCCATCTAAGAAAATGAGGTTGCTGGCCAGATGTTCTTCAAGGTTCCTCACAGAGCTCGTGGTCTGTGATGTTCCAGGCCTGCAGAATTTGAGGGAAAGGCATGAAACCAGGGCGTGGTCACTCGTGGATACATCATCACATTTACATCCTACGATTTCTCACAAGGGGCATATTGATCAGTCATTGCTAAATAATGATCAGAGCGCAGATGTCAAAAATCCTGACAGTAGATGATAAATTCGGTTTGGTGGACAAAACTCGGATTTCAGTATAGCAGCTGGTTAAGAAGTAAAGATTCTTCCTAATCCTGTTAAGAGTATTTTCTTCCTCATGCGTGAATCTGGCAAACTTTTCATCGTGGACTTTGACAGAATATCAGTGTTTTTGTGCCCTTCAGAAAGCCCCAGCTGTCAGAAGCACTCTTCTGGAGGGCTCTCAGATCTGATTTGATCGCTCTTAATTTCTTTCTCAGATAAGACTATTGACTGTGGAAATGAAGAGCTGCTTTTAGCTTCAAAGGAATACATGGGCATCTCACATCAGTGTTGTGCATTTTCATTTATTAGCTAATGCCATTGGTATGTAAACTTCAACTAGACTCTTACCCTGCACCCAATCCTCCCATTATCTGTCATTGCCCACTGGATTCCCTGCAGAAACTGCTCTGGAAAGTTCCACATTTTCCTCGGCCTAGAGCCTGTTTGTCTTTCTCAATAGAGAAAGTCAATTATTTTCTTCTCCTTCATTTCCAGGCTGCTAAAACATCCAAAGCTATATTCTCTCCTCATTAGTCTATTCAACCTTGCTAGAATGTTCATCTGTCAGATAATATAAACCAGGGATTGTCTATCTTCCCCTTCACATTGAGGCATGCCTATTCTAGAGGGGAATTAGAAGAAGGGATAGGTAGACCCGTGGATGTGTGCTTCACCAGTCTGTGAGCACAGAAGAGCAGGTGTTGACGTTGCTTGGACAGGAGAGTGAGGAGAACTCCTCAGTGAAGATCTGTGCATTGGATCTGAGAGGCCAGTCAGAATTCATTAAAGCCAGCTGGAGGGTGAGCATTCAGGAGGAAAGAACACGTGGAAACCTGTGAGGGCAGGAGAAAGTGTGGCTTGGGCACATGTGATTTAGGAGGAGAATAGGAGGCATGGTGGGAAGGGTATTTAGAGTGGAACTGGCCAAGATGTAGGAGCATCCTTTAGTACACTTGGCCAGCCATGCTGGTCTGGCAAGTGAGGATTGTCCCTCTCTCAGCAGTCCTGTGGATATATGGACATGGCGTAGTCAGCTCTCTTGGTCCCTGGTGTTGGTGTGGACGCTCCTGCCAAGGTGGACAATGAGCTGTAACCAAGAATTGTAAGCCAAAATAAAACCCCTTGTTCCCTGAAACCATTTGGTCATGAATTTACAGGCAACAATGAAGGCCAGAAGCTCCAACCAATCATCCTTTCCTTACTTTGGTACTTTTAATTTTTGTTCTTTATTTAGACAGTCTGATGCTGTGGCTGGGCTGCCTTGGCCCAGTCTGTGCATCTGGGCTGGCCTGTAGCTCAAGACAGTTGTCTTGCCCCTGGTTCTTTAGTCCTGCCATTGCAGATGTGAGTCACGGAACCCACGTGCTTTCTAGGTCTTACACTCAGGTTCTTCTTTGTTAAATAGGATGTTTGTCTGCTCCTTGCCTTACTCTAGCATCACCAAGCTTCCTCCAGGGTCTCTTGTCCATTGGTTAGATCTGCTGTATTCTTCTGGGTTAGAAACCTCTCTCTTGATCCCTCATCTCTGATTTTAATTTTTCCTCTTTGCTTGCTTGCTTCCAGCTTGATAAATTTCATTATTTTGTTTAAACTAGACTGTCACCATTTCATTTGTGGGTAAATGTAAACCCACTAAAATGATCTCTTGGTCTTGGTCCTGTTGCTTTGTTCTCTGTGGTATGTAGTCAGATTCTAGTCTACACCTGGGGAAAACAACCACTCTTTGGAAAGTAGATTTCTGTAAAGCCTGCTCAGTGGGCAGACAGATATTGGCTCTAGGTCTGGAAAAAAAAAGCAGACCCCATCTCCCTGGAAATTGCAAATGAATCACGGAAGAACCAGCAATTCCTTTGATCTGAACCGATCATTTAGAAGGATAAAAAGAAAAGACTTGGTAATCATGTTTAGCCTGTTTGCAAGTGGAATGAGAAGCTATTTTATAAAGAAACTTGCAGAGGGAGGAGGCATGAGAATCATTTGCTCCCATAGAGAGAGATCATGGGGTGTTTGGTCTGCGGCCAGGTTTGAGGTTGTGTATTCAGCTGGATCTCTAGACCCTCCTAGCCACTGTCTGCACCACCTGACCAAGTGTTCCTGCCACTATTTTGTTTAACAACTACACAGAATAAGCAAACAAACAAATGTTGTCTGAGTATGGTAATTCAAGTTAGTTCTATTCTCAAGATTCTTCAGTGGAAAGTGACAAAAGCCAATTCCTCTTCAGATTCCCAGTCCCTAAAATCTCTGTTTTTCCATGCTCAGGGGCTTGCATAACTGGAAATAGATCAAGTGTTGTTTAACTTGCAGTGGATTCTGGCACGCTCGCCAAGGTCCTCCCTTACCTCTTCAACATCATGGCCTAGAACTGGGCTGGCTTTCAGTGAGCTTAGAGCTTGTTTTCATCACAAGCAACTGTCAGAGATTTGACATATCTCCATAGAAGTCACAGAACCTTGGATAGTCACTCTTTCAATATGAATGATTGCAATTCTTGAAGGACTCAGACTTTTAGGGACTAAAAATAACTCCCCAAACCTCATATTACTGGTGATAGGACTGAAGTCTGGATTAAGGAATGTGCTTTGATCAAAACTTTAATGTTAACTTTGGTGTTATTTCCATGTTTTATAGCTATCCTGTTTGGGCCCTAAATCATTCAAAATCCTTTGGCACCACTGGAACAGACAATGTGTTTGGCTGTTTGGCTTTATTAACTTCTAAGGGACTTTGGACTCTAGTCTTCCTGGAAATTACATAAGCATTAAAACTGCCAACCATTAGGCCTACTTTAGGGAATAACCAATTGAGTTGTACAAGGTCATCCTACTTAGAGAAATTTTAAAAAAAAGAATAAGCAAAATACTTTCCAAAACTGCCTAATCAGTTCCTTTCTGGTAACAGTACACGGTGGGATGAAAAGCAACATGGTGCCAATATTTGGGAGGCCACATGAGACTGTTATGTTTGTCCTGAATTCATTGCTATTTATAAAGTCTGGACCAAGAATATTACAAAACGAGAGCAAAGTGCAAGCAGCAGGGATGGCATGAGAGATACTGAAGGATAGGGATTAACATGGCAGAGTGCAGAGGCCAGATAAGGAGGAGCCACACCGGGGGTGGATCAGCTGGGCCCTGGGAAGACAGCTGCCCATGCCTTGAGAGCTGGAGGTGCTTTCTTGAGGAAAACTGTCTAGCTGGGGAAATTGAATGAGCCCGGAAAAGAGACAAGGTCACATGGAAAGAGCACCTGGTGGATTGGGCTAGACACTTTCAAAGGCAGGTTTTTGTTGCATCCAAAGAGAAACAATGCATTTAATGATGTCAATAGCTACTCAGACTTTTAATTCTGAGAGCAGCATCTGCAATGGGCGACTGGGGATTAAAGAAGCCTTGTTGGGCTGGACAGCAGACAGGGAACCACTAAGTAGTTCTTTCTCTCAGTAGATATATGTGTGAGGATTCTACTTTAGGTATTATCACTAACAGAGAATGAACCTCCAGTTTATCTGAGTCACACAGGAAAATTCACAATTGGTCAGAATTCTGAGACATAATAGTCTAATCATATTAGGAGCTTTTTTTTTTTTTTTTTTGGTTCGTAAGGTCTACATATTCTGTTCTTCATAGTTCATTTCATTTAATTGAAGAAAGTAATTCTAGGCTGGAGAGATGGCTCAGGGGTTAAGACTCTGTCCTGAAAGTAGAAGGACCTAAGTTTAGATCCTGATCCCACCTAAAAAAACAAACAACAAAACAAAACACAAAAAACAATCAAACAAGCAAAATGTTAGTCAGAAATGACGTCAGCTTGCACACAGCACTCTGGAAGGCAGAGCCTGGGAAATCCCTGAGCAAAGTGGGGGATAAAAAGGTTTAAGCAATCCAAGATGATCCCTGAAGCCACCCTTGGGCCTTCACAGGCATACACAGTGCCCTCTAACACACACACACACACACACACACACACACACAAACACGGAAAAAAACACTAAAAAAGTAATTCTATTGGCTGAATTTTTTCAAAATATCGGAAATAAGGGTATATTCAATTTCCTGATGAACTGGAATTTAATGAAAATTTTAGTATA
Source organism: Typhlomys cinereus (assembly GCA_023101885.1). Lineage (NCBI taxonomy): Eukaryota > Metazoa > Chordata > Mammalia > Rodentia > Platacanthomyidae > Typhlomys > Typhlomys cinereus. The sequence goes on from JALPQD010000128.1 coordinate 557,288, forward strand.
AAAATATCAAACATATGATAGACTTAGAGGTGAAAGCTTGTGCTCATTAGGACCTTAGATTAATTCGTGGATGCTCTTGTTTTGTTTACATTTTTCTCATGTCCTCCCACTATACAATTAGATTTAAAAATTTTTTATTTGTTTGACACAGAGAGGATGAGCAGGAGCGCATGCGTCAGGCGTAGGCGCGCTGTTCAGAAGACAACTTTTGGAAACAGTTTCCTCCTTCCCCTAGGGGGGTTCTGGAGATGGAACATAAGTTGCACAGGTACCTCTACCTACAGAGCCACCTCACTGGCTCCTATACCTGTATTGATCCCAGATAATCTGAAATGTCTCAAATATCTGATTAGGGTTCAACCTCTCCCTCCTTTTCTGCCTGCTTCTTCCTCTTTCCCTCTCTCTGTCTCTCACACTCACTCATGCACACATACAATTTGACAGAACCAGCATCTAAAGAAGGTTCATATATTGCATTGAGTAGCTCTATCTCTTCTTTTTTCTAATCTGTAGGTTCCTTTTCTTTCTTCTATTTCTTTAGAAAATATTCATTGCACCAGAGAGATGATCCAGTGGGTGAAGATGGTTCTGCCCATGTAAGTCTGACAACCTGAGTTCAATCCCCAAACTCTGCATAAAGGAAGGAGATAATTAATTCCACAATGTTGTACTCTGACCTCCATAGCGGAACCCCTTCCCCCAAATGCATCTCACACACACACACACATACACACACACACACATATGATAATAACTTATTTTTTGAAGAAGCTGTGTGATTTGCCCTATGGAGACAAGGGTTTTTTTTTCTGGTTGCATCCACACAGTATCATGAAACATGTTCCTCTAACCTCCATGTTTGTATATATTTAATATTGAAATCTGAACTATGATATGATTAAAAGTAAATTTACTTCCTAGTCAGTGTGCACTGTCATCAAGCAACGGCAGTATCTGGTATCCTTGTGATGTTGGTGTCTGAGTTTTTTTAAACTGACAGAATAAAAAATGTTTAAACAATGGAAACATAACCCTAGTTTTTCCAAGAGTAGTAATTCAGTATAAAATGTCACTACTATGAATAATAAGAATCACAAGAATCCATGCTGTGTGCACCTGAGTATGCAGATATGTGCTTAATTCCTTTCTGCATCCACCAGAGCATGTTCTTCTTTGCCTTGATACATTTTTTTATTACTTACTAATAAATATTGGAGATCATCGCATGGCAGTGCATAGGCATGTTCTTTACCATTTGGTCAAGTGTACATAATTGAACAAATGTGCCAATTACTCTACTGGTCCCCTTATTAATGGACATTTATTTTTCAGTTATAGGTTATTTTACTTTATATATATGTATATATATAATCTGTATATACTTATACCTTTCCTATTTCTGTCACTGTGTACTGGCATAAATTCCTATAACTCTTATTTCTAGGTCAAAGTATAAATACTACATAAATCCTCCTACCTGGGCTTATTTTATTTTATTCTCTTGTTTGCAGAGAAGTACCTATTCCCCAAAGGGTTTCATTTCAAACATTTACCCATTCAATCATCTAATAGATGAGAAATTGAAGTTCAGGTTAGTTTTTATTTCTTTTATGAATGAGAATGAATGAATTTTTGCATAAAGACCATTTGTTCTGTGGTTGTGTTACTATTGATGGACATTAGTTTCAAGGATGTATGGGGAAAGCAGACTTGCTTCACAGCTGGGACTCTGGAAGCTTGGAACATAGCATATCACCACATAAACAGTGGCAGCAGTGACATGATTTAATCAGTAGTTTGGGTTCCAGTAATAATTTGAAGTCTTCTGAGCTCCTGAGTGTGATACTTTTTTTTTTAATTAAGCAAACTGGATTGTTTTCCACTGAGTCCATCATTTCTGGGTGGGTTTGTGAGGGGATTTCTAGATGTGATTAGTATTGGAATCTTCATGATTCCATTCTCAGCAGTGTATGTAGACATTATGAAGACCACTGAGGGTCTATCTGCATAGAACAGGAAGACACAGAGAGGGAGGATTCCTTTGGTTCTTGAGCTTGGAGGTCCATTGTTGTCTTTTCTCAGAATCTGGAGATGTCGTTTCTCAGATCTCCTGACTTGGACAGAATCACGCCATTGACTTTCTTCAGTCTCCAGAAGGAAGATGGAGCATCATGGGACTTCTTCATGTCCATAATCACACTAGCCACTTCCCATAATGCCTCTTCTCGTATGTGGCCTTTCTCTGGAGTGCCCTGACTAACATGACGACCCAGCGGCGTCATCTCTGTATCTTCTTCCGTCTGCTTCTTTGGTTACATGTGGAATTTTCTTCCCAGCCCTTTGGCGTTAACCTAGTCACGGCCGCTACTAACCTGAGAATTCTGCACCTCAGGGACGCTTTCTGTTGCTGCCTCGCTGCATCTTGCTTCTTCGCCAGTTGTACTGTCTCCTTATTGTTTTGCACATCTGATTGGAAAATCCCCCAAGACTGGATCTCATGGTTATTCATCAGTACCAGGTATCAAGTATCTTGGTTGGACAGTGTTTTGGGCAGGTTTCTAGCCAATTTAAACATGACTCTCTTTAGATGGTGAATTTTTTTTTATTTCCACTCATACAAACTTAACAGGTACACCGGTCCCCTCCCTCCCTCCAACCTCCCACCGCCCTGTGCCCCCCTCCCCTCCTCCCTCCCTCCTTATCCCCCAATGTCTCCCCCTCCCATCCCCAGAGCATCCTTTAATGTGCTTGCCAAACTCTCCTCTGGGTCCTCCTCTCTGATGAGGTGCAAGGACCCAGTGGCATTTCCCAGAACCCTTTCCTGTGTTTCCCTTAAGCATAGGAACACTACTGTGGCTGTCAATCCCTTGCCTCCAAGGATCTTGGTGCCTTTAGCAAATGCTAGACTTTGTGGGGTCAATAGTGTGTTGGACATTGCGCAGGGCATACAAAGTCCAATTATGATTGCTTCGGCCCTAACTTGTGTGAAGAATCTTGCATATCATTGCTCCTCCCATCTATGTGCTCTTGCAATCTTACTGCCCCCTCTTCTGCAGATGTCCCTGAGTTTCAGGATGGGGAGAGATTAGGCTGGCCTAGTTCTAGGTGGTTGATATAGAGTCTCTGAAGTTCTGGATTATGGTTTGTTGATTTTTTGTTCAGTTTTGCTGCTCCTGCAATAGATGGTGAATTTTTGAGTCAGGTACTCATCTTTAGCATCTGAGGTCATGGTTAGAATCTGAGGTTGGAAACTTATGGAAACCTAGAAGTAAGGAAGTACTCAGGAGAAATTTGTGAACAAGGCTTCTCATATTTGACTCGCATAGTTCAGTGGAAACACAAGATGGAAACCTATTATTGAATTATCATGTCCATTTTATAGATGAGGAAGCTGAGACCCAGGTGACTAACTAACATTCCCAGAGTCACACAGCTTGCTGATCTCAAAGCCATGAATTTCATCCAAAATATTATCCTTGGAGTTGAGGATAGTATATTTTGATGCTGTTATTGACTCTTATAGAAACCCAATGTCTTTGTTAATCTGTCTGTTTTGGATATGATCATTTTTAATGTCCTTTTTAGAGAATAAATATTTTTAAAAAGATTGTGCTTAGTGAATATTCATTGAAAAAGAACCTTTTCTTTTGGTGTATTCTGCACTAACCCGACTGACTTAATTATTAGTCAGATTTCTGGCAGTGTAGTTAAGCTTGTTCTAGTTTTACTTCTGTTTAACTGATAATGATCTAAATTAATTTTTTTCTACATACACTGTACACTTTGGCATAGATATGGGGACCAATGAGATGGCCCAGTGGGCATCTGCGTACAAAACTAGTGACCTGAGTTTAATCAACAGAGCACTGCTCTCATGTACCTAACCCGAAAAGAAATAACTCCCTCCTCACGCCTTAAGTACAACTCCTTCCTCCTTCCTCGGCCTCCTTCTTCCGTCCTTTCCTTCCTTCCTTCCTCCTTCCGTCCTTCCTTCCTTCTTCCTCTTCCTTCCTCCTTCCTTCCTTCCTTCCTTCTCCCTTCCATCCCTCCCTCCATCCCTCCCTCCATCCCTCCCTCTATCCCTCTCTCCCTTCCTTCCTTTTCTTTTTTCTCTTTCTTTTTCTCTTTTTCCCTCCGCTCTCCCTCCCTCCCTCCATTCCCCTCCTCCATCCCTCCCTCTCTCTTTCTTTTTCTTTTTCTTTTCTCCCCTCCCTCTTTCCTCCTTCCCTTCCTTTCTTCCTTCCTCCCCCTCTCTCCTCCCTCCTTCCTTCGTCTCTCTCAAACAAATAAAAAATACAGATACGAATGTTTGTTATTGTTCATTTTTTCATTGTCAAGTATTAACAGTTTCTTTCATGTCCTCTGGTTTCAAACTTATAATTACTAAGTTCAGATTTTTTTCCAGATAATATGCTTTAAAAGGTATGTTTTGCAACATTTTGTTCTTTTGATAGTTTTTCCTGAGTGTGGCTTTAGCTGTTGATCGCTTTGTCTGGTTGTCATTGCTGATTATTTTTTGTTTTTAATTTTTAATTTTTAAAATGCTGGGGACCAAGTGTGGCCTTGCACAGCCTTTGGTTACTTCTTCTAAACAGATTTTTTTCCTCATGTCTGTTTTTCTTTTTGAATTTTATGATATACTTAAAAACATATGATTCTTCAGTTAGATCTTTACCTGCAACCAACTTCAGCTCTTAGAATTTTCATTATCATCAGTTTCATTGTTGTATTTCTTGGTAATCCTTTCTATTGCTAATTTTTATTAATTTGGAAAAGTACCAACAATTTGTTTTTTTAATACATTTTTATTAATTCCGCTCATACACAATAGGTAGACCAGTTCCCTCCCTCCCTCCTCCTTCCCCCAACCCCCTGCTCCCCCTCCCCTCCCTCCCCATCCCCCAGTGCCTCCCCCCCCAATTCCCAGAGAGTCCTTTATTGTCCAACGATTTGTTTTATTTTCTTAGAGAAGTAGAAAAAAATACACAAAAGACAAAAAAAAAATCACAAACCTGGGACAACTGAGGGTTAAAATATTTCATACATCCCAAATGGGTGTTGGACCCCTCCCTCAGTGAGGTTTCCTAATCTTATTACATCTACCCTTGAATGTGCTATTACAACAAGACTCCAGTTTAACAGCTTTTTGTCTCTGGCCAGGGGGTGACATACAGTGCCCAGCAGAATGGAGTGAAGGGAATTGCAGGAGCAGCAAAACTGCAAAAGAAAATCAACAAACCACAATCCAGAACTTCAGAGACTATATCAATCACATAGAACTAGGACAGCCTAATCTCTCCCCATCCTGGAGCTCAGGGACATTTGCGGAAGAGGGGGCGGTAAGATTGTAAGAGCAAAAGGATGGGAGGAGCAACGATTTGCAAGATTCTCAACAATAGTTGGGGCCAAAGCAATCGTAATGGGACTTTGCATGCCCTGCGCAATGTCCAGCGCACTGTTGCCCTCATAAAGTCTAGCATCTGTTAAGGGCACCGAGACCCCTGGAGGCAAGGGATTGACAGCCATAGTAGTGATCTTATGCTTAAGGGGAACAAGAGAAAGGGCTTATGGAAATGCCACTGGGTCCTTATATGTCATCGGAGAGGAGGACCCAATGGAGAGTTAGGCGTATACAATAAAGGACTCTCTGGGAATTGGGGGGGAGGCACTGGGGGAAGGGGAGGGGGAGGAGGGGGGAGGGAGGGAACTGGTAAAAAATTTTAAAATGTATAATTAAATTTTTAATAAAAAAAAGATTACACAAAAAAAATAATGAAAAGAAAAAAAAATTTCATACATCCAGGTGACTATACACTGTAGAGAGCACTTTTCCTCTAATCAGGTATATAACCTATGATACCTGGCCCTTTTCACTTTCTCCTTCAAGTGGCTTGTTCCCATCAGACCAGATGTCTTACCCCACAAGGGCACTAAAGCAGAAGAGGAAATGTCACTCTGAATTTGTGTGCCCTTAAGGACTGACACAAAGGTCTGCTCAATAAAACATTGCTACTGCCTGACTCTATTAGGGGGACATGCTGTTCCATTCTTGGTCTGGGCTCCCAAGATTCCTGCTGTCTTGGGACTCGGGCAGGGGCTGGAAAGGAATGACCTTTCATTGTCCTTCGGGTCTATCCAAGTTCCCCTAGGCTTGGAAAGGTTCCCAGGCGTTTCTCTGTTTCCCCTACTGAGCAATACCTCCCTGCAGACTTTGCTTGTCAGGAATCCAAGGCTGTGTGTCAATTAAGGCTCTTGGAAGTCAGGATCCCTTGACTCCCCAATGCTTGAGTTCAACTTTGCCAATAGCTGCATTGGGCTCAGCCCAGTCTGGGTGTGACTAGTAAGGCTCTGGGGTTTCTTGGGATTTGTACCATTAACAGCACTATAGGAACCTGGCCAAACACTGGGGGGAAAACAAGCAGAAACGACCAGAGAGTTGCTGTCAATTTTATTATGAATTGAGCATAAAATCCTGTCTGATTCTAGTTGAGGTATTCCCTGGAGAGAATGTGTTCCATGGTCTTGTCCTGATGTGAACTTTCCTGTGTCTATATTTAATGAATTACAGTAAGTGGAAGGCCAAGATACAACATCTTGATGATGCCTCAAATGACTGGGCTTGAGAAAAACCATCTTCCTTTTTCTCATTTTCCATGGAAACATGTTGATCTTCCCCTAAATCCCAAGGGGGTAATTGGTTGGCTGTTGACTCTGTGAAGGTGAACTTGTTGACAGCCTGCTTTCTGGAACCTTGGGCTTTACTTCCCAGCTCACACCTGATCCAGTCTGCTCCAGGTTAAGGTCTCTTTCTGTGTATTTTGAGCTAATCCTTTACACTCCTTATCAGAAATTGGTTTTTTTCATTGTCTTTGTCTGTAACTCAGATGAGCTATTAGCTATTAGCTTGGCGGAGGGGGGGTTCTGATGAAGGTTTCTTATACTTCCATATATATATATATTTTTTTATTATTATTTATTCAATTGTGCATGTATGCGTGTGTATGTATGTGTGTGTGTATGTGTGTGTAGAACCACGGACGAATTCGGGAACCACCATGGACGCCTCCACCTCCTCCTTGTTTACTTTCCCCCGGGATTCACAGGCTCCGCCCTACCAGAGCCGGAAACGCAGGCCGCCCCGCTTCAGCCTGGCGTCTATACGTGGGGTCTAGGATCAGAACTCGGGACCTTCTGCCTGCAGGGCAGAGGCTTAACCCCTGAGTCACCTCTCCAGCCCCCATATATTTTAAAGTTCATGACCAGAAAGGTTTTCTACAGCTTTGACTGGAACCAAGAAGGTGTGAAGGAATGGTCACTCCTTACCCAGCTGTCTGCCTCCCACTGTGGGTCCTATGGCTAGTTTTCAGTTATAACCAGATGGTTATCTTTCTAAATTCTACAGCTTCATAGGAAAATAAGGGTCAGAGAATTACGGGATCTAAAAGACTTCTGCAGTCTTAGAATAGACTGTTTCCTACTCTCAGGCTCTGTATTCTCAAGAAATCTGTTTAGAGTTTCTCAGCAAAGCCTGAACTTGCTATTCCTAAAGAAAGAGCCACAAGGAGGTGATGCTTTATTGAAAACTGAAAACTTGTGTCATTTATGTCACTGCTGAGGAAATGTGCTGGACCTGTTGTAGCAAGGACTGGGTCTTGAGTCTTCTTTATCTGTGACTACCATGAAGCCTAGAAAGTGATCTGTAAATGTTACTTGAATTGTAAATCACTTAGTGTGATTTATAAATGTGAATCAGTGCTCATGTGATTTTACCAATGATAGATAAATGGTTTGTCATCCTTTGGCATGTGTCTTACAGATATTAGATTGGAATGTGTATGGGCTTTGGAGTCAGAAAGATGTATGTTTAAACTCCTCTCTACTACATACTCATGAGATTTTATATATATATATATATGATTAGTGAAATGAAGGTTACAAAAATCCTATGCTGCAGGACAGAAAGGAAAATTTTATATTGCAATGCAGTCTTTTTCTCTTTTCTGACAGGAATTGATGCATGTTTAGTGCCTATTATTTCATAGCTATTGTCTCACTTATTCCTTACCCTGATTTACCACATGGTAGTAAAAAAAAAAAAAACAAGAATAGCTAAATGACTTGCTCTCTTTACTCAATTTCTGAGAGAAGGATCTAAGAGTAGGGCCCCAAATCACTGTCTTCTAAGGCTGTTGTAGACATTTGCATGTGGGCTTTGTGATCTATTTAGCAACATGCAACAATGAAGGCCATGTTTTTACCGTGGATCAATGGCTTCACAACCCCCAAGGCTCTCCTGGAAGGCAGTTAGTGAGAGTCAGCCTTGAAAATATGCAACAATTAAACATCAAGAATGAGGTCAAGTAGGTCATTGTGGTGAGTTCAAGGCTAGCCCCAACTACATAGTGCATCCCAAGGCAATCTAAACTACAGAGATAGGATGTGCTTGAAAAAATAAGAACAACAAAAAACAATAGACTGTTTGCTATTATACTATTGGTTACAAAGAAATAAGCAATGCTGAGGATACTTTGCAGTAATGCCATGGTAATCATCACTGATGCAATAGTGAGTTAACCAAAGCACAAGTGTGCCACAGCCCAGTGTTATGCAGAGGCTGGGCAGCATACTCTTTTCTTTAACTTTACTGACTCATAAAGAATGACAGAAAATGACAATGGCTCTCTACTTTCTTTTGATATACCCAAGCTGGGAGATGGGATCAACTTGAACCAAGGCATATGGAGGAAAAAGGCCTCTTTAATTTAGTATGCTAACAGAGACACATAGAACATGAACCTGTTCTTGTAGAACGATCAAGCAAGCAATGACAACATTATTACATACTGTAAAATATGCCTGACCAAACCAGTACAGGCCTGTGAGGGACCATAGCGAGGGTAACAGCGAAGGATGCAAAGATGAAGTGAGGCAGGAGCAGAGACAACCGCCTAGATAGAAAAGATATTGAGGAGAAGGAAGTGGTAGAATTTCAGAGTGGATCAAATATGGGCAGGAAGAATCAAGGACCAATCCATTTCTGGCAGAACCAAGCAGCAGAGAGGAGCCATTCTTTGAAGCAGGTGACACCCAGAGAGAAACACACAGGTGACCACCTGGTTTGGGATATGCTAATCTTGAGATGCTCATAGCACATTCTATTTGAGATGTCCAAGTGCCTCTCAAGAGAGAGACAGCCTAGTAATGTAGTCCTAGGAGTCATCAGGAAACCATGGGAAATTTGAAGAGAATGTGCAGGAGGCCCAAAAGTCCTGGATGGCACGGGCATGAGGGAAATTTCTGGCAAGAGGGAACTCTGACAGCCACCATCCTGAGTTTGGAGCCTTGGCCTCGGACTTCTGCTAAGTCAGCTTCACCGGCACCAAGAGACCAGAGCTGGGAAGGAATGCTCAGAAAGCACACCAGGAGGTCTTCCCAGGAAATCGCAGAATAATGGGACCATTAGCTGCTATCAAACTTCTGGAGGAAGCCCGTGCTCCCATCTTTGTTCCGGGTGGAAACGAGCAAAGGGCTGTCACTGACGGGCGACGGAACCCCATTGCCTCCCTGTGGCACTACCCAAGGATATGAGGACTGCCCTCATGTTTCCGCGGCTCCTGCTATGCACAGAGGCTTCTGCTTGCAGATGTGGTTGCGAGGAATCACTCCCACCTCTGAGCGAGTCAGTGGTGGGGCAGTAAAGGCGTTTATTCCCCTTTGCTCACTTTGTTGGCAGCTGAGCACAGACACCTGGACATACGCGGGACAAAGAAATGAAGGTGCTTGGATGGCCAACATTTGCCTGGCTGGAAGTGATGTCTCTAGGAAGCATGGAAAAACTACCCCTGAACGAGAGGTGGGTTTGATGTGGACTAGATCTGGCCTTGGAGCTTGTGACCGTCTCTTGGGCTCTGTGAGACTGAACTAATTGTCTCTATGTTTCTATTTTCGTATCTTTCGGAAAATGAGAATTGCTTAGGAAGGTAAAGATGCTGGTAGCCAGCACACGGTTGGTGCTCAGTGAGGTTTAGTCTGCACTTGCCTGAGGCAGCCCATCACCAGCAATCTGCCTCGCCAGCACCAAGAGTGCACTCAAGTCTGGGGCTGTGTGTAGTCTGCAGTACAGTTATCTATTTACATCTTCATCTTTTTTAAGTTTCCAAGAATTTTTTTTCTTATCATTCTAAACATCTTTGGAAAACCCTACTAGGAGGTCTATTTCTTTTTTTAAAAAACTTCTTTTATTCTTTGATACTTTCATACATAAATAAAATGAATCTATATGTTTTTACCCCTTTCTGCCCATTCCCATCCTGCTCTCCTCCAGCCAGTCTCCCTCCTGCTTTCATGTCTTTTTGCATGTGTGACAAACTGGGTTTCAACTGGGATGTTTGCCCTGGAGAGTTCCCGAGCACCCGCAGCCTCTAGATTAGAGAAGTTCTCAGCCCTGGACCAAGAACTGTCCTCTTGAATATCTGTGATGCAGGGATTTATAACTAGCCAAAGTGCAGAGACTAAACAACTCTGGAGTGCTCGGCTCTAAACGGTACATCAAAATCACCACCCATCCCAAAGCTCAGGAAACCCTGAGGAAGAGGGGTTGATAAGAAGGTAAAAGCCAGAGAGCGGGGAGTGGTGCTGCCGGACAGGATCTGTTGTCCTGACGCCCAAGAATGCGCCTTCATCTTTAGATGCAGATCCTGGATGGAAGATGTGAGTGATGCTTTATGAGACCCACCAAATCCCCCCTGAGAAACCTAAGTGGATACTCTGGGTTTAAAATAGTCCACCCTACTTTGTTTTTGTTTCCCAAAAGAATGCGTGAGGCTGCGTGTATTGCATGCATTTAGACTCTGGGGACAGAGAGAGTATTTTAGCGAAGGAAAAGTATTTGTTTCTAGTCCCGGCTCTGCCACTTTTCTCATAGCATGACCATGAGCAAGACTTCTTTCTTGTCTGTTTTCTCATTCTCAAAATAGGCATGAGGCAGAGCAAGATCTAGGTTTTGTGGGACTGAAATTTATACAATTGTGGCTCTCTTTCAGAAAAGAATACAGAGGAAGGAACATAATATTAGGTATAAAATTCACATATAGAATGAAAAAAGCTATCAATAGAATCTATTTTAAGATGTCCTGTGATTTAGAAAAATAGTATGTCATTATTTAAGTACCTCACAGAGAGCTATGATTTTTTTCAGATATTTCTCTTTCTTTTTGAGACAAGGTAGTCTATGTAGCCCAGGCTGGCCTCCAACTTACTATATTGCCCAAGGTGACCTTGAATTTATGATTGTTCTGACTCCGTTTCCCTCGGGATTCTAGACACGAGCCGCTAGGCCACACTTTCATACCTTTCTATAGAGCAATGGCTTTTTTCTAATGTATGGAAAATGCAAATATACTATATTCTTTTTGGCATAATGATAAAAATATTAAGAATAGTGAGAGTTTTTTTAACTTCAGAATGATATAAATGTTTAGAATGCTCAATCTGATCTTAGATAGCACTTATATTGAGTAAAGACTCTTTGAAATGATAATATTCCTCAACGTGCCTGTCATTAATATCCTATATTGTCATGGTAAAATGTGTTCATCAACCACATTGTGTTTATGCAATTCCCTCCTCTTCACTAATTAGATAATAATATGGAAGTGTATTTATTATCTCTCTGTGGATTTAGCTCATTCTTTTTTAGGCTTAACTATAGCTATCTGTAATATGAATTTTATTTTTGTTGCAATTGCATGTCAGTGTCTGAATGATGTCTACTGATCTCAAAGATCTTTTTATCTCATTTGAATTTTCTCTCAGCACTGTATAGGTTAGTATTACAGTCCTATTCCTTTGTTGTGAGACAATATTCAGACCCAGGCAGAAAGGGAGAAAAGGTTATTTATTTGACTGGCAGTTCTAGAGGGGATATGATTCATTATGGCAGGAGTTGCATAGCAGAAAGCATGACTGTAGGAAGGAGCAGGAGGTTGGATCAGGTCACTAGAGAGAAAATAAAAGAGTTAGAGGATTACCAGATCTCAAGACTTGCCCACTGTGGTGTGCCTTCCTTCAGCAAGACTATACCCTTTAAATATGCCACACCATTCTCAAACATTAGCACCAGCTAAGGATTCAAACACATGAGCTGGCAGTGGGGCAACTCCTATTCAAGCCTTGATAGTTCATGTTCTGCATTGATTTTTACCTTCTGAAGGAGCTGTTGAGGACCTTTACTGAGTGACACAATTTAGATAGGGACTATCACATGTGATGTTTTGATACGATTCTCTTGTGCCCATTCCCCCTCCTACTCACCCACAGACGCTGCGGGTTACATCTCTCAGGCACCATCCATGTACAGGGAAGATCTGAGCTGACTTATTGAGCAAGGGATAAGAAGGGAAATGGAGGAATGAGTGATTCTTTTTCTCATCAGTCAGTTTGCATCTTGTTTCATCTTCAGGATAAACCGAGTGAAGCATAGTTGTAATTTTCCTTAAAAATAAACATCAGGAAAATATATTTTCAGAATTTCATAACTCGTGAAAAGGAGATTTTGACCAGACCTGTGGGGTTTATTGTGTTCTTGGAATGGGTATCATAATCATTAACCTGGAGAAACTTACTGCTTTCCAACTGCAGTCTGCATTTATGAATCTCTGAAATGGGAGATTTGGCTGTGTAGGCAGCTCATCCCACATTTATCTGTGATCTCCCACCAAGGCGCCTTCATTCCTGAACTCTGTTCAGACACACCTACGAGGCATACTTTCCACATACACTGTTGCTTCTGGAATTGCATACAACTGACAAATTTTAAACAATTTACATTTTAAACATTAAGAAACATCTTTATTTAAATGATAGTATAAAAATTGCATATAGAATAAAGACCTGTTTAAGTATATAAACATATAAATGCTCACAAACACACATACAAACATCAGATCCCTATTTTATCCTAAATAAAAAAATTAAAGCATATTTAAGTTTGCCTAAAATTTTATTATACAGAAAGCTGTCATACAACTTGAAAAACAGGACACTGCAGAAAAGAACCTGGGGTCCTCTTTCCCAACAATTTACTTTTAAAATAGCATCTTTTTCTGTTCGAAAATACACTTCTCAAGGACTACTTTATAGTTTAAAAAAAAACCCATAGGGGAAATTCATGCCATTTGATCTTTCTTTTAAAGTAAATAGCAAAGTAGGTGCAACGTTAAAAACACCCACTTGGCATTTTGACTCTCTTTTCTAATGAAGGCATCTCCTCCTATATTAAACTGGTGATTCCTAGGGAGTTCTGTGGAAGAGAGCCATCTCATGGCTGCAGAAGGTCTCCCTATCTCTTCAGGCAGAGTTGAAGCTGCTTCTTTCTTCTCAGCTTCCATCCACTGCACAGCGTGTTCTTGTATAGGACACTTCATGTTGCTACTGTATTTCTGATCTGCTTCTGGTACTGAACATGAATTCCCTTAAAGGCAGGGAGTGTTATTTTCATCATGCATTAGTCCTCATTAGCATTCCCAACTCAGGCTTACTAGATGTCCATACCTGGACAGCTGTCTGTAGTGGACACCTGTTTCCTGAATCCTTCTGTGCAAAGGTGGGGGAAGGTTCTCTGTACCCTGCTCTGGGGACTCAGCAGTTTGCATGCTTCAAAGTACAGTCCATCTCCTCCTATAAATCTAGTTCTCTGATCAATTCTCTTTCCAACCTAGGTTACAGTGACATTGACATATAGGGAAAAGACCTCTGAAGACATGACAGTTTCCTCCATGATAATGAAGGCATGTGAACCGACTTTTCCATGAGCAGGTCCTTTTGTCCTGCCTTGTCCCCAGAGAGTGAACTTGCCCAAATCTTCTTGGAAAGAGCAGTTTGAGGTAGATCTCAGCTTGGAGTAAAGAAAGCTTAACTCTCTGATGATCTTTCCCAGGCATGGGCGGGAGGTGGGGGAAGTGGGGGAGTGGGTCAAGTGTTCTAGAAAAAACATCTTAAGACCTTGGCTCGGACCTGTTGCTGGTTGGCATGATTCCAGGAAAAATTGGCATTAAGCTGAGATGGTGAGAAATCCTTTTAGAAAACAGGAAACGTGGACTTGGAAAAGTCATTTATTTCTTCCTCCTCACAGCAACTCGGTTGAAAATCAATAAGTATATAGCACTCAATATTTTAACTAATTAATGAAGAAACAAAAAACCCCAGTTGCAATGTGGGCAAAGACACCTACCCATGATGCATAGAGTTCTTCCTTAGAGGCAGTGCTGAGCCTAAAAGGTAGAATTATTGACTGATGTTTTGATAAATTGAAATTTTGGGAAGTTATTACAAAAGGGACATTTATTCTCCCAAAGTGCCTGTTGGCCACTGTTAATCTCCAAGCCTAGATTGTTTTTTTTTTTTCTGGGCAGAGCTTCATTTACACAATCCCCACCATGACAGGAATCCCAAGCCATGCCTTGTGTCTCCTCAGGCATCTCTGCCTGACTCTCTAACCCATCATCCATACCGCAGGTTTTCTTTAAAAGAGATCTCCATACCGAGATCTCTTCGCTTGAAGCCAGACTTCACTTTGTTGCTGCTTGATCTGTCTTTCTTCCTCACTGCCCTTCCCTTCTGTTGCAGTTAGTCCAGCTTGACGGGAGAGCACGCACCAACACCAGGGCCGAGGGAACTGGCCACATCATCACCACATAATGAATGAGAGAGGGACAATCCTTACTTGCCAGACCAACATGTCTGGCCAAGTGAACAGAAGGATGCTAACTTTCTCAACCAGCTCTCTGTGATTTATTCCAGAGCCTAATACCACCCATCATGGCTGGACCTTCCCCATCAGCTAGACAATCTCTTGTAGATTTGCTCTGGGCTTAACTCAACTACTAATTCTCCACAAATCTGTCCAGAGCTCAAACCCTCAACTGTCAAGTTGACACTTGTGCCTAACTATGACACCTTCTCTCAAAACCGTTTTCTTTCTCTCAACTAACTTGTCCTCTGACAGGATTCGGTCTAGATATTACCTCTTTAGAGAGTCATTTTCTATATTTTCTTCTTAATTTTGTTCTTTTCATTATTTTCTCTCATACCATTCTGAGATTTTTTTCCCTCTTCAGAACATGTGTTAACATTTGTAATTACAGCTGTATTTATTTCCTAGTTGTTCTCCCTCTAAACTGTTAACTCCCCAAGAGCAGGGACACTAGTGTTTAGCAGTTGTGTATATCTAGTACAGCACCCGTTACATAGGAGGTGCTCATCAAATATTTGTTAAATGAAATATTGACAGTGAATTAACTTTAATATAATAACTCAAGCTGGAGTTGGAGCTCAGCAGGGCCTGGTGAGAGAGTTACAAAGCCTCATTATACAACTTGTTTAAAATGTGGGATATGGGATCCAAACTCAGAAACTTCTCCTTTCGAGGTACAGGTTTAACCCCTGAGTCATCTCTTCAGGCCTAACATTTTGTCTGCAGAGTTACATAAGGGTCAAGGGCTGGACCTTAGTCTTTAGCTATATCTACCTTGAAGTTTAGACATAATGAAACGTGCTTGATACACATGGAAAAATTTCACAAAGGCCAAATCAGAAGAAGGAAAAATAAGATTATCTAGGAAGACGTTACCCTGAGATTTCTGGCTGTCAGCCCTGTTGACATTTTGGGTTGCACAACTCTTTGATACAAGGGGTTATCTTCAGAACTGTGCCCCTGGCTGGCTTCTACAGAAAATTCCAGCAGCATGCTCTTCCCAATTCAGACAACTCAAAATTTCCCCAGACACAACCAAATGCACAAAATTGTGCTGGAGGATACCCTAGTCAGGGCCAACTACCCCAAGAGACGAAGCGACCTAGCAAACAGGTCCTGAGGCAGGCTTGATGCTCTGAAGACAACGAGTGCTGGACCAGGAAGCCAGTGTTCAGTCTTTCAATCCCGATTCTTTCCCGAGGCTGAGATGAACACTGGAAAGCGGGCATTAGGTCACGAATGATTATCCTGCTTTGAGATCTCTCCTGCCAGCTAAGCCAAACTCTGAAAGAATCCATTTCCTCCTGGCTTCCAGGGGCAGTGGCTTGCTTCCATACGGACTGTGGCATTTTGGACATAGATTCAGTGCTGTTGTGAACTCTCATAAAACTGTCTGGGGCTGAGTTCCTGCGAGCTGCCTCGTAGAGTGATGGGTCTCACTGATTCTAGGAATACAAATGGGTCCCAGGAATTCCCCCTCTGGAAAAACACTCTGGAAGAAGGATTTTGCAAAATGGTTGCTTTCCTGTAATCAAGCTGGAAGAGTTTACCCAGAACATCAAGAATTAGCACATTAATCAAACTGTGATTGCATTCCCAGGCTGGAAAAGCCCAGATACTAACATTTGCTCCATGATTTGTTATTTATAAGGCCTTTTAATTCACTTGGTTTTATTTACTTCCCCCTCCAAAATCCTACAAAGGTATTATAATGTCATTATTAGTTCTTATTTTACATATAAACCATTCAAACTATCACCTTCTGGTGTGGAGTCAGATCCTTGCATTCCAACCCGAGGAGTGCGGTTTCCTTTCAATGAATTCCTTTATCATGTGTTTAGTTAGAAGGTCAGCATTATTCATTTATCTAGAAGTTGGATAATGGAGGCATAGACTCATGGCTTTGCTGATGGTTTCTTTGACTTCTTTAACAAAGTAATAAAATGTATTTACATGCCTACAGATTATTACTTCTGGTAGTAGTACTGACAGCTCTGTTTCCCAGCACCCAGGGATTTCCAGGCATTTGCGAGTCTGTACTGACCCTGGCGTGGGTTAGTTATCTAGCTATGATTCTTTTCTTGTAGATGGCCAAGACTCCTAAATGTATTGCATATAATTTTCGAATTATATTATCACCGATCTCAAATATGAATGTTAGCAATCATTGGCATGTTTCAGAATAAAACATAGCTACAGTTATTGGATTGGAGCTAGCACGGGGTGCAGGAAGGAACATCACTCAGCTTAGTGCTCCTGGGAAAAGTTTTTCTCTTCTTTTCCCTCCTTTACTCTTCTTTTTCCTTCCTCTCCTCACAGATTTTCCTGTTTCACTTCCCAACCCTTATTTTCCTCCTCTTCTCTATAGTTGGCTAATACCTACTCATGTCATCCTAGATTACGGTTACTTTCCCTAGGTCACCTTCTCTGAGCTCATCAAGACTAAAGGAGGCTCTCTGCTAGGGTTTCTATACTTTGCCTTTGATGGACACTTTGTACTTGTACCTTCTGGCTGTGTTCTCTAGATTGTATGTTCTGCAAGACAAAGGCTGGAACTGTCTTATTGCTAAACCTCTGATGTCAATGGGGCACCTGGTATATAGTAGTAGTAAAGACGTTTCTTAACACTCCTTCTACAGAAAGTAATGTTATGATGGGAGACTTGGGTTAGGGCAGAGTCTGTGCCCAGATGCATGTGGAATGCCTTTCAACATCTGTCAGCTGCTAGGAACTCAAGTATAAAAAAGAGTCCATGTAGGAAATCCTTTGAACTAACTCAAGAGCATGAAGAAATGTTAGTTATAATAAGTTATGTGTTTCAACTAACAAGTGTTTAATTTGACTTGTGCTTTTATCCTTCTGTGTATTCATTCAACGAGCATGTGTTGAAGTGTTCCTCTATGTCAACTAGTGGTCAAGAGTTTAGGCACACGAGATGAACAACTTCTGGCTTGCCTCTAAGAACTCTGTTTTAATGGCAATTCAGTATCTAATACATGTTCAACTTTATTCTGGGGCTGGCTCTCTACAAGAAAGAATGACATTACACCTACCTTTCTGAGACAGACCCAGAGTTTAGGTACATTGCCAAGCAGAGTAGTCTGAGTTGTAACATAATAACTGGACTATAAAATGTGCAAGATGAAGGTTCTGAACTTAAGGAGTGGTAAGGGAAAACTTACAATGTGTGATGATGACTAAACATATCAGTGGAACAGACAGCAGGTCCATGAGCTGTTCAGAGATGCTCCATCCAACATGCACAGCGGGTGTGGGGTGAGGTACTTATTCGGAGAGTAGCTGGGTACCAAGGGACCTTTCTGAATGATATTGCACCCCGGTAATCAGACCCATTCAGCTAAGCTGAGAGGCAAACAGCAAAAGTAGCAGGGGTTAAAGTCAGAAAGTTAGGTCAAGGTTGAACTGCAGCAGTCAAAAGCGCTAGGCTGAGTTTGCAGGCCTTTCTGCCAGAACTGGGGCTCTTCTGCAGGGGTTTAGACAAAAGGCAATCTCTGGGACTCAGGGCATTTCTGTCCACTTTGACCTCTTTTGTTCCCATACCCACGGCCAGGCCCTCCATCCATATCCACACCACCCTGGTCAGAGCCAGAGTTACTTTCACTTCCCTTTTACTTTCTCTTTCCTGTTTCTCCTATCTCCATTGTGTGCTCTCCCATGCATCTCAGCTGATAAATTCTGGCAGAAACAAACACTTGATAATGATTTTCTGGGAAGAACAATTTCCCTAGAGAGTGAATCATTGAGCTGTTTTGCTCTGCCAAAGGTCAGGGGTCTAGATGGTGAGATTAGAATGAAGATGATCCCTGAGTCGGTGCTGGCGAGGACGCAACTTCCAAGTTCTTGTCATTTTATTTGTTTCCCATGTACTTACACTGAGCCAGGATCAGAATCGATGTAAGTGAAAGGTTTGCAGACACCTGTCTTGGTCAGCGCTGGCTCTGTACACAGACTTGGCTCTTCACTGGGTCTCTGTCTCAGTCCTTTCTGGTCTTCAACTTTGCATGGTCTTATAGTGATTGAGCTCATCTGGTAGAGTAAATTGTTGGTCAATTTTGAGGATACATCAAACAGAGAAGTCACATCTCTGTTCTCCAGTGAAAGGCAGACAATGGTGTTTGTACAAAAGTGGAGAAGGCGGCCAGCCGCCTCTCCAGTCAGTGTAATTAGGTCCAAGCTGATTTAATCTTTCAATAGGAAAAATCTGCTGTGAGCTTAATTGGATAGTCCATTTACTGCTGCAGACCCATTGATAGGATAACCTAGGCCAGTGGTTTGCAGGTTGAGTTGAAGCGTATTTAAAATTTTGTAACCCATTCTATTCAAGGTGGGCCTGAAGGCTGCTTCTCCGGGGTGGTGAGGGGGACCTTTCATGCCACCCCTTTGTCACCACATCACAGTGGCTTGTCAGCTGCGTGCTCCTAAGAGCAGAGGAAGTGCATCCCTTCTGCAGTCTTCCACTCACAGTACAGACCTTGGCGCAGACAGGGGTTTTTAGATGTGAGAGAGGATGCATGAATGGAAGGCGCTGGTGCCATTGCTGTGCATAAATGCCACTTCACATTGAATGCCACTGGTCACATCCAGACCCTGAAAGGAAGGGGAACCACAAGGGGAGCAGATACCCATAAGCTGTTGTGCTAAATCTTTGGGGGAGGGGAGGGAACCTGGAATGGAAGATGTAGAAATAGATCAGGTATCAAAAATTTATTGTCCTTAATCTGGTGGCGAATTTAAGGGGTATTTATGGTAGGACAGTGACACCTAGTGGTAGATGAAACCCCTCCTAGATGCTTTCCTGAGGAGATGGACTTTCAACTCGCTCTCAGGGGTCTCTGGAACGCTGTGATAACATTAGTGGATATTTGTGCCGAATGTGGACAGCCTCAAAAATCCCACAAGGCCTCTGTGTTCTGCTGGTTTCCAGGATAGATGGCGAGCCGCAGAAACAGTGTGCGTGCTGTTAATGATAATGCATTGTGTACTAAACTTTAGAAGTGTAGAAGTGTAGTGCTAGAAGTATAGAAGGGTACTAAACCTCAGAAGTGCTAGGGGTGCAGATTTTCTCTTAATTGTTCTTATAACTATTACATGAATTCTGTAAACAGTAGCAATGCCATTTTATAAAGTCTCCACCCTGAATGGAATGTGGCAATTCCAGAAATTGACCAGACATCCCACATATAAGACGTCTCCATTGTAATAGCCTTGAGAGAAAACTGTCTTTTGCATGGCATTCTTTCACTCCCGCCATGTTGCCTGCCTGTGACTGCTATCTCCTTATTCTCTCACTTTAAGCTATCTCTTCTGTTCTAATTCTCTCCCACCTCAAAGCTTAACTATGTTTCTTTGACCACCAGACCCTCGGTTCTAAGAAACTCAGGAATCTTAAAATTTCCCTCTTGTTTTACTTTTCTTTGTAATGGGCCTCTACACTCACCTTATGCATTGTACTAGAGTCAGTCTTCATTCTTTTCCCTTGACAGCCTAACATGTACCAAAAAGCAAAAGAAACCAAAATGAATATCAGTCTTATAGTTTGATGGGGACAGGCTAATTAATCTGAAGAGCTTTTGAGTCCAAAGAGGGAAAGGACAGGTCCAAAGACAGATAGCAAATGAGTCACAGAGCCAGGACCAGAAGACAGGGCTCCTGCTACTCAGAAGGAGGCTTCTCCCTTTTCTCAAACCTTCCTTTTTTCGTAGACTGTGATTGGGTGGGGGTGTTCTACAAAGGAAAGAAAGGTAATCTGAGAGAGGAGCAAATAGATGAGAAGGGAATCTTGGGGGTGCGTGAGGAGTGGCAGCCAAGATGGACAGGTTCTGGAGAGGTCTCTCTCTTCTCTACACTGATCCGCACCCGGGTGCTTCTCCGTAACTCAGGGCCAAGCACAGCTGTCTGCTTCTGCTCTTGAAGGACTGATTGGACCGTTTGCACCAGCAGCACCTTGCAGGTGATTCTCAGATTCACAGTGGGAGCATTATCTGTGGGTCTCTGGCCATTGTTTAAATTGTCTTATTCCAGCTGCTAAGACTACAGTGGTGTCAGATTACAGTCTGTTAGACAGTCCAGTCCTGTTGTGTCTGTTATTTAATGAACAACTGCATGAATAAGTGAGAGGAGAAAGGATTTCCTTTGGCTCTGCTAGTTATGGGCCCTTGGTGAGGTAAATCTTCATGGTGGCATCCACATGGTGGATAGGAAGGAGGAGGAGGAAAAGGAGGAGGAGGAGGAGGAGAATAAGAAAGAGAGAGAGAGAGAGAGAGAGAGAGAGAGAGAGAGAGAGAGAGAGAGAGAGAGAGAGAGAGAGAGAGAGAGAGAGAGAGACAGAGGAGAAAATGCATGCACTCTCAAACTTCACCTTCTTCTCCTTTAGCTCCCTTCAAGACTCAGGCCAAGGGATGGTGCACCTATATTTGCAGCAGGTCTCCCCCCCATGCTTAGTTAATCCTCTTTGAACATATCCTCATCCCTTCCCAGAGGTATGCTTTACTAATCTTCTAGGACTTCTTAATCTATTCAGGTTGACAATATATATTAACCACAACAGGAAGGAATGGGGGCCATGTGTAATGAGAGGAGCCTGGGAGAGAAGCTGGTAGGAAAGTCACCCCACAGTGCCTGTTCAGGTACTCAGTTCTGTCATGGTCTCCCGCGGCGGTGCTGTCCAGCAGAGAGGTCCCAGGAGAGCTGTTTTCACTGGCCTCAGAGCTGCCTGCATGGAGTTCTGGTCTCTCCTGAAATGTCTGGGCAGCTTTGCTTTTAGGTTTCTAAATTCTAAATTCTTCTTAGCTTAGATGTTTTGTCTGTCTGAATTTTCCATTGTGTTCTTTTGCAGCAAATTTCCCAGCTCCTCCTTCACAGGACATATTCAAAGCCTCTGCTGTAGTTAGAACAGGCATAGGGCAGCAAAACTTATCACTGTAAACATGGAATGAAAACAGTTTACTACCCATGAAAGAGTCTGTGGTAAAAATGACATGGTTTCAAGATGCTCCAGACATATGATCTGGCTGTTTCTCTCGAGACCTCTTCTTTCATTTCAGTTCCATTATTTTTCAGTTGAAAGAGTTCTTCCTGTATTTAGTGATCTTTAAATGTTTCTGAAAATGTAGACTTTTCAAAAACAAATGAAGCACATGCAAAAATGCAAAATGCTTTATTAGTCATTGTAATTACAATTAGGCGTTCATTGGGTTAATTTTTTTAATACCAATTGTGTTGCAGTCTGCCTGCATAGTTGCTAATAAATGACATTCAAATGGGTTAAGAGAACAAGGGATTTATTTTCTCTTATGATTACTGTTTACAGTTCTCAGTCCAGCTTGACAGGAGAGCATGCACCAACACCAGGGCTGAGGGAACTGGCCACACCATCTCTACATAATGCCTAAGAGAGGGATGATCGTTACTTGCCAGACCAGCATGTCTGGCTAATTGTACAAAAGGATGCCAACTTCCTCAACCACCTGTCTGTATTTTATTCACCTGTTCAGAGCCTAGTCCCACCCACCAGGGGCTGGGTCTGCTCCATCAGCTAGACCATCTCTTGCAGGTTTGCTCTGGGCTTAACTCAACCATTAATTCTCTGCAAATGTGCCCAGAGCTCAAACCCTCAACAGTCAAGTTGACACCTGTGCTTAACTATGACAAATTGCAAATATTTAGGGGATACTTTTTGAGCCTTGTGCTGTGCTAAATCCAGTTTGATTAATCACTCAATTAATTTGTTGCAAGTTCAAGGTAAGCACTTTTGCTTTTAAATCTCATATGTGATCATAGAAGCAGACTCGGAGACTTGCCCAATCCACACGGTAGGCTGTAAGGTCCTTATGTGCCTGGCTTCTGCTCTGTTTCCTGTTGTCTCTGTTTGTTTGGGACAGAATCCTAAGCATAATAGGGTCAAGCGAATGCTGGCTGATGGTGATGGAAATGATGACAGGCCTGTGACAGTTACCCTTTACTCTGTGTTGTGATGGAATCCAGAAGAGACGCCCTACATGCAAGTGTCAACTTAACAGCCCAGAGCTGAGCATTTGGGCACATCTGAGAAGAATTGTTAGCTGAGACAAGACCTGATTAAGTCTGTGGGAGATCGTCTAATTGATGTGTGGAGACTCAGTCCACAGTGGGTGGGACTGTTCCCTGGGCAGATGGAGAAGATGGAGAGAACTGGCTCGGGACTTTGGCATAGAATCCTACAGGCAGCTGAGAAAGTATGTCTCTGTCTCTCAGCAACCTGTGGATATGGTGTGGCCCGTTTCCTCAGTTCCTGATGTTGGCATGAATTCTCCTGCCGTGCTGATAAAGCGTAACCAAGAGTCACAAGCCAGAATGAAATCCCTTGATTCCCTAGCTGGTTTGGGTTCTGCATTCATATCAGCAACATGAAGAATAACCATGTAACAGTATTCCCGTTAGATGATACTTCATCTTCCCTTTAACTTACAGGAAGAGAATAACTCCTTGATTTCCATTGCCTCCTCAGTACCCTTATCCAGACAATAAAATAAATTGGAATATAAAATGAAGTAAAAACATGACTTTAGGGAGATGAGATATAAATGTCATGGTTAGGCACAGGTGTCAACTTGATAGTTGAGGGTTTGAGCTCTGGGCACATTTTGGAGAATCCGAGTTAAGCCCAGAAAGAACCTGAAGGAGATTGTCTAGCTGATGGGGAAGGTCCAGCCTATGGTGGGTACACTTGGCTAGATATACTGCTCTGGCAAGTAAGGATCGTCCCTCTCTCAGCTATTATGTAGAGACGGTGTGGCCAGTTCCCTTGGCCCTGGTGTTGTGTGAGCCCTCCTGTCAAGGTGGACTGAGAACAGTAACCAGACAATCATTAGAGAAAATAAACGCCTTGTTTCCTTAAATCATTTGATGGTCACATATCAGCAACCATGTAGGCGAACTGCAGCAATGTTCATCATAGATGTGAAGACATATTCTATGTTGTTAACAAAAAATGGGTAAAGTCGTTTCTATTACTACTCGGATTATATATATGTAAAACCAATGATCATATCCAGGTGAAAGGATGGACTGCTACTTGGGGATAAAGCAAAAACTCTCGTCTTTTCTTCAGGCTTGTATGTTGATCTTTCCGATCAACAAAACTTGGTTTTCAAATCTCTTTTCTTGTTGTGGCCGAGAAGACTTTACCTGTTAGGCACTGATCCAATCAGTGCACAACAAAATATCTTTGTTGCTAGCTTGAAAAAGACAAGTCTAAAAAATTGATGGAAAGTCTCTAAAAATGTTAGATAATATTATTCCATGATGATCCTGTTCCTTTAAAGAATAAAAAAGGAATGCAAGTAAGTAATGTGACACCTGGTTAAGTTCACAGACGTTTGTTCCTGATCAGGTACAACTGAGGGGATATGATCTCACCAGAAGGGGAGGGCATATAGTCTGGCAGATGAAAAGAGGTCATTTTGCAAATGGGTGACTGATCCCTCCCTCACCGAGGTTTCCTGCTTTTATTACATCTACCCTTGAATGTGCTATTATAACAAGACTCCAGTTTAACAGATTTTTGTCTCTGACCAGGGGGTGACATACAGTGCCCATCACGATGGAGTGAAGGGCATTGCAGGAGCAGCAAAACTGCAAAAGAAAATCAACAAACCACAATCCAGAACTTCAGAGATTCTATATCATCCACATAAACTAAGCCAGCCTAATCTCCCTCCATCCTGAAACTCAGGGACATCTGCGGAAGAGGGGGCGGTAAGATTGTAAGAGCAAAAGGATGGGGGGAGCAATGATTTGAAGAGTCTCCACACTAGATAGGGCTGAAGCAATCATAATAGGACTTTGCATGCCCTGCGCCATGTCCGTCACACTATTGACCTCACAAAGTCTAACATTGGTTAAAGGCACCAAGATCCTTGGAGGCAAGGGATTGATGGCCACAGTAGTGTTCCTATGCTTAAGGGGAACACGAGAAAGGGTTCAGGGAAATGCCACTGGGTCCTTTTATGTCATCGGAAAGGAGGACCAAGAGGAGAGTTAGGCATACACAATAAAGGACTCTCTGGGAATTGGGGGGGGAGGCACTGGGAGATGGGGAGGGAGGGAGGGGGAGCAGGGGATTCGGGGGGAGGAGGAAGGGGGGAGGAAACTGGTCTACCTATTAAGTTTGTATAAGCGGAAATAATAATAAAAAATGTTAAAAAAAGTTACACTTCATTCTTTTAATTTGTTCACAATATTTGTTTTAATTGCATTCTTCACAAGTATGAGTCAAGTATGACAGAAATGATAAAAACAAAGTGCTAATTACCAGTTATTGGTGAGATTTGACTTAATATAGGTAGAAGAGGGAACTGATGATTTTTAGACATTTTCGCTAAGGGTTCATCATAGCCCTATAGTGCCCTACTGCTTTTCAGGAATCCTTATCATGCAAGTATGAGGAAAGACTTGTCTTTGACAGGCAGCAGACTGGCTAGGACCTGCTTGATCCAGGGCAGGAGGTATGGGTTTGCCCCAGAGTGGTAGTGTGGGCTTGCCCCAAGGAAGTAGCTGTGTATGCATCTTCCATGTGTAAATTTAGAAATTAATTTCCTGACAGTAACACAGTTTTCTCCTTGGTAAGTCTTGGCTTTCATTTCTGGTTGGAGATATAACTAGCAGTATTTTTAATATATGGTTAAACATGTAAATCTGTATTACAAAGTACTCTGGAAGATACTTCACCCTCCCTTCAAGTTGCAGAAAGAGAATGGCTCCTTGATTTCCACTGTTGTCTGAATACCTGTCATGGTTAGGCACAGGTGTCAACTTGACTGTTGAGGGTTTGAGCTCTGGGTGGAGAATTAGTGGTTGGGTTAGGCACAGAGCAAACATGCAGGAGATTGTCTAGCTGATGGGGAAGACCCAGGCTATGGTGGATGGGACTAGGCCCTGAACAGATGAATAAAATACTGAGAGTCGGTTGAGGAAGTTGGCATCCATTTGTACACTTGGCCAGACATGCTGGTCTGGCAAGTAAGGATTGTCCTTCTCTCAGCCATTATGTGATGATGGTGTGACCATTTCCATCGGCTCTGGTATTGGTGTGTGCTCTCCCTTCAAGCTGGACTATGAACTTAATGGGAATGTCGTAAGGAAATAAACCCCTCGTTTGATGGTCATTTATTGGCAACCATGCAGGTGAACTGCAACAATATCCTTACCTATAAAAATGGAATAAAAACATGACATGGGATCAGAGAGTTAGGTAGTGTAATTTGTCCTAGATACACAATAAGTGCAAACTGAGCACGGGACTTAAAAACAGGCCTATTTGCTCCAAGAGCTCATGGTCTTTACACCATCACAGTTTGATGTAATGAGGTTGTTGCCAAAGTTCTTCTGCAAGATACACCAGTGTAGTCTTTGCAGAGAAAACCGAGGTCTCCAGAGGAGAGAAGGTCAATGACTCATGTTCAGGAGGTGGCAAATAAGGGTGAACTGATAAAGTGAGATATTTTGTGAGACATTGTCAAGGATAGATGTTCACTTTCCTACGCTGGTTCACAAACTGAAGTCTAACCTCTAGTACCTCAGAAGGTGACCCTCTGTCACCTCTGTGAAAACTAGGTCTTAAAGACACTTAGGATAAAAAATGAGATCAGTGAATGTTCCCTAATTTATTATGACTGGTGTCCTTATGAAAGGGGGAGTTTGGAGGCAGACACACAAGTAGGAGAGATGGTGTGACCATACATGGGAGAGGGTGGCCATGTATAGCTAAGGAGAGAGAACCAGGACCTTCACTCTCAACCTCCAGCAGAATCACCAGCGTCCAGAACTGTGAGACAAGGCATTTCTGTTGCTCAAACCTTGCTACAACAGTGCTGGCAAACTAATACAGATCTCCTGGAACATAAAGAGCTCTGACAGAGCCACAGATTGTGATACTATCCTAAAGATGCCCTCTGGGAGTAAGAGGACTCCCTGGTGCCAGATTGATGATCTGCCATTGATATTTACTAAGCTACCAGTCAGAGAACATCGCTCGCTGTGGAATTTCTCAGAGTGCTGCAGGAATCAAGGCTAATGTTCTATTGAGGGACAGGCTACACTGGCCATGGGAGGTTATGAATATAGGAAATCAAGTATACTTCAGTGTTTTGCTCAGAAAAGGAATGCTTCATAAATGCTGTCTGCTATTGTCTGGCTGGATGCCACCCTGATTATATACAGGTTCTTTTCTGGAGATTTCCAAATTTACTTTTTGAAAAAGGAAGCAGTTTACATTCAGAAGGAATGGTTTCTCTCTTTTTTTCAGTTACCAGGCAAGCATTATCAGTCTGCAAAGAAGGTAGCACGTGTTTGCTGCTAGTTTGCCTTGTGGGTTTGTGGTTCCTATATTAGTAGAATTAGAATCACCTTCAGGTTTAAGCAAGAAACATGATGTTATAGACCTATATTACATATAGAATATATTGCATGTAACTTATGTATACATTTATGCATAAAAACACATACAAATATTTAAAACTAATTTGAATCCTTTTTTTCTCTTCTAGCAAACACTGAGGCATACAGACATCATAGGTACAGTCCATTTTAACCAGACTGGTAACAGATGCTTATTGTACAGTGCCATAGCTGTTCACATACAGTTAAGTCCAGGAGGGCTGAAAACAATGAATCTTCTTTTAGATTGGTTGTGGTAGTAGATTTCACTGGAATCATTTGGCCCTGAGCGATACTGAATAGCATATGTAGATATTCTGGATTCTTGTAAGTTGGGAGAAGTCCTCCTAGAATGTCCTGGGTAGAGCCCGGAGAGGAATTCTTCTACATAGCCTATGACGTGCAGGAAAGCACCCCACAACAAAGCATTACCTGACCCTGGGTTAGGAAAGAATTTCAAAGGAATGCAACTGACTAGACAATGTAGGGGATGGGTGATGGGAAAGCAATCCTGAAGTGGAGGAAACAGCACTTGGGAAGGTCTAGGGACCCATGATAGGCATCAGCTCCTGTGTAAGCTCACACAGGCAGAAGCAGCAGCCACTGAAGTTGAACAGGATGTGGATTGCTGGCACGGAGCATGGACCTTCTTCCTAAAGGACAGGGAAAGCCACCAAAAGCTGAAGGCAAAAACAAATATGTTTTAGAATACTTCTCTAAAACTGAAGGATTCATTAAGTGGATGGGGCAGCATCTAGGGAAGTCTTTGAACAAATAGGTAAAAACAAATCTCACTGAAGCCTGAGTGAGTCTAGGAGCTGAAGTAAGGTGCGTGGACGGAAAGCAGCTATTTGGAAGCCCTTAGCTGCAGAGGACCATGGGAAGCCCTTAGCTGCAGAGGACCATGGGAAACCCTTAGCTGCAGAGGACCATGGGAAACCCTTATGGGCCAAATGGATTGTTTAAGGATGTAGCACAAATGTTGGCAAATATAGATGATGATGAGCTGTAACTGTAGCTTTACATCATGGAGTTGCAGAACTGACTCCTGGAGTTTCTAAACACTTCCTTGTATGTATAAGTTTCCTCACTGACAGGAAGAACTGGGCAGCCATGATTACTGATATATTTCCTATTTTATCCCCAATATTTGATGTTACCCCTAGAATTCATATTTGAAAACTGAGATGTTAATCATATAGATAGAGTACAAGTTAACTATAGTTGCAAATGAACAACCCCTCTCCCCTCCAACATACGCATTTACTGGTCTTGATTCTCTCAGATGTCTGGAGACTTGCAGAGAGAAGCCAGCACTGGACTTCTCAGGGAAACTTGACCATGTTCTCCTAGCAACAGAAGCACAGCATTTGAGGAAGAAGAAACATGGTAGCTCTTTGCAAATCTCTGCTTCAGGTTGCCTGAGTGGCCAAAGCAAGTCGCATGGCTGAGGTCAGGATCAGAGTGGTGGTGGTGGTGGGGGCTAAAATATGATTCTTTTATTTTGATTTTAAGGACGTGATCAAGAACAAACATTTTTATTAAGTACCATTTCAATCAAGGATTGATGGGCCTTTGTGATGGCATCAGGACTGACATTTCTATTCAAGGGAAAAAAGGCAAAGAAACATTTAAACAAAACAGTGTTTATGCATCAATAAGAAATAATAACTCAGTAGAAGAGTGGGTAAAAGGCACAAACAGAAAATCCACTAAGACAGCAATATAAGTGGATGTCAAGAATTAAAGGATGTGTAACATTAGTCCAAATGGAAGAAATGTGAAATGTCAAAAATAAGGTGCTTTATGCCATCACACTAATGAAGGATTTCAGGTGCAGTGGTGCCCAGTGACACTTAAGGACAGGAGGAAGGGCCAGACATAGTAAGTCTTCTATGTTATTTGTGGGGCAATGAAGTAGTATGATATATTTGGAAAGTTTTGTCAATATATATGTGTGAAACTTGACTCAATGATTTTCATTTTAGGAATGTATCTTAAATTTTTATTATTATTATTATTTATTCAACTGTGTACATGTGCGTGTGTTTGCACACGCTTGTGTGTTTGTGTGTGTGTGTGTGTGTGTGTGTGTGTAGAACCACGGACGAATTTGTGAACCACCATGGACGCTTCCACCTCCTTCTGCCCTGGGATTCACAGGCTCCGCCCCACCTGGACCAGAAGCTCAGGCCGTCCCCGCTTCCGCCCGGCGTCTATATGTGGGATCTCGGATCTGAACTCAGGACCTTCTGCCTGCAAGGTGGAGGCTTGACCCCTGAGCCACCTTTCCAGCCCCAGGAATCTATCTTAAAGAGGATATGGGGCTGAAGAGATGGCTCAGAGGTTAAGACTCTACCTTACAAGCAGAAGGTCCTGAGTTCATATTCCAGGTACTATGTAAAAAACACTTCTGGCTCTAGTGGGAAAATCCTGGGAAATCCCAGAGCAAAGCAAAAAAAAAAAAAGGTAGAAGCAATCTATGATGATTCCCAAAGACACCCTTGATCCTCCACAGGGACACATAGTACCCTCTGATATACTCATATAAATAAAATAGGACAGGATATAAAGGTCTGCAAATATAAATATTAGGGATATTTTTGCAGTATTGTATGTATAACTAAACAATGTAAGCATTCTAAGTTGATATTAGAGGATGGACTATAAAATTTTTCTTTCATCTTTGTCCAGTGTGGACAGCAAGTGTGAAGGAGAATAAAGTAGATCCATGTTATGATGTGGAAAGACCACAAAGACATTCTGATTGGGGAAATGCAGAAAATCAGTGAATGGACTATATAATTTGACTTGTACTAAATGAAGGTATTTTATTCATGTATTGTATTGTATTCATGCTTGTGCCAATCTAGAAAATTTCTCACAGGTACAGCTATGAAATAGTTGATAGAAGCTAATTTTAAAGAAGAACCTAAGGGGTACAGGAGGAAAAAGGTAGCTCTACTTTCAATTTGATTTTCTTTTGCATCTTTGAATTATTTCCTCCATGAGTATACATTACTTTTAATCTAAGAAAACAGACTAAAGCACAACAGAGAGATGATTGGGAAGCAGTTATTAGAGCATCATTTCTTTACTGCATACCTTACTTTCACAGTCAGTAAGTTGACTAGCCAGTGATTCTTCTCCTGGCCCGTTCATGTATTAAGAAGACTTTGTTCTTTCTTAGTATTAGTACTTAAGCATGCCCAGGAATTGTTTCCAAGGAAACCCAGCTACAACCAGATGTTATTGGCATGAGCTCCTAATGGGCATAAAAAGGGTCTTGTTTCTTAGCAACACATTCAATTTTTCTCAATTTGATTAAAATCCTATATTTCCTTAGAAGCCTGTTTACACCAAAAATATGAAAGGTCATTTATCCTTGTTTATGAAACCCACTCCTGAAAAACGGATTTGGTGGGTGTGAAGTTAAGAAGCATTCCACACCAAGAATGTGCTGTGTCAGTGTACAGAATAGTCACAACTCTCTCTCCTACTCTGGTGCACTCAGTCTGGGTCCCAGATTTTTGACTTCTTTAGGTAAAGTGCGTGAGAGTCTTGATTTGTCAATCTGAGTGAGTTCAAACACAGTATTTTGCGTTCCAGCTCCCATCCTTCAGGTGACGTGTACAACAAGTCAAAGACACGACACTGGCCTCTCTCCTGCTGCGCGTACACAGGTCCCCGGTCCCTGTTCCTCACTGGGCTCTGAGCAGTCTAGAGCTGTGACAGACCTGTCACATGACATAGAAAGTGCCATCCTTCCTGGAATGAAAATTAAATCATATGCATCATGAGAAGTACTTAGCACGCAGTTACCAGCATTCTGTGGCTCCCGCTGAGAAGGAAAACATTATTTCTGTGGAATCTTTTGAAACACAGCAATAGCAACAACAAAAGAAAAGGCAGCCTGGATACAACCTCAAAGAAATATCAGGCAAAGAAGAACTAAGGGATGATCTATCAAACAACTTCAAAACCCGATTCAAGAAGGACACTAGAGTGAAGAACTGAGCACAGTTAAGAAATTGAGGAACTATCTTGTCATATCTTCACATTTTCTGTTTTCATGCAAATAGTTCTGGAGGCTAACAGTCCTATTGTTACCAGCAATAAAATGTTTGGAAGATTCTTTTTTTATTTTTAATTTATTTTTTCCACTCAAGCAAATTTGATAAGTACCCCATTCCCCTCCCTCCCTCCACCCCTCCCTGGATCCTCTTGCTCCCTCCTCCCTTTTCCCCTTCCTTCCCCCCTCCCTTTCTCCCAATACCCCCCCCCATTCCTGGAGCATCCTTTAGTGTGCATGTCAAACTTCCCTCTGGGTCCTCCTCTCTGATGAGATGTAAGGACTCAATAGCATTGCCTAGAGTTCTTTTTTTGTGTTCCCCTTTAGTATAGGAACACTATTGTGGCTGTTATCCCTTGCCTCTAAGGGATCCTAGTGCCTGTGATCCATGCTAGACTTTGGAGGTCAATGATATGTTGGTCATTGTGCAGGTCATGTAAAGTCCTATTATGATTACTGTGGCCTTAATGTGTGTGGAGTGTCTTGCATATTGTTGCTCCTCCCCATCTTTAGGTTCTTACAATCTTACCACCCCCTCTTCTGCAAATTTCCCTGAGCTTTGGGATGGGGAAAGATTAGGCTGGCCTGGTTCCTGGTGATAATGTAGGGTCTCTGATGTTCTGAATTATGGTTTGTTATTCTTTTTTTTTTTTCTTCTTCTTCCAGTTTTGCTGTTCCTGCATCGCCCTTGGCTCCATCCTGATGGGTATTGGATGTCACCTCCTAGCCAGAGATAAAAGGCTGTTAAAGTCTTATTATAAGAGTAGATTCAAAGGTAGATGGAATAAGAGTAGGAGACTGTGGTGGAGGGGGGTCAGTCTCCCATTTGCAGGATGGTTACTTTCTATCTGCCAGACTCAAGATTCTTTCTTGCTGTATTCTCCATGAGACTAGGAGAAATATTCATCGAGCATGTTGAGGAAGGAGAGGGGTAAGAACAGATCTGGGGAAAGGACGTGTACCCTAGGAAGGACTGTGTGTGGCACCTTTGGGTCTCTGGGCAGATATAGAGGCCTCTGAGAACTTTGGCTGGGTGGAAGTATTCCAGGAGCCCCAAAGTTGAATTAGAAATGAAGATGCAATGCAATCTCATCTACTAACTCCTAAAATTTGTGCTCAGCTAGTATTTATGGGATGCTGTATTAGTCATATTTTTCGTTACTGTGATAAAATGCCTGACAAGAAGCAACAAAAGACAGAGAGAGGTTGCATTTCAGTGTTCAGTTCTAGGGGATACATTCCATCACGGTATCAGGAGCAGAAGCAAGTGTTTACATTGTGTCCACAGTCAGAAGCAGAGAGTAGTGAAGGCTAGTTCTCAACTCACTTTCTCACCATTCTTCAGTCTGGGATTTCAGCCCATGGTGTTGCCCACCTTGATGAACCCAGTCTAGAAAATCACTCAGAGACAGAGATTCATCTCCAGGATGATTATAGAACCTGCCAAGAAGATGATGAAATAAACTACCACAAATGTCAGATGTGGTCCTAGGTGCCAGCTACAACTGTGAGCAGAAGGACCAGTGAGCTTTGAGTGTCATAGGGAAGTTGCCATATACATAGAAAGGAGGGAGCATGTTTGGGAGGATGCAGGATGATGGGCATACGCATCAGTAGAGGCATCCCCCTTCAGTGAGAATCATGGGAGGCTTTCTGCAGGAAGACATGTCAGATATGGATTCAGTAAGTAGCAGAAGTGGGAGCTTCCCCACTGGCAAAGCAACGTGATTGATAACAATCAACATCCATGCAATTCTCTTACTGTATGATTCCTACTTTTCTAGACTTAAACCCTGTTCTCCCAGATTGTGTCCTGGGAAGCAGAGAGATTGTTAATTTTGATGCCCTAGGATCATATCCTAGTATGATACTTTCAGATGATGAACTATCTATACCTTCAAGACTAGAGGTTTTCCGTCACTGAGTGGAGCTTAGGTCTTGAAGACCCTGTTTCATAAATGCTTCAGGGTGAAAGAAACTTACAGATGCTGGAAAGTTAATGTTACTGGGCGATAATTGTCAGGACAGATGATGTTGACTTAATCTTCTCTAAGGCTTCTTTGGGTCGGACTGCCATAGGCTTGACAAACCCAAGAAAGAGGTTTTAGGCTCTTTTGCTGGTTGGCAGATGGTGAATTCTTGGATGCTGGAGAAGGAAACAAGTCACTTTGGGCAGTTGGCAAGCCACAGGGTTTAGTTATCACCTGTCAGAACACTCCTACATGAAATGAATTTTGGGGATATGAACAAAGATCAGAGACTTAGTACAATATGATTCAAGAGAGAAATCTACAATCAATGTGATAAGCTTCTGTCTGAAACCTTCCTTAAGCGTGCCAGCCAGTGCATCTCAAGCACACAGAACAGCCACAAATGGAAAGAACTGTCAAGGTCATCAATTTGAAGCTTTACAAGCTGGAGACCATAAACCCTAGGCTATAGGACTCTGTGAAAATTAACTACAATATAATGCTTCTGACAAATGAGGTACTCTCATAGTGGCTGGAGGCCAGGGAATGTGTAGGCTGGCAAGTCTTACTTGAAAGAGGGGTTATGAGAGTCAGATGTAGGAAGCAAATGCAATGGGAGGGGTGAACCAGTTCACCTGCATGGTTGCTGATAAAATCGTGACAAAATTGCTTAAGGGAACAAGAGGTTTATTTTCTTAAGATAGACCGGTTACAGTTCCTCATCCTGCTTTGCAGGAGAACTCACACCAACACCAGAGCCAAGGGAACTGGCCACACCATCTCCACTTAGCAGCTGAGAGGGAAATTCTTAATTTGCCAGACCAGCATGTTTGGCCAAGTATACATAAGGATGCCTAATCTTCTCAAACAGTTGTCTCCATTTTATTCACCTGCCTGAAGACTAGTCCCACCCACCATAGGCTGGACCTTCCCCATCCACTAGACAATCTCCTGCAGGTTCGCTTTGGGTTCAACTACTAATTCTTTACAAATGTGCCTAGAGCTCAAACTCTCGACTGTCAAGTTGACAGGTCTGTCTAACTATGACAAGGGCAGAGGAAGGTGGCTCATGATGCTGGGCTGCTGCCTTGAGATTTCTGTCTTCATATCATCCCAGACAGGAATTCAGAAGTTTCTTTTCCTTGCTTATGTGAAACAAATAGTAATTCTATGTGATATTTTCTGCATAAGCTACATTCAGATTGAATTTTATAGCATCAATCCCTTTAGCCTAAGAGTACTTACAGATAACCCATCTGGGTTTTCTATCCTCTGGATATTTTTAAATTTCTTCATTGTCTTTTATAAACTAGTATCTTTTCCATATCTCAAGAAAAAATTTCCAACAATTTGAACTTAGTTTTCATAAAATCAACAATAAAACTTTATATTTTTATTCAGGATTTAATACGATTATTTAATTATGATACCAAACACAAATGGAATAAACATGCATATGTGTGTAAGAATGAAAGTGATTCTAGGAATTATACAATTCAGCTGGGTCACATAATGAGTAGATAGACTCTTTCCTTGGCCAAAATCTAGCTGGTCTAAACAAACTAACAAAAAGTCTATTGTGGTTTCTAATAATTCTAGACCATATCCCTAAGATGGTCTTCCCCCTCTAAAAGTCTAGGAAAACACAAAGGAGACACAGATATCAAATGCTACAAAATATTGCAAATTACTAGCAGATAATAAAATATTTACTAGGTAGTATGAAAATATTAACTCCTTCAATAAGTGTAGGGCCTGTCTTCTAGTTTCTGTTGGAGTCAGTATTCTGACTTCAGCAATGACTATCGGCAGATACAGATATGGCCCAGCTGCATGTACCCTGACTTAACCTCAGTAACTTTTCTCTTCTCTGACTCTGCAAGGCTCCATTCATCCCTTCTCTATTCCCTCATTCTCCTTTTAATAGGTTTAGTCACCTCTGTACAAACTAAAGCAGAGTTTAGTTTGTGCTGAACTCTTTTGCCTATTGCAAAAGCTATTATAATTAAAGTCTGCTTTAATCAGAGAGAGAAGCCTGCCAGTGTGGCATTTGGGAGCATCGCAGCACATGGCCATTTGTCATTATAATTTTATAGGGCTTGCAAAACACCATTGAAGAGCGCGAGGAGCAATTATTTGTAAGCCAAGGTCTGCAGGAGATCTCCTACTGCATCTTCAGATTATATATGCACCACCCTTTCTTTGTCTAGGGCTTCCTGTACCTTTTTATTTCAGTGTCTACTTGCAGGCTAATTATTATTCTTCATGATCCACTTCAGGTGGCTTTCCCACTCACTCCATTCCTTCATTCTAAACCCCTCTTCTCTTCTGGTCTTGTACAGCTCGCATCCCAATGAAGGTAGCTGAACTGCAGGGCTGAGGGGTTGAGTTCTCTGCTTTCTGCCTCCTCGTGATGGTTAAATCTTGATTGGGTTGAAAAAGGAACAACTAGGAGCTTAGTAAAATATACCTTTGAGTGTGTCTATGAGGCCTTTCCCAGAAACACCTGCACGTGTGAGAGCAACTGAGGAGAAAGGACCCACTTGGATGCGGGCAGCAATGTCCAGTAGGCAGGGGTCGTCAAGGGCAACAACAGCAGAAGACAAAGCCTTCTCTGCTCTTTCTGTTAGGTTGGCAAAGGAAAGGAATCGAGAGTGACTAGACAATGGGTAAGGTCAGTGCGGAGGTCCATTGATAAAGAGAAGCTAGCACAAGAGAGGAGTTTAAGGAATAGGAGTTTTGTTAGAGTTGAGGGCCTGGCGGCCAGAAGATCCGCAGCTTAGCTTTAAGGTGGGAGAGCATTGGAGCAGAAGAGAGTTTAAATTGGGAAGAGTTAGGGAGATTGCTGCCCTGAAAGGAGGAATCTTCATGGAACTCCTGGAAGAAAAGGAAGTGTCTATCCTTTATGATCTTCAGACTGTGACAGGGAAGAGTGTTGTTGAGGAGGGGAGGTCAGGGTCTAGGAGATAGGTCAGAAGTGGATTAAAAAGTGGCTTCTGTGGTCAGTTCCAGGAATCTCCACATTCCATCCAGGGTGGAGGAGTTTTACAAAGTGGCCTGGCTACCGCTAACACTCCTAAGAAAGTGCATGGATTGGTGTTATTCTCTATGGATATCAGATTCCATATTCTTTAGCCTTTCCCCATGGGCTCACATTAGTGACTCTCCAGGGAGATCCAGGCCTCCAGCTTCAGCTGGGTCTGCGTTATTGCTTCCCTCTGAAGCTTCCTTCAGCTTCTTAGATCAGCTTCTCTGACTCTCTAGCATGTCACCGTTACTGGGCTGTCATTCTATTCATTTCACTCCTCTAGAGAACCCCAGTACGCTTCTACTTCCATGCAAGCACATATTGTACTCTCCTCTGTTGCATTTGGGGGTTACTTTGTTTCATTCCACTTGGTGGCAATTTCTCTTTCCTAGCACCAGTCCCAGTGTCTGACACAGGACAGTTTAGCACACAATATTTTTGTAATGATACACAATCCTTTCAAAACAATTATGCTCATGGTCTAGTATAGTAGACAAAAAATCATAGTCCAGTAACAAAAAAAATAGCCTCAGCTAGTTACTGGAATTTCTCAAGTGAGTATAACTACACTGCCTGAAAGCTCTTTCTTTTTCTAAAACTTTGTACATGTAACCTTATCAATATGTGGTTTTCATAGTTTCTGACTCATGAGAAAGAACCACATAAGGATGTTTCCTTTGGATTAGTCCTAGAAACAGTACACATAGCTACTTCCTTGTATCCATAAAGACTTTCCTCTCCCAATGAGGAAGGAGTCTGGAAAATATGTTTCAGCTGTATTGCTCACAGAGAAAATTGCTGGGTCATGGGGCTATGCATTGCAAACAAAGACGTGGGGAAGTGTATATGAATAGGGAGGATGGTGGTTACAACTCAGTCCTCAGAGGGCTCAGGGAGCACTGGACATGAAAGTACAGAAGGAGGAAGTGGCAGGTAAGAATGGGAGGGCATGGTGGTCAGGGTGAGGGACGCAGAGTCACAGAGAAAACCTGGGATTCAGATTTCCAATTAAAAATACCAGAGAAGTGTTGAGGGATCTTAAGTAGAGAAGCAACTCAATCATGTCCTCTAAAGACAGAGGCTTCACGAAATAGGTACCAGAAGAAACAGAGCGAACAGTACAGGAGAAAGAAACCAAGGTGGGAGGTGTCTCAAGGTCACAATCATTGTCCACTTCCCCTCTTTTGTCACAACAAGAAGAGAGAAACTTGAAGCCAAAACTAAGGTCACAGCATTAAAAAAAAAAAAGACTAGTAGATGCAATGTATTCTTTAATTGAT
This sequence comes from Typhlomys cinereus, assembly GCA_023101885.1. Classification (NCBI taxonomy): domain Eukaryota; kingdom Metazoa; phylum Chordata; class Mammalia; order Rodentia; family Platacanthomyidae; genus Typhlomys; species Typhlomys cinereus. Next base: position 594,825 of record JALPQD010000128.1, read on the forward strand.
AGGAGGAGGGTGCAATTGAGGGGGGGTCATTGTTATGAATCACATACTAGATAACTTGACTGAAGGCTGAGCTTCCAAGACCCTCTTAAATCCTTAGTTCCCTAATGGTGCTGTGTTTTTTCACTTCAAACAGTTTGGACAACCTCAGGATGATGCCAGAAAGCACCCCCTTTCCAGCATGTGCTCCCTATCATTTTTTTTTCCAGCCAGAATATTGTTGACCAAGTGGCTTAATTCTCTCTTAAAGTCCTGTCAGAATTAGTGGGTTGGGGTGCATTCCTTTTGTAACCTTTTGTGGCATCCAAATTCCTTGCATTTACATGTTTTCTGTGGATCAGGGCTGCTGACCCAAGATCTTGTCTTTAATGAGAATTCTGTCTATTGCTTGTATGTTTCAATTTAACTCCCTATACTCAGAGATTAAATATCACTATGTAAAAAGCTTCCATTAATCACTGCAGATATCATGTCACTGCAGGCGATGACAAAACTCTTCCCGAGACTCCTGGGCTTTCATCTGCCATCAGTACCCTTTTCTTCCCCACAAATGCAAACATTTATCTTGTATGACCAGACGGGAGCGATTCCCAGGTCTCCACAGATTCATCACTGGTTAGCTCACTGACAAGTGTATTATTTACACCAGATTTATTTCCACCTCAGGTATGTTTGCCTTCCGTCTAAACTATGGGAACAACACTTCCTTTCCCTTTACTTTAGAAAAAATCTTCAGGAAAAGTTGTAGGGTAGAAATGAGAAGATATTTTTCTTTAAAGTTTTAAGACTTTAGTCTTCTTTTGAATGTGGACAGAGCATTTCAGCCTCAGTTTGGCAATTAGTCTAATTAGTTAGGTTGAGGTTACTAATTTATAAATGTTCATAGTAGTAACAGTAGTAGTAGAAATAGTAGTAGTCTAGTAGTAGTAGTAGTAGTGGTGGTGGTATCTATGTCTGTCCACTCCATAGTGTGTTTGGATCAACTCAATAACAACTGGAAAAATAGTTTGTAAATTGCTAGACACTGTAAATATCACATACCAGAACCAATTTTAGCCTCCAAAGGAAAATATCTTCTTCTCTTCTTTTTATATATCTATTCTCCCTTGATGTAAAATAATGACTGATGCACCAGAATTCATGTTCGACAGTGGATGTGATGGAAAATGATGACAGTTTCAAGATAAAAGGGATTATGAGGTAAGGAAAAAACGATATTACCTTAGCCTCTGAAAACAAATATAGCATTATATGGCATCTGTTGAATGAATTGGTATGGAATAATGATTCTCCAACTTTGTTGGACAGTATATTGACCCTGGAGCTTGTGGATATACAGTGCCTATTGAATTATCATTGTGGAATTAGACAGAGATCTTTGTTTTGGGTTTTATTTTCAACTTTAGCAGAAACCTCAGATAGCCAGCCATGCTATTTTCTCATTAGCATTGCAATCACAGAGAACGTAGGTACAGAGAATAGTGTTGGGCGTGTCCTTGAGGGTTTGCTTCCTACGGGGGGAGACGGTCCTTGAAGTGGGCAGTGGGAAAGGGGCTTGCACTCAGACTCTTTCCACTGCTTGACCCGACTGACCTTGATTGTACCTTTAGGATTAATTTACAGTTCCTCTTCTGGTAGGCTTTCTATGTCCACAAGAGGTGTCTGACAGGTCGCTAGGCTCCTGTAACACCTGTGCTTACTTATCAAATCACCATTCCTCTGTCGGCCTAAATGCTTCTGTTTACTTGCCTTGCCCCTGGAATGCTTTCTCTGGAAGACTTAGAGAAGTCTTTTGTCTGTCCTTGGCATTAAGTATGGCATCCATTAGCCACCCAAAATCTTTTTTGTTGAAAAGATGAAAGCTGAGTGTACTTTAAGCATAGAGAAACAACATAAATTAAAGCTAGAAGGCGAGGTTAGCCTGATAGAGTTGAAAGAATGTAAGCAAACTTGGAGAGAGGTCACTGTAGCTTTTTAAATAGAGCTCTGAGCCTATTTCTTTACCACACACAGGATGATCACCTTCCATGCGCCAGGCATAGGGTGATAAAAATGCACCATCCTCTTCCTAATTGAGAGGTGGATTTGTAAACAGACACTGCACACCATCAGCAGGAGAAATGATTGGGAACAGGGCAGTGTGCCATCGCAGCCCAGAGGATGGCTAAGAACACCAGTGGGAGGTGTCAGGACAATGTGACTGAGGACAGGTGACCCTGCTACCAACAGAGTAGGAGGGTCTCATCATATCAAGGCATCAAAAGTGCCGAAAGGATGAGGACCACAGATGCCTTTCCAGAGCTCAGATCCTCTCCCTGGAATTGAGCGCCTTAGGGATGATGAGTTTCCACCCCAGAAGCAGTAACACATTCTGCTTTGAATGAGTCACTGTGTTAGAGTCATGGTTAGTCAGCAGCGCAGTTACTCTTTCTGCTGCTATAACATGACACTCAGACTCAAGCAACTTAAGTTCCTGAGGAGAGATACAGTCCACTCTAGAAGAAAAGACCTGGCAGGCTTAGGGAGGCTCAGTGCAATTCAGGCATCACGATGGAGGCAGAGTGACTGCAGGAGCTGACTACATTCAGACACAGAGCGGGCTGACCAACCTCAGGCCCACCCCCTGTGACATCCCTTCCTCTAGCAGAGCTCCACTGCCTGAAGTTGCCGTGACCTTCCCAAATATTAGCACCAGCTAAGGATGCAAACACATGAGCCTGTCTGTGATGGACAGCTCACATTCAAACCGCGACAGCTCAAGTAGGCCGTGGTTGTTCCATTGTTTCATGGGGTATATGACAAGTGCTGTAAGGCGGTCTAGCCCTACTCTGTCCATATTTGCATGTGTGCTCTGTGAGCTCTCATGGTAGAGTGCTGACTTTATAATTTGGTGTGGGGACTGAGGAGATGGTTTAGTCAGTGCTGCCACCCTTCGGGTCTGGGGTCCAGGCAGGTTCTGTCAGTCTCATGTTTTCAGATCAATGTTGAATGCTGCTGATTGTTGGTATATATATATATAATTTTTTCCTTTGCAGAATTGAGTGTCTTTTCTTTACCTCCAAAGTTCTGAAGATTGACAGTTTTTGCCTGTTTCTCACCACTTATAGCAAATAATACATGGAGGCATTGATTGGAAGCTCAGAACATTTCTAATCTAATTTCTCTCCGTCTTTTTTTTATTTCCAAATCCTGGAAGGTGACACATTAGGTCTCATGGATTCTTCTAATGTAATTTGTATTAGTTACTTTTCTCAGTGCTGTTGCAAAATGCCTCAGGAAAGTTACTTAAGGGGCTGGAGAGATGGCTCAGAGGTTAAGGCTCTGCCTCACAAACAGAAAATACTGAGTTCAGTTCCCAAATCTCACGTAAAAACACCAGGAGGAAATGGCCGGAGCCTGCACTTCCAGTCCTGGTGGGTGGAGCCTGGGAAATCCCAGAGCAAAGCAAAAACGAGGTAGGAAGCAATCCAGGATGATTCTCAAAGTTACCCTTGGTGCTTCATAGGGACACATTGTTCCTTTTACACACACACACACACACACACACACACACACACACACACACTGAATAAATAAATAAATAAACAAATAAATAACAAAAATAGTCACACCTATATTTTTTATGGTCACCTATAAGAAAGGGTTTATTTCAGCTCATGGTTTGAAAAATACATGTTGGGGGAGGCATGATGGTAGGGATGTGAGACAACTGGAAACACTGATCCACAGTCACAAAGAAGAGAAGTAAATGTTGGGTGCTCAGTTCACATTTTCCTTTTTTTCTGGACCTCAACCTTTTGGATGGTAATACCCATATTTAGGGCTGCTTTACCAAATTAAACCATCAGGAAACAAAACCCACAAACACACATAGAGGAGTATATCCTAAGTCATTCCTAATCCAGCCTGATGGAAAATAAAGATTAAAATCATTATGGCATTTTCTATAAATAGTATATCATTTCTTCTTTTATCCCTATCCTCTACTTCCTTTTTCAACTGTTCTATTAAAATTGTATTTCTACTATCATGCTTTTGATTCACAGGAACTTTCTCTTTTTCTGTAATGTCATAAACATCCTTTCACAAAACGCATCTTCTTCCTTATCTGTATATAAAAAGTCATTTTCCCTGTGTCATATGAATCATGTTACTTTTAAAATGTTTACTTCTTGTATTTTTCATATGGAAGTCACTTTATGCAAGCAAACCCTTTGGTGTTCACTTGTAGCTACAAATGGCATCCTGAGCAGGTGCTTTTAAGTACCCAAAGGATAGATTTTAACGATTAACCCATGCATTTCATGGTGGATTGATTTAGTGGGAACCAGACTTTCTGTTGGGAGATTCTGAAATATCTGCTCCTGTCAATCTTTTTGGCGGGTCATTTGGTTTCCCCAGGGAAAGAGTCTGTTGCCTGGGAAGAACAATCTTGCTTGGTTTACAGCATCTGTGGAATGTGATGATGCTAGGGAATTGGGGAATCTCCTATTTCAATATGTAGATTTTCAGTTAATTCCTTCCTTTTTGCTACAACCCTTTTTGGGAACATGTAATAAACCCAAATTTGGTGCTATTTCCTGTTAGCCTATAGCATCACGCTCTTCCAGAATCTGCCTGAGCAGGAAAGATAGTAGTTGTCTGGCTTCAAGGAAATGTATTAGGTACCTGAGGTTCCAATTGCTTATTAACTTCTTTTCCTCATACTTGCTTGACACCTTCAAACACTAGTTACCGTGCAACATGATTGACCACATCTTCCTGACAGCCTTTGAGCTAATGCTTTATTCTCTTTTCCACTTCACAGAAATTTGGTGGAATTTCTCTCTTAATCTTGTCTCTTTCCCAGTAAATGCCCTTGCAGGTTATACTTTTTGATGTCTTGTAATGCCATCCTAGAGAGGCTTAGTGGGAGAGAATGATGATAACCACATAGTTTCATGTTATCAATTTTAAACCAGACGCCCAGACAGACAATTTTATTAAAGTGATTTTATCCTGTTGTGCCAGAGATAATTTTACTATATGGCAGTTTACAATGATACAGAAAATGATGATAAAATAGAATGTTTCCTCTGATAACTCAATCTTCCCTCCCTCTCTCTTTCCTTCCCTTCTTTCCAAGATTTTATATATACACAAAGCTAATGCTAGATTTGCATGAGAGCTTCAACTGATTCAATTTTGGTTAGTAAAATTTTGTTGACCCCCAAATACCTTCTGACTCTACTAGTTTATTGCTACTTCACTCACGTTTGAATTAAAACTTTCCTTTCAACCACAATCTCTTTCTCCCCCCCACCTCTCTCCTCTTTCTTTTTCTTTCTATATGTGCGCTGTGGAGGCTTGAGAATGACATTAGGAATCATCCTGGATTGCGCTGACTCTTTTTTGCTTTGCTCTGGGATTTCCCAGGCTCTGCCATCCAGGACTGGAATTTGCCATAGTTGCTCAGCATTTTTATGCAGGTTGTAGGCTCTAAACAGAGTCCTTTGCAAGGGCTTTAACCCCTGAGCCATCTCCCCAGACCATGTGTCTTGCTCTCTTGAACTGGGCCAGCTCTATACTGATCTTTATTTCTTTTTGTCCAGATATTTGTGTAAATCTTGTGGTTCATTACAAACATCTTGGGGAGGCTGTTGTTCTCTGTAAGTGCCTATGTACAAAATGTGTTTGGAAAGTGCATGAAGAAACAGCTCCGTCTAAAGCAAAGAGGTAATGCAGTATGGAAATCAGTATGGAAATTTCTGGACAAAGTAACAGTCACTAATGCAGTGCATATACCTGAAGGACTCTAAGTCAGTATACTATAGAGATGCCTAGATACTACATATTTTGATGCTTATTGTGGTATCATTCATAATAGTATCATCATATACCAACAGTGGATACTTGAAATGTAAAATTAAAATTCAATTTCATTTATATTAACACCAAAATAGATGCTTAATGTTGTAGCTGTTGGTCACAGGCTGTTATCTTGATGATTGAGAGCTGAGACTTTATCTATTCCTATGAAGAATTATTGAGTTAAAGCAAGCCACTAAGGAAATCTGTAGAAGATGCCTAAATGATATGGGAAGACCCAGCCTGTGGTAGATAGGGTCACTCCCAGGGCAAATGAATAAGATGAGAGCGAACTGGTTGGCTTTGGCAGACTCAGAAGGCTGATAAAGCTTGTGCTCTGGGTCCTAGCCCTTCTCTAATCTCTTCCTCTACATATGGTGTGGCCAGTTCTCATGGCCCCTGCTGCTAACTAGCCTATCATAAGGTACTGTAACCTGAAACTCTAGGCTGGAATAAATCTTCTGTTTGAGTAAATTGTTTGGATCATGTATTCATTGCAGCAACAGAAGTATAAAGTTAACTATAAAGTATAAAAATACATATAATACTATACAGAGAAAATTAAATAAATTTTTATTAAAGATAGAGAGTATTTGATGTTCCTGCCCTTGCTTTTTTTTTTTTTAACCCAGACTGCTGGTTTTTTTTATTACTATTATTATTTATTCAATTGTGCATGTGTGTTTGTGTGTGTGTATGTATGTATATGTGTGTGTGTGTGTGTAGAACCACGAGCGAATTCAGGAACCACCATGGACCACCTCCACCTCCTCCTTGTTTACTCTGCCCGGGGATTCACAGGCTTCGCCCTACCAGGACCAGAAACGCAGGCCGCCCCCGCTTCTGCCGGGTGTCTATATGTGGGGTCTGGGATCTGAACTCAGGACATTCCACCTGCAAGGCAGAGGCTTAACCCCTGAGCCACCTCTCCAGCCCCCTGCCCTTGCTTTTATGGACAGAATCCTTTCCATAGTGTCTGTTTGTGTTCTTCCCACTCTTGTGTGATTCTGCTTGTTTGAAAATTCTTTCTGATTAAACACCAGACTATAAATGCTGAATGCACCCTGAATATTATAATATGGATTAATAATGCACTCTCCTTTCCTTGAAGAAATTCAGTTTGATCTTTGTGCTAAGGAAAGTTGAGCTTATTTGCTGGGCTAAGGGACTTCTTTTTTTTTTAATATAATACATTTTTTATTATTATTTCAGCTCATACAAACTTAATAGGTACACCAGTTCCCTCCCTCTCTCCTCCCCCCCAGAACCCCCTACTCTCCCACCCCTCACCCCTCCCGCCCCATCCCCCCGTGCCTCCCGCCCCGATTCCCAGAGTCCTTTCTTGTGCATGCCTGACTCTCCTCTGGGCCCTCCTCTCCGATGACGTACAAGGACCCAGTGGCATTTCCCTGAACCCTTTCCTGTGTTCCCCTTAAGCATTGTATGCGCCGGGCATACAATGTCCAATTATGATTGCTTCGGCCCTAACTTGTGTGGAGTATCTTGCAAATCATTGCTCCTCCCATCCTTTTGCTCTTACACTCTTTCCGCCCCCTCTTCCGCAAATGTCCCTGAGCTTCAGGATGGGGAGAGATTAGTCTGGCCTAGTTCTAGGTGGTTGATATAGAGTCTCTGAAGTTCTGGATAGTGGTTCATTAATTTTCTTTTGCAGGTTTGTTGCTCCTGTAATGCCCTTCCCTCCATCGTGATGGGCACTGTATGTCACCCCCTGGCCAGAGACAGAAAGCTGTTAAACTGGAGTCTTATTATAAGAGCACATTCAAGGGTAGATGTAATACTTATATGGGCTAAGGGACTTCTATGGAGAGTAGGGGAAGATTTTTAGGCTTTGCTTCTTTAGTACCTTCCTTCCTCTGGGCATTGATGCAAAGCAGAATAGAGTATCATACTCATTAAGTATTCTAGCCTGTGGGCTACTGCCTGAAACTTGTGTGTGTGTGTGTGTGTGTGTGTGTGTGTGTGTGTGTGTGTGCGCGTGCACGCGCGCGTACGGTTGTGGAAGCCCAAGGGTGTCTTCAGAAATCACCTTGAATTGCTTCTGCCTCCTACTTTGCTCTGGAGTTTCCCAGGCTCCATCTTCCAGGACTGGAAGTACAAGCCACTGCCATTTCGGCCTGGTGTTTTTGCATGGGATCCAGGCTCCAAACTCAGGATCTTCTGCTTGTGAGATGAAAGCTTAACCTCTGATCCATCTCTCCAGCCTCCTTCTGGAACCTTTTATATCTCGTCTCTTTACTTCAGATGGTGTTAAGTTCCCTCAACATCTTCAAGGTCTTTGTCTCATTCACCGAAGCTTGATGCTTTGGGAGTGTTCTCTGTGCAATACAGAGCTATTCTTTTTTCTTTACTTTTTAAAAAAAAACAGTTTTATTCATTTTCAGGGTCATATATGAATACAATGAATTTATGTCATTTTTGCCGATAATACCTGATCTCAATGTCCCCTCTTTCATAGAAAAATAAAGTTCTTCTTTCCAGCCAGTTTCCATCCTGCTTTCATGTCTTTTTGCATGTGTGGCCTTTGAGCTTCCTCTGGTTTTCTGTATTGACATATCCCTAAGTATCTGCTGGATGAGAAATCATGAATGAGATATCAGCGGATTATAAACGGAGGGAAGTAGCTTCCCTTCCCAAAGTCATCATTAGCCCTTGACGGTCTCTCTGGAAGTGGTGTTGCTTCTTGCGCTGTAGATCTCATGCAGGCAAACATAGCTGCAGTGAGTTCTTAGCTGTAGCAACCCTGTGATGCTGAGAAGATACTGGCTGGTTGCACCTTTCCATAGCCCCTGGCATTCACACTCTACTGCCCCTTCTTCTACACTGTTCCCTTAAGCCTTGGGGTGGGAGGGTGATTTTTTAAAATTTCTCTTCATTTACAAATACTTCTTTTTTATGAATTTAAACCATCAATGAGTATTGATATTTTGGGCAACCAGCGTTCACATCATATTGAGCTTTTAGATCACAAAGCTTTCCTTTTATGAACTCCTATTGATTTCTGAAACAGGTCCAGGAAATTACATGTGCTCTCTTAAGATCTATCTCCTTAGCTCTTAATCCCAACCTGTTGCCACGATTTTCAGTCTGAATTAGTCAACCATTACATTGATCCTTTCCCTTAACTGTGTCCTGTGGTAATAGATCTTGTTAGTCCAAGTGGCAGTCGGGATAGAATCAGTTATATTGAAGGATAAACAATTCCTAAATCACAGAGACTGCATGTGTCACATGTCCATTATGCACTGATTGGACCTTTGTCCCTGGGCTTGTTAGGGGTCAGGCTCAGGGCTTAGGTTCAGTGAAATCTTTACTTCCAATGTTGCTGGTCAATGGGAATAAGGAAAGAGAAGCTGAATGATTTCATGACCAGCAGTTATTAGTAACGCACATCTGTTTCGTTCCTTCTCTGGAATATTTTCACATCCTTGCCAACTACATGGAAATAAGAACTAGCAGTCCTGTTGTCATGGTCTGAATGTGAATTGTCCCCCATAAGCTCCTGTGTTTACATCCTCAACTGATAATGTTTGGGAAGGTCCCGGCAACTTAGGAGGTAGAGCCTGGGTGGAGGAAGGCATGCCCTAGGGACGGCCTTGAAGTTGGGTAGTTTCGCCTGCTTCCACTCGTAGTCTGCTGCTTAATTTCTCCACTTTTGTGATGACTGTGTGACCTGAGCCATCATTAGCCTCTGTCACCTGCCATGCCTTTCCCATCATAATGGACTATATCTCCCTTCTGGAACAATAAGCCAAACCAATCTCCTCTTTCTCCATTAAGCTGGTTGTATGTGTATTGTCTCAAGGCAGGAGGAAGGGTAACTGGACCGCCGTACCCAGAGATACTTCATGAATAGTGTCAGCAACTATTACAGCATGATCCTTATGCTCCTGACACAGTGGTTAATAAAAAATGACGACTAAGACGAGACCTAGACAACAGTCCTACAGTGAACTCCAGGGGTCTTTAAAAGGGACATGAGTTCATTAATCACAGTCTTCGGGGATGTTCTTTCAGCCAGCTGCAGCTTCTTTCCAATCAGCATGTCACTTCAAGAAAGATGAAGGTAAAGACTGCCCTGGTGAGGAAGGTGATGCCAAGTGCCTTGGCTTTTTTTTTTTTAAATGATTTGTTGTCTTTGTTATTCCATAGCATTATGAACATTGATAAATGTGGAATTCAAAGTTTGCATTTTATGCTTACAAATTAAGTCAAAGAGAATTTTAAAAAATCTCTCTCTTCAAAGCCATCCCTAGGGCATGCCTTCCTCCAGCCAGGCTCTACCTCCTAAGTTGCCAGGACCTTCCCAAACATTATCAGTTGAGGATGTAAACACAGGAGCTTATGGGGGCAATTCACATTCAGACCATGACAACAGGACTGCTAGTTCTTATTTCCATGTAGTTGGCAAGGATGTGAAACTATTCCAGAGAAGGAACAAAACAGATGTGCGTTACTAATAACTGCTGATCATGAAATAACAGCTCTTTCTTTATTCCCAGGGTTCCCTTCCAGTTAAACCCTGCTTATGCAATCCAGTGTCTCCTCACAATACAATGAATCGTTACTCCTGCAGTCACTACTGTTTAGAAAATCATCTGCAGCTAATAGTGACAATCAGTTCTAGATGATCACATCCAGATTCCATGAGGGAAAAGTCCAGGATGCAAACCTGGGTAAACTTCTGAGGTTGGACATTTATGGAAGAGAGAAGAGATGATAGTCCTCGGGCCACATAAGATGGGAGTAAGGGGGGCAAGAAAGGAAAACCAAAGACGGATTAAGTTGAACATTATTTTCCCAAAGCACCAGGGACTTCTTAACATTAGTATCAGGAAAGCATTCTAAGTAGAACAGTTTTTATGACTGTTTTGAATCTATTCACTGTCTTTCCTATGAAAAGAATTTTCTGATCTATCCTAGGGTATTAGGTTTGACTTTGTGCCTTTACTTTGGCCAATAAAATGTGGCAGAAGGCATGTGTGCTGAAAAAAATTCTTTTTTTTTCTTTAACTTTTTAGAAAGTAATTTGTTTTTATTTTTACTCTTTTGCAATCTCATACATGCAGGCAACACATTTTGATCACAGGTACCCCATCTCCCTCCTGCTTCCCCTGGATATTTCCCTAACATGCCCACCTTCTTCTGCCTTTACGTCCTAATTTTTTTTAAATTGGAAAATGTAAAATAATATGAAAGCAATAGAAGAAAATACATTAAGGATGTAGATAGCAATGATTGAGCTCCCAGTTCCACATGGTTAAGGACACATGATAAAGCTGAAGAAGAGCAGATTTGTCCATCTTCTATGAGACTAAGCTCACGGTGTGAACACACGGAGCCCTGGTCCATGGGAAGCCATCCATGTTGTGGGCACATGGAGCCTACTCCATGAGAGGCCTGCATGTTGGGAGTATAAAAATATGAAATTCAGGGTTTGGGCAGGCAGTGTGGTATGTCACGCTATTAATCATTCAGCTCTCCACAGGTCAGAACACAGGTCATAAGCAACATTTTTAAGAGCTGTCAGTGATTCTGTTGTTGCTTCTTTCCCCACTTCACAAGAGTAATATATGGAATTTCAGTTTTTAATTTTTTTAACTTTCAAGTTTTTAAACTTTTTTTTGATTGCCATAGTGGTTGTACAAGTTGTATTCCCACCAGCAATGTATGAGGGTTCCCGTCTCCCCACATCCCCTCCAGCAAGTGTTGTTGTAAGTATTTTCAGATTTTTGTCATTCTGACCAGTGTGAGATGATATCTCAGGGTGGTTTTGATTTGCATGTCACTGATGACTAGGGAGGTGGAACATTTTTTAAGGTGTTTGTTGATCATTTCATTTTCTTTCTGGGAAAAATTTCTTTTAAGTTCCATGGTCCACTGTCTAATTGGGCTGTTTATCTCCTTAACTTAATTTTTTGAGTTCTTCGTAGACTCTAGATATTAGTTCTCTATCTGATGTGTGTGGTTAGTGAAGATTTTTCTCCCATTCTGTGGGTAGTCTTTTTTCTCAGTTGACAATATCTTTAGCTGAACAAAAGCTCTTTAACTTCATAAGATCCCATTTGTTGAGTATTGGTTCTATTTCCTGAGTGACTGTAGTCCTGTTTAGAAAGTGTTGGATTAGGAGGAGGAGGAGGGGGAGGAGGAGGAAGAGGAAGAAGAAGAAAAAGAAGAGTGACTGCAGTTTCCCAGTAGCCAATATTTGAGCAAACTACAAGATGATGGCTATTGTTACCAATGCATAGTGAAAAAAGACTGCTACATTATGCTTCCCCATAGGTGGGTGGAAGTAACCCTGGGACCCAGAGTGAGGGACTACTGAAACAGCTTAAGAGAGGTTTTAGACCTGACTGTCGAGTACAGTGACAAAAATCAAGAAATACACAAACTAAGAGGCCAACTGGCTTAGAGACCAGTCAATATTAGTAGAAACTTTTTATAAAAAATAAAGAATTGTTCAATGATAAGGCATTATAGGTGATAATAATGTCTGTGAACTAGGTCAAAACATACCAAATTAGGGAGCTAAGAAGAAAGCAGGCACTGAAAAAAAATGAAGATAACTCACCTGAGAGATTTGGAGGAAGGATCCTCTTCCTTAGATTAATAACTTTGTTGATATAGGTCTTGTGCTGAGCACTGAGGAGGTAGGATAACTTCATTCCCAAAAACCCCAAAGTGGACACCAGCTACTTTGTTACCAAAAGGAGTATAGAAGTCATGCTCTTAATAAATAGCCCTGTCATGCAAAGAGTCTTTCTTATTCACATAGGGAGGAACCAGACAGAGACAGGCTATCTTCAGCGCAAATACCATCCCTGTGATTGATTGCAAAGTGTTCCCTGAAACCAGGGAAGGAGCCTTCAGGGTGAGAGCAAGCTTCCACTTACTGCCAATGACAGGGCATGATAAAACGTGCCAAGTGCTTTAGTAGTTGCCTGCTTCAGAAAACAAATCCTTCACTGCTCTCATCATCACATTTCTCCATGTAATTGGATCCATGGGATTGAGATACGTTAGTCTCGCCTCTTCAGCAATGTCTGAGAGGCCGAAAGTAATGGAAATCTCAGAACCAATGTTGGAAGATATGCTACTTTAATGAATGTGTGGGAAGAAACAGAAGGATCCTGGTTGGTAAGGAGGATTTTGGCATTTAACTGGAAACTAAATCTCACCCATTATTCCGCTGTGGCCAGCTCCCTGATCTTTGTGGGATTCACTCCCACTGACCCGCAGTTTCCCCAAAGCACCGTTGTACTCCATTCCTGATGCATGGGTTGCTTTCCATGGCAACCTTTGTGAAGGTGCTGGTTGAGAGCTCTGCCTTCTATTCTCCTGGTTTCCCATCTGTTTTCCTGAACTTTAATCAGTGAGTTGCTCTGCCTTTCCTTCCATTAGGGTTTGACTGCATCAGAATGGGGACCGTTGTGGCAGCTATATATAGATGTCAGTTTGACAGTGTCAGTTGAGCTTGTATGCATTACCTGTGGAAAATTATTTAGTTAAGGCAAGTCTCTGAACAACTCTGAAGATGATTTCATTGCTGTGGGGGAGACTCAGCCCACGGTGGGTGAGTGGATGAGATGGAGAGAACTGGTTGGCTTTAGGAGACTGACAAGTTAGGAAGTATTGCCCCTTTCTCAGCTCTTTCTATGTGTAGAGTGACTGGTTCCCTTGGCGCGGGGTGGGTAGAGACTTTCCAGGAGATTAATAAACGCTTTGTTCCCTTAGGTTGTTTGGGTCATGTATTTATCACAGCAACCTGACAGTAACTGATGCAGGTTTGGGCAAAGAAGAATAGGGTGTTGCTGTGGATAGAACTAAGACAGGCATCTGAGATTTCTCTCTCTCAGTGCCATTGTGTCTGGATTATGGTGGATGCTCAATCAATGTTGAATCAGTAACGTTACACTTTCTTGACAATCTCCTTTGCCTTCCTTTCCCTTTTATTTTGGAGAAGTATTTGTCCCCAAAGACAGTTTTTCTATCCCTTTTTGAGCCTTAGCTGCCTCTAGGTGCTATCATGCCTGGCTCCAGGAAGGAAAGTATAAACTTTCAGGAAACAGGGTATTTGGGTCCCAAACTTTTGTTTTAAAGTGTGCATAAATGTTTGTCAGACATATGCATTAATATGAAAATATGTTCAGAAACATATAGACAGGGATAGAGATGTAGCTCAATAGAAGTGTGTTTCCCTAGGAAGCATAAGCTCCGGATTTGATCCTCAGCACTCCCAAAACAAACAAAAAACCATAACAAAGAAAGCAAAATCCAGGGATGTGTAAAGTAGAATATTAAAAATTTCAAATTCACCATTTATAGGCACATACTCTGATACCCTTGTTTTATATTTCTGTTCAACATCTCCAAATCTGGTAACTGATCTACACTGGGATCCCACTTTTGCAAGCTTTCAAAATTAAAAATTATGTCCACGTATATTCATAAATACAAATTGTTACTCTGAGAACCTCAGGATTTGCTCGGAGACTCCCATACTCACAGTGGCAGAATTTCTGCCTACTCAGTTCCTTTTAATACTTAAGGTTGTAACTGTAGTTTGGAGTTACTCTATGTCTGATATTCTTCATCATGCATGTTGGTATTTAGATGTGTCTGTTGTTTTTCCAAATGCTAAACTATTTTGTGTCTTCTCAAAGCAGCAAGGCACAAAGGCAAAGAAATGTGCATCGTAAGGAGAGTTCATTCTAATCTCAGTGCTGCCACTTACGTGAGGCATAGCCATGGGTAGACTGTTATATACAAAAAATAACATGACAAATAATCACTCGAATCTTCAAAATTTAGAAACATGCTGTATCCACGTAATGGTGATTCAAGGTGCCATGTGCTCTTCTAGACTTAGGTTTGTGCGCCTGAAATGATTGCTAATAAAAACCAAGTTACAGATTGTTAGTCCATTCTTGATGGCCATAATAGAGTACCAGAGAGTGAATAATTTAGAAAGCAACAGATTTATTTTAACTCACAGCTCTGCAAGTTCAAAAGCATGGTCCAACTTCTTAATGCCCCATGAAGGTCTCATGTTGAGTCATAACATGATAGGTAGAAGGGTGAACAGGAATGTGCAGAAGTTATGAACCATGAGAAGTTTTGCTTTATAACTTTCTGCTCTCAGGGTTCCCTGTGACAACCCCAACAGAAAGCATCAATCCTTCCCAATGAACTAATTGTCATGAAGCTTTCACCTTCCAGCATTGTCTCGTGGCAACCAGATTTCCAGTTCTAGAGAGTCTGGACCATATTCAAATCATAGCAGGGGTGCTGGAAAATGGTTTAATGCAAAACAAACTATGGGGGATATTTTATTTATTTATTTTTTAATTTGAAACATGACCTCACCATGTCCATGCATTTAACACTCAGTCTCTGCTCAGGTATTTAACAGAAGGTACCCTAGGGGCAAGGATTCCCATAGACCAGAAGATTCCACAGAGAAGACCAGCAAACTCTAGAAACAAATGTCCAAGTTTCTGGTTCTATTGAGAAAGTCTGTGTGTACGTGTATGTGTATGTATGTGCGTGTGCATATGTGTGTGCATGTATGCATGCATGTGTACATTCATGTGTATATGTGTGTGCATGAGTGTATGTTTGTGTGTATGTGTATGAGTGTGTGTGTGTGTGTGTGTGTGTGTGTGTGTGTGTGTGTGTGCTTTAATTGATGAAGTCAGATGGCAGCAGTAGCAGTTAAGTAGCAACACCAACAGTTACCACAAAAGGTTTGGCTGGATGTGATTGTTGCTTTGAATATGGAATGTAATTAAGGGACCATGACGAAATAAGATAGAGATGGGAGATGGAAATGCTCAATAGCAAGGACTTTGTCAAGAGCACAAGCTTGCATTTCACTCTCATGGATAAACACAAGTATTGTTCCCTCCCCGTCTCTCTTTCTCTCTTCTTTGCCTTTTCAAGCAAAAAGTAATTTGCTAGCTTCTAATAACTTGTGAAAACATAGGGGTAACAGTCTGATTGGTCTTGCTTGAGCCAATCACTCTTGCCAGTAATATAAGATATCTGAGACAAGCACAGTATTAAAAAGATCACTTCAGAGGCTGAGACTAAGACCAGAGGTAGTGAGGAAGAGGGAGGATTCCTGAGCTGTGTCATAGTGAGGAGAGCTGAAGTTATAGAAAGGAAGGTGGGAGAAGCCATAAATTTTAGTTTCACATGAAGGAGAAAGATATGGGCTCAGGATGGAAGATGTATGAAGTTGCCCCACTTTTCTACTTGTTCTACTGGGCAATGATGTTTACTGATTTATCCAGGGGAAAACGGTTTATAGAGGGAAAAGGAAATGAAATATTATTCTCTATCTTGCTGGCCATCATACTTCAAAAGTTTATTCTTCTCAGTAAAATAATGCTGATAGATAATTTGTTGTGCAAATCTGGTAACCTTTGTTGACACACATGGTGGAAGAAGGGAATTGATTCACAGAAGTCGTTCTCTTATTTCCATGTGCAAATACACACACACACACACACAGAGAAAGTAAATAACATCAAAACCCACTTTTTCTCATTTTTTTCAAAGACAGTAATTTCACTTTTGATGAGAAAATTCACAATCACAATTTCATTTTTAGTATCTGAAGCTGATATTTTCTTTATGTGTGGATGTAGTAGCTTTCTAGCAATAGTCTGGGAAAGTCAAATAAAAGAAGCCAGAGAAAGTTTGTGTAATATCTAGTAAGATTACTTATTGCCCATGGTCTATGGGGTCAAATAAAAGTTTGCACTGAAATTGAAGTCTTTTTTTATTTAAAATAAATTTTCTGTTTGTGAGCATTCTAAATGCAGCAATTGTTTTATTTCTGTTTATAAGTGAGCATATCTTAGATCTTTCACTAATTCAAACTGTCTTTTCCACTACGTGGCTGCATTTAGATTCATTGGATGTTGACTTGAGCCATGGAACAATAGGATTTGCCACATACTGCACCTTTGTGTGCTACTTTACTCTGCAAATTGAACCTTTTTAGGTTACTTTATTCTGCTTCCCATGTTCTGTTGGGCAACCCTGAGTCCTTATTTTATTCCTTTTACATTTATTTGTTTATATTGTTTGTGTGTGTGGGATGCCCAAGTGCCATGAAATGAAGCCCATGTGGGCATCAGTTCTCTCCTTTCACTGTATGGGTTTTGGGAATTGAAGTCAGATCTTCAGGCTTAGCCATAAATAGCCTTTACCCACTCAGTCATCCCACCAGCTCTTATCTTATCCTTTAATACCAAGTTAAATACCATTTCTCTGTTCTGAAGATTTTCCCTGGACAAAATGAATGCCTTGTTTTCTCATGCATTATCAAGTGACAACCCAGAGCATTGGACTTGACCTTTGTTAAAGTCTATTTTTGTGAACTGTTTTTTTTAATTGTTTTTTTCATTTTTTTATTCAATTGTGCATGTATGCATGTGTGTGCATGTATGCGTGCGTGCGTGCGTGTGTGTGTGTGTGTGTGTGTGTGTGTGTGTATAGAACCACGGACGAATGCGAGAACCACCATGGACGGCCTCCACCTCCTCCTTGTTTACTCTGCCAGGATTCACAGGCTCAGCCCTACCAGGACCAGAAACGCAGGCCACCCCCGCTTCCGCCCAGTGTCTATTCGTGGGGTCTAGGATTCAAACTCAGGACCTTCTGCTTGCAAGGCAGAGGCTTAACCCCCGAGTCACCTCTCCAACCCTCTATTTTTGTGAACTGTTAAGCAAGTTACTGCCCCCTTTCAAGTCTCAGCCTTCCTATTATACAATGAGCAGTGACAACTAACTGACATAATGCCCACGGAGTGCTTAGCACAATGTTTGGCAGGTGGACAAAGCTCAAGAGGAGTGAGTAAATAAATGGAATAAGCATACACATAAATGGATGTCCCAGACAGCCAGGTACACGGCATCTGGTTAGCCTGTTTGGTGATTACTCCACAGTGAAAAGCCTGGACACTCTGCTTAATTAATATTTCCCCTTTTTTGAATAGTTTAACCCAGGGGACACTGTTATTTTTTCTTCTTAGATCTGTATGATAATTCGTTTTTCAAATGAAAGATCTAGAAGCTGAAGGGCTGGTGGACCAGGGTGAGTGAAATGCAGGAATCCTATCTCCTCACCACAGGGTTTGAGAAGAAGTGGCTCATGCTGTATTCAGCAGTCCGTATGCCTGGCAATGGTGGCCGAGCCAGAGCGGAGGCAGGACCCAGCTGGACCCATCAGACTCTTTGTTTCGGAATCCTACAGGCAGAAGTTTGTCAAGGGAGGCTACATCTCTCTGCGGCCATTCTCCTCTCCCTTCACTTTTCCATGGAAGAAAAGTTATCTGTAGTGGGTCAGGTGGACAACGCAGAAGCAAAGAGCCTTGACGTGCCTGAGACCCCGACCCTGTTTTTCCCCCGGGACTCCCTCCTAAGGCATCCCTACTTTAGCTTTGAATTCAGGACTCATTGAGCTGAATGAATGTTTTGTGATCCTCACCCCTATCCTACGAGACAAATACAACTCTTCTCTTCTTTTCAGCTGGAAACCCTGAACTAGGAGAGGTTAGAGCCGACACCAGGACACACAGCTAAATGGCAAAGCTGGATTTCAGATTCGGTTCAGTCTGATTCTGAATCGTGGCTGGCTATGTGTCTGCTGTCACATAACTCTGGGACCTGTCTGGGGTCTTGATCCTTCTACACCCCAGTCTGTGCATCTGGGTGTGTCCTCCTCTTCCTGGGCAACTGGTCATTCTGTTCTTACAAAATCAAAGGTGAGAGTACTTTTGAATACTCAGACTCATTTTGTCTAATTTGAATTTACTCTTAGGTTTCCATATTGACCCCGTCTTCTAAGCTGCTCAGGAGCTGTGAAGAGCCGCCTCGCCAGGGTGTCTCTGACCCACCTTGTGACAGGTCCATTCATCTTCCGGGCTCTGAGGGAGGATGTGTTGCTCCAGACAGCAACTTTTAAAAGACAGTAAAGAGGGGCTGGAGAAGTGGCTCAGGGGTTAAGCCTCTGCCTTGCAGGCAGAAGGTCTTGAGTTCGGATCCTAGACCCCATGTATAGACGCCAGGCGGAAGCGGGGGCGGCCTGCGCTTCTGGTCCTGGTAGGGTGGAGCCTGTGAATCCCGGGGCAGAAGGAGGTGGAAGCGTCCATGGTGGTTCGCGAATTCGTCCGTGGTTCTACACACACACAGACACACACATACACACACACGGAGACACACACACGCACACAGACACATGCGCGTGCACATACACACGCACATGTGCACAGTTGAATAAATAATAATAATAATAATGACAGTAAAGAAAGTGAAACAGATATGAACAGGATTTAAATTGCAGCCTCTTACTCTGTATAGGAGGCAGAAAAGCAAGCTGGTAGCTTTCTGTAGTTTCTGTTTCATTACAAGCAGAATGAATATGCAGTAGGCTGATAATTCATGAGGTGGCAGTGTTTGCTGCCAATCATGGGAGACATTCTAGGGACTAGGAAGACAAGCGCCGACAGTGTGTAGGTGTGTTTATGTGTATGCTTTACATTCTTATCAATGATGCAAATTACACCCAGATGTGTTTACAGCCTTACCTCTACTTACTATAGCTGTCTGCTAATTTACTTATTGATAATAAAGCCTGAAAATTAAAATAGCATCCTTTAGGATTTCCCGTTAATTTTACTCCTGAGATGTATCTATACTATTTATCATCTATCTATCTATCTATCTATCTATCTATCTATCTATCTATCTATCTATCTATCATCTATCTACGTATCTATTGTCTATCTAATCTTCTTCTTTTGTGTGTGTGTGTGTGTGTGATGGGTGTGAGTGTGTGTGTGGAGGTGTGGGTATGTGATGGGTGTGAGTGTGTGTGTGGAGGTGTGGGTACGTGATGGGTGTGTGTGTGTGATGGGTGTGAGTGTGTGGGTGTGAGGGGTGTGGGTGTACAGATGAGCTACAGTGTGCATATGAAAGTCAGAGGACAGCCTCAGCTATAAGCACTCACTTTTCTACCTTTGTGGAGACAGGGTCTCTTCACCATTGCATAAGCCAGGCTAGCTGGCTCATGAGCTTCTGGAGATTCTCCTGCCTCTGCCTTCCATCTCCCTGTAAGGACACTGAGATTACAGATGATTGTGGTACTGAATCTAGCTATGGTATAGTTTGGGGGGATGCAGACTCATGTTGTCAGACTGTCGTTTACCTGTTGAGCCATTTTTCTAGCTCTCTCTCTCTCTCTCTCTCTGCTTTGACTGTGGGTGTCCATGAATACGCGGGCATGTATACAGAGGGCACTAGAGTGTGTGTGCATGTGGAGGCCCAAAAGTGACATTAGGAGTCATTCTGATTGCTGCACCTTCTTATTGCTTTGCTCTGGGGTTTCCCAGGCTCTGCCTTCCATTGCCAGAATTATAGATCACCGCCATATTCCTCTAACATTTTAGCATGGGACCTGAGATTTAAAGTCTGCTACTTTTGCTTGAGTGGTAAAGGCTTTAACCCCTGAACCATCGCCCCAGCCCTCCTACCTTTTTAAACTTTAGCATTGAGCTGAAATTCAGTGCTCAGTGTTATAGTTATAAGGTTCTGAATATGCATATGCAGATTTTAAGTGTCGTATGGATTATAAATTTGGAGAGAGGCCTGTCTTCTTGACAACCTTGCTTTTAGGGTTCTTTACTTCCTTCCCTAACTCCTACTTAATCTGATCCACTTCAGCAAACTTTCAGTTCTTAGCTTCAACATCTCCCCCTCTGATGTGCAGCACACTTGTAAGATGGGCAGGCAGGTCCCGGCAGGCAGCTTCTGTGAACTGTCAGCCCTGTAGAAGTGGACATTCTGGTGATGTGACTGCCTTTCAGTCACTCATGCTCCTGTAAGGAACCCCTTACCTATGTATCCGAAAGTAACTGAAAGAACTCAGTCATTCACTTAGTTAAACTTAGGTGCAATAATTTCTTTGGTCTGTCATTGGTTCCCCCTCTCTGTTTATTTCTTCCCAGTAAAGTGAAGACTGTAAGTGTAAATCAGAAATTCAAGCTCAGGGCATACAGTGCCAAAGACTATGTTCTTAGTGAATACTAATCTCTCCTTGTGCACATGTGTACACATGCATGCATTTGAATACGCATGTATTTTCACATGTATGTGGAGGTCAGAGGTCAATGTCTGCTATCTTATTTCATTGCTCTCCACCTTGTTCTTTCATGCAGAATCTCTCACTGAACGTGGAGCTCTTTGATATAACTAGACTGGTTGGCTAATGAACCCCAGTAATCAAACTGCCTCCACATCCCTAGTGCAGGGGTTACAGACATGTGCCACCATGTTTAGCTTTACATGGATGCTGGGGATGCGAACTCAGGTCTCATGCGTGCATAAGCAAACACTTCATTGACTTAGCCAGCACCCAACCCTGGCAATACTAGGATTAAAATAGGTGTCAATTCAGCTTGACATTAAGAAGCAAGTCCTGTTGGAGACCTCAGGAGAAAGAGATGCAACTCATTTTAGACAAGGTGAAGAATGAGACAGACACAGAGCAGACAGGGCATGTGGGTATCTGGGAGGAGGGGATACACCAATTTACTCCTTGATGTAGGAGTTTGAACTCAAAGGGGCGTATCCTTATATTGGGGAAGCAGTTAGTGCCTAGTAAGTTATGGTTGAGGGGGTGACATGATCACCTGGAGTCAGTTTAGGATGGTGTTTGAGAGAAAGCATTTTCAAGGCAAACAGCACAATGCCTGACATTTGACACATTTCAAATATACAGAAGCAATGCATGTCCGCAGAGACCGGGGCCCCAGTGCCCACACATTCTTGTGGAGTAGAAATTCTCCAGCGGCAGGCATCCCACTAGAAGAATCTGGTTCTGTCTCAAAAAATAACAACGCCCCAACCTGGGATGTGAAACTGCCATCCCAAAGGGAATATGTGGTCCCTAGAGATGGGGGAGGTGCCGTGTGACCAGAATCAGGGACATTTCTGTGCCCAAGTCTTGTCTGTTTTTATTTCTCTTATCCAGGAACCCACACAAGGCACTTTGTGGCTAATTGAATTCACTAGGAGGCTGCCTTGTATGATTAGGTGTCCCACAGCCTGAGGAGGGAGGAAACAGGCAGAGAGGCAAGCATCTTGGTGAGTGCGATCCAATCTGCTGCTAAATTTAATCTGTACATTTCTGGTTTCTATTCTCATTCGCCACCTGCGGTGATATGTTTAAAATGCTCTTGACGTATCAGCAAGGGCGGCAGCGTGCCAAGGCCAAGACTGCCTGTTTTTCTCTCTATTTTATGTAGATCCCTGGTGAATATCAGGTAGCATCCCCCCCCTTTTTTTCTCTATATCTACAATCTTTATTGCAGAAAGAGACAAGACTTCAGTAACTGTCTCCAAATGTGGTGTCTGAAAAAGAGTTAGCAAGACCAGGTCTCCTTAAATTTTCCTTTGTCTAGAAGGAAATTGGTAACCTCTGGGCATGTTCAGCTTCAGAATTGTCACTTCCTATTACATTGAACACATGAATCTGCCTACATTTTACATGACTTAAAATTTATTTCAAATTGCACTTTGTAAGTTATAGCTGAGTCAAAGATTATAGACATATAGTACTTGTAATTTTGGTGGTAAAATCTCTTCCTGTATTTTGTGGTCAATATATTTTCCTTATCAAGTAACACACTTCTCTTTTAGGTTTTGGTAAAACTCACAGACCTTCAGCTCTGTGCCTATAATGGTTAATGGATGACATTGTTGGGGCAAATCATCTGCTTATCATCTTGGAATTTTCTGAGTAACAGTGATATATTTGACACAGGCTAGGGCATGATTGGACTCATAGGACCAGCTGCCATTAATTCCTTTGTTTAAACATTGAAGATAACAGTCCACACTAATGACAGCTATTAGAACAGTTCCAGCAGGGACTTTGTGGTGAGTCAGCTTGGTGAGGGTGAACCACATATTTCAGCATTTTCTTCTCTGCATGTCCCAGTACAGGGCGGTGCCTCAGCAGCAGTGCCAGGTCACATTTCCAGGGGACCTGTGAGGCATCAGCTGCTCTGTAGTTCCCACAGGTGGTGCTATCCCCAGGCTCAGCTGGTGGGAGGGGCAGGGGAGTCCACCCTGCACAAGAGCGTCCTTTGACTTCTCTAAGTTCTGGGTCAGGTGTGTCCATTTGGCTCTCGGAGCCAGTGTCCTTGCTTTGCAAGAGCCTCATACCATCAAGATCGGAATAAAGCACCAGGCACTGGTTCTGGTCCAGCTTTGTGGGTTCAGTCTGGCTCTTCCCTCTTTCCCCCCATCTTTCATTCCTGACTGGCTCTTCTAAAGGCTCCACACTCTAGCATCAGATTTGATGACAGCCAGGTTCCCCAATCTTACGAGACTGAGCCTCTGTATCAAATCCCTTTCTGCATTTACAGTGCCCTGTTTCTCTTATTGAATCTAGACTGAAACAGCACCTACTTATTATACTTGTTTAAATAAATGGGGTGTATATGGGACATGTGGGGTGGGCATGGCTTCCTAAGCATTTCCATCATAATCCCAAATGATGGACATAATTGGACAAAAACAAACTCGGGTCCAGCACCTGATGCCAAACTTGACATGTAGCAGATGCTCTTTTGACAATTTGTTGGATGTTTTTCATCATAAGAGAAAGAAACAGAACTGTATGTGGCAATACATGGGAGTTGAAGAGAAGGGAGAGGAATTAGTTGAGCAACAGAAAGAACATCTCTATTTGAGAACACCATTTTAAAGAGATGCGTTTTATTACTTCAAGTCCTTGGAGTGGTCACACTTCAGATCTGAATAGTGGATGAGTATGTTCCTTTGCACAGTTAGACACCTAATGAGTATGTTCAAATAAAAATAGACATTTTATGGCTCTCGACACCAAAACTATTTTCCTAAAGTTTGTACATTTAGACACGTTTCTTCCCAGACTATCTGTCTGAGTTGGTTCCCTGGACTCTGAGGGAGGGCTCCTTCACTCTTGTCCCCAGTGAGTTCCACTGGCCTCTTCAGTCACCGCCAGCGCCAGCTTTCCAGCGCTGTCTCCATCCTTGCCTAGATCAACTTGGACACATACACAGCAAAAAGCACTGTGTTTGCTTATGAACCCACAAATTTGTTAGGACTCAGCCAAGACAGCTTACTTTTCCTCCAAGTACAGGGGCACTTGACCTTTGCGTCACCAGCAGCATGACCTTATGGTTTGCATTCGTAGCTGGCTCACCGTGTGTGACACCACAGGTTGGACTCGCCTACTTCAGGGCATCTGATACTTGAACTGAGAAGGTCCACGTAGCGGCCTGGGTTGGTGGAGAGCTGGTGGCTCTAAGGCCTCTTCTCAGGTCGTTCCGCTGGTGTTCCGAGCACAAAGGACCTTAGAACAGCGGGACTTCTTATAAGGCTGCTCAGTGCTTGAAGAACAAGTGCTTTTAGGGGCCCTGTACAAGTTAGAAGGCTTGTCAATGTACTGTTTTGAGCTACTGGGCCAATTCTTTTCCCTTCCCAATAAAGAATTTGTAGGTTTCCTTATCGTCCTGTATCGCTCAGCATTCTCTGGATAAGCAGATATAACAGAAGGCAATGCACATGGATTTCAGCCCTGCATTTTTCTTGACTTCTCTGTGCCTCTTGCCACCCGTTTCTCAGGTTCTTCTTCCCTTCTGTCTGGGTCTTCCTCATGGGCATTTCCTAGTTCTCCGCCCTCTGTCTCGCTTATCTCAATGGTTCCCATTCCTTAGGTTTCTACCTGTGTCCGCGATTGTCTTACCCCTCACCACGTGACTGGATGCTCATATGTTCGCAGTGTTGCCCTCAGGGACCCTCTATGCTGCTCATTCTCCAGTGTCGTCTTCTGGCTCAGATCTTTCTCTTGGGCCCTGCTTCATTCATGAAACTGCTGAATGGAGACAAGGTCGCCTCATGGTTCAATGCATAGGCCAAGGAGAACCTTGGGAAGGTTGGTAGATCATGGGCTGAAACCTGTCATAGTTAAGCACAGGTGTCAACTTGACTATTGAGAGTTTGAGCTCAGGGCACATTGGTAGAGAATTAATGGTTGAGTTAAAGCCAGAGCAAACCTGCAAGAGATTGCCTAGCTGATGGGGAAGGCCCAGCCTATGATGGGTGGGATTAGGCCCTGGAATAAATCATGGAGAGTAAGGATTGTCCATCTCTCAGCTGTTATGTAGTGATGGTGTGGCCAGTTCCCTCGGCCCTGGTGTTGGGCATGCTCTCCCGTCAAGCCTGATTAAGAACTGTAACCAAGAATAAACTCTTGTTCCCTTAAGCCATTTGATGGTCATTTATCAGCAACCATGCAGGGGGACTGCAACAGGGAGGCAGAGGGGACAAGTGGCAATGCTGAGTTAATATGTGAGTCGGGAGAAATGAAAAGACTAAGATTCATGAGGACTATGGAATTTTTCTTATTTATTCAATTGTGTGTGTGCGTGTGTGTGTGTGTGTGTGTGTGTGTGTGTGTGTGTAGAACCACAGGCGAATTCGGGAACCATCATGGACCGCCTCCACCTCCTCCTCGTTTACTCTGCCCCGGGATTCACAGGCTCCGCCCTACCAGGACTAGAAACACAGGCTGCCCCTGCTTCCGCCTGGCGTCTATATGTGGGGTCTAGGATCCAAACTCGAGACCTTCTGCCTGCAAGGCAGAGGCTTAACCCCTGAGCCACCTCTCCAGCCCCTCATGATGACTATATAATCTTGCAGGAGCCACTTGTGCTCACTAGATACAAGTGTCAACTTGACAATTGAAGGCTGAGCTCTGGGCACATCATGAAGAATTAGTAGTCAAGGCAAGGCCCTGAGCAAGCCTGCAGAAGGCTGTCTGATTGATATGAGAAGATACAGTCTCTAGTGGTGGACTATTCCCTGGGCAGGTGGATAAGGTGGGGGAAGCTGATTCATTGAAGTTTGGCATATCTTGGCATACTTAGACAGATCTGCAGTCTGGCATATCTTGGCATACTTAGACAGATCTGCAGTCTGGCAAGTGAGGGTGGTCTCTCTCTCTCAGCAATCCCTGTGGATATGGTGTGGCCATTTCCCTCAGTGCCTGGTGTTGTTCTGAGGTCTCCTCGTTAACCTGGGCCATGAATTGTAAAGAGAATCACGAGAAAGAATAAAACTCCCTGTTCCTCTGCGCTGTTTGGCTGTGACTGGATCAGCAATATGAAGGCAAACTGCACCTGTGGATAAGGAAGTGGTGCTTTGCTCAACACTGGGAAAAAGGTTAATGTGAATGCCACAGAATCCTCAGATGAAATACAGGTAAGTCCTCGCCCATCCTCTTCCTGTTGCAGACATTCTGTACTTGTCTTTGAGCCAGTGAGGCGAATCATCGTCAGCCTGGTCACTGGCATGAATTTCTGAAGCTTCATTTGCTCCTTTTGCTGCCCACGGCAAATGAATCCCTAAATCCCATGGATTATAGTTTGATTTCACTCAGGTTTCTCTTTATCACTTCCACCGCATCAAGTCAGGTCTTGATTGTGGCCTATCTGGGCTTTTCCAAAAGTCTCTTAATTAATTTTCCAGCTGCCACTGGGCTATCCCAGAATGGCCTGTCTAAGATGCAAATGCGATCATATTACCCTTTTTACCTTTTTGAAATCATCCAGCTACTTCTTTGGCCCATCGAAGTGGTTTGAATTCTTTGCAAGGTTTACAAAGCTTTTCACTGTCTGGCTCCTGCTGACTTCTGTCCAGCTCCCTTCTTTCCCAGCACCAGTCTATTTACCCAACTCCTCCTCCACTAACTGGAACACCTGGCATTTCCTAGCATCTCTTCCCACCTTCCTCCTGCAGCTGGACCTTCTGAAATGTCACTCTGGCTTCCCAGTCTGGCTAAGCCCTTGCTGTCTTCACATCACTACTCCATATCACCTTCCTTCCAGAAGCTTCTCTGACCTCCCATTCTGTTCAGATTCTCCTTTTCTAGCATCCAAAGTTCCCTGAGGTGTAGCTTCTAGAGAGCAGGGAGTAAGTTGTACTTATTTGTAGAGTTCCACAGTTGAGCATAGAGCTTTTCCATTTCATGAGGAGATGGTTAGAGGTCGACGGAGTCAGCTTGACTCACGGTTTTACTTGCTTAACCCCTGCTCAGACTTTCCTTCCCTGGGCAAGGCTTTCTCTGTTCCCGGGTCAATTTAATCACCATCTCACTATCTGTTCTCTATTAGTCGTGAATCCTGTGTTTACCTTGTATTATTATTAATAATAAAACAGTATTAATTAAAATTATGCAATATAATAATTTATATAATGTTAATAGCAATGAAAAAAAGGAGTCAAATGTTGTCTGTATGTTAATTGCTTTACCACTTACAGGAAACATTTTCTCCTTTAGTCTTTACAACACAGCTGTTGTTGTGTTACAAATACTTCACTGAAAGATGCTGAGGTTTAATACCCGGATGTAAGAGTATTGATATCTTTAAGATATGGGACATAGTAGCAGGTGGTCAAATTATGAAACACATCCGTGGTAGGGATTAATGTAAATCTCGTAGGATTAGGAAAGTTGTCCTAACAGTGGATTGCTGTGAAGTAAACCTGCCCCATACACTTGGTTGGGCTCTGTGTGTGCAAGGTTCCTTTCCCAACTCTTCAGCCTTCTGAGACACAGCAGCAGGTTTTCTCTAGGATGCTAGAGACATGTTTGGCTGTTTTTTAGCCGCTTCCAACCATAAGTCATCCAGGTTCAAGGATCTTTTTACAGCATCACAAGATGAGCAAAGTCATCTGTGACAGAGTTGCTGTGATTTCTGCATTTTATAGAAGAAAGGGCTCAGGTTTCAATGTGCTGTGCACTGTGCTAGGTACAGGAAAGGTTATCCGTGAATAAGAAGAGCAAGGCCTCTGGCTTCTTGGAGTCTCAAAGAAACGATGGAAATTAAGTAAATGCTTCCAGAAACTGGGGTCAAATGAATAGTTTGCAAGACTCTATACCTATTAGATTCTGTGTGACAAACTCATCCCTGAGAACCGTATAGCTTAGTTACCAAAAAAAGTTGCAAAACCCGTCATAATTTTTAAGTAAGTTTACAATTTTGTGTAGGATCTGTCATGATTTCCATGTGAATTGTCCCCCGCAAGCTCATGTGCTGAATACTTGGTCCTCACATGGTGGCCCTGCTTGGGGAAGGTTGTAGAACCTTCAGGAGGTGGAGCCTTGCAGGAGGAAGCGTGTCACTGGGGTAGGTCTTGAGGGTTGCATGACCTGTCTCCTTTTCCCCCTATCTTGATGGCAGTTATACCTTGAAGCAGACGCCTGCTTTGAACACCGTGTCTGCCATCATGTGTTCCCTGCCACAATGGATAGTATTCTCTCTGGAACTATAAGCTCTTTCTCATGGGTTTTCTCATGGACTAGAGTGTTTATCATGGCAACAGAATAAAAACTAGGATAGATTATTCTCGGCTCTCCTTCCAAAGGCTGAATCCTTAGGGAAACCTTAGAAAGTAACTGCTTCCTGCTTTATAGACAACATACCACAGTTTGGTGAGGTTTGGAAGCTTGCCCATGGTCTAGTGAGATCACCGAGGGCGGTGGGTGCTGGGATTTGAGACTTTAGTCACCCTACTTTGTCATCCTGTGTCCCTGAGGAATGGTAGGACATGTCTCAGAGCATCACAGGGCGTCAGGCGCTTGGGTGAGGCTGGCAGGAAAGCTCCCTAGAGGAGGCGGCTGAGACTTGAAGGGAGGGCTGAGGCAGGGGAATGGTTCAGGCAGCCAGTACAGGACTCTTTGGTCTCCTTCTAGAATCATGACGTATTTTCTTGTTGATCACCAGTCCTATGCCTGTGCAATGGTCCCCTTATCTACGGTTTTGCCTTCTGGGATTCCAGTCACCATTAGTCATTAGAGGTCTGAAAATATTTAGTGGAAAATTCCAGAAATAAGCACATCATTTTCAGAAACATTTGTTACAGATCATTGCTATGATTGTTCTATGTTATCACTAGTCATTAGTATTCATTTCTTACTGAGCCTAATTTATAAATTGAGTGTTTTTCAGAAGTGATTGGATTTGGGAAAAGAAAATATTCTACATGTAGGGTCCAGCACCGTCAATGGTTTCGGGTAGCCATAGGGGTCTTGGAAGTATCTTTCATGAATGAGGCAGCACGTGTATATGTGTATGTGTGTGTGTGTGTGTGTGTGTGTGTGTGTGTGTGTGTAGTAAATGTATGTACCTCCAGAGTATGGATGGCAGTTAGCACATGAGAGAGATACATAAATGTGAAAAAAAAGGTCACATCAAGCTTACGACACTCAGTTTCCCACAAACAGAACTTTAATATAGAATGAAGAGACTGAATTAATTTGAAAATATAATGATTTGAAAACAGAATTGATTTGATTAATATTCACTGGCCACGAAAAGACAGAATCCACCTGAACACAGATCTGTGCCCAGCCCCCTCTGGGCGATGTCGCCCTTGCATGGTCATTTGTCCTCTGGTCACTTTCATTGCCCTTTCAGGCATGTACACTGAATCTTGAAGATGCCTAGTACCTCCTTAGGAAATAACCATGCCTATCTAGAAGCTATTTGTGCCATAGTAGCCCCTAGTAACTTCCTTTCAAAATGAAGTCTGGGTTTTCCCCACTGAGAGCCAGCAGGTGTCACAGTTTACCCAAGAAGAGCACATGCATCTGTAACACAGCTGCTAACACTCCCCCAAAATCTCAAGGTTCCTACAAAACCATCTTTCATCCCTCATCACTTCGCTGGTCCTCCTCTTGGGAATCGCCTGTCCACACCGTTCTGAGGAAGGTGGCAGGTAAAGATAAAGCCTTCCACAGTTTTGGCAAAGCTAATGTCTCTTCTCCTTGGCCAGGAAGTTTCTCTTAGAGTTTCTGGGGCAATCAACTGCATTATGTTTTTCCTCTTTGTTTTCTGTATTCCCTGTCTCTTCTCACCATCAATAGGGTGGTTTCTGGCTGACCATCACTCTCCAGCTTTCTGTGTTCTCATAACTACTGATTTAAGATTTGGTGACCCATGCTGTATCTTCCTTGTAGAGCTTTGTTATATTTCAGTGTCAATTGTAAAAACTCTACCACACTCCTCTCTGAGCTCCCTGGATTAACATGCTTTTCTGCAAATGCAAGCTTCCTTCTCTCCTCGCTATCTCAGGGAGGTGATAGAGTTGTGGATGTTACCAGAGAGCACAGAGTCCCTTTTAGAGTTTTTAGTTTCATATATATGTATGTATATTAATAATCTATTTTAACAACCCAATTCTGCATATGACATTTTGAAAATCTTAGAAATTATATATGTTTATGTATATATATATAGAGAGATATTAAACATAAATTCTTTCTTCCAGTTTGAAAGAAAAAAACAAGGTAGACAAGTTGGTGATCTCAGGACGAGGAACATGGCTAAGAGAGAATCACTTCTGGGTCAGAGGTCAAGAAATCGGGCAGCTCAGTATCAGAAGTCTGTGAGCAGCTGCAGTAAGGGGCGGGGGTGTCTTCACAGAGACATCGAGGATGCGCAGGTTGTCAGGACAAGCAGTTTTGGCCAGTGTCTGCAAAAGGGAACTGTGAAGGTTACATTTCTGATTTAGAATTCAGAAAGCTGAAGGTTTGGTGGACAGGACCTAGAAACAACTGCCTCGAGGGAGGGGTTTCTGTGGCGTGTAAGTACGCAGGTCATTAGGTGACCACCATTCTCCCCTCTACTTTACTTGTCCTCCGATGCACCATAAATCTCGAAGGATACCAGCTTTCTGAAGGGCGTTTCCCTGTTCTGGTGACCAATAGGCCTATGCGGATTAACTCTTGTTCGTATAATCTCATCTTCTCTACAGTTTTAGAATGTCATGTCTCCATCCAGGGCTGGAGATAGAACTCAGATCCTCTCCTCCTCCTTTAATATGAGAGAGAGAAACAGAGAGAGAGAGAGAGAGAGAGAGAGAGAGAGAGAGAGAGAGAGAGAGAGAGAGAGAGAGAGAGAAAGCTTTTGGAGGTCTGGTCCATCGTCTCACCATGTGGAAATCTGAGGATCAAACTCAGGGTATCAGGTTTGTGCCCAGGTGCTTTTGCAATGAAACCCCGTTTTTGCCAGTCCTCAGATCCCATTCTTTTAATCAAAAATCGTGCTGTCCAGGATTTGGCTAGATCCTAACTCCTGTTTCCCTGGTAACCCTGGAATCTCAGTCTTCGCCCCTAAACTTAAATCAGCTAGCTCAATCTTCTAGGCAGGACTCCCATCCTCCCAGAAACGTGTTCATTGGAAGGCTCGCTGGGGCTGTGGGAGCGGTCTGCTCTCTCTGCCCTCAGAAGCTGTTTCCCAACCTCTCTGCTTCCTCTGGTTAAGAAACAAGCTAAAGGCAGAGCAAAACTTCCAAGATGCCATTTTGTAAGCCACATGTTCTTGAAGCTTTGAAACAGCAAAGCACTCTCTCCTCTCTCTCTCAATTTCCCCCCTCTGTGCTATTGTCTAAATTTCCAATATTCAAGACGTTTTGCTGTTTTCTCTGAGAACTCTCACCTCCAAGTTCTTTACCTCATGGCATGTGACAATGTCCAGCATGCCTTTCCCCTGCAGTTACCCAGATTCCCAGCTGCTTGAATTCCCAGAGTCTCCAGTTCTATTATTCTCTGTTTTCAGACAAATGTAAATACGGTTAGCTCCTTTCGAGCTTACTAATTCTTCATTTTGAAGAGAAAACAAACCCATACTCTTAGACTTATATCAGTGTTACAGAGTAAAGAGAATGAAAGAAAGCAAATCTACAAAGTAGCCGCGCTTTACCAGGGGGCAGCAACCTTCTCTGGAGGGGACTCAACAAAGCCCAGCTGCTTCCACCTTCCTCCCCTTTCCTATTAGATTTTAAAATCTTGTCCTCAAAAATTTAAAATCTCAAATGGGCAATCTTTAAAATTACTGTGTTTCCAAGGAAACAGGAGGCGTGGTTCAAAGCTGACTGTGAGAGGGGAGGAGCGCCATCTTTATGACCTACATGCCTGCCTGCCTGATGTCTGATTAGCTCGCTAACGAGGCAAGGCATGGGCGGATGGAGAAGATTCAGACAGGCTGAAAGAATGAGCTGATTACAATGAGAGAGGGCGGGCAATGTGGAGTAGGGTAGCTAGGGCTGAAACAAGCATGATCTAGGGAGATATGACTGACTGGGTTGATTCTTGCTGACTGGCAGTCTGGCCTGGGGGTGTGCACAGACAGAGGCAGAAGGTTTTAGAGGCACAAAGCGTGTCTGAATATCTATCTGGATCCCAGATCTCAATGTGCATGGCACTGATATTCATTATAATTTAGGGCTAGGGAGAAAGCTCAGATAGTAAAGTGCTTTCTATACAAACACGAGGGCCTGCATTCAATCCTCAGAACCCCAGAGAGAAAGCTAAGGCGTGGTGATGTACTTCTCATCTCCGTGCTGGAAAAGTGGATCCTGGGGCTGGATGGCCAACCAGCCTACTCTCAGTGGCGAACCCTGGGTTTCACCAGAGACCCTATTTTTTTTAAATGGTGGCTGACATCTGAGGAGCAATACTTAAGGTGAGGTTGCGCTGGGACCTCTGCATCCATGTATATATACACGTGCACACATATGTGCACACACATACATACGCAACCAAAGTCAGGGACCTAGTTG
Organism: Typhlomys cinereus; assembly: GCA_023101885.1. Classification (NCBI taxonomy): domain Eukaryota; kingdom Metazoa; phylum Chordata; class Mammalia; order Rodentia; family Platacanthomyidae; genus Typhlomys; species Typhlomys cinereus. The sequence continues at coordinate 627,371 of JALPQD010000128.1, forward strand.
ATTTTGAAAAGATGCATCAAGGTGGATGGAGGTTGTTAGACCTATTTATTAAATAGGTCTAAATGTATCTGACAAGACATCACATACACATACACATAATCAGGAATGCATTTGGTGTCAAGGAAGAGACTTGTGGTGGCTTAAATAAGGAAACGCTCTTTATTTTTCTATCAGAAAAGTCTGAGAGTGTTAGCATTCCTTCAGGGTTTTGTCCTGAAGTCTCATTCATTTTGATTCCCAGGTCCCAGCCCAACACAGCCCCCTTAGGAACGCTCATCTCCATACTGCTGTGAGCAGCTCATGTCTGCAGCCTTAAAAGCCAGCTTCTGAAAACCTAAGCGGGGAGAGAAAATGTTGGAACTGCAGAAAATTGCTCGCGTCTACTTGGAAGCTGGGGTTTCCCGTGGTGCTGCTGGGTGGAGGAGGTGGGTAAGAGAAGAAAACGTAGAGAAATTAAGACCTTACTCTTTGTTCTAAATGGTTCTCAAACAGAGTTAGCAGGCAGCTCTGGGGGGAGGTATCTTCTGATGCAGAGAGAACAAAGAGACCCGGAAATCTGATCTGCTAGGCAGGAGGAATTGCTCATGGAACATGTCACAGGGTGCAGGCTCTCGCTGGTTCTCAGATGGGAGGCTGACAGACCCCAATTGATGAAGGAGCAAATACAGGAAATAAAAGGCTTAGTTAAGTTTGACTGGATGATGCTTCCCGCAGGGCCGGAAATGACAAGTAGTGAACTGCTGTCAATCACACCTCATGTGACAGTTTTAAAAGCATATTGTCCCAGTTGATATTAAAAGGAAGGAAGGAAGGACGGGAGGAAGGGATGAAGGGAGGGAGGAAGGAAGGGAGGGAGGAAGGGAGGAAGGGAGGAAGGAAGGGAAATAAGTTTCTGTGTGCAGGATTTTACCCTCAACCTACCTATGCACGTGGCATTTGAAGAACCTTAGAAATGGCAATGCCAGGTTCTGAGGGGTAAGTAGCAGAGAGATGAAGACTTGACTTATGGTCAGCTGAGATCCATAGCAGGAGGATAGTGGTCATCGGAGACTCCCAGCATCTTCTGGCTAATCACGCAATAGAATGTCTCCAGGATGATGTGCTAGCACAGGATATTCACTCTCTCAGGCCAAAGTCCCTCGGCCCTACTCGGGACCTTTCTGTCCTTCCTGAGAGCAATGTTAGATGTAAGTGGCGTTCTGTTTCTAGTTCGTTGGTTTTGTAGGATATATACCACAGGCCTTTGGTGGGTTTAAGACAATAGCAGGAAAAATGAATTCCAGAAAAGACTAAAGAAAATTATAAATAAAAAAATCTGGGGGAGCTTCTCTTCTCCTTTTCTCTTCCCCTCCCCTCCTCTCTCCCCGTCCCTCCCCTTCCCCCTCCTCTCTCCCTTCTCTTCCCCTTCCCTCTGCCCTCTTTCTCTCCCCTATATTCCCCTCTCCCCTCCCCTTCCCTCTGCCCTCCCTTCTCTTCTCCTTTCCCCTCTCCTCTCCTCTCCCCTCCATTCCTCTACCTTCCCCTCTCCCCTTGACAGTAGTGAACTGCTGTCAATCGTGCCTCATATAACTGCTTTAAAAGCATATTGTCCCTGTTGATATTAAAAGGAAGGAAGGAAGAAGGAAGGAAGGAAGGAAGGAAAGAAGGAAAGGAGGGAGGGAGGGAGGGAGGAAGGAAGGGAGGAAGGAAGGGAGGAAGGAAGGAAGGGAAGAAGGAACATAAGTTTCTGTACCCAGGATCTTGCCCTCAACCCACCTATGCACGTGGCATTTGAAGAACCTTAGAAATGGCAATGCCAGGTTCTGAGGGGTAAGTAGCAGAGAGATGAAGACTTGACTTATGGTCAGCTGAGATCCATAGCAGGAGGATAGTGGTCATCGGAAAATCCCAGCATCTTCTTGCTTCCCCTCTCCTCCCTCTTCCCTCTCCTCCCTTTTCCCTCTCCCTTCTTCCCTCTTCTGTCTCTCTTCTGTCTCCTCTCTCTCCTCTCTCTCCTCTCTCCTCTTTCTCTCTCCCTGTCTCTCCCTCAAGTTGCAAATGTAGCTCACCAGGTTGTCTTCAAACTGATGGAAATCCTCCTGCCTTGGCTTACCAATGTGGAGCATGATTCTTGACTAAAGAAGTTGTTTCAAAGATCCCTTGAACCTTTTACGTCTAACTTTGCATGCACTGTCCTTGTCTGACTGTGTGCTCATGACTCTGTTGAATCTGTTCTCTGCCCTTCAGCGCTCGACAAGGATTTCATGCTGCTGCGCTTTGCTTCTCCCTGTGCATAGTGTTCTTTTCACTGTCTTTTCCTGGTATATGCATTTGGCACTCAACTGTCAGTTCTTGCGGAAAGTTTTCTGTCTGTTTTTCACACAGGGAGTCACTCTTCTCTGTAGTTACCTCATCACATGGCGTATGATACCTCACATACCTCTAGGAAGGTCACCTTGCATAAAATAGTTTTTCCTGATCTATAACCTTGAACTTCCATTATGGTCCCCAAAAGCTTAGATGTTGAAGAGTCAATCTCTAACTGATGGTGTTGCTAGGTGATGATAGGTAGCACTCTTAGGGAACAGAAACTAAAGGAAGGAAGTCGGTCACTAGGAGTGTTTTCTTAAAGGATTTTTTGGGATCCTCCCCTCTGCTCCCTCTCTCATTCTCTCTTCTCCTACCTCTGGTGACCATCAGATGTTCCATCTCTTGCGTCCTGTCACAGATACTCTCTGCCTTACCACAGACCCAAAAACAACAGTCAGCTGACCACAGTTCGAAACTCTGAAACTGTGAACCAAAATAGTTTTTCTGCCTCTTAAGTGGTTTATATCAGGTGTTTTATCATAATGATGCAAAACCAAGAAACACAGCTTCTGAGTCAGTCTGTCTAGGGTAAGGAAGGGAGATTCTTATCCACACTTCTGCCAGAATTCTTCTGCTCCATCTTTGGTTATCAGGGTCACCTGACCACACTTGGAACATCTCTGTGGGACAATGTTTGTTTTAATTAATCTATCTCACCTGCAGTTATACTAGCTTTGCAGGCACGAGTAATGCCTCTGGAATGAGCATATAGCAGACTTGGAGGATTCCAGGGAATCAGGGAGAAGGTCATTGTTCTTCAGATTTTATTGCCCCTCCTTTCACTGACAAAGGATTGGAAGAGGACCTTGGGACTCAAAGCTAGGATGGATTCTGACAGCTGTGGAAGAAGGCCAATGTTACATATGCAAAGAAGGAGAGAGGGGGGAGAGAGAGAGAGAGAGAGAGAGAGAGAGAGACAGACAGACAGACAGACAGACACACACACACACACACACACACACACACAGACTTGGGGGAGATCTTGGCATTTTTTCTGCTCTTTTTGTGACTTTCCCACACCTGCCCATCCCCTCCGCACTGCAGTCTTGTTGAGGTCTGCTAAGACTACGCTTCTTTTCCAAGTCCCACTGCTTCTGGAGAGCTTAGAAAAGCTTGATGATCGTTCTTCTGCAATGACATCAGTTCTCTGACACTGAACTTATTTTCAGATTTTCTTCTTAAAACTTGAGCCAGGAGATGCACATATTGTCGCATGGTAGCCAGCTGGGGACTTCCTTGTAAGCTTCTGGTGAAATGATGGTTAGTTCCATAGCAACACAAAGCTCCACGCAGATTGATGTTATCAGGTTTCAAGAAGGAAGAGCTTTTCAAACAAGTGTGTATGTGTATGTGTGTGTGCATGCGTGCGTGCGTGCGTGCGTGCGTGTGTGTGTGTGTGTGTGTGTGTGTGTGATAGGTAGTTAGGTACAGGTGTCAACTTGACTGTCGAGGGCTTGAGCTCTGGGCACACTTGTAGAGAGTTAATGGTTGACTTAAGCCCAGAGCAAACCTGAAGGAGATTGTCTAGCTGATGGGGAAGACCCAGCCCATGGTGGGTGGGATTAGGCCCTGGATAAATCACAGACAGCTGGTCAAGAGAGTTGGCATCCTTCTGTTCACTTGGCCAGACATGCTGCTCTGGCAAGTAAGGATTGTTCATCTCTCAGCCATTATGCAGTGATGATGTGGCCAGTTCCCTCATCCCTGGTGTTGGTGCATGCTCTCCCGTCAAGCTGGACTAAGAACTGTAACCAGAAATCATAAGAGAGAATAAACCCCTTGTTCCCTTAAGCCATTTGATGGTTATTTATCAGCAACCATGCAGGCTGACTGCAACGGAATTTGGTACCCAGGAAGTAGGGTGTTGCTGATAAATCTGACTATGTGGATTTTGTGGCTTTCGAATGATTCTGCTGGACAAAATTGGAAATGCTTGAGAATTTTCACTTTGTGGATTTACAAATACTGTTCTTCAGAGTTTAGCGGGCCAGTTGCTGAGAGATTTTTTGGGCCCAATTTGTGATGAGGGGAACAAGGACTTTAGTAAAGCTGAATTTAAAGATGATGGATTGGTTTGCTTGACAGAGGAGAGCTGTGTTGGCAGCCTTAAAGGTTTGGATGTGCAAAGGGCAGGCAGCAGAATATCTGCTGCTGTTGGAGAAATGAGTATCAGTGAAGGAAAACCTAGTGACTTGCACTGGGACGGTGGAAGACGTGAAAACCACCGTATGGCAAGTTCGTGGTTTGAAAACCCAGATTCCTTAGGGGCCAAAAGCCCAAGTTAAAGCTGTGTCTTGCCCTTTGGATTGTTGGCTGCCTAAAAGAGGTTTTTCCAGCATCAGCTCATAAAACTTGGTATAGCTGTGGCTCACTTGGACTAAGCTACGTTTCAAACTCGCTTCGGAGTCTGGCAGTGTCCACCAGGTGGTATTGGTTTTGGTGAACGATTTGAGGGGTTCATGGAAAGCAGCAAAAGTTTGGCACCAAGTGGCAGGTGTAGAGTCCTGCAAGAGAAAGTGAAGCTTATAGCTGCAGAGGCGAACCCAGAGTATTGGAGATGCCAGAACCGTGGGATGTATGCTGAGGACTGCTGTGAGTGGAGATTCAGCTTGGTTCAAAGGAACTCTGCTTTTACAATTTCAAGCTGCAAACAGGGACTGGGAATTCCTGAAATCTTTGAGCCACTGTGATTACATAATGAGCAACAGAAGATGGACACTGAAGTACAGGATGTGGTAATTTGCTGGACTTTGGTCTTAACTTGTTTTCTACTTGTTACAATGATTCAATTTGGAATATTTAAAGATTTAATTTGGCATATTTAAAGAAAGACTTTTAGTTCCAACATTTTAATAACTGAAATTTTAATGAGAATATTTTAAATTCATTTATGAAATGTATTTATATTTTTAAGATAACTTTTAACATCTGCGGGGACAAGGAAGGGTTATAGTTTATAAGTGCTATTGTTTTTGTGTCAAATTGACAAGGGGTGGAGTGTCATGGTTAGGCACAGGTGTCAACTTGACTGTCGAGGGTTTGAGCTCTGGGCACAGTTGTAGAGAGTTGATGGTTGAGTTAAGCCCAGAGCAAACCTGAAGGAGATTGTCTAGCTGATGGGGAAGACCCATCCCATGATGGGTGGGATTAGGCCCTGGATAAATCACAGAGAGCTGGTCGAGAGAGTTGGCATCCTTCTGTTCACTTGGCCAGACATGCTGGTCTGGCAAGTAAGGATTGTCCGTCTTTCAGCCGTTATGCGGTGATGGTGTGGCCAGTTCCCTCATCCCTGGGGTTGGTGCGTCCTCTCCCGTCAAGCTGGACTATGAGATGTAACCAGAAATCATAAGAGAACAAACCCCTTGTTCCCTTAAGCTGTTTGATGGCCATTTATCAGCAACCATGCAGACTGACTGCAACAATGTGTGTGTTTGTGTGTAAAGTGATAGAGAGGAGAAGAGACAAGACTGTATGAAGTTTTCTGTGAGAGACAGGTACATGTTCATCCTGATAGATGGACAAAGAGCAGCAGTTCACAAATTTCTGGTTCTTACATGGCTCAGCTCTAGTTTCTGCTATCACTTTCCGCACAGCACTGTGATTTCTTTTATTCAGTCCTCCTCGTCTTAAGCTACCTTGAATCTGACCTGTGAAGCCTTAGACATCTTGTCATATAAGTAAAGTCACTGGCTGTTCATCTACCACAGGAAGACGCCACAGTAAGCTGCCATCATACCTCATTTTGCAAAATCCTGACTTGTTTTCTATTTATTTTGAGCTAAAGTTGTTTTTTATTTCCCTTGGCTTGCTCACATGTTAGCGTCTAGTCTCAATTTTCATTGAGAATATACTGTGCCTTAGGTTCAAACTAGAAAGACTCAAATTTATTTGCACTGCAAGGTTTATATTGTTCATAGAGCTTCATGTTTTTCTGAACTCATGTGTCCAGTCAAGTCCAACAAGTGAGACCATCTTAGCAAAGCCTCGAGTGGCAGAATCCAGTGAAATATGAGCTCCAAGTACGGTTCCTCTACCTCAAAAATTGGCCTGAGAACAAAAGTCACATCAATTATAGGCTAAATTGAACAATAAAAGTCAGCTGTGGACTGACTTGGCCAAAAGATACATTGATTCCTGCCAACACCATCAACTAATCTGTCAATAAGTCAGCCAATCCATCAAATCTGTTCAAGCTCACAGCACATCTATACCATGGTGTGCCTCGAAACAAGAGATGTACAAGGAGAAACTCCAGGTTGAGAGTCAGACACCTCAAACCTGAAGCCTACCCTGTCACTTCCTCCCATGGGAGTTGTAACCAGCATACTTAACACTTCCAGGTGGCACCAAGTCTTCACCCATCATATAGAGTAAATAGCATCTACCTTAGGATGTCCTAAGGGTTTATAATATATGGAGGGAAAGCGCATACTAGAGCACTCATCTCACAATGAATGGTGATTATGTGTTTCTTCCTTCATCCTCTCATTTAATTGAAGCCTAAGACTGCATTAAAAAAGCAAATAGAAGTGTCTCATACTTCTGTTCTGCCAACCAGCTGTCCATCAACAGCCAATTAAACAAGTGTGACATGGTGACATTAGGCACTTCTACCTCAGCAGTAGCTTGAAGTTAGATCTGGATTCTTGAACTGCTCTTTGACTGTTCCTTTACCCTCTCCCTGTGAAGGAGCCAGATCACTCCTGATCATAGGATGCTGTGAAGTTTGCATTGAGAAAAAAAAACAGAGAAATAAAATTGGGGAAATTGCCCAGATAGAAATGACTGCATGCAGCCTGAAGTCTAGTCAGCTAACACGCACCCTGAAATCTAGTGAGCTAACATGCAACCTGAAGGCTAGTGAGCTAGCATGTAGTCTGAAGGCAAGTCAGCTCACATGCAGCCTGAAGGCAAGTCGACTATTAAGCAGTCTGGAGTCTAGTGAACTAGCCGTCGGCATCAAGAGGCAGTGCCCAGATCTGGAAACCACTGCCTTGTTCCACTAATCTGGGGGATGTTGGGGATGAACGGTACATTGAATAAGTGGTGTGAATATTCCACAGAGTCCTTCAGAACTTGCTACTCAAGGTACTGCTGGCAGATCAGCAATGGGGAGATTATCAGGGAGTCTATTAAAGATGAAGGATCTCAGGTTTTTCCCAGACAAGACTGAATTAAAAAAATCACAGGCTCATACATATAGTGAAATTATATAAGCACTACAATGTAGTAGGGACTTTAGGACACGGACTGTATCTAATTAATGTTCCAAGTCTCAACCCTGGCGGAAGTCCTACTTGTCAGCTGGTCAGTATGAGGGCATCCTCCAATTTCTGCACCATACTGTAGTCCTCTTTTGGGCAAAGCATTTCTTCAAGCCTCTATTTATATGAATGAATTCAGTTTCAGATGAGTGATAATAGATTCGTTTCATTAGGACCATTTTGACAGAAATTGGCGCAGTAGAATTGCGACTAAGGAGGAGTGGCAGGGGAGAAAGGGAACACTTTCGAGAGGAAGACTGTTCCCATAGGGCTCCTTGCGAAGCTCTCTTTGACGTCTCATTTCCACTTCTGGGCAGGTTAGAAGCATACTGAGAGGTGAAGCAGTTTGCTAGCATCATGTGCAGGGTAGAGTTGACATTTCATTGTGGCGGAAGTCACAATGTTTGGGTTTTCAATGTATGTGTGCATGCAGTATGTGTGTGTGTGTGCGTGTGTGTGTGTGCATGCATGTGAGTAGGTGTACATGTATGTGTATTTATGTACATAAATTCACTTGAGTGTGTATGTGCCTGTGGAGGTCCAAGGATGATATTTGGAGCTCTTCTTTAATCTGTTGTCCTCTTTATAATTGTTAATCTCTGGTTAAACCCAGTGCATGACATGGAGGCTTGACTAGACAACCAGCTTGCTCTAGGAATTCTCAGGTTCCACTCTCCAAGGCTAGAATTACAGGAATCCACCAAACCCACTAGGCATCTGGGGAATCTGGATATCAGAACTCAGATCCTTTTGCTTTCAAAGCAGAGGCTTTAACCACTGAGCCATCTTCCCAGTTCCCCAGTTGCACCTTAAACAGAACTTCCCAGGATGTGCTTCCTAGTGAGTGAAAAGCCTAGAACTTAGAAAAACCATTGCATTAAGCCAATGGAGTCTGCGGGTCAGAATTCCAGGCACAGTAAGAGCACCTCGCTCCACATCTTGGTGGCTAGGATTGACTTTATGGCTGAAGCTGGATTGTAGAAGGCACCTTCACTTACATGTCTGATAGCTGATGCTGATTGCCATCTTTTTGCCAGAATGCCTACATGTGACTTCTCTAGGGGACCTGGACTTTTGATCAGCATGATGGCCTTAAGAGAAGTAGACTTCTTACTTGATATCTTAGGAATTTCCAAAGTGAGAGTCCCACTGAAAAAGATGAGTGCTATATTGCCTTCTAGACTTTGACAATTCTCCCATAAGAGGCAAGATTTTGGGTCTTTTTCTTGGAATCTGGGAGGTTTGTGACCTATCTCTGACTCCAATAGAATGTGGTAGAACAAGGGTCTCTTAGGCTTCTGGGACTCAGTCTATAAGGCAATACAGCTCCCAAACTATAGTTTGATAGGATACTTGTGGAGTACCCTTTGGTGGGTGATAATGAATCATTTGGGTCTGTTATTATTGTTGCTATTATTAGCTTCATTGTTGCCTAGGAGCAATTGTATTCAGTAATAAAGTGACAGTTGGGACTATAGACCACAAGATCACATCTAGAGATTACAGTTACCTGTAGCTTTCCTAAAATGAATAGAATTCTGTGCAAACTTCAGTCTACATCAGTGGGAGGTAGTGGTCCAAATTATAGATGCCAATGGAGACTGAAAGAAACTTGGCAGAACCTTTGTGCCATGCAGAGGAAAGTTTAACATGTGCGAGTTGGACACTGGGATTGTGGTACTTGGCAGAGATGTCTGAAGATACTCATTTCTCGCTATTTTCAATATTCTTTTGTTTATTTTTGTTTTTAAAAATCTGTTTTATGTTGACAAGACATCTATTGCTAAAGATAGTGTTGCTTCAAAGCCAGTCATGCTCAGATGTCAAAGATGAAATACAAAAGGTAACATGAGAGATGTAAGGTAACATGAGAACAGAAAGTCCCTTATGGAAGATGTTCCTTGGACTTTGTGAGTTCTGTGATGTAAACATAAATTGCAGGAAGAAACTGCACTTACAAGGCTGATTGATTAGAGCCTCGGTGATGTGGGAAAGTCTGGAATGTTGTACATCCAGAACTAAATTAACTTGGGTCATGTTTTACCTACCTTTGTACATGACCTAGTATCCTTGGGACTATTAGGAGCCATGATTTCCATCACCCAAAATGCTGATGTCATCAGATAGCATCTCACGGTCTGTGCCAGACATCCCCTTGCTTTTCTGTAACTCCCCCTACTTGAGGTTTCTACCAGAGTATTTGAAGAGTATCTTGGTTTATGGGTTTTCCTTGTAATGCAATTATAAAACCTCCAAAACCGTTATCACAACAGAACCCATGGAATTTGGAGGAAAATTGATTCTGTGTTCCCAGGCCATTGTCACAACCACTCATATTTGGGTACAGAATAAACTACCTCTTATCCCTTTTGTGAGGAGAGAGTTGTTATCATCTGTCTTCCATGGCTAGACATAGGTGTCAACTTGAAGGCTGTGTTGACACCCAGAACAAACCTATCGGAGATTGTCTAGTTGATAGACATCCTTCTGTATACTTGGCCAGACCTACTACCAGACAAGTATCTTAGTCATTATGTGGATATGGTGTGGCCAGTTCCATTGACCTTTGGTATTAGTGTGGGCTGTCCTGCCAAGCTGGACAAGGAACTGCGACCAGGCTATCATAATCAGAGAATAAAACTGATTTTCTTTTTCCATCAGAAGAGGGGACAAAAGAAAGTTACATGGATTCCTCTTCTACGGTGGTGAATTTGGCCTTTAACAAGGAGGCAAATTCAAGGAAACGACACAGAAACAGGACTTGTTTAGAGTGAATCAAGCTGGAGAGTGAACTGAACCACAAGAATGAGACTTGTTGAAAGGAAGAGCGGCTGTTTTTTTTTTTTCCTTTTTTTTTATTAAAAATTTAATTATACATTTAAAAATTTTTTACCAGTTCCCTCCCTCCCCCCTCCTCCCCCCGAACCCCCTCCTCCCCCTCTTCTTCCCTCAGTGCCTCCCCCCCAATTCCCAGAGAGTCCTTTATTGTGTACGCCTAACTCTCCACTGGGTCCTCCTCTCCGATGACATATAAGGACCCAGTGGCATTTCCATAAGCCCTTTCTCTTGTTCCCCTTAAGCATAAGATCACTACTATGGCTGTCAATCCCTTGCCTCCAGGGGTCTCGGTGCCCTTAACAGATTCTAGACTTTATGAGGGCAACAGTGCACTGGACATTGCGCAGGGCATGCAAAGTCCCATTATGATTGCTTTGGCCCCAACTATTGTTGAGAATCTTGCAAATCGTTGCTCCTCCCATCCTTTTGCTCTTACAATCTTACCGCCCCCTAAGAAGAGCGGCTGTTAAAGGTCCATATCTGCTCCTTCGCCATTAGTGGGATCATGCTCTGAGTTGCGAAAGGTCTGGAGTGTTTTGACACAGGGCCCGCAAGGAATGGCAGCAGAGGCAAAATGCTCCCTTGTGGAAAGTAGTGTGTGTGTCTAAAAGTGTATGTGCATGCATGTAGGTGTGTATGTCTGTGTATCCAAATGCATCTGTGTGTGTGTGTTAAAGAGGGACTTGCTGAGTTTATGTTGAATCACAGTTCTAGATTTCTGGCTTGTGAGAACGGTCCAGGGGAAGCTGACAAGCTTTGCCGTGGTTCCTTTTTTGTATATGTCCCTTTTTCTCCAGAAACGTGCCCATTGGTCTGTTTTCTTTCAGTGCAACAGTACCTTATTTGTCCATAGAACGGTTTTTATCAGCAAGTAGTCAGGACACTTTGGAACCTTAGGTAGACAGGTATGAAGTTCTGATGGCTGTGTTTGGACATTTAGTTTATCAAATCATTCAATTTGTTTATGTGTATGTGTTTTAATAGACTCAATATTTTTCCTCTTCTTTTCTTGTTTTGCTTGCCCCTTTCATGTTAGCTGGAATATTCTAGAGGTCATAGATTACCTCTGTGGATAAAAGACTCAAAAGAGGTTTGAGAGTTCAATGACATGTGGCGTCTCTTCCCTTAGGCGGCTGCCAGCCTCCTGGAGCTCCTTTGTAAAGGGGAGAAGTGAAATGTGGGCAGGTAAATACTCCAGTTCCTATTCCTTAGATTGGGGTGGGCTTTGCTTTGGCTCCCTGTCACCACGGGATCACCCATTCCTTTCCTCTGTTCTCCCACTCAAACTGAAGCACGTGGCTTCCGGTTGCTTCTGTGTCATTTTCCTTTGTGGAGATTCACACTTCTTTGCTGTTGAAGAAGAGCTCCCCCTGTGGGCCATTCCCCTTGCTAGCTACTCCAGGGCGCAGAAAGATCACTGGGTGAAAACGTTCCTCTGCAGATGACTCCATCGTCCTTACCTGACCAACTCCAAGTCCCTCCTGTTGCCGCCCCTGGTGTTCTACGTGGACAGCCCCACTCAACTTCTTTGAATGGATATGGGCAAGTAGGAAAGAGAATGCCTGCTGGCTTCTTCACTCGGAATCTCCATTTCTTCCGAAGCATGGATAAGATTCTAATGCAGAAGTTCAGACCCAGGAAAATGGGACTCTGAGGAGGATTGCAGTGGTTAGAGTGTTGCAGTTTAGCTTATAAACCACTTTATAAACTAAGTCTCTGTTTCCTTCAGCATGAAAGAGGCACACTACCTTCCTCATGTAGTTTCTGTGAGAATTACATGATTTAATCTAATCTGTATTGTCTGACATACAAAGACTATCAGGAAGGTGAATGCTGGATTTTTCTGAGTGGGCTTTTTCTCTGTACCAAGGCCCAGCCATTTCCAATGAAACATGTAACCATGAATCATAAACATTTTTTGCTATCAAGACATTTACAATCACGGAAAAATAGGCAATCAACTATGCAAATTAGGAATATGCACATAGGAAAAACATGAAGTATAGCAATATATTTCCAGGAAACATTTTCTACAGCCTTAAAATTTTTAAATATATTCTTAAACTTATATATATTCTAGAATGATATTGTAGTAAATCTTTAAAGGTGATAAATAGGACTTAAAACCCACAAGCAGTGAAGTAGAGTTTATGGTTGAATACGTAGAATCATAACCCAAGGAAAACTGTGGTAGTCCTTATGTTGGGAATAAGTTGGGTTTTAAAAGAGACCAGACCCTTACTCAAAGTGAGGTGGTTAGACAAGGCTGTTTTACTATTGATCAAGAGAGGGCGCTCTCTATCCAAAGACTGGCATGCAAAAACCCATAGGGCCGGTATGGTTGTAAACTCTTATCCCTAACTCAGGGAAACTTGGCTGTATCCCACTGTCTGAGGTTCTACATTACAATTTGAGAATCGACTGGTTAATGGGGGAAACAAAGGAACACGGGAAGGATGATGTAGCTATTCAATTGTTTTGGGAGGTTGAGACAATAAGTCAAGGTTTCAGGTATGTGGACATTGGCCTTTCTAATAAAGGCAGTGAGTGTGTGTGAGTGTGTGTGTGTGTGTGTGTGTGTGTGTGTGTGTGTGTGTGCTGGGGGGGTGTGAAAAGAAGCAAGCAGGTGAACAAGGCCAGTCCACGTTCTCGAATCCTACCGCGGAAGGAGGAGGGTAATGATAGTTTGTTATCATAGCCTTTGAGAGAAAATAGTTACTTTATGGTTCTTACATGTAGTACCTTACCACTTTTCACTCAGGGTAAGGCAAAGCAGGAGAATTTTGTGTGATAAAACTTCTTCAGTTTTGTTCCCCACCTTTCCCACACCTTGCCATTTTTCATGCACGCTCTGTGGAGTAGCCATTCTGTTTTAATTCTCCAAACTAGCTTCCATCTTAAGTTTAACGTATCCATTCAAGTGGACACATAGATAGCTGTATTTATTCAGTATCTGTTGATTGCTAACCATTGGCCTTTGGAAAGACAGCAAAGTGGAGCAGATAACTGTGAATTAGAGATTTTCTCAGAGGATGTTGTTGGCAATAATGTTTTCAGATTAAAAAAAGGGGGGAAGCATTTGATTAATAGTGAGGATTTGTTTGGGTTTTTTGGATGGTTGGATCCCTTCTTGTTTCTGTCTTTGTGTGTTGTAGAATGCTCTGTGATGTATTTCTATTTATGGCGTGAGAATTTTGCTTCCTGCATAACTTTTTGTAAAGTATCCTCTTATTTTTTAGGAGCAATAAAGTTATAAAAAATAGTGTGTTATTTTGATTGAGGAAGTTATGGTGAGCAAGAGAGAGACAATCTGGTTTTTTTTCATAGTTCTATTGGCTGCTGGGCACTAAATGCTTAGCATGTACCAGCTTATGTAATGCAGCAACATGGGAGGAAATGGCCTTCTCACGTCCATGCTATAGATAGGGAAACAAACCTGCTGCAGCATCTACAGTCAGTAAACCGGAGTGGGGGGGTCTTGCTGGGCTTTGAATCCAGCCTTTCTAGCTGCAGAGCTTGCAGCCCTAAACCAAGGTTGTCTGAACTTTTGCCATTGTGACATCATGTCGTCATCTACAAGTGTGCCAACTGTGTTCACAGGTGTATGTAGCCTGAAGGTCTGAGGTTGGACATGCTTGTCCTCAATATTCATACTATGCCACAGCATATGGAGATATTCTAGTGTGGAGCTCCTGACAGCCTCTTTTAAAAAATATTCATTTTTTCTTTCCGCGAAGCACCGAGAATCAAAGCCCTTGCACATGCTGGGTGACTGATCTAGATTAAGCTACACCTCTGCTATTGTAGCCTCCTTTAGAAAGCATTTGACATAGCAATAGTAGAAGCTATCTAAAGCAAAAGGGTGGAAAAGTGTAAAACAAAAAAGTACTGATTATTATTAATTTGTGAGAAGGCTTCAAATTGCTTAATGTTTGTGTAAGTTACAATCACTGAAGAAATAAACATGGGGTGCAACAGAAACAATTTGAAGAAATAGTAGCCTGCAAGTAGCCTCAGTGTTGATGAAAGCCATACATTATCAATCCACAGTGATCAAATATTTCCAAGCATGGGAAAAACACAGCAAGGACACAAAGACACTCCATGATCTGAGTGCCCATAATGTGCTATGAAGAGAAAAATCATCACATCAACCAGAAGGTACAACTCGTTGTCCAGGGCTGAGAAGGTGGCTCAGCAGGTAATTAATGCTAAACCCGATGGCCTAAGTTATCAATCTCTGGAACTCACATGTAAAGAAATAAGACACTACTAGAGGGACAAAGAGATGCAGACCTGTCATCAGAAAAGATGCTAGTGAGAAGACAGGATAGAAGAAATACCTTTTAAGAAATGAAGATAAGACAGATAATTCTTTATTTCTCCCACATTTTATTTTTTTTCCTAATCATACAAGCTCAATAGGTACCCCATCTTCTCCCTCCCTCCTCTCCCCAGTCGTCTCCCCTTGTACTTTTCCCCCTTCTCCCTTTCCTTTCACCCCCTCCCTCCCTCCACCCCTCTCAGTGCCTCCCCCTTCCTTCCTCCCTCCCTCCCATCCCCTGGAGCATCATTTCCTATGAATGCCAAACCTTTCTCTGAGTCCTCCACCCTAGTGAGGGGTAAGGACTCAGTGGCATAGCCTGGAGCTCCTTTTTGGGCTCCCTGTTAGCATGGGAACTCTATTATGACTGTTAATCCCTTGCCTCTAAGGATCCTACTGCCTGGAGCCTTCTCCCCTGTGATCCATGCTAGACTTTGGGGGGGGGGGTATCAACATTTCAGCCATTGCTCAGGTCAAGCAAAGTCCAATTCTGGCTGCTGCAGCCCGAACTTGTGTGGAGTAAAGACAGATAATTCTTAAGACATACAAAAACAGAAAGGAATTCATCACCAGCAGACTTGCACCATAATTAATACAGGAAGTCCTTCAAGGTGCAAGTAAATGATGCTAGATAGAAATGTAGGTATGTCTAAAAGAATGAAAAACATCCCTTAGAGTAACCCACAGAATTAGAGAAGAGTGTTTTCTCATTATATGGACTCTTCTGTAATTGTTAGAATAAAAGAACAATGCAGCATAAGGCTTGTGTTAGAGGGCAAAGTAACATGTATGGCAAGAGTAGCAACGTGACCAGAAGCAGGGGAAGCAATCCATGGTTTTCCACTTTCCCTGAGTCTGTCTTGCATATGTATCCTGCATCAAATAAGAGATATATTCTGAGCAACACAAGAGATTTAGCCATGTCTGAAAAATACTTTCATTGTTTAGATGTAGAAATAATGTGGAAATAAGGCTAAGTTGTGCTGCATTGACTCCTGTTCCAAAGGTGGAAAATGGAAAAGTACAGGTCTGATTTGTCTAAGCGTAAGCCTCTGCCGTGCTCTGTATACAGCTGGAAACATGCAGTTCCACAATGATAGTGAAGAAAAAGGTTCGAGTTGAATATTAAGAATATTATGTTGGGAAATCAAAATACCTGTCCTGAGCAGGAGTGCTCAGCCCGATTTTTAAAGGAACTAAATTGTAATTGTGAATATCTGAATGTAGTAATTATTGTGGCAGATGTACAGTAATTAGTTTTTAACAGTAAGATTTTCTATTTTTTGGATTTTGAAGTCCCTTCCAAAAGAGAAGGAGTTGTGTGCCTGTACAATGGACTCTGAAATGTTTTGAGGATTTTTTTTTTTTGTAGCAAACTGGGGCTTTGTTCATTATCAGGCAATGCTGAGTGATGATTTTTGGTTCCAAAAAACAGAAAGAATAGGCAGGTACACAAACTACACAGACATAAGACTACCATTTTTTTTTTGTTTAATAGCCAACTTGTAAGTTATCATAGTAATGAAATCAATACCATAAAATCAACTTCTATCAGGTCATTCATGGTCTCAAATGTATTGTTTTTTTTCTCCTTTTTTAACTTTTATTTTTAATTTATTTTTAAATATTTTATATATATATTTTTTATTTCCACTCATACAAACTTAACAGGTACACCAGTCCCTTCCCTCCCTCCAACCCCCCACCCTCCTATGCCCCCTCCTCTCCCCCTTCCCTCCCCATCCCCCAGTGCCTCCCCCTTCCATCCCCGGAGCATCCTTTAATGAGCATGCCAAACTCTCCTCTGGGTCCTCCTCTCCGATGAGGTGCAAGGACTCAGTGGCATTTCCCAGAACCATTTCCTGTGTTCCCTTTAAGCATAGGAACACTACTGTGGCTGTCAATCCCTTGCCACCAAAGATACTAGTGCCTTTAGCAAACAGTAGACTTTGTGGGGTCAGTAGTGTGTTGGACATTGCACAGGGCATGCAAAGTCCAAATATAATTGCTTTCGCCCTAACTTGTGTGGAGTATCTTGCATATCATTGCTCCTCCCATCTTTGTGCTCTTACAATCTTACTGCCCCCTCTTCTGCAAATTTCCCTGAGCTTCAGGATGGGGAGAGATTAGTCTGGCCTAGTTCTAGGTGGTTGATATAGAGTCTCTGAAGTTCTGGATTATGGTTCGTTGATTTTCTTTTGCAGTTTTGCTGCTCCTGCAATGCCCTTCACTCCATCCTGATGGGTATTGGATATCGCCCCCTGGCTAGAGATAAAAACCTGTTAAATTAGAGTCTTGTTGTAAGAGTATATTCAAGGGTAGATGTAATAAAAGTAGGAAACCGAGGTGAGAGAGGGGTCAATCACCCATTTGCGAAATGGTTACTTTCTATCTGCCAGACTATACGCCCTCCCCTTCTGGTAAGATCATACCCCATCCATTGTAAATGATCAGGAAGGAAAGTCTGTGAACTTAACCAGATGTCTCATTACTTACTTGCAGTCCTTGATGGTGGCCTGTTTTCTCTGCTGTAACATGGTCCCCTCTCTCCTTGTTACTGGTGTGTCCCACCTTCCCCATCCCTCTTGTTCATAACCTTTGCAATTACTGTAGGTATTACAAAGATTTATCTTTGAGTGTCTCTAAGTGGGTTTGGTACTAGGAATAGGGAGTACATACGATGCTTAATTTTCTGTGTCTGGAATACTTCACTCAGTATAATTGTTTCTAATTTCATCCACTTCCCAGCAAATTCCATTAATTCATCATTTTTGATGGCTGAGTAGTACTCCATTGTATAGATAGATGTACCACATTTTCCTTATCCACTCGTCAACTGTTGGACATTTGGGTTGATTCCATGACTTTGCTATTGTAAACAGTGCTGCTATGAACATGGTCGTGCTTGTGCTATCGAGGTGAATTTTTGCTGTATGTGGGGTTATTCCCAAAAGTGGAATAGCAGGGTCATATGGCATTTCAATCTTTAATTTCTTTAAGAATCTCCAGATGGCTCACCAGAGTGGCTGTATGAGCCTGCATTCCCACCAGCAATGTAGGAGAGTTCCCCTCTCTCCACATCCTCTCCAGCATTTGTTGTTGTCTGTATTGTGAATTTTTGCCATCCTGACCGAGGTGAGATGATATCTCAGAGAAGTTTTGATTTGCTTTTCCCTGATGGGTAAGGATATGGAGCATATTTTAAGATATTTGTTAGACATTTTAACTTCATCCCTGGTAAAGTTTCTTTTATGTTCCAGGGCCCATTTTTTAATTGGGCCATTGGTTTCCTTGGGGTTTAGTTTTCTAAGTTCTCTGTGCACTCTGGATAATAGAGCTCTGTCAGATATGTGGTTAATGAAGATTTTCTCCCATTCTGTGGGTTGCCTTTGAGCTCGTGTTACAATCTCTTATCTGAACAGAAGCTCTTTAATTTCACAAGATCCCAACTGTTGAGAGTTGGTAGCAGTGACTGTGCCATGGGATGTCTGTTTAGGAACTGTTGGCCTAGCCCAATCAGCTCGAGGGAGTTCCCTGTCCTTTCAACTATGGTTTTTGTAGTCTCTGGCCTTATATCCTTGATCCATTTGGAATTAAGTTTATACATGGTGACAAGTACGGGTCCAGTTTTAATCTTCTGCATGTGGAGATCCAGTTTTGCCAGCACCATTTGTTGAAGATGCTGTTCTTTTTCCATTGGATTTTTTTGGCCCCTTTGTCAAAAACCAAATGGCTATAATTTTGGCTTATATCTGGGTCTTCAACCCTTATCCATTGATCTGTGTGTCTATTTTGGAGCCAGTACCAGGATTTGTAGTATAGACTAAAGTTTGATATGGTGATACCTCCAGCTGTGTTTTTGTTACTCAAGACTGTCTTTGCTATCCTGGGTCTTTTTTGCCTCCATATGAATTTGAGATTGTTTGGTCAACTTCTTTAAAGAATTGCTTTGGGATTTTAATTGGTAGAGCATTGAATTTGTATATTGCTTTTGGTAGGATGGTCATTTTTACGATGTTGATTCTGCCAATCCAGGAACACGGGAGGTCTTTCCACCTTCTGGTGTCTTCTGCAATTTCTTTCTTTAGGGTTTTAAAGTTTTCATTGTAAAGGTCTTTTACCTTCTTGGTTAGGTTTATACCAAGCTTCAAATATATTGTTTTTTAAAAAAATACTTATTTTTTAGTGTTTCATACATGAATATAGTGAATTTATGGTATTTGTACCTGTTACTCCAGCTGTGAGGTTAGCAGGTGTCTTGCTTCAGAATTCATAATTTCTACCTTTATGAAGTAATAGAGATGGAAGTTCATGCATGTAAACTTCCTTGATAGTAACCATGTTATTCTAGAAGGTGAATTTGTTGAGTGCTATGCAAAGGTCATGAAAGAAAAAAGCATAATTTTAACCTATACCTTGAAGGACTCATATAATCAGAGACACTTCCTCTAAAATGCCCAGTGAAATTCCTCTGATTTCTTACATGTTTTCATGATTTGAATGTAGGTTGTCCCCCACAAGCTCCTATGTTTAAATCCTTAGCTGATGTTGATGTGTGGCAAGGTCCATGCACCTTTAGGAGGTGGAGCTTTGCTGAAGGAAAGCACCTCACAGGGGACGTGCTTTGAAGATGGGAGCCCTGCCCTGTTTCCTCTTGCAGTCTTGCTGCTTGGTCTCTCAGCCTCCGTGATGTCTGCAGTGACCTGAGTCTCCTCAAGCTTCATCCTCCATGATGTGCCCTTTCCAGACTGCACCTCCTTTCTGGAACTCTAAGCCAAATAACTCTCTCATTCTCCTCTTAGGTTGCCTGAGTGTGAGTGCTGTCTCACAGCAGCGGAAAGAAAGAGTAACTGTGATGCATGTCGTAGATGCTCAGGACATGATGCTGAGTATGCATATGCATATTACTAAATGTAGTTCACCTACATGGTGCTCATAAATGACCATCAAATGGCTTAAGGGAACAAGGGTTTATTCTCTCTTATGATTCCTGGTTACAGTTCTCAATCCAGCTTGATGGGAGAGCACGCACCAACATCAGGGCCAAGGGAACTGGCCACACCATCACCATATAACAGCTGAGAGATGAACAATCCTTACTTGCCAGACCAGCATATCTGGCAAGTGAACAGAAGGATGCCGCCTTCCTCAACCAGCTCTCAGTATTTTATTCACCTATTCAGGGCCTAGTCCCACCTACCATAGGCTGGGCCTTGCCCATCAGCTAGACAATCCCCTGCAGGTTTGCTCTGGGCTTAATCCAACCACTAATTCTCCACAAGTGTGCTCAGAGCTTAAACCATCACCCATCAAGTTGACACCTGTACCTAACTATGACACTAAAGAAACATGATAAAGGATCTGTAAGTCAGAGACCTACCTGTAGTTCTACTGCCAGATAGTTGTAAGCCTTTGCTTCTCCCTTCTTCACTAATGGTCATTAACGCCCCTTCGGCCTTTGTAACACTATGACTGTAAGTGGTTTTTTAGTTATCAAAAGGAAGATGGCAACACAGAATAAAATTTAAACAGTGTATTGACAATAAAATACTTTTGGACAACATTCATACTTTGTGAGTGTTTAGTATTGTACAATATGATATTGTGTTATTTTACAGATATATTTTATTTCATAATTCATTTTTCCCACATACCAATTTTTCCTGGAGAATTTCCATATCAGCATATATGGCCCCCCACACATTGACTCTTTTGAAATAATAACTACATAACCCAATCTGGCCTGAAACTCATTTTATCACAGAAATCCTCCTCATACAACCTTTCATATGCTGAGATTATAAATTTAAGCCACTATGCTTATCTGACTAACATATTTTGACTCATGCTAAGGATATATCACTATCTGCGTTATATTTGAAATAAATTGATATCACTTGTAAATTTAGTATTTAAGTAATGGGCATATAGGTTATTTTTATTTCTCATAAAGACAAGGCACGTGTACTTTGTTTTTGAATGTCATGATTCGAATGTGAATTGTCCCTCATAGGCTCTAGCTGGTGTTTGAGAAGATTGTGGCCCCTTTAAGAGTTAGAGTCTTGCTGGAGAAAGGCAGGTCCCAGTGGGTAGGTCTCGAGGTCTAGTCGCCCATTCACACTTACTCTGTCTTGCTCTGCTCTCTGCATCCTGATGGCTGCAGTGACTTGAACCAGCCTCCTGCTTCTGCCATCAGACATCTACATTTTCTCTAATGCCTTAAGCTCAACAAATACCCCATTCTCCCTTAAGCTGTGTCTGAGTACTATCACACTAAAAAAGAAGAATGACTACAAGCACATTTATGTATAAATTGAATCGCTGGGCCACAGAATATGTACAGTCAACATTTGATAAAGATTCTCAATTTTTCTTTAAGCAGGATGAATGACTTTGTGTGATCAGTACACTACAAGTACTTCTCTAACATACCAATATTGAGACAAAGTGTCTTTTTGTAGAAAATAACTTTTTCATGATACAATTCAGTTCATCCTTTATTGGTCACATTTAATTTTAGTAGAAGTGCCTTGATTCAGGCATAATCATAAATCTCACAAAACTTTCTCATTCATAAAGTTTGGCATTTATTTGGAGAAGTCAAAATTCATCAGATGCAACTCTGTCCTTTGACTAGATATCAGCATTACTGACGGAGGTACCCATTCTCTGATCTCAGATTACCTTTCTCACCTCAACTACTTGCAATAATTTTTGTGACAACTGTGGGACTGAAAATGAACATGGTTCATGAGTATATTAAGTGAGTGCTAGAAATTTCAGGAATATATATATAAAGTAGATATGAACATTCCCGAAAGCGTGTTCAGTAGGAGAATATTACCATGGGCAGCATGGCTGTAGCATATTCATCTCTTCTGTGAACACATGCATTTGCTACCAACTGCTCTTTTCACAAATTCCATTCATATCCCTCCATCTCACTTCCTCCAGGGTAACAGACTCACTGATGGGTCAAGGTGAGCAAAAGAGAATGCCAGTGTGTATTCCCATAGTGATTGAGAGGACTAAGCCATTTGCACAAATGGGTAGCACAACTGGTTTAGAGGGAGGAGGATTGAAAAGGCAAGAGGTTAACATGCGTCTGCACCCATTCTGCTATGGGAAAGGGCACCTGCATCCAGAGGATAGGTTGGTAGTTTGCCACCAGAACAAGGGTCAAATATAACAGAGTTAATGTATGGAATCAGAGAACTAATATTTCACATCGCCATGTAAGTCTTGTAATAATGACTCCGAAGTCTCTATTGCAGATGCAGAATGGTTGGGGAAGCTGCCTCGCTGTAGGAAGATGATGTGCTAACTTGTCAAAGTCAGTGCAGTGCAGAAAGTTTAGTGAAAGGAGGAGGTTACTTGTCCGTATTCATGGAGATGATCTCAGCCACGAGGGTCACACAGCTGGGTGCTGGCTTCTGCCAGCTCACATGTTGTCACCGTTGCTGAGATGCTCTCCCTCCTAAACTGCTAAACTGCTCCATAGCTAAACTGCTATGAAATTCTTAGAAACTACTGGGGAGAAAGGGAAAATTAGGGAGCATCAAACTTAATATCTTCAAAGTTGTGACCTGCTTCTCCCTTTGATGGAGGTACTCTCCAAAGCAAAAGAGTTTCTCCTTGAGGTTTTCGCCTCCCTTTGTCTTTATATTCAAAGACACTTAGCACAAAAGGAAATAAAATGATCCTCATAATATATTTTTATTTCTAAACTTATCAGTTGGATCATATCAGGTCTTAAAGGTAGATGTAGAATGTTAATGTTCCCTTTCATTTCTCTCAGAAGCTTTATATTGGCTCAAATTCATCAGACATAATTTCATTAGTTCATATTAAAAATATCTATTCATTTATTTTTAAGGAATGTTGTGCTTATTCTTCTTGGGGCATTGTTGCAAAAGTAACATATGCTCATTGTGAAAAAATTCTAAATGGAAGTTTCTGCTTCAAGAGTCACACTTACTGCCTTGACAAAAATCGTTGCTTTTTATTTATTTTTTTTGGAGGCAGTATCTCACTAAGTTGCCTAGGTTGGCCTTGAATTTGTGATCCTGCATCCTCAGCCTCCTTAGCAATTGGAATGTCAGACCTGTATCAACAAATATGGGTCAGATTCATTCCTTGTAAATTAAGAGCATCAGAGTAATTTGATCTTTAATACTGCAGGACTTTCGTATGTCTATGAATATGCAACTAAACATATGGTTTATGAAAAACGGATTTGGAATGCTATGGTTAGATACAGGTGTCAACAACTGGAGGTTCAGGCTCTGGGCACATTTGTAAGGAAATAGTAGTTGAGTTAAGCCCAAGCAAGCCTGCAGGGAATTTATCAGATTGATGGGAGAAGACTCAGTCCATGGTGTTAGGACTAGTCCCTGGGCAGAACAATAAGATGGAGGGAATTGGTTAAAGAAATTGACATTCTCTGGTTCTCCTTGGCCTGGCAAGTAAGGATTGTTCCTCACTCAGTCGTTTTGTGGATATGGTGTGGCCAGTTCCCTCAACTCCTGGTGTTGCTATGAACTTTCCTCCAAGCAGAACAAAGAGCTATAGCCAAGAGCTGTAATCCAAAATAAAACCTCTTATTCCCTTAAGCCATTTGTTCATGAATTTGTTATCAATGATGTAGACAAACTACAATAGAATTGAATCAGAGATAATGTATAAAAATTTTCTACCTCTTGCTTTTGTAAATATATAATGACTCACATTGCAACATGCAGATAAACCTTGATCTTTTTTTAAATTATAATTTTTTTGTAAATTTTTATTTTTCTACTTTTACAAGTATATTGAGTAGTCATCCCTGGTTCCCTCCATCCCCCACTCCCTCCCATGTCCTTTCCTCTCATCAATTCCTCCCACTCCTTCCCACACTCCTGGCTATATGTTTCTGTTGTCCCCAGGGTTCATTCTAGCTTATCTACTCTTGTGGGGTTTAGGCCTCTGTGGTATATTGAGTTGCCTCTTTCCAGGCCAGCACACTGAGAGGGGCATTTAGGAACTCAGAGCAGTAAGACTTGTCCTTCCATGACCTGCATAATGACTGACATACCAACGTGCCCTCATAGACTACCAATGAACTCAAGAAAGATAAGTACATACAGTGGAAACCTTGGGGTCTAAAGCTGGAAGTGTTGCTCATGTTTTGATCCCTATTATGGATGTAATATAAAGAAGCTGTCCACTTTTTAAATTCATGATATTTTCACACCCTAATCCCTCATCCTTTCAGTCATTTAATTGGTTCTTGGCTGCCTCCTTTTGCACAAGCTCATTTAGGTTGTATTTTTAATGCTTGCAATCAGAGAGTGCCGAACTCTTTCAATAACCATATTGAGTTCATAGTCAGACAGACACAGTGAGTGGTATGAAGTTACCTTTAGACATACCAACTTGTTTTGAGTTTAATTTCAAAGTAGTATGGGTATTTAAAGAATAAATCAGTAGGCACTTGTAAAAAATAAAAAAAGCCAGACTTCGGTTTCTTTGAAACCATTTAGCTTTGGGGAAAGCTGGACGTGATTAGGGCAGGGAGTTTGACTTATAAATAAGAAATGAGAAGGGAGCAGTGATACCCTTCCGCAGAACAGAAGCTGCGGCTTGAAAAGGAATAAAAGGAATTAATTTAGAATCCCAGACTTCCCACTTTTCATCTGCTCTCAGAATCTGAGATGTGATTGAATACATTATACAGTGATAATGCAGAGCTTGCCCTTTTCAAATTCTAAGCAAGACAGGTCTACGGATAGATTGCTTGCCTATCAACTCAAGAAAAAAGAGAAGAAAAGAGAAAAAAAGCCCTTTTCCTTATTCCAGGGCAGGTGTACAGACACCGTGGGGCTCCACTTTCCATTTGCAGCACAAACAGCATTCAGCTTTTCCTCGTTTCCACGCTACCTAGCAGCAGAGGATTCCACTATCCAAACAGAAGCACACCATCTTAGGATCACACAAACAGACCTCAGCTTTTCATAAACATGTCCAGCACTCTGAAGATAGATATGTCTCACATGAGAATTGGGGGCCATATGGAAAATCAAGGTTAAGCAATGGACCTGCAGCACTCAGTAGAATTCTGAAGGTTGAGAAATGATCAGTTTTTCAGTGTCTAGTTTTAGGACTGGATTTAGACTTTCTCTAACTAATGTGTGTTTTTTATATTTTATTTAGTGTGGTTTTTGTATGTATATGTGCATGTGCACTTGGAGTGCATGAACTTGCTTGTACAGATACACCTACGTTTGGAGATCAGAGAACGACCTCAGTGAATTTAAAAAAAATATTGTTGCTCTTATGATTTATTTATATATATATATTTTTATTTCTTTCACTCATACAAAGTTGATAAGTACCCCATTCCCTTCTCTCCCTACACCCCTCCTTGGACTCCCTTGCTCCCTCCCCCCTTTTCCCCTTCTTATCCTCCCTCCTTCCCTTTTTCCCAGTGCCCCCCCCCCCCCGCATTCCTGGAGCATCCTTTAGTGTGCATGTCAAACTTCCCTCTGGGTCCTCCTCTCTGATGAGGTGTAAGGACTCAGTAACATTGCCTAGAGCTCTTTTGTGTGTTCCCCTTTAGTATAGGAAAAGTATTGTGGCTGTTAATCCCTTGCCTCTAAGGATTGTAGTGCCTGTGATCCATGCTAGACTTGGGGGGGGTCAATGATATGTTGGTCATTGCGTAGGTCATGCAAAGTCCTATTATGATTACTGTGGCCTTAATGTGTGTGGAGTGTCTTGCATATTGTTGCTCCTCCCCATCTTTAGGCTCTTACAATCTTACCGCCCCCTCTTCTGCAAATTTCCCTGA
Organism: Typhlomys cinereus; assembly: GCA_023101885.1. Classification (NCBI taxonomy): domain Eukaryota; kingdom Metazoa; phylum Chordata; class Mammalia; order Rodentia; family Platacanthomyidae; genus Typhlomys; species Typhlomys cinereus. The sequence continues at coordinate 652,974 of JALPQD010000128.1, forward strand.
ACTTTGGGATGGGAGAGATTAGGCAGGCCTGGTTCCAGGTGGTTGATGTAGAGTCTCTGATGTTCTGAATTATGGTTTGTTGATTTTTTTTCAGTTTTGCTGCTTCTTATGATTTATTTTTGACCATTGGTTTTGACCAAGTTGATGCTGATGTGACTCAGTGTGGTTTTCTGTATTTTGTTTTGCATTTAAAAACCATGAAGCTTCTGGGCTGTAGGAATTTGTGGTTTTCACCAAATGTGCAAAACTTTTGCTCATTATTCCTCAAACATCATCCCCCTCTTTTGAAGGTCCATTTACTTGCAAATATTGTTTTAGTCCTTTAACCTTTTCTATTTATATGTGTGTATATGTTGTGTGTGTGTGTGTGATGAGACCATGTATGTGTACACGTGTGGAGGTGCACATGTACGTGCAGGAGTTGGTGGAGGTCTGAAGTGGATGATGAGAGCAAGCAAATCCTTGACTGCTCCTTTACCTTCTTCCCATGAGACAGGGTCTCTAATCATTAACAGGGCTAGTCGAGCTAGCCAGCTTGCTTTGGGAAGTAATTCCCTGTCTCTGCCTTCTGCGCCTGGGCTTGTAGGCAGGCTGTACCCACTCAGTATTTGTGTGGGTTCTGAGGACACATAAGTTTTCTTGTTGTACAGCAAATGGTTTCACCACCAAAACCATCTCCCCAGTCCTATAATTACAATTTTTGTCACTTTCTTTTCTCTTCCTCCTCCCCTTCCTCTTCCTATTTTTTCTCTATCTCTAGTCTTTCAACTTTTTCGAACTCATCTTCTTCCTCCTCTTCCCCTTCTTCTTTATTTTCTTCTTTTTCCTGTTCCTTACCTATCTTTTCTACTGTGGTTAATTTGGAGAGTTTATATTGCTATTCGGTTAGGTAGTCTTCTCTTATTCAGTATTAATTTATGCTTTTCCTTTCAGAGTGTTTTTCATCTTACACATTTTGGATTTTAATTCTAGAGGAACAATTTTGATCTTTAAAAAATATCTTCTACTTTAGGCTTCAGCACATAGAAAGAAGTTATAACAGCTGTTCTCATTTCCTTTACTTCTGATCAGAACATTTATTTTAGTTCTTTATGGTTTTGATTAATTGATTTTTCTCCTCATTATCTTCCTTTTTTGCATGTGTGCTTGAATGCCAGATGTGAATTTTTTTGTACCATGTTGAGCGCTGAATACTTTTGTATCCATCCAGATGTTCTTGAACTTCTGAGATAGAGTTGCTCAGAGCTAGTTTAATCCTTTTGAGTCTTGCCTTTAAAAATTTTAGGAGCTTGATCTAAAAATCACATTTTTTTTTTTTGCTATGAAAGACAGACTTCTTTTAGGGGCAGAGACTTAACCCTTCAGCCATATCTCCAGGGTCCCCGAAGATAGGATTCTTTGCTGTATTGTGCCTTTAGTCCATGACCATGAAGTGCCAGTTTACCTATGCAAACTCAGGCCTTGTTCTTTATTCATCCCTTTGGATTTTTCTTTTTTCAGTCTTAAATATCTCCTCACATACATGAGCTAATCAGTTTTGCTAAATAATCTGCAGGAGATCTTTGCAGATCTCTGGAATCCTTTCCTTTGCTATTCTGTGCCCCACCATAATCTATTCTTCAGCCATTTCTGTCCCTCAGAACTTTCATTTTCATTTCCTAAGTTCCATGAATTCTGTCCGACATTCATCTTAAGAGAGGAGCACGATTGTAGCTGTTACCTCAGCTGTTTACCATCTCGGGGGACCACTGTCCTCTTTGATTAAATTTACAAAGTCCCAGAAACTACTGTTCTTACATTTTGTACATTTTTTGACAGTTTCAGGAATACTGCACCTCAGGTAGAAAGACTCCACAGTCCAAGAGAGTAGGCACCGTATATTACAGTATGGGAATTTTGTGTGTTTTGAAAGAACCAGGTGAATAAAATATTTCCTCATTTTTTTAGAATGAATTAGTGTCTTTGTAATAAAATAGAGAAAACATCTGTTAATTTTCTGTCATTATAACAAATCCTTGAGGCGATATAGAGAACAGGTTTATCTTGGTTCATGGTGCTAAAGCTTCCATTTGCTGATCCACTGTATTTGGAGCAAAACCAAAAGATGAAAGAGCTGGGCACTGGTATTCTCTTTGGGTTGTGGTCCCCATGATAGAGATCTCCACTATACCTTATTTCTTATAGTTTCCATTTCAGTAGCATTGCACTAGGGACCAAACATTTAACACATGAGCCTTTTCAGGACAGACACAAGCCAAGTCAGCGTAGTAGCTCAGCTTTGTACTTGGTTCACTATGGTTGTCTTGATTTAGATACTCATAGGCCAATCCCATGAACCAAACCTGATAGACCTTCAGTTTTTAGGGTGGTTAAAAGTTACTGGAGGAATAAACCTATAGGTAAAAGACAGTACACCAAACTGCTCTGTAAGTAGCTGTTATTGCACTCGTAGTTTGGAAGAACACTTATCATTCAGCCTAGAAGTCTTCTACGACAGAGGTAGAGGTGCTCCATACCCTACGGGATGTAGCTTAGAGCAATAAAGGGCAGTGAAGTGGACAGCAGTGGCCAACCATAATGCAGAGTTATCAGTGGGGCTCACCCAGGGTCAGCCTGACCTAATTTCTTCCCATCCCAAGGCTTTGGGGGTCTCTTAGGGGAGTGGGTGGTGAGATTGTAAGACTGGGAGTGTTCACTGTTAGACAGGATATTGTACTCAAGGCAGGATTGCTGCATTTTGGGAGCTCACTGCAGTGGGACTTGTCCTTCCCAGACCTGCATAATAACTATCCATCGCAGGAACTCAAGACAGACAGGAGTTTTCAGTGGAACCTTTAGTCTAAAGCTGGATGAGTGAAGGGAAATGCCCTTATCAGTGGGGTGTCCTGAAGAGAGTGACTTGATATACCACAGAGGCCTGAGCCCCCACAAGAGTAGACAAGCCAGAGTGAACCCTGGGGTCCATAGAAGCATATGGGTGGGAGGGCATCAGGGAGTAGGAGGGATTGATGAAGGGGAGGAAGATGATGGGGGAGGGAGAGGGAAGGAGGGAAACTGGGATAAATACTCAATATGCTTGTGAAAGTAAAAAATAAAACCTATCAAACTTGTGAGGCAAAAAAAGCTAGTGGAGGTAAATAGAAAAGGAAGAAAAGAAAGAGGGCTTTGCTAGAGATACAATTTTGCAAATGCTACAGATAAGCAAACTCTGCCCCACACTAAACTGAGTGTAGTTTTGGAGAGAAACATTCCCTCCGATGAATGGATTAGCAAAGAGAAGGCCTGCAAAGGAGTCTTGGCCTTCTAGAGTGGCATTGGACACGCCAACCCTCAGTCTTATTTAGTTTTTATTTCTGCAGCTCTAGAGAGCATACCCAGGGCATTTCCCATGCTAGCCAATTGTTCTCCCATCTCCAGCTTTATTTCTTACCTCAAGTCGTCTTAACATGTTCAGTAGACTTATATAATGAATGCTTATAAGTTTGTCTCACATTTAGCTGTTTTACTTATGTTGAGTCAAGGTTTTGCAAAGTATGTTTGGCTGACTTTAAACTTGTGGTTTTCTATCCTTGGCCTTGGGAATGTTGGGATTGCAGGTGAGTACTGCCCTGTCTGACTTTCTTCCACTCTTTTTTTTTCTCTGTTTGTTGTGAGACTACCAGCTGGCATAGCATATGTGTTTTTCCCACTTCCCATGGCACTGATGATAGATTCCCATGTTTTCCTCATCCCTGGAGAAGGGCTCTTGTTTTATCCTAATATGAACATTCTCTGAGTTACTTGGTTATTCAAAATACATTCAGGGATGTTGCTAACAAGGAGTCCAGGCTCCGAACCTGCTCCAGTAGTGTCAGTTTTTGGATTGTTTCCTCTAGGTGGCTGCAATATTTAGTAAGGGATTTGGTAAACATCCTGCAGACTGGGTCCTATCTGCAAACCAGTGATGACCCTCCTGCTGTATATCACTGGTCCCATTGTAAATTGCAGATTGGAGAAGGACGAAGCACATTCCTCTCAGCAACTGTTTGGTAATCCAGTGGAAGCCGAGGACTCTGAAAAGCTCCACAACAATCTCTCTCCCTTCCATTCATTTCATCTCAGTTAATTAGAATCAGGTGGCAGCTGACAATGGTACTGACTTAAATTTACCTTTGCTTTGAAAAGACTTTCTTCCTACACAGTGAAAATTTAATTGGGTAAACAGAACGTCAGGTGAATGATGGGAGGAAGAAAAGGTGAGGGAGAAGGGAGCATGTAATTGGTGAAAACAGTGTCTTGCAATCAGATAAGAGCAATGAAGAGTGGAAAGACTTGGAATCCTTTGTGTTCATCCTGACCCTTTCCTAGCAACTATGTCACTTAAACTTTTGAAACCACTTTCCTTCCCTTGACTTAAAATCTGAAATGTTTCCTCATGGCCCTTGATAACTTAGCACAGTGACAATAATTGATGTACTCAAAGTAAACAAACTCTAGATCTCCATGAAGTAATCATAAACCTTTCCAGTTATAGTTTGCTTCCTTGCTTTGCCATTGATCTCCCCCAACGTCATTCTTTTCATTTTGGGTAGCTCCCAAACCCATACATATAGCACTGACATTTTTCGATAAGCTGCAGAAGGTCTTTCAGTGTCTCCTTCCTCTATTTTTGCCTTGCTCAGCTCTATGTAGGTGCTGGGGGCCAGTCATGTTGGGTGGCATGAAGCTCCTAGAGTGCTCCTCTGTCCTTCAGACCTAGTGCTTTGCTTTGCCTGGAGCTACCACCAACACACCACCTCTCAGTGCCTCCCTTGGGTGTCCCTGGACAGCAGTGGTGACTCCCCTTTCTCAGGGTTCTCTTGTTTGCAATTACAAAGGGTATATTTGTCTCCTGAAATAGTTTATGAGCCCAGGGTTTGCCCTATTTATCTTTGTATTCCTAAAGTTCAGTATGGGGATACAAAGGGTTCATTGCATGGGGGAATGAAAACAGTATTTGAAAGTAAAAAGAGAGGTAGTTTTATAGTTTTGAAAAATTATCTTTCTTTTGACAACTTAAGGAAAGGGTGCTTGCATCTTTAAGAGTCTTTTAAGAAACATTTAGACATAAAGAATCTGCTTGAAAAACAGCAATTTAAATGAAGAAAGGGCTTAGTGAGCTAAGGAGGACTGGATGAATGAATAGATATAAAAGATTTGACATGATGTCTGCCACATAAAATATTTTTAATAGTTATTGTTCACTTTACATGCATATACACACACATGTATATATGTATGGACATATCCCACAGCATAGGTGTGGAAATCAAATGACTCACAGGAATTACTACTTCTACCATGTGGATTCTGGGGACTAAACTCAGGCTATCAGACTTGGCAGCACACACCTGCTAAGTCATCCTACCAGCCCTATACAAAGTGTCATGTCATTGATATATTTTCTTGGATCAAAGACATAGTAATGAAATATTTGCAACTCCCTAAGAAAAGTTATACCCGTTAACTGTCACAAATGATTCTCAATTATGACATTTTTATCTCAGAGCTGTAAAATATGAGAAATACACCTTAGATTAGTGTGATATGAATGTTTAGTATTGTGATTTTGCGGTCATATACTCCTGCACTCATTTCCATCCAAGTTTTGCTTTCAGGCTGAGTCAGGTTAAGTAAATTAACTTTATTGCATTGGCTTTCCTATTCATGAAATAATAGTACCATCTTGCAGCATTGTGTATACATGAAAAGAGGTCATATATATGAAATGCCTTAGTAAAAATTAGGTGCTCAACACAAGGTACTCTATGCTTGCATGTATGTATATGTGTGTGTGTGTATTTGAATGTAGTGCATATGTGTGTGCTGTATATGTGTGTGCATGTACACAGAGATAGAGGAGGACACTAAATGTCCTACTCTGTCTCTTTTTAACCCTATTCCTTTAAGACAGAGTCTCTCATGGATTCTGGAGCTATGCTGGAGGCTAGCAAGCTCTAGTGACACACCTGTCTATCTCCCACCCCACTACTAGGTTTACAGACACACAGGTAACCATGCCTAACATTTTATGTGGGTGCTGGGATCCAAATTCAGGTCTCCATTTTTCTACAGCAAGCAACCCTTCCCCTATGAACCGTCTCTCCAGCTCCATCTGGTGCTTTTATTATGGATGGAGTGATGGAGAAGTTGGGAATCTAATGTTTGGTGTGTGAAGTTGTGTCACATGACAGTATCATTGGATATGCTGTTAGCTTAGAGAATGATGTGGAGGGAGAGAGTGCAAGGGCTGAAGGTTTTAGACAGTAGAATAAACTCTCTTCTTGATCTCATTTCTCAAGCTTTTGATATGCATGACACTCTGAGTATGTAATGTTAGAGCTGTAAAAGACATGCCAACCACACAACCTGTCAGGCCAGAGGCTCTGTGTGTTAGATAGGAAGCCAGGACACAGATGAGCATTGGGAGGACACAGCATGTATGTAGTATCTTTCACTTGTCAGAAGCCATACTGTGCATCCTGATTGAGTCTCATAATAGCACTGTGGGGACAATGTTTCTCCCATTTGTTTCATGAACTTTAGAGATTTAAAATGTCAAGGCCTGTGGAAGAGGCCTGAGATTGGGATGGTGAGATGGGAGAGTTTACTGTTGGACAAGAAATTTCATTCAAGGCAGGACTGATGCATCCAGAAACTCACTGCAGTGAGACTTGTCCTTACCAGACTTGAATAATGACTGACATGCCAACCATGCCCTGTAGACTATGAAGGAACTCAAGAGAGATAAGAACATACAGTGGAAACCTCAGGGACTAGAGCTGGATGAGCGAAGGGAAATGCCCTTGACAGTGGAGTGCCCTGAAGAGAAGCAACTTTGTATTCCACAGAGGCCTGAGTCCCGATAAAAATAGGAAAGCCAGAGGGAACCCTGGGGTCCACAGAAATGGACAGGCAGGAGGGTGGGAGGGAGTGGGAAGAATTGATGAAGGGAAGAGAGAGGGATGGGAGGGAGGGGAGATGGAGGGAAGCAGAACAAGTACTCAATATGCTTGTAAAACTAGAAAAATAAATAAATCAATAAATTAAAAAAATAAGAATGTTGAGGCTGTAGACTTAGAAGCAGTAGAGCTGTGCTTTCTATCCAAGCTTTTCTGACTGTCCCAGTCAAGGTCCCAGCATGGATAAAACATTCCCATGGGAATAGGAGAAAGTAGCTATTTAAATGCTAGAACATAGGAAGTCAGAGGAGGGAGAGGACTGTATGAGTGGAAATGACACTTCCTGGAAGATACTTCGCTGGAAATATAAAATTTGATTTGGCAGAAGGGATTCAGGTGTTCAGGTAGAGGGTGTTTGATAAAGACCAACATAAAGATGACAATAAAGAACCGGGAGGGACCCTGGATGTGTAAGTCAATGACTTGAAAAAGTACCTATGGGGAAATCTGGAGCCAAATGTTAAAGAGCTCATAATTTCTGTCTCCATGTATAGTCTCCACTCTCTATTCAAGTCACGAGTTCTTCTTAATCTAGCAAAAATAAAGAGGGTGCATGCAGAAGTAAGTAACTACCATCTTCTCATGCATGTTGATTGGTTGTTAGATAGTGATTTTGCTAGAGGCCATGGCAATTATGTAAAATTCAAGAAGACTATACAAAGCCGAAGTTGACTGTCATCTTTATGACTGTATTTAAATATTACTGTATTTCCTGGTCCAAATGGAAACTGAATTCTGAGGCTGCACATCCTCCTGAGTGTGTGGGAGCCGAGTGCTGAATCTTCATCTGCGTGAAATGATTCTGTCAAAAAGCCCAGAGCTCACAGATAAAAGAGCTGCACTGGCAGGTAGCAGGTGCTTCATCGTATTTAGGCTTAAATGCAGGAATAGAGTCATGAAGTGAGGGGTGATTTAGATGTAGACAGAGGAGGATGGCAGAAGTTTTGCTTTCACTGATTTACAATAAGAGAAAACAGATCCCATTTCCAGTCTTTGACTGAAAAAAATTTCCTTTGTTGAAACCAAAGGGAAATGATACAGCACCCAAGTGGAAAAGCAGGTGAACCACACGGACTAGTGTGACATGTCAGGGGCTTGGAGCATTCAGCCTTCTAAGTCTTGAGTCCCATGCACAACCTCTCATAGTACAGCCTTGAAAATTAAGCCATTTATGTACGTCTGCTACTCAGTAGACAATTCTGCCTGGTAATTTCATTGTGTTTGTAAATCTGACGATATTTAGTAACACATTCACTTTCTCCATGTCTCAGTTACTCTTTGTGCTTCTGTTAGACAATGTAAAGACTCATGCAACTTATAGGGAGAAAGGAAGATTTATTTGGCTTATTATGGTTCTAGAGGGGAGACACAGCTCATTAAGGTGGGAATCCCAAAGAAGCTGGAGATGACTCAGGTGACCATGGCCATCATGAAGGGACAGAGAGAGCAAGATAGCAACTGCCGGAACAGACTACTAGCAGAAAATAGGGCAGGGCTACCCAGCTTCAAAGCTTGCCCCTGTGACGTTCCTTTCTCCAGTAAGGCTCCACTTCGTAAAGGCGCTTGACTCCTCAAGCGTTAACAACGACTAAGGATTCAAACACATGAGCATGTGAGGGACAACTCATATTCAAATTATGACATTTCACAGACGGCTTGTCAGCAGAGGTCAACATGCTGTGTGACATAGTCCTTGAAGCACATGCTTTTCTATAGAAGATGAAGAGGCAACTCAAGGTTTATACATAGTGGGGTGATAGGAGAAAATGCATCTTCCCACTTACTTACACATTTGCCATCATTTTTCTCCCCTTTACCCTTCCTTATGCCTTCCCATTTTGTAGCATTCTTGATCTTTGTTCACATTTCACTCCCACTAATTAATCTGATACAACATGCTGGCATTTGTTCAATCTCTCCATTGCTGCAAGACAACACTCAAACAACTTAAGGGAGAAAGGGAGATCTATTCAGCTTATGGTTCCAGAGGGAAGATATGGTCCTTCATGGCAGAAAAGGCATGATAGGCTGGCAGAAGCTACAGGCGGCTTACATCCATCAAGGAGGCTCAGAGCTGCAAAACTGAGAGTTATGAGAGCAGACCTGTTCCGGAATTAGGGTGGGGCTAATCCACCTCTAAGTCCACCCTCTCCTTCCAGCAAGACTCCACCTCTTACAGGTGCCATGACCTTCCCAAACAACTAAAGATTCAAATACAGAATCCGGTGGGAGACAACTCACATTTTGAACCATGACGATTGGTATCTGCACTTTACCAGTTAGGAAAACAGGCCTACACACATTGCCCCAGATTCATAATCATGTAAAAGATTGAACTTGTTCTTAAACCAAATCCTATTTTTCCAGTGCTTGACCACAACAGGAAAATAAATACCAATATGGAGCCTGTGTACAGAACAGCTCTGAACATTTCCTTCTGGGCCATAAGAAGAACCATTAGACCTGATATAATCTTATTTTGAAGGTTTGTTTCAGCACCACTTATTTAGTGCTGTTCTTTGGAGTGTCTTCTTGATGGCTATCATTGGATTTACTGATACACAGAGAAAAGCAGTGATTGTAAACTGTTACTATTCTACAGCTTCAGCTATGCCAATTTTGCCTCCAGTCTAATGCCTTTAAAAATGTACACTTTCTAGAACCATCTTTTTGCAAATTGCGTGCTCTTCAGTTTACTATCACTACTAAATCTGTATTTAATTTAGCACTGGTACTAAAGCCTGGTTAGTTCTTCACAGAGCTGACTGTACAAAATGGGTCATGTCTTGGTAGATACGGCTGACTTTCAGTTCCCCAGCTACTTTTGGAAACTCGATAAAGACCTTTCCTGCTGCTGAGTTGAGGCTTTATTTTGCAGCCAAGCCCTGGCAAGGGGAATAAAACTTCAGTGTCTGTCGGCACACGGGGGAGAATGTAACTCAGGAGACTTGACCCCTTGTTGCTTGAAATGTGGCACTGGAGGTAGGAGAAATACAGAATTTGGGAGCTACTCCTGACTTCTTGAATTAGAACCTGGATGATATAGTAAGATCTCCAGCAGACTTCTGTGCATATTGAAGTTTCAGAAGATTTGTTTTAGATGACATTGCAATTTGGTTTGTGCAGGTGTTAGGAAGGTGCTTCAGAAGTTGAGGGGCAGGGAGGCTGAGGAGGGGCAGAGGAAGAGAGAAACAATGAATGCTTATTCCAGGGAGGTATTGGCTGGTGAGAGTAAAATGCCCATGTGATGCCCTTCAAGCACTCGATATTTGGGACTGTGTGAATCTCAGGAATGAGATCTAGGGAGTAATGTCAATCTGCAAGTTGGTAGATAATGTACACAGGGAACAAGATTGTTCAAGACAGCAAGCAAAACACCCATGTTCAGAAGCTTGCTGATATTGCTCAAGCTTTCAGTGAAAGTCAGCATGCAGACCCCAGGATTCCAGCAACCAAGAGTGTTTTCTTTCTTCTTCTGGTGGTAGTCTAGTTGATGTTGCCAGGCATCTTATGACTAAGAGGTCAATTATTTGGCTAGGGAGCCCCGTGAACATAGTGCTTTCTGACTTCAGAAACATTTCAATACGTGGCTGTGCCAAATGTTAACTTCAGGACTCTCATTTCTGATGGGACCTTCTGGCAGCAGATTTGTCGTCTGCCCTGCCCCACTGTAACGGTTACTGTGAGAGAGAGCACCCGAAGTCAAGCAACTTAAGGGAGAAAGGGAGATTTATTCAGCTTACCTTTCCAGAGGGCGGAAACAATCTTTCATGGTGACTGGCTGGCTGAAGCTGGAGACAGGCTATGTCACTCCCATCTGAGAGGCTGAGAGGTGCAAGACTGCTGCTGCAAAGGCAGACCTGTCCGGGAGGTAGGGTGGGACTAATCTACATCAAGGCCCACCCCTTGAGACCTTCCTCCAGCAAGGCTCCACCTCTCAAAGGTGCATGACTTTCCCAAATACATGAGACTGAGGGGGATACATTTCAAACCATGACATCCACCACAGCTTTCCTCATCCTCTGTCCTTCCCCTCCCATGTTCACTTGCTTGCTCTTGACTTGCTTGTTAATCGCTAGACCTCACCGCCCATCTGACCCTTTATTTTCTTTTTGTTGAGTCCTGTTCCTCTGGACCACCACTGCTTCCTGACTCAGGTGTGGCTTTGTCTGATCTCTGCTAGAGAGTCTTTTTATTCCCCCTCCCCCAGCTCCCAACATATATCCCTGGAGTTGAAATGATACCAGCTATTAATATTTAAAGTTCCTAACCCCCCCAAAAGCAGAATGCCAAACGGCAGCATCTCAGTTTAATGTGACAGGAACATCTCTGCATAGAATAATTAGGTTAAAGCTTAAAGTAACCAGGGGCACAGATTTCCTAGAAAGAGGTCCAGATTTGCAGTGGGTGCTAATCCTTAGCTGGTGCACCAGGAGGGAAGCATTAAAAATTTAAGCCATTTACTGCAACACAATTATGGGAACAGATTTTTTAATGTGTTTTTGGGACATCAGCATAATTCTGGAGGGAAGCAGGAAACACTTTACCATGTTTCTAAGCCTCTAAACAACTGGTCGAATTTAGATTCTTAGTTCCTGCTTTAAAAACGGGATTATTAAAAGTTAATACATAGTCTCCAGTTCTCTCTCTCTCTCTCTCTCTCTCTCTCTCTCTCTCTCGGCACATTTGCATAGAACTGGCTATTTGTTGATTGAAAAGTGAGGAGAAGGAAGGATGTCAAAGACATCTCACAATAGCTAAATGCAGCCACTTTCACAGAAAACAGCCCTAAAGGATATCTTGTGCCAGACGTTTGCTAGGTGATTGGTCCGTTTGGAGGAGGCGCCATGTCTGTCTTGTAGACAGATATCGACAAAGTTAAACAGTTCATTTGTCACAAGAAATAAGATACAAACTCAGTATTTAGTGATTCTGCATATAATGGGGCAATTTTAAATTTAAAAAGAATCAGAGTCAAGGGAAAATGTATTATAGAATTAGGATCATTTTCTATTTACTTTACAAAATTCTGCAAGCAGGTGCTTAGTATATTCCGTTCATGGTAAAGGTAACCTTAAATATGTTGCCCAAAGAAAGAACTCCTGATGACAAGAGAGCATTTTAAGACTTGTCCATCCTGGCTGCTCTCAACTCTGATTTTATTTTATTTTATTATTGTGATTATTTGTCATAGTTAACTTGATGTTGAGAGTTTGAGCTTTGGGCACATTTGTAGGGAGTTGATGGCTGAGTTAAGCACAGAGCAAACCTGCAGGAGATTGTCTAGCTAATGGGAAAGGCCCAGTCTCTGGTGGGTGGGATTAGGCTCTGGAATAAATCACAGAGAACTGGTTGAGAAAGTTGGCATCCTTCTGTTCACTTGGCCAGACATGCTGGTCTGGCAAGTAAGGATTATTTATCTCTTGCTGTTATGTGGTGATGGTGTGGCCAGTTCCCTTGGCCCTGGTGTTGGTGCATGCTCTCCCATCAAGCTGGACTGAGAACTGTAACCAGACTGTTGTAAGGAAATAAGCCCCTTGTTCCCTTAAGCTGTTTGATGGTCACTTATCAGCAACCATGCAGGTGAACTGCAACATTATTATTTTCACTCCTGACGTTGTCTTATATGAACACTGCACTAATCCCTAAGGTACTGTTGTGTTTGACACTGGGTGAATGGGTCGAAATGGTGATTATTAACAGAGTGACAGTCTTCTACTTAAATCAGCTTTGTTTGTTGATTTAAGCCAACTGATTGAGAAAGATCTGCTGCCCTGTTTTGTCTGCTCTGGTAGTTTTCTCATGAGCAGGGGGACAGATGTGTAAATGTAAAGGTGAATCATGCTGGCAGCAGTTGTCAGGAATGAATAGTTTCTGCAAAGTACTTGTACTAAGCAAACATCTGTTGAACTTGCTTTATATAGTAGGTGACTTAAAAGTGCACGTAGCATGCCTGTTGTTCTAGCCAATCAAAGCCATGTTCATCGACAGAATTCTTCCATGCAGTTGGTTTTAAACCTCTGGAAGTCTTCGAAGGAGAAAGCAAAATGGAATGTTTCTCAGTAATTCGCAAGGTCTTGGTTTTTATAGGTCTAAATACATTAGACTGTGAGGTGGAACAGAGCAGTGCTCTCTGGCTGACCCTGCAATGTCGGGTTCCCAGGGCTCCAGTGTCAGCCTTTGCCTGGTGACAGCGGCAGTATCGGCAGAGCGTCTTAGATGTGATGATGATGATGATGCCATTGTTTGGGAACAAAGATGATGGTAACAGTCATGACCAAGTCTCATCTCTCACCTGTGTGGCCAAGCTGCTCCTTGTCAAATACCTCTTCTCACGGGAGAGTGTAAAATACTCTAAAAGGCTCTCAGCTCTTCTCGAAAACCAAGTTTTTTAATGTCCAGAATCGTTGCACTTTTCCTTCCTTGCTGAGTCCTGGATGTGTCCTTTACACCTCTGAAATGGACTTTTGTTTTCTTCTGGAGGTCTAGAAATGTCAAATTCTCTTTCTGTTCTTGAGGTCTTCTCTACTGCCCATATCCCTAGTTTAGTAAAAAAAAGCTTTCCCAGCTCCTCTTGTGAGAGCTGGCCTCTCCCAGTCAAACACGCTTGCCAGTCTCAATCAGGAGCTGGCAAGCGCGTTGTGTGGTTGTGGTTGTGGCACCCGCCACTCTGGTGTGGCAGCGTCATTCAGTTCCTAGAGACAGCCACCAGTCAACTCCATGGCCTTGAGGCTCATTTGGAGTCTGGAGTAATTTCACAGTGGGTTTGCAGTGTTGCTGCCCCTAGACACAAAGATTGCTAAATGACCCACGGTCTTCTGATTACTGCTAAAAATACCAAAGTACCCATTGCTTGTAACTAATGTGCTCAACAACCAGTTCAAGACAGAACCTTAGTGACTGTCCTTGATCCTTTAAGAATGAGTTTATTCTTCTCCATCAGGGCTTCTGGGACTTCATTCAACGGGGACATGGTCACTGCTTGTTTACGGTCTGTGCTCCCTGCCTAGTCATACCTGAAACATGTTCTCTGGTTAAAGCGTAGTAGGTAGGGTGACCTGTGAGTCAGCTTGCAGCAAGCTTATTAGAAGCATCTGACAGAAGCCTGATATTAAGGGGAAAGATTGGGAAAGATTCTCTGGGAACCCCTATCATACCTTCATTAGAATTTTTCATTTAAAAAATCTTATCTTGGCTTAAAATTATTTAAAAATTTTTCATATATTGTTTTTAAGCATATTCTTGGCATACCTTCCTATTTTCCATTTTCTCATCCCTTCCCTTATTGTTCCCCTAGATGGTTTTGCTTCTATTTTCATGTTATGTAGATATACCCTCATTTTATATGTCTATTCCCAATAGGAACCATGAATGAGAGGAAATGTATGATATTTGTCTTTCTGAGGCTGACTCAATTCACTTAATATGATAATCTGTAGTTATCTCCATTTGTGCCAATGACATGATTTTGTTCTTACTTGACAGAAAAATTCTATTATATATCATATTTTTCCTTATCTATTCCTCTGTCTTTGGACATCCAGGTTAGTTGCATAACTCTACCATTGTGAATATAAATAAATATGAATGTGTAGATATCTCTGTAATAGGATGACCTGGGGTTATTTGACTAAAAATTCCTGGGATTGGTGTAGTTGGATCATATTATACATTGATTTTACATTTTTTTTAGAACCTCAACACTGACTTCCATAGTGGCCAGATTACATTCCCAGCTGCAGTAAATAGAGATTCTCTCTGTTCCCATCCACAGCAGAATTTGTTGTTTTCCTAAGAACCATGGTTCTCAGAGTCTCATGGGGTCCCTCATCCTGCATAGTCTCTTCATTTATATTGTCACTTTATTTACTTTTACTATTCTCAGCCTTGGGATTGCTGCTACCTTCCTTGTAACATGCTTATAGGAGCTTGTTGGATGCTACTGTGTTTTAAGTTTTTTTTTTAACTGCTAGAAGCACATTGCTGTCAAAAGTGAGGCTCACCAATGATGATGTGATGTAATTACTACTTGAGTATCCATGCAAAGACTTGACATTCCAGAAGCTTTGAGCAAAAGAAAAAAAGGTCATCACTTAGATAATGTGGTGCAACTTCACCTTATCCTCTCTTAATTTCAAGGTGAAACCCAAAGAGACCAAGTTGTAGCAGTTAGCCTACATGGTTGCTGGTAAACCACCATCAAACAGTTTAGGGGAACAAAGATTTATTTTCTCTTATGATTGTCTGGTTATAGTTCTCAGTCCAGCTTGACAGAAGAGCTCACACCAACATCAGGGCTGATGAAACTAGCCACACCATTTCTACGTAACAGCTGAGAGAAGGATGATCCTTATCTGCCAGACCAACATGTCTGGCTGAGTGTACACAAGGATGCCAGCTTTCTCAACCAGCTCTCTGTATTCCAGAGCTTTGCTCTGGGCTTAACCCAACCACTTATTTTTTACAAATGTGCCCAGAATTCAAACCCTCAACAGTCAAGTTGACACCTGTGCCTAACTATGACATGAGTGAAGGTGACATTAAAATAAAGCACTTTGAGCCTGTTTTATTTTCATTCCTGAACCCAATATTTCTTTACATTGGACGAAATTCAAATCTCAGCATGGTATTGGCATGAAGATGTGTGAGAGTGGAGGTCATGGTGTAGGAGACCACTGAAGCAGGAATATTACATAAGGGATTAAGGGCCAGGAACATGTGTGCATGTGAGCATTATGATAGCATTATTCAGAGCCTGAACGATTACCAACATGGGAAATGGTAGAAGGTGAGATGGGATCTTCCTTCATGGAAGATGCCGTGGGGGAAAATCACCAGTGCTAAGTTCCCTTGCAATCATTTACTCTAAGTCCTTTGCAGTTGAACTTCTGAGCGATACGGTAATTGAGACCCTGTCTTTAAAATAAGTAGGGCATGGATAGATACCTGGAGGTATTTTCCAGATTTTGTGGCATTCCTTCCACTCAAGTTTACTTACGTTGTGAATTTATAGCAATAATGCTCTCAGTTGAAGATTCAAGTCCATCACCCGAGGCTCAAGGCACAATTAAATCCTAAGCACTAAATGCTAATTCAATTACGTTCTCTCCATCCTATTTACTAAGGCAGAAAATTGAAATCATTAGTCTTACAACAGTGTTTCTCACTTGTGGATGGCAAGGGCACAAAGAAATGCTTTTCTTCAGGAAAACATGTCACCCTCTACCAGCGGCTATGTGAAACAACAAAAAAATTCTATTTCATACAAAAATTTAAAATTAGATATAATACAATATATTGCTTTCAGAATGTAAAAGATGCCAGAAAAACTAAAGGTAACTTCTTGGCTTGTGAGGATTCTCTGTCTCTCAGAGTTCCATTATGGAGGGGAGGGTCTAGTTTCTGCCCAGAACTCTGGGACTGGGTGGGAGCAGAATTTCTATGTCCAAGAGAAGACTTAAGATACAAAACAACTGAAAAATAACAGTCCTGTGACACGGATCTTCAGCAGAGGTGACATGCTCATCACTTAACTGGAAAATTCAATTTAACAGAGACATTTTGAGCATTTTAATTAATAGAACATCTCCTGTCCCATGTTTGACTTTCCCTCCCTTTCTTTTGCATGAACTATTTTCGGTAGTACACCGACCTTACCTTTATGTACTTGTCTGTTTGAAGCCAGGGAAACTCTTTATAGCACTACAGAATTCCGTCCAGTTTGCTGGGACATAAGAAAGAGAAACTATCAAAAAGCAGATGGCACTTTTTATTTGATTTCCGAGCAAACTAGGGTAATAGAATGAATGCTCACCAATGTCTGAAGTCTGTTAACATCTATTTTCTTGCTTTGCTTGGAAAAAGCACACGAGGAAAAAATGTTTTCTTTCTCTTTAATCTTTTCATTTCTCACTAAGCTTGTTAGAAGAAATGACATTAAGAAATTCTATGTAAGCATGAAGCATAGCCCTATTTTCAAATCTAGCACAACTGGAAATGGCAAAACCATGGAGGGATTTGAGGGAAAGGAAGGAAAGGCCAAAGTCATACAATCATCAGATATTTTGAAGAGTAGTAGAAAAATATGTTTTCATAGATTTCAAAATCTCAAGCCAAAACCAACTACACAGACTTTAACATTAAGTTAATCACTTAAGAATTTTATTGGCCAAGTTTGTAGGTCAAATGCAGTATTAGTTTTAAGAATCACATTTTTCTTTCTCTTCTGTCATTTTAATTGATAGATGATTGTCTGGTGTTAAATATTTAATAAAATTAAGCAATAATGGTTTTTGTAATTGCCCAAAATACATACTTTGACGTGCATGTAGGCCACAGGTTAATCCTGCTCTGTGATGCAGGTATCCAATGTAAGGACTCAAATATGAATTTAATCAGAATCACCTCTCAGTTACAAGCCCTATTAAAGTTTTAACATTTTAAAAGCTCTTCAAAATATTTTCAGGATTGCTGAACAAGAAGCTAAAAAGACTTCTATAAAGACTATGCTGTACTAGGGGGAGAAGGGCTGAGAGGTTTGGCTCTGAGCATATAAGAATACCTGCTTACTGCTCACTTGGCTGGACAATTCAAGTCATATCTGCATTCCAATGTTGTGCCCCCAATTTTATATTCTCTATTTTACAATTTTACATCTCTATTCAGAAGAAAACAAGAAGCTCGATTTTGCTATTGTCATTCTGTGGGGCAATGATTGTTCTTTTATGAGAGGATGCTTGTGTGAACAGTTGTGTAATTTGTCGAGTATCCTGGAAGAGGCTGGGTTCTAATATTTACTGATTCAGAGTCCATGGCATGAAAATACAGGATTAGATATTATATTCCAATCTGAATGTACTCTGTTATACATCTGTTCATAAAACTATACAGGCAATGTTCATCAGAAGAAATGGGAGGCTTGCCTGTGAAATATTTTTCCAATCATTCAGACACACACCAATGTAATAAGAACCAGTTCTTATGGTGAGCATACCAAGTCTTCATGATATGAAATGATATCATTAACTATATCTATAGTCAGGGTTCTCTGCTTATTTCTACACAGAAAGTTTCTACAAATTTATCATATAAAGATATATTACAATTAATTTTTTTCTGCTGTGAGATAGTACTCATTCACAACTTAGGAGAATAAGGAAGATTTATTTGGCTTATTTTGTCAGGAATTGTACCAGAAGGCATGGCTGGTGGGAGAAACAGGATGCTCATTCAGGCTATTGTCGCCATCATGGAGGAAAATAGAGCAAAGGCAAACTGAGAGGAAGAGGGTTGGTCCCCCAAACCTCTAGGTCTGCTCCCTGTAATGTGCCTTCCTCCAGTAAGTCTCTACCTCCCCAAATTGCCACAAGTTACCAATCATTAACAACAGCTAAGGGTGTAAGCACACGAGCCTTTGGGAAACAGCTCTTATTTGTACCATGACAGAGGCCCCAAATTTTCAATTTTAAAATCCTGAGGAAAATATTACAGATGTGGATGAAGACATTTCTTCAATGCAGTGTTGCTGTATTTATGTCATTTATCTACTTAAAAATTTTCAATGTTAAGTGTATTTATTTATTTTTGAGAAAGAGCATATTGCATTTGTACAGAGGTCAGAGGGTAACTTCAGAAGTCAGCTCTCTTTTTCTGTCATGTGGGCTCCCAGCATTGAACTCAGATCTCCATGTTTATAATACGTAGATGCTGTTACTCCTTGAGCCATCTCACTGTCCCCCAAAATGTTTTCAAATTTAAAATCCTGATTTTTTAATTTAATTTTTGATTTCTATTTGAAATTATTTTTTTCTCTGAAATGCTTACCCTATAATTTTATAAATCCCAGGCTTCCCCCAAACCAAAATCTGTAAGTGTGAATTGTTTTATGAATTGGTACCTGGAAATCTGAGTCTTTTCTCTCTCTGCAAACATGCACACAGGTCTGAAATATCCCGAGGAAGTCATTTCCCAATGACTCCAAGAGCAGGTATTCTGTTTGGATAGCAGCACCTCTAGTTCCACATTTCCCATTAATAAGTCTGGGCTGGGCTTTGGCTTTGACAGGGCTCATGATGAAGTAGCACAATCCAGTTTTGTTATCAGTGTTGTCTGAAAGCAGTTCAACATAAATTATCAAGGGCAACATAAATCTTGTTAATTCAAATAAGCCTAAAGAGTAAATCTTTCCTGCTCCTAAAGAAGATAACTGAATAACATACAATGGAAAAGGATATGTAGATTAATAAAAAGAGCAGGGCTGTCTACATGGGTTACAGATGCGCTTTTAAAAGGCATCTTGACTATCATTTGAAATCTACCCAACTGCAACAGCAGAAACTATTTGCCATCTATCATATTTGTCCTCAGCATGTGATAGAGCCAGAATACGCTGGTTCCCAGCACATGATTTCTCTTTGGTGCTTGATGAAAACGCAGATTCCCTTAGTGTAGATATCACTTGTCACTGAGTATGCATGATGACAAAATGCAGACTGTAGAGCGGAGGAGAGGACAGCTGAATGGCACAGCCTGTTCAGCTGAGTGAGTCATAACTCAATCCTTTCTGCAGGGAGAGGCCAGCAGAGTCAGGACCCTGTCACTGCTGTGGATCCCAAGGAGATAAGAGAGGCTGTCTTACCAATGGCAGTCTCAGGTAGTCATAACCTCACTCTAGAATGTGTGTTTTGTGTTACTATGTATCCAGAGGATCTGGAATACCAGAGAGTCCACCTGCCCTGGGAATTCAGCACTAAGGCAGTTGTCCCTTCTTTATTGAAATCCCATCAAAAGCTCCATTTCCCCTTCTCTCTCCATTGAATAACATTCCTTCATTTTTATAACCATTTTCTTTCTTGTTCATATTGGACTGGTTATTACAGTACCTGGCACTGAATAAGTAGTTAAACATTTACTAAATCAATTATCATGACCCTCTTACATAGTGGTAGCAAATGAAATTTCATTTTGAGTAATACAATAAAATGATATAACAGAGATATCCACATGTGAAATGGCAGCCTGAACATATTGCTTTGACTCCTCATAGGAACTTAGTAAAGTAGTTGTAATTGTTTTTATTTAAAGCTTAGAAAAGTAAGACTCAGAAAAATTAGGTAATACATACAAATAAAGAAGGTGAGATACCACAGAGAACATATCTGGGGGGGAGTAGATAGAATGGTGCTATTTCTCTATTTTGTATAAAATAAAATGAAGTTACACATACTACATAGCTAACTATAGTAGTATAATTCACATAGATATATATCTTATCTGAGATCAACTGATCTTCAACTGTGACCATAATTAAAGTGACTCTATAATTTTTCATTGCAAATGAGAATATTGCTGAGAAGGAGAGGAGGCATCGTGAACAACAAAGGTGGGAAGCAGGCAAACAGGATGTGATAGAATGAACTGTGAGGAATGTAATCACCTATCCTCTAAGCAATTCTAAAGTCTCTTGGGTCTTCATGCAAAGTGATAACACCCTTACCCACTGTTCAGTCTCCTTATAAACCCCATTATCCCTCATACCTGGCATTTTTGAACACCTGGCATATCTCGTTGTTTAAGTTCTTTTTTAACATCTTTTGCTATAGTTGAGATAGAGCTGTTGTATCCTTTTTTCTCCTATCCTAAGAATCATATAGCTCAAACCCCTGAAACACAAAAAAGAAAGCAATATAATACACTTACTTAATTATAGTTTTGCATGAATTGGAAGCTTTTATAAACGAAGAACTAAGAACGCTTTCATTTTTTTTTATATATGAAATCTAAATACTTTTAAAACTATTAACAGTTCTCTCAACTTGGACCAATTCCAAGAGTCCTTTATTGTGTGCGCCTAACTCTCCACTGGGGTCCTCCTCTCCGATGACATATAAGGACCCAGTCGCATTTCCATAAGCCTTTCTCTTGTTCCCCTTAATCATAAGATGACTACTATGGCTGTCATCCCTTGCCTCCAGGGGTCTCGGTGCCCTTAACGATGCTAGACTTTATGAGGGCAACAGTGCGCTGGACATTGCGCAGGGCATGCAGAAGTTCCATTATGATTGCTTTGGCCCAACTATTGTTTGAGAATCTTGCAAATCGTTGCTCCTCCCATCCTTTTGCTCTTACAATCTGACCGCCCCTCTTCCGCAAATGTCCCTGAGCTCCAGGATGGGGAGAGATTAGGCTGTCCTAGTTCTATGTGATTGATATAGAGTCTCTGAAGTTCTGGATTGTGGTTTGTTGATTTTCTTTTGCAGTTTTTCTGCTCCTGCAATTCCCTTCACTCCATTCTGCTGGGCACTGTATGTCACCCCCTGGCCAGAGACAAAAAGCTGTTAAACTGGAGTCTTGTTGTAATAGCACATTCAAGGGTAGATGTAATAAGAGTAGGAAACCTCACTGAGGGGGGGTCCATCACCCATTTGCAATGATTACTTTTTATCTGCTAGACTATATGCCCTCCCCTTCTGGTGAGATCAGGAAAGAACGTCTGTGAACTTAACCAGGTTTCTCATTACTTACTTGCAGACCTTGATGGAGGCCTATTTTCTCTGCTGTAACATGGTCTCCTCTCTCCTTGTTTCTGGTGTGGCCCTCCTAACCCATCTCTCTTGTTCATAATCCTTGCAATTACTGTGTTACATAGGTTTACTTTTGAGTGTCCCAATGTGGGCTGGGCGAGTTTGGTACTAGGAGCCACCTATTAGGGAGTACATACGGCGCTTAATTTTCTGGGTTTGGGATACTTCACTTAATATAATTCTTTCTAATGACATCCATTTCCCAGCAAATTCCAGTAATTCATCATTTTTGATGGCTGAGTAGTACTCCATTGTATAGATGTACCACAGTTTCCTTATCCACTCGTCAACTGTTGGACATTTAGGTTGATTCCATGACTTTGCTATTGTAAACAGTGCTGCTATGAACATGGTCGAGCTTGTGCTATCGAGGCGAACCTCTGCTGCTTGGGGGGTTATTCCCAAAAGTGGGATAGCAGGGTCATACGGCATTTCAATCTTTAATTTCTTTAAGAATCTCCAGACGGCTCGCCAGAGTGGCTGTATGAGCCTGCATTCCCACCAACAATGTAGGAGAGTTCCCCTCTCCCCACATCCTCTCCAGCATTTGTCGTTGTTTGTACTGTGGATTTTTGCCATCCTGACCGGGGTGAGATGATATCTCAGGGAAGTTTTGATTTGCATTTCCCTGATGGCGAAGGAAGTGGAGCATTTTTTAAGATAATTGTTAGACATTTTAATTTCATCCCTGGTAAAGTTTCTTTGAAGTTCCAGGGCCCATTTTTTAATTGGGCCAGTGTTTTCCTTGGAGTTTAATTTTCTAAGTTCTTTGTGCACTCTGGACAGTAGAGCTCTGTCAGATATGTGGTTAGTGAAGATTTTCTCCCATTCTGTGGGTTGCCTTTGAGCTCGTGCGACAATCTCTTTATCTGAACAGAAGCTCTTTAATTTCACAAGATCCCAACTGTTGAGAGTTGGTAGCAGTGACTGTGCCATTGGATGTCTGTTTAGGAAGTGTTGGCCTAGCCCAATCAGCTCGAGGGAGTTCCCTATCCTTTCAACTATGGCTTTTAAAGTCTCTGGCCTGATATCAAGGTCCTTGATCCATTTGGAATTAAGTCTTGTACATGGTGACAAGTACGGGTCCAGCTTTAATCTTCTGCATGTGGAGATCCAGTTTTGCCAACACCATTTGTTGAAGATGCTGTTCTTTTTCCATTGGATTCTTTGGGCCCCTTTGTCAAAGACCAAATGGCTGTAACTTTGTGGGCTTATATCTGGGTCTTCAATCCTTATCCATTGATCTGTGTGTCTATTTTGGAGCCAGTACCAGGCTGTCTTTATAACTATGGATTTGTAGTATAGACTTAGGTTTGGTATGGTAATACCTCCAGCTGTGTTTTTGTTACTCAGGATTGTTTTTGCTATCCTGGGTCTTTTGTGCCTCCATATGAACTTTGAGATTGTTTGGTCAACTTCTTTGAAGAATTGCTTTGGGATTTTGATTGGTATAGCATTGAATCTGTATATTGCCTTTGGTAGGATGGTCATTTTTACAATGTTGATTCTGCCAATCCAGGAACAAGGGAGGTCTTTCCACCTTCTGGTGTCTTCTGCAATTTCTTTCTTTAGGGTTTTAAAGTTTTCATTGTAAAGGTCTTTTACCTCCTTAGTTAGGTTTATACCAAGGTATTTCATTTTTTTAGGGGTTATAGTAAATGGCATGGTTTCTCTCAAGGCTTTTTCACTTCTTTCATTCTGGGGCATATAGGAAGGCCTCTGATTTTTGCACATTTATTTTGTATCCTGCCACCCTGCTGAACTTCTCAATAGTTCCAGGAGCTCCTGGTGGAGTTTTTGGGATCACTCAGGTATAGATCATGTCATCTGCAAATAGAGATAGCTTGACTTCTTCCTTGCCAATTTGAATCCCTCTTATGTCCCTTTCTTGTCTTATGGCTTCGGCTAAGACTTCAAGTACAATATTGAATAGAAGTGGTGAGAGTGGACAGCCTTGTCTTGTTCCTGATCGAAGTGGGAATGCTTTGAATTGGAAGCTTTTATAAACGAAGAACTAAGACGCTTTCATTTTTTTTTTTTTTTGCTTCATCTTGATGAAACATGAAAAGCTTTGTAAAACTGTGATTAAACAAAAAAGGGTATGATTCAATGAGATGGAGCAAAAATCCAAAAAGTTCCTTGGTCTTTTTATTTTTGTGCAGTGGTCCTTCTTTCCTGCATTGGGGGAGTAGGAATGTCAACTTCACAAGTGAAGGCCGAGCTTTGGGTACATACATGAAAAATTGTTAGGGCAAGCCCTAAGCAAACCTGCAGAAGATTGTCCATGTGACTGGCAAGGCCCGGTGCGTGGTGAGTGGGACGATTCCCTAGGCAGGTGAGTAAGATGGTGGTGGTGGCGGCGGCAGGGGAGCTAGTACGACTAGGGCATTCCATGAGCATGTGCTGACTTCTGTACTTCCACAGCTGGTTTGGTGAGTTGGTATTCTTCAGCATACTTGGATAGACATGCTATCGTCAAATGAGATTTGTCCCTCTCTCAGCAATGGATATGGTGTGGCCAGTTCTCTTGGTTCCTGGTGTTGGTATGAACTCTCCTGCCAAGCTGGATTAGGACCTGTACCTGGACAATTATAAGTCAAATAAAATCCCTTGTTCCCATAACTGCTTTGCAATGAATTTATCAATAGCATGTAGAGAAACTGTAATACCTTTGATTAAAGAAGGATCTTCTGACCTAGTGTCACAAAGTAGGCTGGTGTGTTTCTTTCTTTTTTAATGTGTGTGTGTGTGTGTGTGTGTGTGTGTGTGTGTGTGTGTGTGTGCATGTTGGTATATGGGTGGCCACATGTGTATGAAGGGGCACATGTATGTGGAGGTCCAAGGATGATATCAAGAATCATCCTCAATTGCTCTTCATCTTATGGTTTGAGGTCGGGTCTTTGTTTAAACTCAGAGTCAGCACAATCTGACTAGACCACTTGATTGTTCCAGGGATGGAATTACAGGCAGGCTGGTGTATCTACACTGCGTTTCACATGGGATATGGGGATCTGAATTCTTGTCCTTTTCCTTGAGTGGCAAGCACTTTTGTTCTAAGCTGCATCACCATCTTAGGCCAGTTCTATAAGGCCAGGTATGGCTTTATAGAGGAGAAATTTGAGTTCTAGTGCTTGATTTGGGTCAGGAGGAAAGGAGATGTTTGGAGAAATAGTTTGCTTCTGAGGTCCTTCCACTTTCCTATTTATTTATTTAATTATGTGTACTATCCTTTAAAGCTAAGGTGCCATGCTGTGGGGTGTCATTTTCTGTTCTCCAGCACTGTAATGACAAAATCTCTTTTGCACATTTTCCTAGTAACTTTATTCTGTTTCAAGCTGGAATGAATTCAGTCCAGACGAATTCAGGCCAGCTCATGTAGTCATTGAATAAAAACTTAGGACCATAACACTCATTTCTCATTTCCTATCACCACAGGGGTTTCCAAGTTTTTCCGAGGGCAGCAATGTGTCTGGGGAAATGAAAAGAAGCTTCTTTTAAAATAAAGTTGAACTCACAACACTGTATCTTACCTTCTTTTCCATTCCATCTGGACTGAAAAACACCATTAAAAAGGAGCCAGTCACAGAGAAACCAGTGAATCTACCGCTTGGGGTCAGTTATCCCTGCTCATGGTTCAATATTGATGGAGTCAGGAAGGGAAAGACCATTAAATAGTCCTCTCTTTCTTGGAAATCCTTTCAATGGAAGGACCACAGAACAAACTATTTGATTTATTAGGACCGAGGATGTGTTTGGTTCCCAGAACTTCTTGCTAAAACCAAAACCAAACTAAAAATCAAACAAACATGTTTAGTCATACATCTACAACTTTTGTTTCTATACAAAATCTAGACTTTCTTCCTTTGCTCCTGATCTCTGGTCTGGTTTATAGGGTATAAATTGGACATGGAGTGATATATTGCTTTTATCTCTATTACATATGGAATCATTTTGAACCTGCAGCATCTCCTCACGTTTAACCATCAGATGTTCTCACTCTGGTTAACAGTAGGGTCTATAATTGTGTACTAGCTATTGAGCTTTTTTTTTTTCTCTCTTAGGCTGGTAGAAATCACAGCATAATGCTTCTTTGCCTTGTGTTTTTCCTATAGAGCCTTACAAATTGTTATGAAACCTGGGTTACTGTTTTACCTTCTCTTGTTTTTCTGAAATTTCTCAAGTTCCTGTGGTTCAGAAAAAGAAGAAATATTTCTCTGCATGATGGAATAAAGGGAAAAAAATCACTTTTATCTTCCATTATGTTATCTTCTTGAAGACAGTTTGGCAAATCCCCTAAAGTTCCTAGGACCCACTGAGCCCAATTGGTGATGGGTAATAACTATTTTCTCAGTTCAGATAAAGGTGTTATTACTTCATAACCGTGGATGAGCTACCAAGGAGTAGAAAGAGCTTCTTGACTTTCTCTGACTCTTCTTCCCCCCACCCTTTGTCTTTAAGCTCCAGTAAGTAGCTGTTGCCTGAGCAATGAAGTAAATCATACAAAGAAGAAATGAGAAGCCAGTGAGAGGTAATTTATCATTAAGGAAGCAGCAGTGAAAGGCAGTTATAACAAAAAGAGAAACCAGTGTGGCTTCTTCATGCCTTAAGTTTCTACACCCCAGCCAATCTTTTTACTGTCATATTATTGACAGAGTACTTACTCCCTGATGGAAACTCATTTATATCTTGAATATTTATTTGCTTATGCACACTCTGATTCCAGACTCATGTGGCAAGACTCATTTTCCTTGATTTGTTATGAAAGTTTCTCAGCTTCAAGTATTCATAATGAAATGGTGACATATTTAAAACTGATTTCACTAAGATTTTGCCACCTATGTCTCTCTTATTTTTGTTCCATTACTAGAAGATCTCTGACAGACAGAGACATTTGGCCCATGGTGGAGATACGCATATGCCAGTGCTTTGAACTTTATCTCATGCTTGGAAGGTGCCTTTGGCACACTTGTGTAACCCAAGGTCTCAGTCAGAAAATCTGAGACATGAATCTCATGTTGTAAACCAAACTTGCCAGAGTAAGCAGAGGAAAATGTATGCTGTGAAACTGTGGGGAAGTCAGTGGAAAGATAGCTTGAGTGTGAGTTTCCCCCTATGGCCTCATGTGCTTGAATTCTTAGATGTTAATGTTGGGGAAGGTTGTGGCACCTTTAAGAAGTAAAACCTTGCTGGAGAAAGGCAAGTCACAGGGAGTAAGCCTTGAGGTTTAGTGGCCTGGCCTTGCTTTTCTTGATCTTGCACTCTTTGTATCCTATTGGCTCTGGTGAGTTGAAATAACTTCCTAGTTCTTCTGCCTCCAGCCATACTTTCTGCTTATGTAATTCTCTCCAAAATGGATGCAAGCATAATAAATTTCCCTAAGTTACTTGAGTCCTAATACTGTTTCACGGCAAAAAGAAAAGTATCTGCAGCAAATAGATTGACCTGAAATTTCTCCACTAATAGACAGAGAGTAGGAAAAGCTATATCAAAATTCCCATTGCAAGAGGCCATGCAGGATTGGAAGAAACTACCAAAGATATTCATTGACAAATGCAAAGGAGAGACCTTTCATGCTTATGCAGTCAGGATAGACTTTCTTTCTATGTGACAGCTTCAAATCTCCCCTAAAGTTATTATATTCACAATATGATGGCAAAAGGGCATGGTGCGGACCAAGGTTAATAAGAAAGGTAAACAAAGAACACAGGCAGACTGAGCATAGGGAAGAAGGTGAACATTATTGCAAGGGGCAGAAAAGCATTTTTAACAGCTTATTTAGTGTATTTTAGAAGAATATGAACATTCAAGCTGACAGAAAAGTTGAATGTTGGGTCCCAGGATGTTCACACTATGGTAGACATATTCATGAGTGTCTTGAAATGGCTTGTTTTGTAGGTCAGAGTGACAGGCCTGAGCTCTCAATATATCTGCCACATGCTGGGCATACACCATGCAGCATACAGCATAAGTTCATGCCTGCTATAAGCCACTCCCTTAAGTTTTGGAGACATCTTGTGTAAGCAAATGTGCAATCAGCCTCTATAAACATATACTTGCTGATAAATCATACACTGAGAAGAGGATTTCAAGATGTGACTACATTTGCTAAAAAATACAATAGGAATTATGCTAGGTAGAAAGAACACAGAAGATTATTGCTAAGACTTGAAGATGTTCCAACGGTTTGTGTGGTCTCTGAGTTGATGGTATTGAAATGTAAAGTTGTGTATGTGTGTGTATGTGCGTGTGTGCAGGTGTGCATGAGTGTGCATGCATGTAGAGGTGGAACACTATTTTCTGAAGCAGGTTCTCCTGCTGAACCTGGAGCCTTTTCCACTGGCCTAGACAACCAGCGTATCCTGTGGGTTCCCTCCTGGTCTTTATCCTCTCGGGGCTGCGATTGCAGGCAGACTGCCACACCCATCTGGCTTTCTAGGCGTGCTGGGATCTGAATCCAGTCCTCATGATTGCATGGGAAGCATTTTATATACTGAGCCATCTCCCTAAGCCAAGGTGGTAGAAATTTTAAGAGTTGGAATCAGTGCCGGGTAACTGGATATAACAGTTTCCCTTCTCTATAACTATGAGACAATGCTTACCTACAACTGTTGGGGAAAAGGAGAGATTTATTTGGCTTATGGTTCCAGAGGAAATATAGTCCACTATGGCGAGAATCTCATAGCAGAAGGCATTGCTTGGAGGCAGTAACTGAAAGGGAGGTTCAGACCATAGTCTTTATCATGGAGACTGCGCAAGCAAGAGCAAAACCCCAAGAGGAAGCAGGAGTGGGCTCCCTAACCTCAAGACCAGCTCTGTGATAGTGATGTGCCTTCCTCCAGCAAAGTTCCACCTCCTAAAGTGCCACAACCTTCCCAAGCATGAACAGCAGTTAAGGATGTAAACACATGAGACTGTGGGGAACAACTCACATTGCCCTTGGAAGACATTAGTGCTGGGATGGATTGAGTTTTCATAAGAGCAAGTCACATGAAGAAGAGCCCTTTCCCTTGGGTTGGTCTGGCTTCCTGTCTTTCTATAAGCTGCTCTTCCCTTGACTTATAACACTTTCAGCTTCTTTGCCATCCTGTGATGTAGCCGGAGGCATCCTTAACAAAGCTTGCTTTTGTATTTCAGCCTCCAAAAATGTAAGTTAAAAATTGCCTTTCCTTCATAAATTACCCAGGATAAACATTTTGTTACAGTAACAGCAAATTAAATAGCACAACTTGTATTGAGGGAAAAATGGCAATCAGACATCCAAAGTTTCTTGTGAGGAAGGAAGGCATTATGAACATCATACTGCACCATATCCCACTAAGCAAAAAGGACAAATGTGGTTAATTTCCAAATAAGGAGAGCGAGGAAACTAAACCATAAAATACTATTGACTTAATTAAAAGTTGGTGTTTATGCGAGGGAGACACAAACAGAAAATTAGGATCAATTTCCAGTGAGCAATTTAGAATACTATGGCAAGCTCAAGCAAATTCCTTGTGAACTAATGTGATGTAAATGTTTTTAGAGACATTTTGCCTTCTCCTGTAATACAAACGATACTCTAGCAGATACAGGGTAGTGGAGTGAGCCATCGCTCCCTTGGACCAACCATGGTATGAGGCTCAGGATGGGCACTTCACGCACCGTAACAGTGAATTTCCCTGTCTTTATTTTTGTTGGTTAGGCCAAGCTCACAAAGGATTTGGAAGTTCAGACTTTATCTCTTGGGCTTTCTAACTCGCAGGATGTAGTCAAGAGCATCTGGGTAGCAATTCTTAGGTGAGGAATGTTGTGTGAGTTATTGTTCCTGGAGAGACAGCACACAACGGCTACCCAGCCCAGATAGGAGTTTCACAACAGACGACAAATCAACAAGTTCAGTGGGGTGACTCACAGGATAGGGCGAGGGGTACTTACAGGCGCAGGGACATCACCAGAAAGCCTCCCTTGTGGGTGAGACCCACGTAAGCTGCACGCTCTGCTATAGGACGGTCTGTTCTGGGCTCCTGGGCTGTTCTGGGGTATCTGACTGTGGGACTTTCCCTGTGTGCACTACACTGCTGGGCCCTCGACAACTGTCAGTCTTCTCTAGGTTTCTTCACTGCTGGAACGGGGAGGGGTGGGGTGGGGGGGAGGGGGTGCTCCTTCATTCAGACTGCCTCGCCTGCTCAGCAGTCCCTCCCATTATAAATTTGGCTGGCAAGAGTCTCTTCCCCAACTGTAGGGAGCTTGTTATTTTCAGGAATATCCTGAGAATAACAAGTTGTCTATTTATTGAGACTGGGGCAAAGATCAAGATAGCTTCCCAGAGGGAAAGTGTGCCACACTGCAAGGTACAGACCATAACGAAAATAAACTAGTGTGTGTGTGTGTGTGTGTATGTGTGTGTGTGTGTGTGTGTGTGTGAGAGAGAGAGAGAGAGAGAGAGAGAGAGAGAGAGAGAGAGAGAGAGAGGAGGAGGAGGAGGAGAGGGCACTGTTTATTTTTGTGGGGGCCCAAGGATGACTTAGGGAATCATCCTGGATTGCTTTCTACCTCTTTTTTGCTTGGCTCTGGGATTTCCCAGGCTCTGCCCACCAGGACCGGAAGTGCAGGCCATTTCCACCTGGCTTTTTTTACGTGGGACCTGGGATCTGAACTCAGGACCTTCTGCTTGTGAGGCAGGGTCTTAACCCCTGAGCCATCTCTCCAGCCCCATAAAGAATTATTATAATTATATATGCATAATTATATATATATATATAATTTATGAGTTGCTGCTTGACATGTCATGTGGTGGAAATATTACCTCCTGGAACAAAAGAAAGTAGAAGACTTTTCTTCTGTTTGGAGGGAGTAAGATGTCTGGAAATACCCTTTTCTTTTCTTTGTCAATAGCTGAGATGGTACATGGTGGGCCTGGAGATTAAAAGACTCCTGCCCCAGGCAGGAGAGAGTGAGAGTCATGGTCTGGTTGGGGGACTGCAGACTCTATTCTGAGAGTGTAGCCATCCACCATGGTTTCTCTGCTCCACAACTGCTGTGTTTGTCCAGTGATACTTGGAAAGGCCCGAGTCTTAACCGAGACACCTAGGGAAAGAGCACAGATCAAGTATACAATGTGGAGTTACATATTTGGCTCTTCATTTGACCCAAGCCTCTTGTTTCTTGCAAGTCTACTGTAGACTGTTGAATGCAAAATAGTGCTTCTAAAATCAGGATTGTAGATATCCATGAGAGAGGCGCCTTCCTCCTTCTGATTGATGGGGCCCCTGGACTGCCATCGCAGCAGCAAGCAAAGCAACTCCACCTTCACTGGCAGGAATCCACACGGTGTTTGGTTTAAATGAAAGCTTTCACTGAGGTTTCAAGTTTGAAAACCGTTGTTCTTTCAAAAGATTTAAAACAAGTCTACTGTTACTAACTGCTCCAAGTTGTCTTCTATTTTTACAATGCATTTCATAGTAACTTTTTAAGTTTGTGTGTGAGGTAATGGACTTCATCATGACATTTTTATGCATCTCTATCATTATACTTCTCATTTGTTGTTCACCTCTGTGGAGGTATTAGATGTCAGCTTGATAACTGAGAGGTGAGCCATTAGACATATCTATGAAGACTTATTTAGTCTGTAGGAGATTATCTAAATAAGTGGTACTACAGTTTGTCTGCATGTTGCTGATAAATTCATGATTATGCAACTTAGGGGAAGAAGGGTTTTGTTCTTGCTTTTGATTCTGGCTGCAGTAAGAGAATTCATACTACTACTAGTAGCTAAGGAAACTGGCCACATCATAGTATCCACAGGGATCATAGAGAGAAAGGCAAAGTGCCTCACCTGCCAGACTATGAGCCTGCTAAAGTGTGGTCATGTATACCACACTGCTGACTCAGGTCTCTCTTTATCAACCCCCCTAGGGAATGTTCAAGGCTCACCATGAACTGAGTTTCCCCTCATGAATTAGACAATCTCCTACAGTTTGCTTAATGCTGCCTTAATTATCAAGATGCATGTAAAGGCTCTGTCCTCAAGTGCCTGGTTATATGCCAAGTTATAGCTAACTGACACAAGTTTGAAGATTTAACCATGGCACATGAGGTCATTGTTTGGAAAGCTGGATAAGATGGAGGGAGAGCTGGCTTTGGCAGACTAGCAAAGTAGAAGGTCTGCCCAAATCTCGGTTCTCCTGTACAGCCAGTTCCCTCTGCTCCAGATGTTGGAATGATCTCCCCTGTCATCATAATGCACTGTAACCTGTAACTGTGAATTTGAATAAAACCCATTGCTCCCCTAATTTGTTTGAGTTAAGTTTCATCACAGCAATGGGAGTAAGTAATTAAAATGTTTTATTACAGGAAGAGAGGAGTATGACTGTGAAACTAAGATACCCTCACTACCCTTTCCTGTTTCCCTGTGTCCTCTGGATGGCTCTCTTTTTCTCTCACAAAGTCCTCTTCTTTCTTATCACATACCTTCCTTACCTTTCCCCCTTCTTTAAAATGTATTTTTCCAGTCTGATGTTTAGTTAGTCTTTCTAGTTTCAGGATCTACACACACACACACACACACACACACACACACACACCACATGAAATTGTAAATTACATGTTCATACTCCCCAACATAGTCTCCTGTGTGGTATCCATCGGTGAGGAGTCTGTCAAGGCAAGGGATGGAGACAGCGATGGGGAACGCTCTGGGATCTTTGCCATCTGGCTGCTAATTGCCTTCCCAGCTCTTTTTCACAGTGTTCATTAAAATGCTCGCTAGCCAACTAGAGATGATTTCTGTCCCACCTGCATGTCCTTTCATCTGTCACCACGGGTTTGCCAGTGCTGTGCCCTAGTTTTTCTGTACTCAGCCCTTCTTCTCCATACCACCAAAGTACGCTGATCCTTCATGGCCTAGGTTGAGTTCCACTCCCACCAGAAGCCTGCCAAGGCCACAGCTGAGTGTAAGCTCTTTTTCAGGCTGAACTTCCCTGTCTTTTTTCATATAGCATTCTCCCCATGGAATTTTCTGTGCAGCTACTGATATCCAAGACAGTTCTGTCCCCTCTCTACCCTGGAGGTTTGAGATGATGTCCAGTTTATGAATCCCGGGGCAGTTGCCATGGTTACCTTCAAAATTGTTTAATCGAAACAACCAAATCTGATAAAAGTTTTTTTTTTTTTATAGATGAACATGTTGGACTGCCTGCATTAAGTGTGCAATATAACACGGGCCCACTTTGACTTCCTGAGAAGTTTTGGAGTAGTGAATTCAATTCCCAGTGGTTGTGGGAACAACCTTTCATGCCCAACAGTACCATCCCTTGAGGCAATCAAGCTTCCTCCCCCACAGCTCTATTTATAGCATGGTCAGTGAGAAAA
This sequence comes from Typhlomys cinereus, assembly GCA_023101885.1. Classification (NCBI taxonomy): domain Eukaryota; kingdom Metazoa; phylum Chordata; class Mammalia; order Rodentia; family Platacanthomyidae; genus Typhlomys; species Typhlomys cinereus. The sequence goes on from JALPQD010000128.1 coordinate 685,885, forward strand.
GTCTCTGCACTAGCATTGAGATGCCTTCAGGAAGACTTGGCAATATTAACAAGCCTTTCAAGGTCTAGGCAGTTTCCCTTTTACAAACAATGATTTGTACTATGTTCAGGGAATGTGCTTTTTTTGGGGGGGGAAGATTTATATCTGGTGCTATCTACTGACTTATCTGTGCCAGGCTTAGATTTTTTTCCCCCTCTCACTCTGTAAAAGGTCCTGAAGATTTGCAATGTAACTCTTATTTTCTACTTTGAAAAAGAAATCAGTGGTTCTCCTGGTCACCTCCTGGTTCATCTATGGCTGTGAGACAGATTCTTCAATCAGAGCCTGGAGAACAAGTGAAAACAGGCATAAGCCCTGTGGTTCACAATGTAGAATCGACATATGATCAGAGGAGTGCAGATATAATCAACCCTTGGAAATGGCAATAAAGATAAAGGGGAGAGTGAACTTGAATAACTTAGAAAATACCTTTTTTTTTTGTCTTATATATCTAATCATTTAAGGAGTGGTATTGAAGAGTCACTGTTCTGATGAATGCGTTAGTAACACAGGAGCTGATTTAGTGAAGGAGAATCCATTGTTTAGGTCATATTTTTACATATGCCATGCCTTGAGATCAGTCAGCAGATGCTGAGTCATGTCTAATGGGTGTGAGGTACTGGCAAGCTGAGAAAAGACCTGCGGGTGAGCCACAGATCAGCAGACTGAGATTCCGACGGGTAGACTTCATGTCAGATGGTTCAAGAAGCACCCGCGGTGTCTTCTGACAACCACTGTCTGTGCTGCAGATAAAGCCTCTTACAACAGTTCAAGTGGTCACGTGCTGGTTTTGCAAGCAGGAAGACATGAGTGGGATCCTCACAGAATCCACATTAAAAAAAAAAAACTGGACATGGGCAGATGCATTTGTAACCCCAGCACTGGGAGAGGAAGATGGGAAGATGCTTGGGTCTCTGCTCCTCAATTGAGGAGCTTAATGTATGAGCTCCAGGCCAATGAGAAACCCTATCTCAAAAAAACAAAGCAAGAGTGGGAAAAATAAATAAATAAAAAAGAAAAAAAATAAAAGAAAAATGGAAAACAAAACAAAAACCCCAAACCCCAAAAACATGGTAGATAGCTCCTGCGAATTAATAAGTGTGACCTAAGACCCCCCACATAAGTGCCCACACATGCATGTGCACCTGAGTCCACATGTATACCTGCCCCTGTGTATGTGTCCACACATACATGGAGGAAGAAACTCTAACAGTCATTCAAGAGATACATGTTTCTGTGTATGAGAGACTGCATGTGAGTTGATGTATATGAGAGAATACAGATAGCTGATTGACAATAATTCAGTAGTACTATATGCTCTGATAACTTTAAAAACATTTTACAGGCTTCATTCTGAGCAAATGGTTGACAGAACAGTCGTTTACCAAGTGTTCATGGGATGCTTGATGAGCAAGCAAGATGTTTAAGATGCTTTCTAAAAAAAGTCAGTTATTCTCACAAACACAAAAATGAGCATTTATTAAAGATTTTTGTTTAAGTCATGAAGGAACCATGCAGATGTGGAACTGAATCAGAAGAGTATTTACAAGGCTATTTTTGTATATCAGAAATATTTAACTGGATTTGCAAATAGTGGCAAGACTTTTCACCAAGGTGAAAGGCAATTGAACCTCTCCTGGACAGGACAGATATCTTGGATCACTATCAGTTACCCATGATTTACACCATTGTGAAATATTTCAAACATAAAACAGAACGGAGTCAGATAACCTGGCTGGGTGGCCTCTAGACAATGCATAGTTTCCATAAAAAATGATAATTTGCCTTGTCTCTCCTACAGAATGGGGTAAATGGGTGTGGCTTGCCTGGCTTCACAAGGAGTGAAGGACCCGGTGGTCTAAGTTCAGTGGTGGAGAACCAGATTGCTTTCTTATTGTAGTACTTACCATACCAGAACTTAACTTATTTTTAAATAATGAACTTTGCTCTCTTGTGAGATAGTAAGTTGGTAAGATAATAATTCGACATTTTATCAGTATTTTGACATAACTATGACATATTTCCCCATACTTTATTATATTGTTCCAACCACTTGGTGAGATAATGAGGGAAAAGATCATTACTTATTTGCAATGGAATGAAGAAAGTTCACTAAGGCTTTGAGTAAGCCGTGGAAGAAGGGGTGACTCTGAAACTCAATCATCCTTTCTTTTTCTCTTTCCATTTTCATGTGTATGTGTATATGGGGTACATGCATGTGTATGTGCATGTTTACATGTGTTTGAACACACATGTGTGCATGTGGAGGCCCAAGAATTCTGTTGAAAATCATCCTCTATTGCTCTTCCATTATATTGTTTTGAACTTGGGTCATTCATTAAACCCAGAGTGCTCCATTAGATCTATTCGGGGTGTGTAGCCTGCCCTGGAGATGGCCACATTCTGTCCTCTGAGGCTGGAACTACAGGCAGGCCACTATGCCTGCTGACCATTTTATTAGGAATCTGGGGATCTAATTTCTTTTGCTCTTTCAGTGAGCATCATGACCCTTAAGTCATTTCATTAAGCTCTCAATTCTCTATTTCCATGATTTCAAATCTCTTTTTTTGTTTGCAAACAACCAGTCCTGTATCTGCAGAGCATGAGCAAATCCTTTACTTATTAACAGTGTACAGATTTGACTGGGATTTTATTTGGGAAAACATTATATCCTCTCATTTTACATAATTATGTTTGATATTTTCAAATATAATATTTAAAAAAATGACCCATGATAGAAATTGTTTGAATGTCAGAACTCTTCCAGATGATTCATATTATAAGACCCAGCAGACACCAAGTATCTTTTAATACTATGTACTAAATATATATTTATTTCCTCATTCTAAGAACTAGAAATTTTTTTTTATTTCTGCTCATACAAACTTAACAGGTACATCGGTCCCCTCCTTCCCTCCACCTCCACCCCCTCGGCCCCTTTGCTCCCCTCCTTTCCCCCCTACATTCCCATCCCCCAGTGCCTCCCCCACAACTCCCGGAGCATCCTTTAATGTGCATGCCAAACTCTCCTCTGGGTCCTCCTCTCCGATGAAGAGCAAGGACCCAGCGGCATTCCCCAGAACACTTTCCTGTGTTCCCCTTAAGCTTAGGAACATTACTGTGACTGTCAGTCTCTTGCCTCCAAGGATCCTAGTGCCTTTAGTCCATGCTAGACTTTGTGGGGTCAATAATGTGTTGGACATAACGCAGGTCATGAAAAGTCCTATTATGATTGCTTCAGCCCTAACTTGTGTGGAGTATCTTGCATATCATTACTCCTCCCCTGCTTGTGCTCTTACAATCTTACTGCCCTCTCTTCTGTAAATTTCCCTGAGCTTCAGAATGGGGAGAGATTAGGTTGGCCCAGTTCCAGGTGGTTGAGATAGAGTCTCTGATGTTCTGAATTATGGTTTGTTGATTTTTTTTTTCAGTTTTGCTGCTCCTGCAATGCCCTTGGCTCCATTCTGATGGGTATTGAATGTCAGTCCCTGGCCAGAGATAAAAACCTGTTAAATTAGATTCTTGTTTTTTTTTAATATTTTTATAATTTCTTATTTATTCAGTTGTGTGTGTGTGTGTGTGTGTGTGTGTGTGTGTGTGTTGTGTGTGTGTATGTAGAACCACAGACGAATTTGGGAACCACAATGGACACCTCCACCTCTTGTTTAATCTGCCCCGGGATTCACAGGCTCTGCCCTACCAGGACCAGAAACGCAGGCCGCACCCGCTTCTGCCTGGCGTCTATACGTGGGGTCTAGGATCTGAACTCAGGACCTTCTGCTTGCAAGGCAGAGAGGTGTAACCCCTGAGCCACCTCTCCAGCCCCTAAATTAGATTCTTGTTATAAGAGTATATTCAAAGGTAGATGGAATAAAAGTAGGAGATCGCGGAGAGAGAAGGGACAATCACCCATTTGCAAAATGGTTAGTTTCTATCTGGCAGCCTATATGCCCTCCCCTTCTGGTGAGATCATACCCCATCAGTTGCAAATGATCAGGAAGGAAAGTCTGTGAACTTAACCAGATGTCCCACTACTTACTTTCAGTCCTTGATGGGTCCTATTTTCTCTGCTGTAACATGGTCCCCTCTCTCCTTGTTTCTGGTGTATCCCTCCTTCCCCCATCCCTCCTGTTTATAATCTTTACAATTACTGTGGGTATTACAGAGATTTGTCTTTGATTGTCTCTAAGTGGGTTTGGTACTAGAATCCACCTATTGGAGAGTACATACAGTGCTTAACTTTCTGTGTCTGGGATACTTCACTCAATATAATTGTTTCTAATTCCATCCATTTCCCAGCAAATTCCATTAATTCATCATTTTTGATGGCTGAGTAGTATTCCATTGTATATATGTACCAAATTTTCCTTATGCACTTGACAATTGTTGGATATTTGGGCTGATTCCATGACTTTGCTATTATGTAAACAGAGCTGCTATGAACATGGTCGTGTTTGTGCTATCGAGGTGAATTTTTGCTGTATGTGGGGTTATTCCCTGTTGCTGAATCCCCCGCTGGGCCAACCAGGGGAAGAGAGGAAATGGCGGGGCCACATGAGTGCAAGGCAAATGGGTGAGCAGGTGATGGGGTCACCACCCAGACCCCGGGAGTTAGGTGAGAAGCAGCACGCAGATGACAAGTTGGCCGCAGACTCCACTTTATTCAGGAAGTGTTTGGGCTTATATAGGGACAGGGTCCAATCAGGTGTGGCCACCCCTCTGCTCAGGGGAGGGGGAGAGCAGCTACCAATCATTTAGCTGTTTACTGGGTGTGCAGGTTAGATGGCCATTTCCCATTGGTTGTTCATCCCTCTGCCCATTGGTTGTCCATCCCACTGCCTATATGGTTCCTTTTCAGGCTTTTTTTTAGCCAGACCTCCTGGATTTGGAGCCCGGGCTAGGGCCTCCCTGAATCGATAGTGCCACATTTTCACCCTTTTATTTATAAAATTTTTTCAGTGGGGACCATGACAGCTGAGGCGACTCCAAGCCTCTTCAGCTGTGTAGAATATAGGTGACTGTGCCTGTCTTAGGTTGGTCACCACCCTTGTATGGAGCCTTATCCGTCATTGACTACTAGTCATGAGACCATCACAGAGAAGGAATCATGGTCCCAAATGGAAACTCAAGCAGTGGCAGAGAAAAGGAGGTTTTGTCAGGGCAGGAGCAGGCGGAGGGGCTGTAGTCAGGGCAGATGGAGATGCTGTAGGTGGGGTAGGTGGAGAAATGATCCAGAAGAGCTGGGGAGACATAAATCAGAACCTAACAATTGTAAGTTAATAAGTCATAGCTTCAAAAGAGAGCAGCTAGGCTTTACAACGGGCCTTTGGTGACCTTAGGAATATCCGAGGCCTGAATGGATGATCTGAGGACCTGGAAAGCAAGCTTTATTATTTTGGAAATATATGAAAAAACCTTTAAGAAAACTCGTATGAAAGAAAACTTACAATCTATTAGAAAAACAATAGTGATAGATATAAAACATAAGTAGTTAAGGCCTTAGATGTCATCAACATTATTTGTTCTTATATTTAAGTATGCATACATGTATTTAAAAATTGCACGCCAAAATTTTAATCTTAGTGCTCAACAGAAATAAAAAATTGAAGTGGCCACAGACACAAGACACACAACATGTAAACACGGAGCATATAAACATACAAGCACATGAACAACATTTTACCGGCAACTGTAGAGTTTACCAACAACTGTCTTAAAATTACCCTTGAAAGCTTTATCAAAGGCAGATTATCATTTAGGAAAACCCTATTTAAAACAAGACCTCATATAAGTTAAGTATGGTAGCTTAGCTTAATTATAAAAAACATCTAGCAAGGAAAAGTATCCTCATCCATAGTCCATTCCCACATTTTCTCTGGGGGGGATCAAGGTGCTAAAACCATAGCCTCATTCCAAAATTCTTCCAGGCCAGCAGTTGTAACCTTGAGTCCTCTAGTCTCTAGGAGAGATTTTAAGACATGTATTTGGAAACCAGTATTGTCTGAAGCAGAAAATACAGCCAGGAAAGAAGGGGAGTCAAGAGCTACAGGAAGAAAAGGAGGGAAGGGGATGTCATCAGGGGGTGGAATGCCCCCCACATGGACCTGAGAGCCCTCTGCCAGGTAGGGGACAGATCCAGATCTGGAGGAAAAACAAAAGATTAATTTTGGGTTCTCTCTACAAGTTACATTGTAGCAACTAATCACTTCCTCAGTGGAGGATCCTATGATGCCTAGGAGGATGGGAACAAAGGGGGCCAGAAGCATATGGCCTTCCTGGACTTCCTCCTTATGGGCCAGGAAAAGCACTTCTACCTGGATCTGTAGCTCCCAGACATTTTCTGGGAAAATCCAAGGTGCTAAGATTAAAGCTTCCTCCCAAAACTCTTCTAAGTCCTTCGGCATTTACTACGTTAGTCTAGTAGAGCCTTAAGAACAGTCAGCTGGGGTGCCTTCCAAAGCCCATCCTGAAATGGGAAAAGCCAGGCAGTCATTTCCGTTCACCTGGGAGGCAACCGGTAGGAATTCACAATCTGGGTAATTGTGTGAAAAGCCAGGCAGTCACTTCCGTTCACCTGGGAGGCAACCGGTAGGAATTCACAATCTGGGTAATTGTGTTCCTTGTCCACTAATCATAGCAGCCTCCAGCACTCTGGGCGAGATGAAAGTCAGTGTAGCACTATCGATTCAGGGAGGCCCTAGTCTGGACTTCTGAATCCAGGAGATCTGGCTACAGATAAGCCTGAAAAGGAACCATACAGGCAGTGGGATGGACAACCAATTGGCAGAGGGATGAATAACCAAAGGGCAGAGGGATGAACAACCAATGGGAAATGGTCATCTAACCTGGACACCCAGTAAACAGCTAAATGATTGGTGGCTGTTCTCCCCCTCCCCTGAGCAGAGGGGTGGCCACACCTGATTGGACCCTGTCCCTATATAAGCCCAAACACTTCCTGAATAAAGTGGAGTCTGCGGCCAACTTGTCGCCTGCATGCTGCTTCTGGCCTTACCCCCAGACCCCGGGAGTGGGGCCCGGAATGGACTGAAGGGAAAAATTGCTTGCTCAGCCAAAAAACAAAACAGGATGAAACTACCATTCTCCTGTGGTTTTTAGGGAAAAATAACTTTAGACAAGCAAGGCTACAGCCTTTGTAGGATAATTGTAGCAGAGGGGAAAGGATTCACAGTAAGACAGCAATATGGATCTTAGGTGAATTCACGCTACTGCACAGAGGGCAGTTAGAGTGTGCAACTACCTTGCAACACAAATTAAAGGAATCCATTACCTGAGTAATTAAACCAGCAGAGGGAACATTTCTGGAGCGAGGGAAGAACACAAAGGCCTATGGGAAGATCCCAAGCTTTCTCATAGAAAATCATGAAGGAAAAAGCTCTGCTGAAGCACAGACTTACTGTACAATCATCCAGCCACAGTCTGAAGCTTCTCTGGATTTAAAATGTAGTTGGGGGGGTTCCTCTGTTGGTTCTTCCAAGAGCTCACTGACATCAGTCTCGCAGCATTTTGTTGAGGAGCTCTGAGTTCAAGAGAAGTCTTCCACTTCTCAGCCTTGTATATTTGCTTGCCACTTCCTCAGTCGCCATCATTTTTTTTTACACAGTAGAAAAATCACCAAGCACAGTGATTTGGATTGTGCATGGCAGTGGTGGAGGAGACCATTCTTGACTCAGAGCTAGTTTCTAACCTCTCTTGGTATGTGATTTTGACCAAATTAACTAGCCTTCCTGAGGTTTAATTTTATTCTCTGTAAAATGGTTATAAATTGCCTCTTCCTTAATTTTATTGTGTCTAACCAAGATAATCATTAAAATAAAAAGCTAATGCAATGCCTGGAATGAGGTGATGACAGTAAAAGTTAAGTACGTAGCCCTCAATAGTAAGAATTAGAAAGAGACAATTAAAAAATATTTCTACCCTTTCCCCACCTGCCCAGGACAGGCGCAGTCCAGCCGGGACTCACGGCGAACTAGGTAAGTTCCCCGGCCCACCCCCAAACCTCAGGCAGTCCACTGGTCCCAGCTCCTCCCACCAACCAGCTGGAGCAGGAGCTGCTCCAGGCCAATTAATTCAGTTCAGTGAAAAATGCACAGATATTGAAAGAAGATCTTAGGAGTTAAAACGACAGTGCCCAAGTCAAAGTGCAAATCCATGAGAAACAACACCCAAGAAAACAAATCTCCCACTGAAGGAATTAATCCCATAATGATACACGCCAACCAGAACAAACCCACGGAAAATACCCAAGAAAACCTGACCCGGGATAGCGACTTTCAAAACACGATCATTACCATGTTCAATACTGTGAAAGAGGAAATCCGGGAGGAATTAAATAACCACATCAATCACTTTGAAGACACATCAATCGCACAACAGACACTTGGAGGAATTGAGGAAAACAGTTCAAGAAACAAAAACAAGCATAGAGCAGTTAAAAAAAACTCAAGCAGAGTTTAGAACTGAACTAAAAGACAAGTTATCTTCAACCCATAACTCAACAATCTTATCAGCAGAATTAATGAAGCAGAAAATAGAATTTCAGACCTTGAAGACAAAGTGGGAGTATTAATCAGCTCAATGAAAGAGGTTGTTAAAGCCAAAAAGATACTCGAGAGAAATATTCAAGAGTTATGGGACACCCTAAAGAAGCTTAACATGCATATTCATGGAATACCAGAGCAAGAATCCCAAAATACCACACGTGAGGAAATTTTTCAAACTATCATCAAGGAAAACTTTCCTCATCTAAAAAACGAGAGACCCATCCAAATACAAGAGGCATTCCGCATCCCAAACAGATATGACCAAAATAGAAACCCGCCACGGCAAATAATAGTTAAAACACTCCACATTCAAGATAAAGAAACAGTGCTGAGAGGTTCAAGGGAGAAAAAAACAAGTGACTTTTAAAGGTAAACCTATTAAAATAACAAATGACTTCTCAATGGAAACAGTAAAAGCAAGAAGAGTTTGGAGAGACATACTTCAAGTATTGAATAAGCAAAAATGTCAACCCAGGCTGATATACCCTGCAAAACTATCCATCATGATCGAGGAAGAAAGAAAAATTTTCCAGCACAAAGACAACTTGAAGGGATACATGTCCACCAAACCAGGCCTTCAAAAAATGCTAGAAATGGTACTCAAGCTTGAAGAAAAAAACAGGCATATCCAAGAGAACAAAAGGGAAGTATAATATCACCAAAACCTAAAACAAAACAATACACTTACAAAAGCCACTAAACATAATAAATGTCCGGAATTAAAAATAATTTCTCCATTATAACATTAAATGTTAATAGAATTAACTCACCAATCAAGAGACACAATTATAAACCTGGATTAAAAATCACAATCCATCAATCTGCTGCCTGCAGGAAATCCATCTCACCACAAAAGATAGGCACATCCTAAAAATAACAGGCTGGTCAAAAATTCTGCAAGCTAATGGAAACAGAAAACAGGCAGGGGTAGCCATTATGCTATCGGACAAAGTGGACTTCAAACCAAAAAAAAAAATCATAAGAGACACAGATGGATACTACATTTTAGTCACAGGTACAATTCACCAGGAATACTTCACAATACTGAACATATATGCACCCAATACGGGCCTCCCCTCATTCATTAAGCAAACCCTACAACGTTTAAAGCAAGAAATTAATTGCAAAACGATAATTCTTGGGGATTTCAACACTGCCCTCTCAACATGGGATAGATCAATAGGTAAAAAACTTAACAAAGACACTTTGGAGCTTAATCAAACCCTTACTGAAATGGACCTTATATATATTTCTATCGAACTTTTCATCCATGCACCAAAGAACACACATTTTTCTCAGTAGCACACAGAACTTTCTCCAAAATAGATCACATATTGGGCCACAAAATGAATCTCCACATAAACAGGAAAGTTGAAATTCTAGCCTGTACCTTATCAGATCACCACGGCCTAAAGCTTGATAACAAGCAAGAGAAAACACACTAACTCCTGGAAACTTAGCACTATGATACTGAATGAGAATTGGACTCAGGAAGAAATTAAAAAGGAAATTCAAGATTTCCTGAAAGCGAATGATAATGAAAATACAACTTACCAAAATCTCTGGGACACAATGAAAGCTGTTCTAAGAGGTAAGTTCATAGCTCTTAATGCCTATATCAAAAAAATGGAAACATCAGAAATAAATAACAATGCACTTAAAAGCTTAAGAGACACTAGAGCAATCTGATCCCAAAAATAGTAGAAGGGAGGAGATTAGCAAAATAAGGGGAGAAATATCCGAAATCAAGATTTTGAAAATGATACAGAAAATCAACCAATCGAAAAACTGGTTTTTTGAAAAAATCAATAAGATTGATACACACCTAGCTAAATTAACCAAAAGAAAGAGAGAAAGCCCAAATTAACAAGATTAGAAATGAAAATGGAGGTATCACTACTGATACCCAAGAAATCCAGATAATTATAATGTCATATTTCAAAAACTTATACTCTGTGAAATTTGACAACACAAAAGAGATGGATGAAATCCTAAGTAAACACAACTTACCTAAATTGAATCAGGAAGTTGTGCATTATTTAAATAGTCCTATAACATATGAGGAAATTGAGGAAGTAATCTTGAATCTCCCCACCAAAAAATGTCCTGGACCAGATGGATTCAGCACAGAGTTCTACCAGACATTTAAGGAGTTAATAACACCAATACTCCTTAAACTGTTCCATCAAATAGCAAAGGAAGGAACACTACCAAATTCCTTCTATGAAGCTAATATCATCTTAATCCCAAAACCTAATAAAGATTAACTTAAAAAAGAAAACTATAGGCCAATCTCTCTGATGAACACAGTTGCAAAGATTCTCAACAAAGTCTTAGCAAATCAGATTAAGAAACATATCAAAAAGATCATCCACGGGGATCAAGTAGGCTATATCCGTGGCACACAAGGTTGGTTCAACATATGCAAATAAATAAATGTAATTCACCATGTAAACCAGTCCAAAGTTCAAGACCACATGATACTCTCGATAGATGGAGAAAAAACTTTTGACAAGATCTAACAGCCTTTTATGATCAAAACCCTAGAGAAGGTTGGAATGGAAGGAACCTTTATCAATATCATAAAAGCTGTATACAAGAAGCGAACAACAAGGATTATACTCAATGGGGAAAACCTTGAAGCATTCTCATGTCGACCAGGAACTAGACAAGGCTGTCCACTCTCACCACTTCTATTCAATATTGTACTTGAAGTCTTAGCTGAAGCCATAAGACAAGAAAGGGACATAAGAGGGATTCAAATCGGAAAGGAAGAAGTCAAGCTATCCCTATTTGCAGATGACATGATCTTATACCTGAGTGATCCCAAAAACTCCACCAGGAAGCTCCTGGAACTAATACAGAAGTTCAGCAGGGTGGCAGGATATAAAATAAATGTACAAATATCAGTGGCCTTCCTATATGCCCAGAGTGAAAGAAGTGAAAAAGCTGCGAGAGAAACAATCCCATTTACTATAGCCTCTAAAATAATGAAATACCTTGGTATAAACCTAACCTAGGAAGTAAGAGACCTTTATAATGAAAACTTTAAAACCCTAAAGAAAGAAATTGCAGTAGACACCAGAAGGTGGAAAGACCTCCCATGTTCCTGGATTGGCAGAATCAACATCATAAAAATGACCATCCTACCTACAAATTTAATGCTATACCAATTAAAATCCCAAAGCAATTCTTTAAAGAAGTTGACCAAACAATCTCAAAATTCATATAGAGGCACAAAAGACCCAGGATAGCAAAAACAATCCTGAATAACAAAAACACAGCTGGAGGTATCACCATACCAAACCTTAGTCTATACTACAAATCTATAGTTATAAAAACAGCCTGGTACTGGCTCCAAAATAGACACACAGATCAATGGATAAGGGTTGAAGACCCAGATATAAACCCACACAACTACAGCCATTTGATCTTTGACAAAGTGGCCAAAAAAATCCAATGGAAAAAGAACAGCATCTTCAACAAATGGTGCTGGCAAAACTGGATCTCCACATGCAGAAGATTAAAACTGGATCCGTACTTGTCACCATGTATAAGAATTATTTCCAAATGGATCAAGGACCTCAATATAAGGCCAGAGACTATAAAAACCATAGTTGAAAGGATAGGGAACTCCCTCGAGCTGATTGGGCTAGGCCAACAGTTCCTAAACGGACATCCAATAGCACAGTCAATACAACCAACACTCAACAGATGGGATCTTGTGAAATTAAAGAGCTTCTGTTCAGATAAAGAGATTGTAACTCAAGCACAAAGGCAACCCACAGAATGGGAGAAAATCTTCACTAACCACATATCTGATAGAGCTCTATTATCCAGATTGCACAAAGAACTTAGACAACTAAATACCAAGGAAACGAATGGCCCAATTAAAAAATGGGCCTCGGAACTTAAAAGAAACTTTACCAAGGACAAAATTAAAATGTCTAACAAATATCTTAAAATATGCTCCACATCCTTACCCATCAGGGAAATGCAAATCAAAACTTCCCTGAGATATCATCTCACCCCTGTCAGGATGGCAAAAATCCACAATACAAACAACACTAAGTGCTGGAGAGGATGTGGAGAGAGGGGAACTCTCCTACATTGCTGGTGGGAATGCAGGCTCATACAACCACTCTGGCAAGCTATCTGGAGATTCTTAAAGAAATTAAAGATTGAAATGCCATATGACCCTGGTATACCACTTTTGGGAATTGTTGCCAAATCCCCCACTGAGCCAGCTGGGGGAAGAGAAGAAACGGTGGGGCCTCAAGTATGCAAGGCGAATGGGCGAGCCGGCGGCGGGCATTATATGTATGTATGAAAAAAAAATCTCATAATAAAACTTACTGTTTTTGTACAATTAATATATGCTAATACAGAATAAGAATGCAATATACTCTCATAGATTTCTAAAAAAATTAGACAGTTGAGGGGAAGAGTCTGGCAGTCTGACTAGAGAAAGTTCACTTTACTGAACTTTAGTTTGCTTTTCTAATGCGAAGCAGTGTTTGCTTTAACACTGTAGAAAACCTGGCATCTTTGGGTTAGCTTTCCTGACCTGTGGGTAGATTTGTCTGTACTCAAGACACTTCTAAAAACACCGACTCACTTTTGGACCAGACTTTTGTTTTTCTGACTGCGCTGAATGAGAAACTCTGCTCCTGTATTAATCTGACAACAGATTTGTAGACATATGCCCCAAATACACTGCTCTCTGCGCTGGCTCACCTAGCATATTCCTCTGGTTTTGATCACCTTCTCTGGATCCATATGCACTGTGCATGTATCATCTTGATGTGTGTGGTGCTAAAAAATATTGCTCCTACGGACACTGGGAAGATGAAGTTGGAGATGGATTCCAGCCTTAGCACTGACATTTATAGTTGTGCTATGAAAGCAACTTTTTAGTTTCTAGAAAGCTTGATTTCTGCACAGGCAAAATAATTACATCAATGTCTACTTCTTATATTCAATTAGAGCATAATTCAGACTAAAATATTTCATATTAAATTGTTGTGCAATTATTTGAAAGTTTATTTCTTGGGGGAAAAGGCATTAACTTATTAAACCAAAATGGCATATGAATAATTCCTCAGCGTTTGGAGCTATTATGAGTCTCCAGGGACTTATGACTGGAATCTCATCCTAAAAATACATGGCAACAGCTCTCAGTGTGCACACGCCCCTTGAGGTCAAAGAACAGTTATCTTGGTTCTAGCTGATTCGTGATTCAAGTTGTTTCTACTTCAGATATTTTGCTTCTGAAATTGTATTTTAACTTTCACTTCTTTTTCCATGTCATTTCATCTTTCTTTAACATTGTTGCACTTTAAAAATCCCTAAATTGTTGCTTTCACTTCTATGAAGAGACACAATAGATTTTGGAAGTTCTTCATTTTTTTTTTTTTTGGAAATTCTTCATTAATGAGTATGTGAACTATACCAGAGCAATATACCCCATAATGATTTTATTAAAAGATTTTTCCAGTTGATAATTTGATTTAGGGAAATTTATTTATTCCTAACAAACATTTTCTAAAATCAGCAAGCAGTTGGTGTGTAATACTGCAGTATTATTTATTATTGTAGTTTTGTTTTGCTATTGTAATTCATTTGTTGTTTACCTCAGATGGATATCTTCTTGTCCTTAAATGTGATAGATAGTTTCTCTAACACGATCAATCTTTCAAAAAGATATTCCTTCTCAGATTTATCTCTCTTAGAAATATGATGCTATCCCAGAAGTATTGGTGCATTTGATTGTAATTGTTTATGTTCCATCTATTTTACTTCAGTCACAGATGGAAGGAGCTTTGGAAAGTCATTTAATCACTTTCTCTGCCTTCGGGCAAGAGAAAGCCTAATAGAACCATTTTATAGGATCTATGCTGAGAGATCTGCAAAAGAGACGATTCCACTCTCCTGGGCAATAACCATTTTTTACAATAATATCTGTAACTCCACTGAAGTTTTTCTTCCTTTGGAAAAGAAGTATGCATTTTTTAAAAGAAAACCTATTAGATTGCATTTACAGTCATAACTAAGTTTGACTGTCATATAGTATATGCTATGTTGTATTTTTCAGTTTCCCCTGGTTTCTATATTTTGTTTTGTTTCTTTCAGTGATTTGCAGCCTCACTATTGAACTATACCTGTCAGTTTTGTCTACTTGAAATGAAGAAACAAATAGTAGCTTGTGACTCTCACTGTGAATTATGTGGATTTTATCCCTATTTTTTTTATATATTCTGCTCCAGACTATATTCTACTTGATATTGTTAATTTGACCTAGACTTACAAACTGGTTGTCATGTTCCTCTGGTGCTTGCTTTTGATCTGTGGCTCTAGAGTGTTCCCTGTTTCCTCCCCATTGGCTAGTCTCCTACCTATCTAATCCCTACTAAATTTACTTATAATACATCCATCGTTTTCCTAATTATCCAAAGACATGAGACTATGTTAGGCTGTAACCTTGATCTTAACATGTCTCTTCCTCAGGATAGAAACATCTAGATGGCCCTGTAGACTAATTTTCTTTCTCCTCTTAGTTTGGCAATTTGCCCTCTGCTGATATTTTACTCCTCACAGGACACTGCTTTGGCACATAAGTTGTTCATCGTGCTTCTTCCCTCTGGCAGGTCTGAATAGTAACTACTTCTAGCTGTGAGTAACTTCTGAATAACTCTGACTGATTCTGTTTGGTGCTTCTCTTCTGTATTTTCCTTAAATGCAAATGAATGATGATTAAGAAGTACACTGTTGAAGTTTGCAATTGGCCAGAGTTCTTTCTATAACTCCTTTTCTGGTTTCCTATGCTGTAAATTCTTTCTTCCTTGAATTCTGAATTCTGAACTCTCTCCATGTCTTTTCAATTCAGAAGGGCTATACACGCCCTATACAGCCTGCAGACTCACTGCAGGTAGTGAACTAGTTGTCTGCCTGGTTTGCTGCTGAACTTCTTATCTGATGTCTGTCTGAAGGTTCTGCTTCATGAAATTTTGCTTATTTTTTAAAACTAACTTCAGAGATAAGGAGGTAAATCTAGTCCCTGTCACTCCATCACATTCAGAAGCAACTGCCAGCCATAATGAGCTTACAATAGTAAGCCCAGGACTGTGCTGTCAGGAAAGAGCAGAAATGCTCTCTGTTCTTCTTGAACAGCATTCCCAGGTTTTTGTTTCTTCTGTTGTGAACAGTTGGAATTTTCTTCATTTTCCATTGGCAATGTCTCTTTTGTCCCTTTTTTTTTTCCTGGCTTCTATTTCTTAGTGCCAGTCTGTCATATTAATTTGAATGGTTTAAAAATCCACAAGCAAACAAATCAACATGAAATATAAAGCTCAAAAACATAGCTTAAATTTGTCATCTTTCAGACTTGAGTTGACTTCACTTTGCTTAATAATATTAGAGAGATAAAGTCAAATTTGTCTGCAAACTTTACTCTTCACCTTTTAATTAATAGCTAGCTCAGTCAATAACTGTTCATTGAGTTCTTACTATGTTTGTATAGTAAACACTCCATAGATTATACCTGAAGGCACTAAGGAAAGTTCAATGGATAGGAAAATGTAAATTATCTTGGCCTCTCACAGGTCCCTTCATATGGGGGAAGAGAGATCCTCAAGACTAGTTCATTAAAATCTTGGGGGGCAGTATGTACTATGGAGAAAAGCAAGCCAAGAAATGTGTAAGAAATAGAATGTGTGGGAAATATTGAAATTGAAATTCTCACCATCATAGAATATCAGAGCAACGGCTAGAGAGAGGTGAGAGATGATGACATGGAGATATTTGAGAGAAGATTCAGGTAGACAGAGAAGCTGGAGTATAAGACTCAGGTGGGAATGTGTCTGGATTATCTCTAGAAAAGGAAGAATAGACTTTAAGATGTCTCACCAGGTAAAGGTGCTTGCTACCCAGCCTGAGAACCTGAGTTCAATCATCAGAACTACATGGTAGAAGGGGAAAACCAACTACTAAAAGTAGTTCTCTGACCTCCATTCATATGTCACAGTGGGGCGTGCGTGCACACACACACACACACACACACACACACACACACACACACATTAAAAAAAGAAAAATCAGAGAGGCAGAAATGAAAGGAGTATGTTTCAGAATTTTGGAACAAAATTATTTCAAAGAGAAGAGTGATCAATTCTACAGAAGCTGCTGATAAACCCAACAAGCTTTGGATGAAGAATTGATCATAATCAATAGTGGCAACTTTCCAAGGAACCTTCTGGGCTTTGTCTTTTCTTTATTCTTATTTTTTGAAGTACACCTTCAAATCTGCATAACTCATGTAGAATCCTGTTCAGATTTCTGAACAGATGTAGGGTGAACCCATCAGCATAAATGATATATTTTTAATGATACTGTCATCATGTCTGTCTCTCCATGTGTCGTATTTGTTTTCCTATGTCCTTCAGCAGACTAAGAACTTTACAAGCTGAAATGATGAAAGAATGAAGAAAAGGTCTGAGGACCACCATAAACACTAGTCATCTGGCTCTAATGATGCTCATCCTTATTTCACCCTTGATGATTGTTCATTCTCATTTTCACATATGTGTTTGTCTAGTCAAATGATACCTAACTGTAAGTTAACATGTATTAAGCATTATCTAGTATTACCCTCAGCATGTTCATCCTTAATTGTATTTGTTTTCCTTTGCTCTGATTCTATGAGGCAGTATTATCATTCTTGTTTGTCAGGAGACAAATCCACGTGTTCATGTATCTGCAGTTATATAAGGTAGCATTGGGCCATTGTGAGACTGAGCCATATCTTACGTATAAATATCCTGTCTTATTAAGCCATTTTAAAATATATTTTAGAATTTAAGAGAAAAACTGTTTCAAAGAGGGAATGATCAACTCTTTAGATGTAGAATTGGCCATGATCAGTAGCGGCCACTTTCTGAATAGCTCTAATGCATACTCCATAAAGCTAATGTCCATTCTTGATTTTCCTTTCTGTTTTTGTTTCCATATCTCTGGCCATTTCTTTACATTCTCATAGTACTGAGCACAAAGCAAAGCACATGATAGGATTTCAGTTTCTGATGATTATTCATGGATGGCCAAGAATATCCTTAGGAGAGCCATATTTCAGTGATGTGGAGCTAGGTGCCACCATATGTATGGAAAAATTGGCAAAAAAATGAAGAAAAAGAAAAAGAAAACTTTAGCATGAGCAAAATCATTTTCCTGAAAATCCTTCATGCAGGAAAGGCACGTTTTGTTGGGGGGAGGAAAGTGTGTGCACGTGCACATGGCTATATGTATGAGAAGAAAATGGATATGTCAATCAAAATGAAAAAAAAACATTATCAGGAAAAGAAAATTCCACAATAAAAACAATTTTTGAATTATTTCTTCAATCTGAGTTTTTGATTACACCATGACTTTATTAAAGAAAGAGGATACACTTTAGAAATAGAAGATTCTGACATGAGGTTTGGTTTTAAGTAGAGACCAAGATTTATCACCAAGTTGTTCTTGTGAAGGCACATGGACCTGTCTACCTTTAACCTTTCACTACCTTTGCAGATTTCTGAATCCACCCTGTTTCCTATTTTTGGATCAGTGTATTTTATTTTGTCCCAACTTTTCTCCTGGGTGACATTGAGAAAACAATTTTGTAAATTTAATAGGTGGCTCCTAGTACCAAACTCACCCAGCCCACATTGGGACACTCAAAAGTAAACCTATGTAACACAGTAATTGCAAGGATTATGAACAAGAGAGATGGGTTAGGAGGGCCACACCAGAAACAAGAGAGAGGAGACCATGTTACAGCAGAGAAAATAGGCCTCCATGAAGGTCTGCAAGTAAGTAATGAGAAACCTGGTTAAGTTCACAGACGTTCTTTCCTGATCTCACCAGAAGGGGAGGGCATATAGTCTAGCAGATAAAAAGTAATCATTTTGCAAATGGGTGATGGACCCCTCTCTCAGTGAGGTTTCCTACTCTTATTACATCTACCCTTGAATGTGCTATTACAACAAGACTCCAGTTTAACAGCTTTTTGTCTCTGGCCAGGGGGTGACATACAGTGCCCAGCAGAATGGAGTGAAGGGAATTGCAGGAGCAGCAAAACTGCAAAAGAAAATCAACAAACCACAATCCAGAACTTCAGAGACTCTATATCAATCACATAGAACTAGGACAGCCTAATCTCTCCCCATCCTGGAGCTCAGGGACATTTGCGGAAGAGGGGGCGGTAAGATTGTAAGAGCAAAAGGATGGGAGGAGCAACGATTTGCAAGATTCTCAACAATAGTTGGGGCCAAAGCAATCATAATGGAACTTTGCATGCCCTGCGCAATGTCCAGCGCACTGTTGCCCTCATAAAGTCTAGCATCTGATAAGGGCACCGAGACCCCTGGAGGCAAGGGATTGACAGCCATAGTAGTGATCTTATGCTTAAGGGGAACAAGAGAAAGGGCTTATGGAAATGCCACTGGGTCCTTATATGTCATCGGAGAGGAGGACACAGTGGAGAGTTAGGCACACACAATAAAGGACTCTCTGGGAATTGGGGGGGAGGCACTGGGGGAAGGGGAGGGGGAAGAGGGGGGAGGGAGGGAACTGGTAAAAAATTTTTAAAATGTATAATTAAATTTTTAATAAAAAAAAAAGAAATATATCAATATATTGGTGAGCAATATATTACCACATATTGTGAAAATTTTACTTTTTTTAATCCATTCTAAAGGCATTTTAAGTTTTTTTGATTTAATTAAGTTTTTTAGTATAGCATACAAGGTAAAGGGTTTCATAATGGCAATTTAATCCAGTCACCCAGGTCACATCTTTTTATAATGTGTTAAGTCATTTTTATTTAAGGTTATTGTTGAGAAATGCTTATTAATTCCTGTAATTTTTTGGCTGATTGGATTGTTGTTTAATTTTTTATTTCTCTTTTACTGGTATTAGGAGATTAGTGTTTTACCATGTTGGACATGACAGATTCCTTCCTACATAAATTACTAAACTGAATGTATGAAAGGAAATAAAAATTAAAGCATATTATTTTTAAATACAGTAAAGTAAAAATGTGTCTAAAGGTATAGTGAAGACAGAAAAGGGAAACACAGAGGACAAATAAAGCAAGAGTCAAACAAAGAAGATGAAGTATTGGAGCAGTTTCTTTCTGGCTTCTTGAAAGATGGAAACTGTCAGTTCAATGACTGAAAGAGGGAAATCAGTTCCACTTGTGTATTCTTGTCTCCCGTGATTTTTGGCTATTGAGGACAATACTGCACAATAGTCCTTGTCCATCAAACTGTCTTCAATTTAGTAATTTCTCTTCTATGACTATCAGGCTCCTTTGCCAGTTAAATTTAGCTGTGTGGTGAACTGTGCAGGTTCATTAACCCTCTCAAGACTCCCCAGATCATAACACCTGGGGTGGGTAATGTACTAGCTGTGGGGTGTCTCCCAAGTGTGTTGGGAGTTAGGAAATAGCACTGCGATCTGTCAGGCAGTAGACTCATTTTCATATTTTCAAAGCCTGCTAAATATTCATCATCCTGCTGGAGGGAATCAGCTGTGGATGTCAAGTGTTATTGAGAGCTTCCCTAGAGAGCCTGAAGCAGCGATTGGGAGATAAACCTCAGTCTCAGGGCTATCAAATTCCAAAGTGATTCTGTCAATGAGTTCCCTTGGTCACCAAGCGTGTGCTGACTTTTCTTACTCACACTCCTGAATGGCGCCATCTGCCATCTACACTTTTTGTCTTGCCAGCGTTCGGCTTTTCTGCTATCTCCAAATATTTCCACAGTTTGCTGCTCATCCTAGAGAGACTCTCTGACTTGAGATTGCTTCCTGTTGTCAGACCCCAGAGTAGCTCAATTTTAAACAACAGGTTTCCTATTAAGATGGTGCCTAGCCTCTGTGTTTTAGTAACTTTCTACTGTCAACTCCTCTTTTGTAGGAGTCAGTCTTGCCAAACTTGTAACTTGTGAGAGTCGTTGGCTTGCCCTGTGGATGGATTGCAAGGTTCTTTCCAAGTGTCCTATGATTTGGATGAGGCTTGTGTTGCCATCACGATTGAATAGCTGCATACAAGTCAGAGCTGTCCTCATCTTGGATTATTTTTTATTCCCACCAGCATTCTTTTTTCTAACATTCTTTTCAACTAACCTATCACTACCTTTGCAGATTTCTGAATCCACCCTGTTTCCTATTTTTGGATCAGTGTATTTTATTTTGTCCCAACTTTTCTCCTGGGTGACATTGAGAAAACAATTTTGTAAATTTAAGTTTTACTAACTTACCTGTGAATACTAAGAAACATTATATACATTGATTCATGTGCCCTATGTTTATTATCTAGCATGTGCTGGGGATAACTTCCAGTCACTGGAGATAGATCACTGGATAAAATGAACCGATTTCTGAGTAGTTCAAAGGGAAGGCAGATAATAAGTAGATGAATAGTAAACATGAAACCACTCAATTACGTGTTGTCTTAAAAGCCTACAAATAAAATTTAAAGAAGAAATAGAATTGAAGCTATTCTACTTACTCTGAAGCAAAGGAAGGACAAGCGTTCTTTGCTGATCAAGACTGAAACTGTCCTGACATGGTTTAAGATAATCCAGAGATACCTGTACTCTTTCCTTTAGCTATTACATTATCAATGGATATTGAGCTATCAAATCCATTGTGACAGTAGATCTCAAGGAGCTGGAATTTTCTCTGGAATGTCAAGGTAAGGAAGGAAACTGGAGTCCTAGTGCCAGTTAGTGGAAGAGCTTCTGTTCCTACACCAGGAGTCCAGAATTGAGCCATTGATGGGTTAATGAAAGGTTAAAGGTAGACAGGTCCATGTGCCTTCACAAGAACAACTTGGTGATAAATCTTGGTCTCTACTTAAAACCAAACCTCATGTCAGAATCTTCAACATGGACTTCCCAGTCAGGTAACTGGTTCTCTCTGCTCCTTTTACCTATGTGACTACACTGGATAAAGCCTTTTTTTGATTTGTCCATTTACTTATTGTTTAATTGGCCTGTGGAGGATGGGTGGCCAAACATAGTTTTGACTCTACCAGCTCCAATAACAAGATCCCATTTCCTGCAAAGACAATGTTCGTGAAATAATGTAAGGGATTGAGTGAGTAAGTTATTTGTGCAAGTCTGTGATCTTTTAGTATCTGTGTGACCAAATGGCATGAAAAGAAGGTTGATCGACGTGTCATTGCTTAGATATACATCAGCCACTCGGATACCTTGATCTCATTTAATCATAGCCAATTCTCAGGCCAATCCTTGCTATGTGGTATTATCGTTCCTGCTATAAATATGAAAGAAATGCTAAAAGATAGGAAGGAAGGAAGGAAGGAAGGAAGGAAGAAAGGAAGAAAGGAAGGAAGGAAGGAAGAAAGGAAGGAAGGAAGGAAGGAAGGAAGGAAGGAAGGGAGGGAGGGAGGGAGGGAGGGAGGAAAGGAAGGAAAGGAAGGAAAGGAAGGGGCAAAAATGATTTGTTCATAGATATGCCATGTATTCATTATGAAACTGGCATCCTAGTTTATTTTTAAATATTTTAGGTTCCTAGTTATACATGATCTTTGCCTCCCTCATTTTCCCTCCTTACCTCCCTCCCTTCCCATCCTCCCTTCTCTCCATTCGTAAGTCTAGTCTGTTCCCTCCTACTCTACTGTCCTATCAAATCCAAATAATGTCTGAAAACGAATGCTGTTTTTCAGTCCTCAACACCTAAAGTAGAACTTAATACAAAGTTATTGCTTGGTCAACATTGATGAATGAATAAGTATTTCCTTTAAATATTCCTTAAGATCACAGTCTTCTGTGTTTGTATCTACTTATCATATTTACTCTGTGTCTTGTATTAGAATCTTGATCTACAAAAGGGTAAAAACAAATCTAGGTTAGAAAGCTGGATATATTGTTTTGTTGTTGTTGTTTCAAATTCTCTTTGTACTCTTTACAAACTATGTGACATTGGAAGTTTTCTCATCTGTAAAGTAATGTAGGTAGGAAACAGCACTCAAGCACTAAAGATTAAGACAATGTACATTGGAGGAAGGACTGGAAGGTTCTTTACTGTCAAGACTCAATTCAGCCCATCTAAAATATTATTAAGCTCTAATGTGTTGGGTTAAAATTTTGAAGGAAGTGTGACCTTGTTGGTGGCCGTTTCAGCTCAGACTTGCTTGACAATGATGTGAGTTGGTGGAAGGTTCAGGAATGGGGTCATAGGCATTCCAGTGGGATTGCTGTTTATTGCTTATCTTAATGCTGCCTGGAGGTTGTCAGCCTTTTATCGTTTATTACTTTGTAGTACCCATGAAAGTAGA
The DNA here is from genome assembly GCA_023101885.1 of Typhlomys cinereus. NCBI lineage: Eukaryota > Metazoa > Chordata > Mammalia > Rodentia > Platacanthomyidae > Typhlomys > Typhlomys cinereus. The sequence goes on from JALPQD010000128.1 coordinate 708,826, forward strand.
AGAAATGAAAGCAGAGAAAGAATAAAGGCCAGTGAGATCCAGAGCTGATTGAAAAACACAGAGGTCATGAGTTTTATCTGAAATTTCAAGAAGACATGGCTTGGGACAGAAAATGAATTAAAAAATATCCAGAAAACATGCATGGAATGATGAAGCTTACGGTCCCTATACAGAGGCATAGTTACCTAGACTTTCTCATCCTCGAAGGTGGTAATCTCATTGTAAATTACTGCATGGGGCTTTTTCTTCCAGGCACACCATGATGCTGTCTTGGACTTTCCCCTTGGTTTAGTATAGTAAGACTTGGAAGACTCAAAAGGGTTGATTATGTCTCAGGAAGTTCCTGAAACTAACATGATTCTGAGGGTGAAGGAGCCCTCCCCAAGGTAATTTTTTTATTATTATTTATTCAATTGTGCATGTGTGTGTATGTGTGTGTGTGTGTGAGTGTGTAGAACCACGGGTACCACCTCCACCTCCTCCTTGTTTACTCTGCCCCGGGATTCACAGGCTCTGCCCTACCAGGACCAGAAACGCAGGCCGCCCCCGCTTCTGCTTGGCATCTATACGTGGGGTCTAGGATCCGAACTCAGGACCCTCTGCCTGCAAGGCAGAGGCTTAACCCCTGAGCTATCTCTCCAGCCCCTCCCCAAGGTAAATTTGAAGAAGGAGAAGGAGGAGAAGAAGGAGAAGGAGAAGAAGAAGAAGAGAAGAGAGAAGAGAGAAGAGAGAAGAGAGAAGAAAGAAGCAGAAAGAAGAAAGAAGAAAGAAGAAGAACAGCCAAGGATGCTCTGAGCAATCCAGCTGTCGGGAGGACACTGCACAGCAGGCCGAGCTGGCAGCCTGATCCATGCAGGTGACTCTAACAATAAAGCTTCTGTGAGTTTCCGTGAGGCTGGGGTGAGCTTTGGGGTGACAGCTGCCTTTGAGCCATCCCTACTCCGGTAAGTATTCCCCAGCCAGCTTATTAGTTCAGTGACTTAGACTTTGGTGCAAGTGTAACTTTCATCTGCCATTCAATCCCTGCTATTCAACCCACCTGTGATTAATAATTTGTGTTATGTCTCCTTAGGAAGAGTTTCACATGACAGAAGGTCAAGAATATAAATGAATAATCACAATATGGATGTGTTAATTGAACTGTGTATTAGTTGAACTGTGTGCAGGTATGTGTTGAACATAGAGCCTGGTTTATTTTTCTCTCTCTTCATTATCTGAAGCTCTACACACAACTCTCAGATACCACGTTTTCACTAGGGCTTTAGTTTCATATGAAGAAATCTAAATTAAGAATTTAAATCACAAAATATACCATATTTTATGCATTGTAGAGTTCTGTTACTTCAAACAACTTTTGGATTCATAATTTATGTCTAAGGCATTTATTTTACTATGTATTTGGAAAAGTGAACAAATAGTCAAACCAGTATCTGGAAAAGTGAACAGCCTCTGTGATAGTTAATCCTGGGTATCAACTTGACACACGTGACATTAACTAAATCAACTGAGACCACCTGAAGAGATTATCTGGATCAATACATTTACAATACAAAGACTAGCTTAGATCCCATTGGAACCTCCATAGATCTCATTGGAATCTCCCAGTAGCAGACCAGATACAAGGAACCATGGAACAGGAGACTGGGAAGAAGAGAGACTCTCCAAGGCCTTCAGTCATCACCCACTAGCCTACTGGATGTCTGTTGTGACTTAACCTATCTACAGCTTCAGCCACCAGCCGTATCACCTACGCCACGAAAGTCTGTTTCTCCCCTCTGGAGCTATAAGTTGAATAAATCTACCTTTCTCCCTTAAGTTGTTTGACTTTGAGTGCTCTCTCACAGCAATAGTCAAGAGTAAATGTTACAGTAATGAGGCTAGGATCTGTGGTTGTCAAAAAAATTAAGTCTCTCTTAAGTTTCCTGAGATTTTGTTGAAGAAATCAGTACCTTTCCTACATTTATGCACTAACTTCCTGTACAAATAAAGCAACAGCTTTTTAGTGAAACTCAAGAAGGGGCAGCTCAGAAGTCTAGTTTGGCTTGAGAGTCTTATTAGAAAGGCAGTAATTTATTCTACAAGTTTTCCTATTAATGCAAACACTGTTAGCTCTGAGTTGTTTTGAGCTATTTAGTGGTAATTAGGTTCTGATTTGCTTGTGGTGTGCTTTAACCAAATTAAACTTTCTTTATTTTAGGTATTAAAAAAGAAAAGGTGGCAATTAACTGGAGATGTCATAAAATATATAAACTTCCTCTACCCAGACCACCATGCTTGGTCCAAGGGATGGGAATGCTGTGACCTAGGTATTTCCTCTGGACACTGTAGCTGATGGTACACATGACCAGCTAATCCCTGCCTAGGATTACTAGGGTCCTCTGATGGAGTCCAGCCTTGGGGACAAGGGAGAACTGGAGCAGTATTTTTCTTATATGGCACACAATAATCTTTTACTATTGAATTGAGTTCCCTGGTAACGCCTGCTTATGAATTAATGAACAAGAGGAAATATTATCTTTTAAAATTAGAAGTTTGAACAGGTTGTCTTTATTTTTATCTGGCATCTTGCTGATTTAAGTCTCTGTTTGGAAGAACATTCTTTATATGCAATATTTCTTTCAAAAAAGATCTTTGGGTTTGTGATGCAGTCAGAATTTGGTTGTTCTTAAGTGTGTGACTGTGAGGCATGATTGCGTCAAAGAAAGCCCAGATGGGTTGAAATCTTACCCTGTGATAGGAACACTATTATAGGGACAGGTGTACCACTAATAAACTGTCTCATAGAGAGTTGCAGATGTTCAGTGAACAGAAAGAATGCATCTTAGTATCACAGAGAATGAGAAAAGAGTAGTGTGAGACTACAGTATCCCAAACAGCACAGTAATGATTACATAGGTTCCAGAAGATGATATGGTAGGCATTTCCTTGCACTTGGCCACTTAAAGCTCTGTTTTCTTTGGTGTTTTTTTTTTTCTTCTCTTCTTTTTTTTCCCCTCTTCTTTCTCTATCTTTTCTTTTCCTGTGAACTGGTTCTATTGAGCTGCAGGAGATATCAAGAAAACTTACCCATTTTACTTGTTCTAGCTTTAGATTTTTGCTAAATCATGTCTCCATCCTGTGTATCAATGGCCTTTTTCATGAAAAAATACTTTATTACCAAGTGACAGGCAATGGCAAGAAGAAAAATGCTTGATGTATCACATGTTGTTGCAGTTTGCCTGCATGGTTGCTAATAAATCGCTATCAAACAGCTTAAGGGAACAAGGGGTTTATTTTCTTATGATAGTCCAGTTACAGTTCATAGTCCAACTTGACAAGAGAGCTCACACCAACACCAGGGTCGAGGGAACTGGCCACACCATCTCTACATAATGGCTGAGAGAGGAAAGATCCTTACTTCCCAGACCAGCATGTCTGGCCAAGTGTACACAAGGATGCCAACTCTTTCAACCAGCTCTCTGTATTTTATTGCAGAGCCTAATCCCACTCACCATGGGCTGGACCTTCCTATCAGCTAGAAAATTTCCTGCAGGTTTGCTCTTGGCTTAACCACTAATTCTCTACAAATGTGCCCAGAGCTCAAACCTTCAACTCTCAAGTTGACACCTGTGCCTAACTATGTCCATGTGTATCAGAAATGTGTTTGAGGTAGATGAGCTTGGTCTTTTTGGGTGGCCTGTGGGGAATGGGCTATGTGACCCCAGAACTCCAAGACTGCTTTCCAGTTTTGTGTGACTTTTCCTTTCATTTTAGCACATTTAAACAACTAACTGGTCCCATAATGTTATAGCTACAGTTCTCTGCCAAGCAAAGCATGCCTAGCCATTAGAAGACAAAAAAAGCCAATAAAGCAAAAGATGCAACTGGGCTGCTTTAGTAAAAGCAACACAATAACTATTTAATGACCACTAAATTTAATTGTGGAGATGACTTCTTTCTTCTTTTTTTTTCATTACCAGTAAATGTGGTTACATTTTGGCTCTGTGTTCCTGTGGCCAGCTATGAAAAACCATTTGTCACCCGTGTGGCTGGCTGGACTGCTTGCTCTGTTCTGGCTGTCTCAGACACTGCTAAGCAGCCCATAACCAAACACACTCAAATGATTCCAGTTCGCAGCCTCCAACTCATTTCCCCATAGTGGCTTTTGGAAACCAAGGCACATGATGCTTTATGTAAGCTTTACATACTTGATTTCACTGATTCAGAACATGACACCTTTTTAATTAGTTTCAAATAATGAGGAGTCTAACTATTAAATTGCTTTCTGGGCGTGGGTATGGGTTTTCTCAAAGAGATTATTTGGCTAAGAATAGTCCCTAACCCTATGCAGAAAATCCCAACGTGAGAATTTTCTTTTAGATAGGGTGATGAATATTCTCTGAAATATTTCTGGATTAAGTCTTTATGGTGGTTTTCTGCCTCTATTTGGAAGAAAGTTTGAATTGTTTGCTGCCAAATGAGCAAAGCCTAATTTGATAAGGGGCCTGAGCAAAAGCCAGGGTGGGTAAGTGTGTAGAGAGAGAGGTGATAAGACAAGGCTACAGGATCCAGAAGGGCAAGACACAAGGACAAACATATCACGTGTCTGTAACATTGCTTTACCATGGCAAGTAGTGAGCTCTGGACATTAGGAACCATCTCCACTTTTGGAGGTAGTGTCAGAAAACTTGCTGACTACACCTACATTTAAATACTGTCTCTGCCACTTTATATATAGTCAGATTTCATATATGTAAAATTATGATAATTGTGTTTATGAGGAAATGGTATGTGGAAACCCATCATTTTTAGAGCTCTGATTTTGGGTGATTCTGGGTGGCAAGATAGACTTTGCTCTTTGTTCCCTTCTTCTTGGCCCTAGTAGAGTGACACCCTTTTAGCATAGTAACAGAATGCATATATGCTACTCAAGGGGTTTCAGGTCAGAAAGACAAAGATGTAATTGGTTTTGGAAATAGTCCTACAGTTTTATAAGAACCTAGCCTTCCTAGGCATGAACTGAGGTAACTAAAAGGTTGATTTTTATGTCAGGTTACTTGGGCTTGAATCTAATTTTACACTTATAAGACATGATACTTTGGATCGGCTATTTATTCTCTCTGGATCTCAGTTCTGTAATTGTCAATTTTATTATTATAGAATGTCTGTATCTTAGAGGGCCTCTGTTTCCTCCATTAACTCTTCAGCCCTGTGGATCTAGTTTGGGAAGACAGCTGGCAAGTAGAAAAGATGGATGGGAAGAATACTAAAGAGGGTACAACTCACTGGACACTCACAAGCTAATGTGCTGTTTCTTGAACAGCTCCCTGCCCATGTTCTAGCAATGTGTTTTTTTCTGCTCTTTGAACCTCAGCAAATCCCTTGAAGGGAATAAGCAAAGTCTGTTCTCTTCCAGGCACATGTTCAATAACTCTTCAAAATAGCAACTTGCTTTTCAGTTGGTTCTACCTTGCTACAAATTCTAGTCCCTCTTAGAGGCCGCTTCTCTGTCTGAGCAAAAACTAAGTTGTTTGACATAACAGTTCAGTTTTAAAATATAACACTCTCTCTTGGGTTGCAGTCTGGGCCTGTGGAGTGTTGTAGCTTCTTGAGGTCAAGCAGGGGCCTGGCTTCCTTCCTCTGGGTTCTCTGCCATCTCCAAATGCACAGCTAACATCCATGGTCAAAGGTGAGCAGCAACTTGAAGCAATTGACATAGATGTGGTACAGATCATTTTTACTCATGCCACACTGGCAAAAGCATAATCGCATAGCCACACATACTTGTAGTAGATGCCAGTTAATACAATCAGTTCTGTTAAAAAAGTAACACTTCGATAAAGATGTTATCACTCAAACCACAGGTGACTTACTTCATGCTCAAGGGCACCACTATGGTTTCAGTAGTGTGACCTTTATCTGGAACACTATTTTCCTAGATACTAAATTCAACAGACTTCTAAGTTATCTGAATTCATTGCTTTATATTTTTAAACAGAATTAAGTCTATTTAAAAATAAATATAAATAAGGACCCACATAATGTTTTGATACATGTATAAGTTGTATAATATTTAAATTAGGTTAAATATATCTGTCTCTGTTAAAAAGCTATTTCTCTATGATAAAAGCATTTTAAGTCTTTCAGCTTTATGAAACATACATTATATTATATAATGCCATCTGTGTGGTATATAGAATACTGGAGATTTTGTTCCTGTCTAGCTATCTGGCTTACTGGTCAACTTTTGACCATTTTTCTTTTCTACTTCTTTGCCTATCCTTCTGCTCGTATCTTCTCTGAGACCAAGTATTTTGGATTCTGAGTGAGGTCAACTGGTCCTTGTCTTTCTATTGGTGTCCAACTTACTTCACTTAGTGCAATGATAATCCCATTCCATCTGTATTCCTGAAAATGCCAGGATTTCAATTTTTTATGAGTCAATAGCATTCCATTATGTATTTATACTATATTTTCTTTATTTTTCATCAGTATGTGGACTATGAATTGATAGTCTTGCTTAGCTTTTTCAAATAGTGCTACAATTAATATGAAGATGTAGATATCATTTCAAGATAATGATCTCTATCTCACATAGGTAAATATTCAGAAATGGGACTGCTAGACCATATGGTACTTATGCATCTTTTTGCAGGATCGCCATGTTTTCCATAATGGATATACTCATTTATATTCTCACTAACAGCGTACAAGTGTTCTTGATCCCCTCATGAGCACTTGCTAATGTTTGTCTTTTTGAAAGTAACTGGTCTTATTGGAGTAAGGAAATAGCTTCTTTTAGTTTTGATCTGCTTTTCTCTGAAGATTAGTAATGTGAAACTTTTTTTTTTCAAGTGCCCATTGGCCATTTGTATGTCTTTTTAAGAAAAATGTCTTTTGCTCATTTTAATTAGTTTTTATTGCTGTTGGGTTTTTCTGATTTCCTTGTGCTCATTCTGTGTATTAACTCTTCATAAGATATACAATTTGAAAATGTTTTCTCCAAATTCTATGGATTGTCTTTTTGCTCTGTGGATTGACTCTGAAGAGAGGAAGCTTTGTAGTTTAATGTGATCCCATATATCCATATCTGTTTTTGCATTCTGTGCTTTTAGGGAAATATCTAAAAACCAACTACCTATACCAGTACCTTGAAGTATGATATTTCCTGTGTTTCCTTCCATCAGTTCAATATTTCAGGCTTTACATTTTTAGGTCTTTTGATCCATTTCAAGTTGATTTTTTTGTTTTGTTTTTGTATGTGTGTGTGCATGTGTGTGTGTGTGTGGGGGGGTAATCAGAGGACACTGTGTGTACCTTTGGAGGCCCAAGGGTGACTTCGGGAGTCATCCTGGATTGCTCTACCTCCTTATTGCTTTGCTTTGAAGTTTCCTAGACTGCCTTCCAGGACTGGAAATGCAGGCCACAATCATTTCCTTCTGCTTAAAAGGCAGAGACTTAACCCCTGGGCCATCTCTTCAGCCCTCAAGCTGATTTTTGTAATTGGTGAGAGAGGAGTAAAATTCAGTTTCCATATGGCTGTGCAATCTTCCAGCACAATTTATTTCAAGATTATCCTTTCTCCAATGCATGCATTTTGTGCCTTTGTAGAGAACCAGCTGGCTAGATGCCTTGATTTATTTCTGGGATATTAGATTGAATGTCTGTTTATACTGGTACCATGCTGGTTTGGTTGCTATGGCTCTGCAGTGTGACTTCAAATCAGGTATTGTGATCCTCAGCTTTGTTCTTTTTGTTCATGGTTGCTTTCATTATTGGGGATCTTTAAAGCTTTCACATGGATTTTTAGATTGCCTCCTTTGTTTGTTTTACTCAGTTTGTTTTGGCTATTCAGAGTATCTGCACAGATGTGTGTGTGTGTGTATGTGTGTGTGTTTGTGTGTGTGTGTGTGTGTGTGTGTGTGTGTGTGTGTGTATTCTCTATAAATTTAGGACTTTTAGTTCTGTGGAGAATTTTATTTATTTTAGTATGCAGTATATAGTGGGAAGTTTGGGGGTGGAGTTTCTACTTGGGTACTATTCTGCCCTCCTTCCTTTGTCCAAGCACATCTTGTACTTATGAAAGGCCACACACCTAGTACATACCACTGTGTGCCTTCACACGCCAAATCTAGTTTAAGTCATAATGTCAATGTCTTTTCTCGTCTATAAATTATCCATACCATATCCAAACTTGTAGAATCACCATTTCATTTTGGTGTTATAAGAGCCTATTTAGGGGCATGCATTGCTTAATAATCACTAGCATTTTTTTGCATACAAACCTGTTTTAATGAATATCTTGCTGAAAACAGCATTGTCTGACCCATATGATATATTAAGGCTTAGGGCCAGGTGCAGAGAATTGATTTAAGACTATTGCAAAGATGAACAGGTAAATCAAATCAATAATGCTACACTTCATAATTTTTCATTCTTCTACTAAATTTAGGGAACATAATATACTTTTCTGACAGAGGACAGAACTAGAAGCAGGTTGGGGTTGAGTGGTTGCTTATGTGGTGGTGGGTGGCACTAGGCTCCTGGGTCCGTAGAAAACCAATAGGAACAATAGTTCCAGCATGACTGCACCTAGTAGCCCTACAGTCACAGGGTCATTAAGGAGAACTCTTCAAGCTCAATAACATAGGAGATCTGAGATAGAGAATCTACTTTGTAGTGTGTACCAGGCTCCTGGCTTCTGACTGAAAGGTAAGCATATCATAACATAGGTCCATGGAGTGCCTTCATTATTTTCAGAACTAGCAATTGTACCAAAACTCCAAGAACTAGTTTGATGACATTTTTGCAGAAGTAACAGAATGGTTAGTACCTTGTGATTTGGCCTGCACACTACATTCTCAAGCAGTGCAAGATGCTCATAGTAGACTGATTCTGTTGCCAAGGAGCTAGAAGAAACCTTCTTGTGCCATTTGTGGATAAAACTGAAGTCCTGGGAGGCAAAACCAAATAACTTATGCAAGCTCATATTTATGGCTTGTGATATTCTAAACACAGCAATGATTTTTTTCTCCAAGTATAAATCTAAGTGTTTCTGTGTAACACCACTCTTCTCTTTCTATTGCATTTATGGCTCATTTTTGAATAGCTGTGTCACCATTTTAAATGAGTTAACAATATTTCCTTACTTTTTTTATTACATGTGTACCAAAGGTGGTGTTCTGAGCTCATGCTGAAACACTCCACAAAGCACTTTCTGAAAACTGGCACAGCAAAGATGGCTCCAGAGAAGATCATGAATCCTCCAGGCTGTCCAGGAACTTATGGGCCCTCTGACCACTGCCAGGGAGGATGAAGCAGAGCCAGAGAGCCCCAGATCCTAGAGTCTGGGAGATTTAGGTACCCTGATCATAGGGCTCATGATACTGGGTGAGTTATCTAAATCTTGTGAGCCTTGAAATTACCTTGAAACTTCTGAGTTTTATCTTTAGAGGGGCATAGCTGATGACCCCATGCCACACATGAGATGGAAAAATTGCTTAACTTACTTGAAGTATTTGACACATTGACAGGTAAACTTAGTATGACTGCAATAAGGCAGTGACAGTGCAGAATAAAGACTCTGAGATGTCTAACAAACCCACCAAGCATCAGTGTTCCTAAGTGTTTTTGATATGAACAGAGGCTGTGACTATTTTTAGTAATTTTCTTTTTCTTTTTTCTTTCCCTTTAGTTGCCATTCTCATCTCTTTCCCTTTCCCCTGACTTCCCTTCAGCTCCCATGTTAGTAAATTTATTTTGATTTTGTATTGCTCATCCATGATCACGTGCACCTATTATTCTGAAAGACACACTTAATAAAAAGTTAGTAGATGAGCAAAAGGGCTATGCTTCACTTAGAGGTTGTCGGGAAAGCAAACTCCACAGAAAGAAGATGGATTTCATGAATAACTCCCTAATATCTTTGAAATATCACAGAAAACAAGGAAAGTTAGCTGTTGTGATATTCTAAAACTCAGGTCAGGTGTCTCCACAGCTCCTGAGATGTGTCAAAACATCCACCAAAGAGGTGGATCTCATTTTGTCACTCCAGGGGAAATGCTTTGGACAGCAGATCTATTACATATTCAGCCCAAAGGCATGTGATTGAGGATCTGAACAGAGAGGCGCCAGCCTGTAATGCTGAATGTTCCTCCAGACAGGTAAACATAAGTGGGGCCCAGAAATCTGGCATGTTGGTCCGATGATAAGAGGTCAAGGTTAGATACGTACAGATTGCAATTGAATAGCTAATGCAAGCTCTCTAACTTTTTTTTTATAATTTTTTTTTATTTATTCAATTGTGCGTGTGTGAGTATGTATGTGTGCGCGCGCGTGTATCTGTGTGTGTGTAGAACCACGGACGAATTCGGGAACCACCATGGACGCCTCCACTTCCTCCGCCCCGGGATTCACAGGCTCCGCACTACAGGACCAGAAGCGCAGGCCACCCCCGCTTCCGCCTGGCGTCTATACGTGGGATCTGGGATCCGAACTCAGGACCTTCTGCCTGCAAGGCAGAGGCTTAACCCCTGAGCCACCTCTCCAGCCCCTCCAACTTTTTTTTAAGAAGGCACTTCTATTTAGAAAGCTCCCAGTTAGAAATGATGCCCATTCATATGAACACCTTTCTCAGACCTTCTGAGGAGCAATATTTCCTAGGACCCGTGAACGGATTCCTCTCCCTCATTTCATGTTCAAGGGCATCTCCATGGTTTCTTGAAATCAGTCCTGGTGGAAGATTTTAGACCACAGGAATCTGAAAGTCCTAGGAATCAGTGTTTTCACCCCAGTGGATCCCCTGCCGACCACTCAGACATGGCTGTGCGCTTTAGTCTTTGCTCATACCGGCATCACTCAGGTTAGTCTTTGCTCATACCGGCATCACTCAGGTTAGTCTTTGCTCATACTGGCATCACTCAGGCTATGGTGACCTGGCTTGAGAGGAAAAGCTATAGCTTCATTTCTGGTATATACTTCACATCTGGCTTGGTGGCAGCATTCATTACATGTGCTCGCCTTGATAAGTGCATTGAGGATCCAGTGAATCTGTCACATGCAGTGATTTCTCTATGAGACACGAATGGAAAAGAATCACGCAGGCTTGTGCTTTACGTTCTCAAATATTGTATTCTGCTCAGTTGCTGTATTTATTTCTGCAGCACTTTGCAGTATCTGGAGCTATTCCAAGGGTAATTAGCATTTATCTTTGTCCCCAGGGTCGGCTTCACCTGATTGCTCTGGCATAACTCTGTGCCACTTCGTTGGGACAGTGGGAGGGGGAGTCAGAACTAAGACTAATTGTTTTTCCAGCTAACTAACCCCTCCCTTCCCCTCAGGATCTGGACTGAAGTGCCTTCCCCTTAGGAAGATATTGAAATTTCAGCTTTTAATCTATCCCAAATTGTTCATTTAGATAACCCATTTAGCATCAGCGCTTCCTATCCAGGATTGCTTGGAACGGACTTTGATCAAGAATCCCAGCCCTTGAGGGTTAGAGAGGGTCCTGTGAGCATTCATGATGACGTGGAACTGGCATTTTTATCCAAAATGTAAACAAAGAACCCTTTACTTAATCCATACTTAGCGTCTCCTTCAAAGAAAAAAATCAAAGGCCAAAACAATAACATTGAAAGCCAGAGCAGATATTAGTGGTATGTGATCACATGACTACTGAGAGGAGGACTGAAGCTTGCAGCTAACTGTGATTCAAAGTCAAAGGGTTGATCAATGTAGTGTATGCCTTACCACTTCACTACAAGATCAAATAAGATAAATCACAGAAATGTACCTTGCCCATACACATGCCTCATAGTTTTTGAAGAACACAGGGTCATTTATTCATGTATCAGTAATATTCTAGAGAAATTCTTTGGAAAATTACCACTTTTATTTCAGAATTTCCATCCTTCTTATTTTTGTCAAATGTCCTGAAAGTTTGTATAGTATACATTTTGGACCAAATAGAGCAATAATGGACCCATAGAATTACTAAATTTAAATTTGAGAAGGTGATAATGTAGGTCCTAATTTATGGGACTTTGCTCTTGTCCTAGGAAGTACAGACCAATTTGTGTGTCTTTAACAAGCCTACCCCAAGTAGGGCTTCATGACGACAGACCCAAGTTCAAATCCTGACTCTGACATTTACTTTTGGAGTGAATTTTAGCAAATTATTAAATTTTATATCCAAAATTTCATCATCTACAATGTGGAAACAGTTGTTTCTATTTCATAGTTCTATTACATGAATAAAATAGGATAATTTACATGAAAACCAGAGATATTATATCAGTTAGATTAATGCCAATTCAAATACACGGACACACTCACTATAAAGCAGATATTAAAAAATACAATCTTAACTTTTCTGTGCTTCTCAAAAATAACATCTAAGTGTTGGAGCAGTAGTTAAGTATGCTCTTAGAACACAAGGAAATGTCTTAATAATTCTTTTCATCACTAACACTCTCAGATTTCCACATCTAACATATAGTTTTTCCCTCGAACTCTCCAGTTCTCTCATTTTCTTAACTCTATAAGGTTTTGCTCTCCAAACCAGCCCACATAATTGGTAGCTCCCACCCTTTCACATTTACTGCATTTCTTCCCTGAGAATTCATTTTCTCCTTGGTGCAACTCTTTTTCTTTCTTGCATAAAGCTTATTCTCCTGTTAATCTAACTCGTCTAAACAAGGCAACATAACAGAATAGCTAAGAGCATTGACTCATAGATTAATAGTTCCTAGATTTAATTCCAAGCCATAAATTGCAAGTGATGACTACTTCTTTCTTTGTAAAATTGATTAGTGCTTACCTTAGAAGGACATAATGAAAATTTATGTATGTAAGCTGACTGAGACACATACTCTCTAAATAGTAAATGCCAATTAGATATTTTATTTCCAAAGGCTCCTGATGACAATATATGAGAAGAAAAGTTTCAGAGTGGTTTGCACCATGGCAGGCAATATGGAATGTTGAGGTGTAGCTGCGATCCTTTCCTTCCATATCGCTTGCCAAGGAATTGGAGGTCAGCCTTTGGATTGGTTTTAGTCCTTTTCCAGAAAGTAAAATATTTCCATAGTTTGCCAGAAATTTGGTGCTGCTTCAGATCCATCCCTTCATTCAGTTTAATCCATTGCTTTGCCACTTGAATGAATTCTGGATCACTTATTGGTCATTATTCTTTCCTGTGAAAGAAATTCTGGGAAAATCTTCAGGTGACTTGAACCCAGAAAAATCAGTCTTCTGAAATTATTTGGCCCATTCATTCCACATGTCCATTGAACACCTATCATGTTCTAATAGCCAGTGATACCTGACAAAGCATAACCAACACTCTTGTCTTCATGAACTCGATGAAGTTCAAGATACGCTTTGCTTAATAATGTACCTTGTCATATTAAGTACTTTAAGCTGAAGGAATTGCAAGGAGCAGAAAGGGCACCATGACCTTTTATTCTGCCGTTCCTTCCTGATGTAGCTCATAAAATCTAGACAGAATGATCTAAACTTTTCATTAATTAGGTCAGAAGCCCCTCATATGAGGGTGCATTTCCTATGCCAGGAAGAGGAGAACAAATCTATCTGTAAAGACATGAGAATACAGAAAAGAATTTTACCAACTAAGTCTCATTTTATTCTTAGAGTTTATTACCATTAAGTCACTTATTTATTTTGTTCTATCATATTCCTCCACTGCTTACCCTTCATTGAACTCACTTTAAAAATACATAGGCCTAACTACTTCCTTGGGTTTTCATCATTTCCTTATGAAAGGATTCCACAATATTTTAATCCCACATTAAATAAATCTGTATGATTTTCTCTCAGTTCTGTTGGTTTCTGGCCACAGTGCAGGACTTCTATGGTAGAGCATCGGCTACAGTGCTACCTTCTGTCTCTAGGTAAGTTTGTCATAAAAGCTGCAAGTTGAATGGATTCATGAATTGAGAGATCTGGAAGTATAATTAAGGCACGGATATCTTCTACAAGGAAGGCTCTGCTCACAAGTAGTTATGCCATGTGGCTTGGTGACACAGGCAGTAATATTGAGAGGGCTGCTAGACTTGGATGCTAGACTTGGAAACTGAGGAAATAATTCTCTGCTTCAGTAAAATGCAGCAAGTGGAATGGAATACAGTGTGCTCACATCACTCATGTCCCCAGTTTCCCCCGAAGATATATGACCGTGTGCACATAGGTTCTGACTGATCAAATTAATATCTTTTTCTAGTTGGAATGGTTTATGAAAGCAGTCAGTACTAACAGAAATATGGGTAGAAACTTTTGTATTCTAAGGGAGATACCTAGCTTATTATAGCTCTTAAGAAACCAAAATTTTTTTTTGTTGTTGATTTCTTTTTTTTTTTTTGGATTTTTCTTTTTATATAATACATTTTTTATTATTATTTCAGCTCATACAAACTTAATAGGTACACCAGTTCCTTCCCTCCCTCCCCCCCCCCGAACTCCCTGATCCCCCTCCCCTCACCCCTCCTGCCCCACCCCCCGTGCCTCCCGCCCCGATTTCCAGAGATCTTTCTTGTGCATGCGTGACTCTCCTCTGGGCCCTCCTCTCCGATGACGTACAAGGACCCAGTGGCATTTCCCTGAACCACTTCCTGTGTTCCCCTTAAGCATAGGAACACTACTGTGGCTGTCAATTCCTTGCCTCCAAGGATCTTGGTGCCCTTAGCAGATGCTAGACTTTGTGAGGTCAATAGTGTGTTGGACATTGCGCCGGGCATGCAATGTCCAATTATGATTGCTTTGGCCCTAACTTGTGTGGAGTATCTTGCAAATCATTGCTCCTCCCATCCTTTTGCTCTTACACTCTTACTGCCCCTCTTCCGCAAATGTCCCTGAGCTTCAGGATGGGGAGAGATTAGTCTGGCCTAGTTCTAGGTGGTTGATATAGAGTCTCTGAAGTTCTGGATAGTGGTTCGTTGATTTTCTTTTGCAGTTTTTTTTGCTCCTGTAATGCCCTTCACTCCATCGTGATGGGCACTGTATGTCACCCCCTGGCCAGAGACAGAAAGCTGTTAAACTGGAGTCTTATTATAAGAGCACATTCAAGGGTAGATGTAATACTTATACCCAAAAGTGGAATCACAAGGTCATATGGCGTTAGGCAATGGGAGGGGTCAATCACCCATTTGCAAAATGGTTACTTTTTAATCTGCCGGACTATATGCCCTCCCCTTCTGGTGAGTTCATACCCCCTTAGTTGTAAATGATCAGGAACGAATTGTGAACTTAACTAGGTGTCACATTACTTTCTTGCAGTCCTTGATGGAGGCCTATTTTCTCTACTGTAACATGGTCACTTCTCTCCTTGTTTCTGGTGTGGCCCTCCAACCCCATCCCTCCTGTGAATAATCCTTGCAATTACTGTAGGTAATACATAGATTTACCTATGAGTGTCTCAAGATGGGCTGGGTGGGTTTGGTATTAGGAACCACCTATTAGGGAGCACATACGGCGCTTAATTTTCTGGGTCTGGGATACGTCACTTAATATAATTGTTTCTAATGACATCCATTTCCCGGCAAATTCCAGTTATTCATCATTTTTGATGGCTGAGTAGTACTCCATTGTATAGATGTACCACAGTTTCCTTATCCACTCGTCAACTGTTGGACATTTGGGTTGATTCCATGTCTTTGCTATTGTAAAAAGTGCTGCTATGAACATGGTCATGCTTGTGCTATCGAGGTGAACCTCTGCTCTATGGGGGGTTATACCCAAAAGTGGAATTGCAGGGTCATATGGCATTTCAATCTTTAATTTGTTTAAGAATCTCCAGACGGCTCGCCAGAGTGGCTGTATGAGCCTGCATTCCCACCAGCAATGTAGGAGAGTTCCCCTCTCTCCACATCCCCTCCAGCAGTTGGTGTTGTTTGTGTTGTGGATTTTTGCCATCCTGACCGGGGTGAGATGATATCTCAGGGAAGTTTTGATTTGCATTTCCCTGATGGCTAAAGAAGTGGAGCATTTTTTAAGATATTTGTTAGACATTTTAATTTCATCCCTGGTAAAGTTTCTTTGAAGTTCCAGGGCCCATTTTTTAATTGGGCCATTGGTTTCCTTGGTGTTTAGTTTTCTAAGTTCTTTGTGCACTCTGGACAGTAGAGCTCTATCAGATATGTGGTTAGTGAAGATTTTCTCCCATTCTGTGGGTTGCCTTTGAGCTCGTGTTACAATCTCTTTATCTGAACAGAAGCTCTTTAATTTCACAAGATCCCAACTGTTGAGAGTTGGTAGCAGTGACTGTGCCATTGGATGTCTGTTTAGGAACTGTTGGCCTAGCCCAATCAGCTTGAGGGAGTTCCCTATCCTTTCAACTATGGTTTTTATAGTCTCTGGCCTTATATCAAGGTCTTTGATCCATTTGGAATTAAGTCTTGTACATGGTGACAAGTATGGGTCCAGCTTTAATCTTCTGCATGTGGAGATCCAGTTTTGCCAGCACCATTTGTTGAAGATGCAGTTCTTTTTCCATTGGATTCTTTGGACCCCTTTGTCAAAGACCAAATGGCTGTAATTTTGTGGGCTTATGTCTGGGTCTTCAATCCTTATCCATTGATCTGTGTGTCTATTTTGGAGCCAGTACCAGGCTGTTTTTATAACTATGGATTTGTAATATAGACTAAGGTTCGGTATGGTAATATCTCCAGCAGTGTTTTTGTTACTCAGGATTGTCTTTGCTATCCTGGATCTTTTGTGCCTGCATATGAATTTGGAGATTGTTTGGTCAACTTCTTTAAAGAATTGCTTTGGGATTTTAATTGGTATAGCATTGAATTTGTATATTGCCTTTGGTAGGATGGTCATTTTTATGATGTTGATTCTGCCCAATCCAGGAACATGGGAGGTCTTTCCACCTTCTGGTGTCTTCTGCAATTTCTTTCTTTAGAGTTTTAAAGTTTTCATTGTAAAGGTCTTTTACCTCCTTGGTTAGGTTTATACCAAGGTATTTCATTTTTTTAGGGGCTATAGTGAATGTGATGGTTTCTCTCAAAGCTTTTTCACTTCTTTCATTCTGGGCATATAGGAAGGCCTCTGATTTTTGCACATTTATTGTATCCTGCCACCCTGCTGAACTTCTCAATTAGTTCCAGGTGGAGCTTCCTGGTGGAGTTTTTGGGATCACTCAGGTATAAGATCATGTCATCTGCAAATAGGGATAGCTTGACTTCTTCCTTGCCGATTTGAATCCCTCTTATGTCCCTTTCTTGTCTTATGGCTTCAGCTAAGACTTCAAGTACAATATTGAATAGAAGTGGTGAGAGTGGACAGCCTTGTCTAGTTTCTGATCCAAGTGGGAATGCTTCCAATTGTTCCCCATTGAGCATAATCCTTGCTGTGGGCTTGTTGTATACAGCTTTTATTATATTGATAAAGGTTCCTTCCATTCCTACTGTCTCCAGCGTTTTAATCATAAAAGGTTGTTGGATCTTGTCAAAAGCTTTTTCTGCATCTATCGAGAGTATCATGTGGTCTTGGAATTTGGACTGGTTTACATGATGAATTACATTTATTGATTTGCGTTATGTTGAACCAACCTTGTGTGCCAGGGATGAAGCCTACTTGGTCCCCATGAATGATCTTTTTAATATGTTTTTGAATCCGATTCGCTAAGACTTTGTTGAGAATCTTTGCGTCTGTGTTCATCAGAGAGATCGGCCTATAGTTTTCTTTTTTAAGTGAGTGTTTATTAGGTTTTGGGATTAAAACGATATTAGCTTCATAGAAGGAATTTGGTAGTGTTCCTTCCTTTGTTATTTGATGGAACAGTTTAAGGAGTACTGGTGTTATTAACTCCTTAAATGTCTGGTAGAACTCTGTGCTGAATCCATCTGGTTCAGGACATTTTTTGGTGGGAAGATTCGAGATTACTTCCTCAATTTCCTTATATGTTATAGGACTATTTAAATAATTCACAACTTCCTGATTCAATTTAGGTAAGTTGTGTTTACTTAGAAATTCATCCATCTCTTTTGTGTTGTCAAACTTCACAGAGTATAAGTTGTTGAAATATGATGTTATAATTCTCTGGATTTCTTGGGTATCAGTAGTGATAACTCCATGTTCATTTCTAATTTTATTAATTTGTGTTTTCTCTCTCTTGCTTTTGGTTAATTTAGCTAGGGGTGTATCAATCTTATTGATTTTTTCAAAGAACCAGCTTTTTGACTGGTTGATTTTCTCTATCGTTTTCCTAATCTCTATTTCAGATATTTCTCCCCTTATTTTGCTAATCTCCTCTCTTCTACTGCTTTTGGGATCAGATTGCTCTAGTTTCTCTAAAGCTTTAAGCTGCATTGTTAAGTTGTTTATTTCTGATGTTTCCATTTTTTTGATGTAGGCATTAAGAGCTATGAACTTACCTCTTAGAACAGCTTTCATTGTGTCCCAGAGATTTTGGTAAGTTGTATTTTCGTTATCATTCACTTTCAGGAAATTTTGAATTTCCTTTTTAATTTCTTCCTGAATCCAGTTCTCATTCAGCATCATAGTGTTAAGTTTCCAGGAGTTAGTGTATTTTCTCTTGATGTGTTGTGGATGTCCAGCTTTAGGCCGTGATGGTCTGATAGGGCACAGGTTAGAATTTCAACTTTCTTGTATATGTGTAGATTCATTTTGTGTCCCAATATGTGATCTATTTTGGAGAAAGTTCTGTGTGCTGCTGAGAAAAATGTGTATTCTTTGGTGCGTGGGTGAAAAGTTCGATAGAGATCTGTAAGGTCCATTTCTTTCAGGGTTTGATTAAGTTCCAAAGTGTCTCTGTTAAGCTTTTGACCTGTTGATCTATCCCATGTTGAGAGGGCGGTGTTGAAGTCCCCAAGAATTATCGTTTGGGGGTTGATTTCTTGGTTTAGACGCTGTAGGGTTTTCTTAATGAATGTGGAGGGGCCCGTATTGGGTGCATATATGTTCAGTATTGTGAAGTCTTCCTGGTGAATTGTACCTGTGACTAAAATGTAGTCTCTTGTCTCTTTTGATTTTTTTGGGTTTAATGTCCATGTTGTCCGACAGCATAATGGCTACCCCTGCCTGTTTTCTGGTTCCATTAGCTTGCAAGATTTTGGACCAGCCTTTCATTTTTAGGATGTGCCTATCTTTTGTGGTGAGATGGGTTTCCTGCAGGCAGAAGATTGATGGATTGTGATTTTTAATCCAAGTTTGTAATCTGTGTCTCTTGATCGGTGAATTAATTCCATTAACATTTAGTGTTATAATAGAGAAACTATTTTTAATTCCATACATTTATTATGTTTAGTAGTTTTTATAAGTACATTGCTTTGCTTTTAATGGTGTTATATTTTGCCTTCTGTTCTCCTGGATATGCCTGTTTTTTTCTTCACGCTTGAGTATCATTTCTAGCATTTTTTGAAGACCTTGTTTGGTGGACATGTATCCCTTCAAGTTGCCTTTGTGCTGGAAAATTTTTCTTTCTCCCTGGATCATGACTGATAGTTTTGCAGGGTAAATCAGCCTGGGTTGACATTTTTGCTCATTCAATACTTGAAGTATGTCTCTCCAAGCTCTTCTTGCTTTTACTGTTTCGACAGAGCAGTCATTTGTTATTTTAATAGGTTTGCCTTTAAAAGTGACTTGTTTTTTCTCCCTTGAAGCTCTCAGCACCAGTTCTTTATCTTGAATGTGGAGTGTTTTAACTATTATTTGCCGTTGGTCGTATCTGTTTGGGGTGTGGAATGCCTCTTGTATATGGATGGGCCTCTCTTATGCCAGTTTTTGATTCTTTCACTGTTTTTCTGAACTCCTCCAAATGTCTGTTGTGTTCCTCTTCAAAGCGATTGATTTGATTATGTAATTCCTCCCGGATTTCCTCTTTCATAGTATTGAACATGGTAATGATCATATTTTGAAAGTCGTTATCCTGGGTCAGGCTTTCTTGGCCTTTTTCCGCGGGTTTGTTCTGGTTGGAGTCTAACATTATGGGATTAATTTCCTCAGTGGGAAATTTGTTTACTTGAGTGTTGCTTCTCATGGATTTGCACTTTGACTTTGGCATTGTCGTTTTAACTCTTAAGATCTTTCAATTTCACTAAACTGAATTATTTGGCTTGGGGTTCTGGGAGTGGGCAGGGACAGAGCTTACCTAGGTCGCGGGTGAGGCCCGGCTGGACCGCGTGCGCGTCTGGACCCGTGGAGCGGGGTGGGGTAAAGGGAGGATGGGGGCATCGGAGTGGAGCTATTTAACCCGAAGGCAGCTGGGGTGGGGCCGGGTGCAGGGGAAGTCCTCCTCGTCCCTAGGCCCTGCGCGCGGCTGCGGCTGGATAGTGGGAGTCGGAGCCGGGTCCGTTTGGGCTGACCTGGGGTTCATGGTGGGCGGGCGCGGCCGGGGCTTACCTAGGTCGCGCGCGTCCCAACCGGCGTAGCAGGGTGGGGTTAAGGGAAGAAACCAAAACTTAACAAGGTGGTGCACAGAATTCTGCTGGTGGGCAGAAAAACAAATACAAGTCTGGGATGAGTGAAGTGTGGACATTCAAGAATTGGACAAAGAGAGAGAGAGAGGGGACGCGTAGGCGAGATCCAGCCGGGCCTCAACGCGCGCTCTAGGACCCCAGGTCAGCCCACAGGGACCCGGCTCCGACTCCCGCCATCCAGCCGGAGCCGCGCGGGGGCCGAGGGAACGAGGAGGACCTCCCCCTGCGCCCGGGCCCCGCCCCAGCTGCCCTCGGGTTAAATAGCTCCACGCCGACACGCCCATCCTCCCTTTTCGCCCCACCCTGCTCCGCCGGTCGGGACACGCACGCGGTCCACCCGGGCCTCACCCCGCGCCCTAGGTAAGTCCCCCTTCGGGCCCCGCCCACCAGTACCCCAGGCCAAATACTTCAGTTTAGTGAAATTGAGAGATCTTAAGAGTTAAAATGACAATGCCAAAGTCAAAGTGCAAATCCATGAGAAGCAACACTCAAGTAAACAAATTTCCCACTGAAGAAATTAATCCCATAATGTTAGACTCCAACAAGAACAAACCCGCGGAAAAAGGCCAAGAAAGCCTGACCCAGGATAACGACTTTCAAAATATGATCATTACCATGTTCAATACTATGAAAGAGGAAATCCGGGAGGAATTACATAATAGAATCAATCGCTTTGAAGAGGAACACAACAGACATCTGGAGGAGTTGAGAAAAACAGTGCAAGAAACAAAAAGTGGCATAGAGCAGTTAAAACAAACTCAAGCAGAGTTTAAAACTGAGCTAAAAGACAAGTTATCTTCAACCCAGAACGCCACAGAGAGTCTTATCAACAGAACTAATGAAGCAGAAAACAGAATTTCAGACCTTGAAGATAAAGTGGGAGTACTAACCAGCTCAATGGAAGAGGTTGTTAAAGCCAAAAAGATACTTGAGAGAAATATCCAAGAGATATGGGACACCCTGAAGAAGCCTAACATGCGTATTCATGGAATACCGGAGCAAGAATCTCAAAATACCACCCCTGAGGAAATTTTTCAAACGATCATCAAGGAAAACTTTCCTCATCTAAAAAAAGAGAGGCCCATTCATATACAAGAGGCATTCCGCACCCCAAACAGATACGACCAAACTAGAGGCACACCACGGCAAATAATAGTTAAAACACTCCACATTCAAGATAAAGAACTGGTGCTGAGAGCTTCAAGGGAGAAAAAACAAGTCACTTTTAAAGGCAAACCTATTAAAATAACAAATGACTGCTCTGTCGAAACAGTAAAAGCAAGAAGAGCTTGGAGAGACATACTTCAAGTATTGAATGAGCAAAAATGTCAACCCAGGCTGATTTACCCTGCAAAACTATCAGTCATGATCGAGGGAGAAAGAAAAATTTTCCAGCACAAAGACAACTTTAAGGGATACATGGCCACCAAACCAGGCCTTCAAAAACTGCTAGAAATGATACTCAAGCGTGAAGAAAAAAACAGGCATATCCAGGAGAACAGAAGGCAAATATAACACCATTAAAAGCGAAGCAATATACTTATAAAAGCTACTAAACATAATAAATGTCTGGAATTAACAATAGTTTCTCCATTATAACACTAAATGTTAATGGACTTAATTCACCGATCAAGAGACACAGATTACAAACTTGGATTAAAAATCACAATCCATCAATCTGTTGCCTGCAGGAAACCCATCTCACCACAAAAGATAGGCACGCTCTAAAAATAAAAGGCTGGTCAACAATTCTACAAGCAAATGGAAGCAGAAAACAGGCAGGGGTAGCCATTATGCTATCAGACAAAGTGGATTTCAAACCAAAAAAAATTATAAGAGACACGGATGGATACTACATTTTAGTCAGAGGTACAATTCACCAGGAAGATTTCACAATACTGAACATATATGCACCCAATACGGGCCCCTCCACATTCATTAAGAAAACCCTACAGCGTCTAAACCAAGAAATCAACCCCCAAACGATAATTCTTGGGGACTTCAACACTGCCCTCTCAACATGGGATAGATCAACAGGTCAAAAGCTTAACAGAGACACTTTGGAACTTAATCAAACCCTGAAAGAAATGGACCTCACAGATCTCTATCGAACTTTTCACCCACGCACCAAAGAATACACATTTTTCTCAGCAGCACACGGAACTTTCTCCAAAATAGATCACATATTGGGCCACAAAATGAATCTACACATATACAAGAAAGTTGAAATTCTAACCTGTGCCCTATCAGACCACCACGGCCTAAAGCTGGACATCCACAACACATCAAACAAGAGAAAATACACTAACTCCTGGAAACTTAACACTATGATGCTGAATGAGAACTGGATTCAGGAAGAAATTAAAAAGGAAATTCAAGATTTCCTGAAAGTGAATGATAACGAAAATACAACTTACCAAAATCTCTGGGACACAATGAAAGTTGTTCTAAGAGGTAAGTTCATAGCTCTTAATGCCCACGTCAAAAAAATGGAAACATCAGAAATAAACAACTTAACAATGCAGCTTAAAGCTTTAGAGAAACTAGAGCAATCTGATCCCAAAAGCAGTAGAAGAGAAGAGATTAGCAAAATAAGGGGAGAAATATCTGAAATCGAGACTAAGAAAACGATAGAAAAAATCAACCAATCAAAAAGCTGGTTCTTTGAAAAAATCAACACGATTGATACACCCCTAGCTAAACTAACCAAAAGCAAGAGAGAGAAAACCCAAATTAACAAAATTAGAAATGAACATGGAGTTATCACTACAGATACCCAAGAAATCCAGAGAATTATAACATCATATTTCAAAAACTTATACTCTGTGAAGTTTGACAACACAAAAGAGATGGATGAATTTCTAAGTAAACACAACTTACCTAAATTGAATCAGGAAGTTGTGAATTATTTAAATAGTCCTATAACATATAAGGAAATTGAGGAAGTAATCTCGAATCTTCCCACCAAAAAATGTCCTGGACCAGATGGATTCAGCACAGAGTTCTACAAGACATTTAAGGAGTTAATAACACCAATACTCCTTAAACTGTTCCATCAAATAGCAAAGGAAGGAACACTACCAAATTCCTTCTATGAAGCTAATATCGTTTTAATCCCAAAACCTAATAAAGATTCACTTAAAAAAGAAAACTATAGGCCGATCTCCCTGATGAACACAGACGCAAAGATTCTCAACAAAGTCTTAGCAAATCGGATTCAAAAACATATTAAAAAGATCATTCATGGGGACCAAGTAGGCTTCATCCCCGGCACACAAGGTTGGTTCAACATACGCAAATCAATAAATGTAATTCATCATGTAAACCAGTCCAAAGTCCAAGACCACATGATACTCTCGATAGATGCAGAAAAAGCTTTTGACAAGATCCAACAGCCTTTTATGATCAAAACGCTAGAGACAGTAGGAATGGAAGGAACCTTTATCAATATAATAAAAGCTGTATACAACAAGCCCACAGCAAGGATTATGCTCAATGGGGAACAATTGGAAGCATTCCCACTTCGATCAGGAACAAGACAAGGCTGTCCACTCTCACCACTTCATTCAATATTGTACTTGAAGTCTTAGCCGAAGCCATAAGACAAGAAAGGGACATAAGAGGGATTCAAATTGGCAAGGAAGAAGTCAAGCTATCTCTATTTGCAGATGACATGATCTTATACCTGAGTGATCCCAAAAACTCCACCAGGAAGCTCCTGGAACTAATTGAGAAGTTCAGCAGGGTGGCAGGATACAAAATAAATGTGCAAAAATCAGTGGCCTTCCTATATGCCCAGAATGAAAGAAGTGAAAAAGCCCTGAGAGAAACCATGCCATTTACTATAACCCCTAAAAAAATGAAATACCTTGGTATAAACCTAACTAAGGAGGTAAAAGACCTTTACAATGAAAACTTTAAAACCCTAAAGAAAGAAATCGCAGAAGACACCAGAAGGTGGAAAGACCTCCCTTGTTCCTGGATTGGCAGAATCAACATTGTAAAAATGACCATCCTACCAAAGGCAATATACAGATTCAATGCTATACCAATCAAAATCCCAAAGCAATTCTTCAAAGAAGTTGACCAAACAATCTCAAAGTTCATATGGAGGCACAAAAGACCCAGGATAGCAAAAACAATCCTGAGTAACAAAAACACAGCTGGAGATATTACCATACCAAACCTAAGTCTATACTACAAATCCATAGTTATAAAGACAGCCTGGTACTGGCTCCAAAATAGACACACAGATCAATGGATAAGGATTGAAGACCCAGATATAAGCCCACAAAGTTACAGTCATTTGGTCTTTGACAAAGGGGCCCAAAGAATCCAATGGAAAAAGAACAGCATCTTCAACAAATGGTGCTGGCAAAACTGGATCTCCACATGCAGAAGATTAAAGCTGGACCCGTACTTGTCACCATGTACAAGACTTAATTCCAAATGGATCAAGGACCTTGATATCAGGCCAGAGACTTTAAAAACCATAGTTGAAAGGATAGGGAACTCCCTCGAGCTGATTGGGCTAGGCCAACACTTCCTAAACAGACATCCAATGGCACAGTCACTGCTACCAACTCTCAACAGTTGGGATCTTGTGAAATTAAAGAGCTTCTGTTCAGATAAAGAGATTGTCACACGAGCTCAAAGGCAACCCACAGAATGGGAGAAAATCTTCACTAACCACATATCTGACAGAGCTCTACTGTCCAGAGTGCACAAAGAACTTAGAAAATTAAACTCCAAGGAAAACATTGGCCCAATTAAAAAATGGGCCCTGGAACTTCAAAGAAACTTTACCAGGGATGAAATTAAAATGTCTAACAATTATCTTAAAAAATGCTCCACTTCCTTCGCCATCAGGGAAATGCAAATCAAAACTTCCCTGAGATATCATCTCACCCCGGTCAGGATGGCAAAAATCCACAGTACAAACAACGACAAATGCTGGAGAGGATGTGGAGAGAGGGGAACTCTCCTACATTGTTGGTGGGAATGCAGGCTCATACAGCCACTCTGGCGAGCCGTCTGGAGATTCTTAAAGAAATTAAAGATTGAAATGCCATATGACCCTGCTATCCCACTTTTGGGAATAACCCCCCAAGCAGCAGAGGTTCGCCTCGATAGCACAAGCTCGACCATGTTCATAGCAGCACTGTTTACAATAGCAAAGTCATGGAATCAACCTAAATGTCCAACAGTTGACGAGTGGATAAGGAAACTGTGGTACATCTATACAATGGAGTACTACTCAGCCATCAAAAATGATGAATTACTGGAATTTGCTGGGAAATGGATGTCATTAGATAGAATTATATTAAGTGAAGTATCCCAAACCCAGAAAATTAAGCGCCGTATGTACTCCCTAATAGGTGGCTCCTAGTACCAAACTCACCCAGCCCACATTGGGACACTCAAAAGTAAACCTATGTAACACAGTAATTGCAAGGATTATGAACAAGAGAGATGGATTAGGAGGGCCACACCAGAAACAAGGAGAGAGGAGACCATGTTACAGCAGAGAAAATAGGCCTCCATGAAGGTCTGCAAGTAAGTAATGAGAAACCTGGTTAAGTTCACAGACGTTCTTTCCTGATCTCACCAGAAGGGGAGGGCATATAGTCTAGCAGATAAAAAGTAATCATTTTGCAAATGGGTGATGGACCCCTCCCTCAGTGAGGTTTCCTACTCTTATTACATCTACCCTTGAATGTGCTATTACAACAAGACTCCAGTTTAACAGCTTTTTGTCTCTGGCCAGGGGGTGACATACAGTGCCCAGCAGAATGGAGTGAAGGGAATTGCAGGAGCAGCAAAACTGCAAAAGAAAATCAACAAACCACAATCCAGAACTTCAGAGACTCTATATCAATCACATAGAACTAGGACAGCCTAATCTCTCCCCATCCTGGAGCTCAGGGACATTTGCGGAAGAGGGGGCGGTAAGATTGTAAGAGCAAAAGGATGAGAGGAGCAACGATTTGCAAGATTCTCAACAATAGTTGGGGCCAAAGCAATCATAATGGGACTTTGCATGCCCTGCGCAATGTCCAGCGCACTGTTGCCCTCATAAAGTCTAGCATCTGTTAAGGGCACCGAGACCCCTGGAGGCAAGGGATTGACAGCCATAGTAGTGATCTTATGCTTAAGGGGAACAA
This sequence comes from Typhlomys cinereus, assembly GCA_023101885.1. NCBI lineage: Eukaryota > Metazoa > Chordata > Mammalia > Rodentia > Platacanthomyidae > Typhlomys > Typhlomys cinereus. Next base: position 735,428 of record JALPQD010000128.1, read on the forward strand.
GAGAAAGGGCTTATGGAAATGCCACTGGGTCCTTATATGTCATCGGAGAGGAGGACCCAGTGGAGAGTTAGGCGCACACAATAAAGGACTCTCTGGGAATTGGGGGGGAGACACTGGGGGAAGGGGAGGGGGGAGGGAGGGAACTGGTAAAAAATTTTAAAATGTATAATTAAATTTTTAATAAAAAAAATAAATAAAAAAAAAGAGAGAGAGAGAGTCTAGAAGAGACAGGGTGATAGTGAGTGTTTCAGGGGTGGAAATGAGAGAATAGACAGAGATAGACTGCAGACTCTAGAAGGATGTGTTAGGATGTCCAGAGTTTATCAACAATGGAAAGCTAAGGATGGATTTACCAAAAATTTTCATCATATTCAAGCAGAGAATGATTTATATGATTAACTTTTATGCTAAGAGACCACTATAAACATAGTAGACCTTAGATGATCACACATTCTGGTTTGTCCGGGAACAATCAGGGCTTCTTCCCTCTTTCTTTGATTAGAAGTGTCCCAGTATAGGTGTTAATTATGCAGTTTTGAAAACACATATTGGACTCTGAGCTAATGTCCTGACTGCAACATTTCCTAGTGGTATTTCCTGGACAACTTCTGTTTTTTTGTTATACTAATTCTTTAATTTTGAATTTCTAAAAACTTTATTGAGCATATGTGTGAATGCAATAGATTGCATGCATGCATGTGTGCACGTGCGCACGTGTGTGTGTGTGTTTGTGTGTGTGTGTGTGTGTGTGTGTATGCATACAATCACAGATGTCATAAAAGGCTATTTAACTGTTCTGTTCTGGCACTCCACCTTATTCCTTTGAGACAGGTTCTCACAGTAAACCCAGAGATACTGCTGTCTCTTCTCCCACAATGTTGGGTTTGCAGATAGGTGCATGGCCAAACCTGGCTTTTCATGTGGGTACTGAGATGAATCTCGGATTCTTATACATATGCAGTAAGTACTGCTACCCACTGAGGCGTCTCTCCAGCTCCAGTCACACCATTTTTAACATTGTCTAACTCTACTTTTGTGATTATGAACAGATTATTATTAAAAAATCATCAGATATACTTAATAAATATTTATTATTATTATTCTTGTGTAACTCTACTTTTGTGATTATGAACAGATTATTACTATAAAAATCATCAGATGTACTTAATAAATATTATTATTCTTGTTGTGTATTTTTCTTTTTGGTCTTACTTCAGTGGGGTTAGGACAAACATGATGAAAATATTTCATTTCACAGAGTCGACTCTTTGTAGTGGGAATGGTGCATTTGGCCAGATGCCCCAAGCTTGTAATAAGAGATGTCAGTTAATACAAGCCTTCATCATTTAGAGCATACTACTTATTAAGTCTTGTGTTGTGTGATTTACAAATGGCTTTTCATTGCTATTTCCTACAACCTTCATGTGTAGGCATCCTTGCTCTAGTATAGGCTGTGTGGAGAGTGAAGAGTTCCTTTTGTATAGCAAGGCATCAGGGTAGGGACTCGATAGTTGATGCCAACTCTAAGGGCAGAAGAAAAGTTACTCTTTTCTGTTGCTGTGAGAAAACTCCCAAAGTCATGCAACTTAAGGAGAAAAGGAGATCTATTCAGCTTACAGTTCCAGAGGGGGTAAATATCCTTTTCATGGTGGAAAAGGGATGGCAGACTGGCAGAAGCTGGAGATAGTAGGTTAAGTCATCTAGAAGGCTGAGAGCCGCTAGACTACCAAATGTAAGAGCAGGCCTCTCCCGGAAGTAGGTGTAGCTAATCCACCTCAAGGCCCACCCCTATGACTGCCTTCTCCAGCAAGGTGTCATCTTCTTCCCAAACATATGAGTCTATGGAAGACACATTTCAAACCATGACACAAGGCAATGCTCCGTTCTGAGATGCCTCATGCAGTATTCAAACTTGCTCTCATTAGACTATATTTCTGTTTTCAGTCGGCAACCTTCTCTGAGACAGAAAAGGAGAAATCCAATCTTTAAACCTGCCACATAATATTTTACAGTAGGAAAGTCTCAATTTAATTGGTCATAAACTTATTCCTCTTAACCACCTAAGGCATCATTTTGCCCTTTTCTGTCAGAACTGGCTGAGCAGATGTGATTCCGTTTAAACAGGATAATCCAAATGTTTTCGATTTTGAGCATGATCTAGCCTGACTTTCCTCTGTTTGCTCCAGGGCTATAACCTTTTCCTTATGTCCTCCTGTGCCAGTTCTAGATTTTCAACCTCATTTCTGTCCATGTAAAGAGTATAAAGGTTGTAACTTATAAAGTACATACAGGGCTGAATAGGTACACTTTATGTTCTGTACTTGAAAGGTTATGTACATGCCAATGTTAAAAGGTTATGCCTTACAGACCCAGCCTGATGTCCACAGTAATCATATTTCTATTGCATTGGTTCTTTGGTTTGGTTTTTACCCAGTAAAAGTGTTATTGTCCTGAAGCCAAGCCATGCTGGGGTAAAATCTGCGACTATTTACTCATTGAGTATACTTTGACAAACCTGTTCATACCCTACACCTAGACTCCTTATTTGGACATTTTTAAGTTCATCAGAAATGCTTTTTGCCTATGAAGCCTCTTTATGGTCTTCCTCTCCTCAAAATATTCTTTGGACCATGGCTATTAAACAGCTTAGTAGAATTGCTGAGAAGCAAGCTCTGAGCAACAATTCCTATGAGTGCTATAATATTATCCCAAGTCTTCAAATGCCATATAACACCTTGAAACTTTTTCAACTTCTGCAAGTCTCAGTTCCTTAGTGTGAAATACCTATACAAATATATTGCCCTTTGGAACACTGGCTTTTCCAGCTGCCACATTTTTATTAACAGAGCTGATTACCTCACCCAATAAGAGGGACTGGGATGAGATGTGATGGAGTGCAGGGTCTCGAGATGGGATCATCCTCCTGGATTATTCTATTTGACCTGATTAGATTTACCAGGGTCCTTATACAAAGAACACAGACTGGCCTGACTCAGAGAATGATGTGATGCTAGAATCAAAGACTGGAAGAGGCCACGAGCCCAGGCCTGCTGGTGACCTCTGGAAGCTGCGAGGCCAGGGGACACTTTTCCCTTGAAGTCCTCTGGAGGAACACAGCCCTGCTGACATTTTGATTTTAGGATTTCCAACTTCCTGAGATGATGATCTATGTGTTTTTAAAGACACTTTTATTGTAATAATAAAAACAGTGATGATGTCAATCATAATCAGTGCTCTATATGCTATAGAGGTCTCAGACATTTTTAATGTTTTGCACATTTATATAATTTCTTGTACCACATGACATACTTTGTATATTTTTTTAGGGTTTGTGGATTGATATTTTCATCTAAAAATATATATGCGTATATATGCATGAAATGCAACAGTGCTCACAAAAGCAGCATGTTGGAGATGAGGAAACAGACTGAGAGCAATTCAATGACATTCTCAAGTCCTTATAGGGAGCACTAGCAAAACCGACATTTCTGTTTGCTTGCTTCCTGCACTGAGAGGCAGTGAAACCAGCACTAAGTGCCTGTCTTGCTGTCATCACCATAGGGGAGTTGTCTGTATATAGACCACCACGTAGGACCACCCTGGGAACCCTAAAGACACTTAGGGTTGGTGGACCAGCTGGCCACTAAAGTGACAGGAAATGGCATGAAGACTACTCCACGTCTTCCACCCACTTTCAGCTGTGGGCTGAGCTTCTGTGGCATCTGCATCCTGCTCTGCCTGGTGCCACCTGCTTGGCTGGCCCGAGGTCCTCTAGGGAGGGCAGGGCATGTCTGCAAGGTGGACAAGGAAAGAGGTGGGGGCCTTCAGGATTCCTAATATTCATATTCTTCTTAGGGACATCAACAAAAAATGACCACATATCGCATTTGACCTCAGGTACATTGCAAAGCATCATCCATTGAGATATTGGTATGTAGAACTCCTCCCAGACACATAAAGGGAATTCTAACTGTGATTCCTATGCATAGCATTTCTAAGTCTCATGGATAAGACCGTTCCCACAGCAGCAGTGACTGCCTCTGTGGGAGCTTTTTCTCACCATTTCAGACACAGACACGATACTCCCTGCCCTCCTCATTCTAGGGTCAGATGAAGCCAATTTCACTGAAGAGACAGGTGATGTGCCAGCTATGTTTACCCCTGACAGCCCTCCTCCTCTGTAAAACACAAATTAGCCAGCAGAGTCCTGGAGACAGAATGATGGAGTTGGGCTGGTGTTCACAGCTGGGCTAAGTCAATAAAGGTGATAATGAACACTAAACAGAACATGAGGAACGATGGGAAATGGGGCTACTATTGATACTTCTGGCAGCCGTTCCCTGTAAAGCCTGACCCAGATGGGTTCTCATTCACGGCAGATCCCATGGGGAAACAAACGATGGCAGAAACAATGAGACCTCATGTCTGCGACATTTCTAAAAGTGCTTTAATATACATTATCTAAATTTATTTCTACAAAATTCATTTAACATAGGTCTTCATTCTTGGATGAAAAAAATCAACTCAGAGAGTTAATTCATTGACTTTAAGGCAATGGTCCAGTTGTGTCTTCATACACAGAATCCTATTTTAAGGACTAAGTAAAGACTAACTGTGTGTGGTGGGCAGGGGTATTGGGGACTGAATCTAGGGCCTTGCGTACACTAGCTGTCATAGTTAGATACAGGTGTCCAGTTTATAATTGAAGGCTTCAGTTCTACACACAGTTGTGAAGAATTAGTAGTTGAATTGAACCCTGAGCAACCCTGCAGGAGATTGTTTAACTGATGGGGAAGGCACAGTCTGTGGTGAGTGGGACTGGGCCCTGGGCAGGTGAATAAGATGGAGGGAGCTAGTTAAGGAAGTTGGTGGAGCCAAGGGCATTGCAGGAACAGCAAAACTGAAAAAAAATCAACAAACCATAGTTCAGAACATCAGAGACTCTATATCAACCATCTGGAATCAGGCCTGCCTAATCTCTCAAGGAAATTTGCGGAAGAGGGGGCGGTAAGAGTGTAAGAGCACAAGAATGGGAGGAGTCATGATATGCAAGATACTCCACACAAGTTAGGGCTGAAGCAATTATAATAGGACTCTGCACGATCTGGGCAATGACCAACATATCATTGACCCCTCAAATTCTAGCATGGACTAAAGGCATTAGGATCCTTAAAAGCAAGAGATTAGCAGTCACAATAGTGTTCCTATACTTAAGGGGAACACAAGAAAGAGTTCTAGGAATTGCCACAGAGTCCTTACACCTCATCAGAGAGGAGGACCCAGAGGAAAGTTTGATATACACAGTAAAGGATGGTTCAGAGATGGGGGGCAGTGGGAGAAAGGGAGGGAGTGGGGAAAGGAAGGGGCAAAGGGGGGAGGGAACAGGGAGGTCTAGGGAGGGGTGGAGGAAGGGAGGGGACAGGGGTTCCTATTATGTTTGTATGAGCAGAAAAATAAATTTAAAAAAAAGGAAGTTGACATTCTTCAGGATACTTGGCCAGATTTGCTGATCTGGCAAGTAAGAAGTGTCTCTCTCTCAGCAGTCTTGTGCATTTGTGTGGCCAGTTCTCTTAGCTCTTGGTGTTGGTGTGAGCTCTCCTGCCAAGTTAGAGTAAGAGACAATCATAGGAGAGAAAAAAACCTCTTGTTCCCCCTTAAACCATTTTGCTCATAAATTAGTCAACAAAGACATAGTGTCACTGGACACTAAGCAAACACTCTATCACTGAGCGACTAGCCCAGGACAAGCTTTTGGTAAACTTCATCAGTGTCTATGGCTCAGGATTACGAGGCCCTCACCAAGTCAGAGGCTTTGGCTCCATTCCTAACAACTCCGTGAAAACAAAGTAGAGCTGAGTTCATTGGGAACTGGTTCACTTGTGGAATCAGATTCAACATCCGATTCTCCTCCTTTGGTCTGCTCTCCATATTTGCTTACCCTTAATGTCTATCTCTGTCACCCCTGAGTGAATACTCTCTGCTCTGTACACTTCTGCCACATGTGTTCCTCCTGCTGGCTCTGCTCGGCTGCACCACCAGATTCTCTTTGTTTCTACCCACAGTTATAAGGATTTTTTTTTTGACTGACCAAAAAAAATGACTGAAGCAAAAAGATTCAGGAGACACAATTTTCCATTTATGCTCCTGTATAACATTTTTATGGGGAGATATTTTCAATGCACATTTTTTTCAGCTTGATTTGTAAGTTTTATTTCGCTGTTATATAAAAACCCTGAATTATTTATCATCCTTGCAACACAGCCCGCAATATTCATTATTTTAAAATCATAGAATGTTAGATGTCTTGGTTCTCCGGTGAGAGCTGAGGGAATTCAAGGTGACACAATGAATTATTGGTGAAGCCAGACACGAAAAAATAATCCATATTCAGGTACAAGAAAGCATCATCATGGTTTATATGCACATTGTTTAATTATTGAAATATGTAAAAGGCTTAGAAAGATTAACTTGTCTGTAATACATAGCTTATAATGAGAAAGGAAAAAAACTAAGATTCAACTCATGCCTTCTTGAGCCCAGAACCCTCTTTTTAGAAAATCAGTGCTTCTGAATTTCCTTCATGAGTTATTTTTATTATTGCATGTATTAATTATGCAAAATAATGAGTTTTGTTGTGACATTTACTTATGTGCAACATCTTTAGGATACCCTTTGCATATTTAAATGTCAGAATTATGGTCTTACTGCTTTTGTAAAAATAGTATGATTCTTCCTAGTACTTTAGCTAATCAGTAATTTAAAAAGAATTGTTGAAATTCTTTCTGGGATAATGCCTAGAGTGAATTTCAGAACATCTGCTATCAGAGCCATACTGCACTTGTTAGCACTTGCTAGTTTATCTGTTTGTTTTGTACTTTACACTTTGCACAAACAGTTTCATATATATTATTCTACTGGCTACTTTTGACAATTCCCAATTATTCCTCTTTCCAGATAATAACACCAAAGTCTAGAGAGCTTCAGTGGCCAGGTCATGGAGCTTAAGGTCATGATGTGAGGAAACATCCAGGTGGGCCAGATCTCCCCTCTCCATCCTGCCCCGAGAGGTCTGTTTATTACCCTGGCTCTTGATGTGAGTGTATTCAGGGAGAGAAACCATCACACGTGAAAAGTTGTGGAATCAGGTGTGCATCCTTGACACATGCATCTTGGTGTCTTGCTTCCAGCTGATGCTGATAGAAGACATGCTTTTTATGTAATACCACAGCACAGGTCTTGTCAAAGGACACTGGTCATTTGCGTTTATTGATCAGCTTGGGCTGCCATTAAGCACAAAGGTTAGGTGGCTCAAACAAGCCAAGTTTATTTTCTCACAACTCGGTGTTGAAAGTCTAAGGTGTTTATAGATAAAGGTCTCTCTTGAGACCTTTTTCCTTGGCTTGAACATGGCCGCCTTCTTACCGAGTCTGCCCATGACCCTTTCTCTGTTGTTTCTATGTTTTTGGTGCTCTTTGCTACTTACAAGGACTCTGGCTATATTGGATTAGGAATCTCTGCTTATTATCTTTACCTACAAACAAATTCACATTATTGTAGAGAGTCAGGGTTCTCTAGAAGAAAGAACTGACGGAAAAATATAATAACCTATTTACTAAATACTATATTAAATATATATGAGATTGGTTTGTGCAATGTGGAGTAGGTAGTCTAATAATGGTTGCCTTCATGCTGGAGAGGCCGAGAACCCAGTAAGTGCTCAGTCCACATGGTTGGATGCCTCAATACTCCACACGGAGGCTAAAGGCTGGGAGAGCCTCTGGCTTTCAGTCCATATTGGAATCCCAAACAAGCTAGGTAGGATCTGACATCAGAGAAGGAATGAAGCATCAGTGGGAGGAGGAGGAGGAGGAAGAGGAAGAAGAGAAAGAGGAAGAGGAGAATGAGGAAGAAGAAGAAGAGGGAAAGGAGGGCCAGGAGGAAGAGTGAGAGGAGGAAGAGAAGGAGGAGGAGGAGGAGCAGCAGCAGCATGGATGAACCAACAGGACTGAAGAAATTGCAAACTAAGTAGGTGAATATGCAGTAGGACAGATAAATTTGCCAGCAACAGGTGAAGGCATTGAAGCAAAATTCAAAACCTCACCCTCAGATCTTCTTCTAGGTAGGCTGCTACCAGGAGGTGCTGTCCACATTTACAGCGAGTCTTCCTGTAAAAAAAAAATCCTGAATGAGGAAATCCCCACAGGTGTGTCCTGCTGTTTGTGTCTTGGGTGATTCCAGAGCCAGTCAAGCAGACCACCAGAATTGACCATCTCAGAGGTTAAAAGTCAACACGTGAACTTTGGGAGATCAAACTCAGTCCATAGCTGTGGGCCACACAGTAGAAGTAAATGCATCCTTTCTCAGTGCTTATTTAAACATCTACAGCTGCCAAATTTCTGAGTTTGGATTTGGAGTTGTTTTGAAGTTTTTGAGTTGCATTGCCTTTCCTCTCTAAATATTGTGCTTATAAGCACATGGTTTATGAATTGAAATGAGAAAACAAGAAGAAAGAAATGCTTCAACAAGCCTCCAAGCAAAACAAGGAGGAAAAGCCTTTGGTGAAATGAAAATAATTGAGCTGAGAATTCTCTCAGAGCTGGAAAAAAATCAATTGCTACCTCAACGTTCCTGACAGTGATCTAGTTGAGATCAATTCCTTTATAGTTAATTACACTTGCCTGGATTCTGCTGAAGTGCATTGTCAATTTTACTACCAGTTCTGTGAGTTATGGGTGCCAGCTTCCAAAATGAATGGCAGTGATTGCTGGGATTTCAACCATTACAAGAGGATTTGTTAAAAAACAGTTCTTGAATCTTCAGACTTTCCATGACAGTAGTCAGCTTTTCATGACAAATCACACCTAGGAGACAGCTTATTAGTGTCCACTGGACGTGCTGCTGCCTGAGAGGGTCAACACCTAGCACAAAGAAGGAGACTATGCCCGAGCCTCTCTGACTTTGATTAATGGAAATGGCCCTGCTTCATGGCCATCTTGTTATTTTATTTCTCTAGTCTACCAGGGACTTATTTTAAGACACAAAACTGCTGCTGATCTTGTTTTGTTGGGTATCTGAATTTTGCTCTTGGTTCCAAAGCTTGAGGCCAGTGTTCTAGGTTGGCTTTTATCACATAGGGAGTGGAAACCATCCTCCTCCTCTGTGATGTGAACTTATTGCTGCACTTCTATGTTTCCAGCTGTTTGGTGAGTCCTTTGATGTTGTTTGACCAGGTTGCTCAAGATTGACCATTTGCAGCTAAGTTCCCTAACATGATTCTAGAAGACCTTCGAGACCCAAGGCTCTGAAAAGGTTGGAATTGCTCAGACTGGAGAATGGGATTTGACTTATTTCTGTAATTCTTTTTAATTCAACTCGAGCTGGCCTCAAACTGAAATAAATCTTCCTGCCTCAGCCTGTACTTATAGACATATGGCACCAGCTCAGCTGAAATCTGACATTTTAATTAGTATTCCAGAAGATTCTAAGTATGCCAAACTCGACAGACACTAGAAAAGGAAAAGTCCCTAATCATTGTTCATTCCTTATTGCAATATAGAATGCGGATTGCTTAACAAAAACTATATTGCCTTCTTAGGAAATAGCTGGACCGTATTTCCTAACTTATCTTTAATTATAACATTGGTCTATATTTGCATTTTATCCAGTAGTGGTTACCTAGTCAAATTTGAGTTTTAGATTCATGTAGTTTTTAGTGTATGTCCCACATACTATGAGACATACCCAACCCAGATTTTGTTATTTATACAGAAGTCAAATCCAGCTGTAGAAAGTTCAGGATTCATGCTCTGCATTTCTATTTGCTACAACTGGCAATCCTGACCTTGAACGATGATGGCAGTTTCCTCACCGAGGCGTAGCTCACAAAAGTGATCCACATCCCACCTTCTCTGTCCTTTCTCCATGGTAGCTAGTGGGAGGGGGCGATTACTCAGAAAAACTTTGGAGTCCCATACTGGAAGCCCACGAACACTTTCACCTCTGGCAGGTGACCAGGCCAGTTTTCTCAGCCTGTCTCACTGAGGACTATACACAAGGGAGTTGTACACTAACTTGTTCAGTTTCTCTGCTCTGTGACGTAATCAAGGCAAAAACTTATCAGAGATATTTGTTTGATTGTAAATTTGGGGCTCTTCCCAGACAGCACAGTTAACAGAACCACACTTATGAAATAGCAACCAATCCTTTCCCCAGTGTGTCCCTTTATTACCACAGGTCAGTGAGCTGCAGAACTCATGTACCAAAGAAATCAAAAGGGAAATAAAAATACATTAAGACAATTTAAAATAGAACTGTAGCTTTCATATATTTATATATTTAAGAGACAACTACAAGTTGCTATATATTCATAAATTAAATAATCTAGAAAATATGTAAAATATATAGGCAAAAACAACCTACCGTGGCTACATTATAAAATAAAATAGAAACTCTGAACAGACCAGTAGCAAGAAATAAACTGAAGCATCAGTCAAAAATCTAGGTAAGTTCCAGGTGATTAATGTAGGGTCTCTGATGTTCTGAATTATGGTTTGTTGTTTGTTTGTTTTTTTTTTCCTTCCAATTTTGCTGTTCCTGCACTACATTTGGCAGCCTAATTTCTCCCCATCCTGAAGCTCAGAGAAATTTGCAGAAGAGGGGGAAGTAAGATTGTAAGAGCCTAAAGATGGGGAGAAGCAATGATATACAAAATACTCCACACAAGTTAGGGCCGAAGTAATCATAATAGGACTTTGCATGACCTGCACAATTACCAACATATCATTGAGCCCCAAAGTCTAGCATGGATCACAGCACTAGGATTCTTAGAGGCAAGGGATTAACAACTACAGTAGTGTTACCATGCTAAAAGGGAACACAAAAAAGAGCTCTAGGAAATGCTACTGAGTGCTTACACCTCATTAGAGAGAAGGACCCAGAAGGAAGTTTGACATGCACAGTAAAGGATGCTTCAAGGATGGGGGGAGGGGCACTGGGAAAAAGGGAGAGGGGAAAAGGAAGGGGGAAAAGTGGGGAGGGAGCAAGGGATCCAGGGAGGAGTGGGGAGGGATGGGAATGGGGAACCTATCAAGTTGTGTGAGTAGAAAAAATAAATAAAAAAGGAAAAAAATTCTAGCTAAGAAGAGTCCCAAGAGCATAAAACTTTAAGGGAAAATACTGTGAAACATCAAAGAGAAGAATTAGTGCCAATCTTTTTTAAAGCCTTTCAAAAAAATTGAAGAGAAAGTACTTCTAAACTAGTTTAAAGGAACAATATTGATAACATACCAAGAGAGATAAAGGTACTTCAAGAAAACAAAGTTATACACCAGAATTTCTAGTGAACAGCAAGATCCTCAACAAAATACTAGCAAATGGTCTTGAAGACAGCAGAAAAAATTGAACTTATTCAAGAGAAAATGGCATGCATAGAAGGATGTGCAAGAGTCACTAAGCAAGAAATTTGTGTGCTCATCCAGAAGCACAAAGTAGACCATCACAAAGAGTCTTAGTGATTATGCCAACCAATATTCCTGATATTTTCCTCTTGAAGGCTACAGTGATTTCCAACAGAAGGACAATGTGATGTTGCAAAGCCACTTGCAACTTACTGAGGAGGGATAGGAATCCCTGGGCCCTCATTCAAGCTTTCATAATTCTATTTTGCATCAACTATTTTATGAGTTGATGTCTGTAATTGAAAAAGAGACAATTTCACTGAGAAAGACAGAGTGCCAATGCCCACTGAATAATTTATTAGACTTTTCTTAAATTCTTGGACAAAGTATTTCTCTGAATGCCAAGTTCTCATTTTTAGAATTTTTTAAGGTACTGTCCTAAGTTTTTTTTTTAATGTTGCTTGATTTAATTATTAGCATCTTCCTAAGAAGTAGGTAGCTATACCTGCATTATGTAGGTAAAGAAGCTAAGGCTTAGGTGAGACTGCACAGCCCCCCAACCGACTCCCCCATCTCCCAGCGGCAGCCAGGCGGCCTCTGGCTTTGCCTGGGCCCCGCCCCAGACCCCAGCCCCTTTCTTCCTATGGCCCGTGCCTCCACCAGACAGGACTTGCTCACATTCCTCCATCCCTGGAGCTTGGGTGGGCCCTAAGCCAAGTCCCAGGTCCCAGGTGAAGAATTCTGCCATCAACATCAGACCCTCTGGCTCTCCGGCCCACCGGGGACCTACGCACATGGTCCAGGGAAGGCACACTGCTACTCAGAATTCAATAGAGTCCAAAGGAAACTCAAGCAAAACACTAAGGGACAAAGGCCATTCATCTGGAGTCCTCTACAATCATCCTATCACGTGGGAGAGATTCTTCACATGCAGCACAAAGATAAGTAAACCTCCTTTTTTTCACCTTACTCATCCTTTCTACTATCAATTGCTGTAGATCAGTTTCTCCATACAGCCACTCCCAAAACATATACAACTCCAGGGAGTACACCACTCACCCTCACATATAACCAGGATACGAAATTGCAAAACTGCACTACCATACTAATATTCACCCCTTGTCTACTTAACCTGACTTAACTGATATACTAACAGCCTAATAGCCTCATCTAGGAAATTACAATAACAATAGACAAACATACCCAATCCAAGGTAAGCACTAGTAATAACTGGCAAGGTAATAATACCAACTAAATCGGTTCAGTGAAAAACACATAGAAACTGAAAGGTCTTAAGAAATAAAACAACAAAGCCCAAGTCAAAGTGCAGATCCATGAGAAACAAAACCCAAGAAGACCAATCTCCCACCGAAAGAATTAACCCCATAATGATGGATTCCAACCAGAACAAATTCACAGAAAATAGCCAAGAAAGCCAGACCCAACATAATGACTTTCAGAGTATGATCATTACCATGATTAATACTATGAAAGAGGAAACCCGAGAAGAGTTAAACAACCGAATCAACCACTTTGAACAGGACACAACAGACACTTGGAGGAGTTCAGAAAAACAGTTCAAGAAACAAAAATAGGCATAGAGCAGTTAAAACAGACTCAAGCAGAGTTTAAAACTGAACTAAAAAACAAGCTATCTTCAACCCAAAACTCAACAGAGAGTCTTATCAGCAGAACAAATGAAGCAGAAAATAGAATTTCAGATCTTGAAGACTAAGTGGGAGAATTAACCAGCTCAATGGAAGAGATTGTTAAAGACAAAAAGATACTGGAGAGGAACATTCAAGAGATATGGGACACCCTGAAGAAGCCTAACATGCGGATTCATGGAATACCAGAACAAGAATCCCAAAGTACCACACCTGAGGAAATATTTCAAATCATCATAAATGAAAACTTCCCACAATTAAAGAATGAGAGGCCCATCCAAATACAAGAGGCATTTCACACTCCAAACAGATATGACCAAAATAGAAACTCGCCACGGCAAATAATAGTCAAAACACTCTACATTCAAGACAAAGAAAAGGCGCTGAGAGCTTCAAGAGAGAAAAAGCAAGTCACTTTTAAAGGTAAACCTATTAGAATAACAAATGACTACTCAATGGAAACAGTAAAAGCAAGAAGAGCTTGGAGAGATGTACTTCAAGTATTAAATGAGCAAAAATGCCAACCCAGACTGATATACCCAGCGAAACTATCTGTCATGATTGAGGGAGAAAGAAAAGTTTTCCAGCACAAAGACAACTTGAAGGGATACATGTCTACCAAATCAGGCCTCCAAAAAATACTAGAAATGATACTCAAGCTTGAAGAAAAGAATAAGCGTATCCAGGAGGACAGAAGGAAAGTATAATACCACCAAAACATAAATATCAAACAATACGTTTACAAAATCCACTAAACATAAAAAATGTCCAGAATTAAAAATAATTTTTCCATTATAACATTAAATGTTAATGGTATTAATTCACCAATTAAGAGACACAGATTACAAACTTGGATTAAAAACCACAATCCAACAATCTGCTGCCTTCAGCAAACTCATCTCACCACAAAAGATAGGCACATCCTAAAAATGAAAGGCTGGTCCAAAATCTTGTAAGCTAATGGAACCAGAAAACAGGCAGGGGTAGCCATTATGCTGTCGGACAACATGGACTTCAAACCCAAAAAAATCATAAGAAACACAGATGGATACTACATTTTAGTCACAGGTACAATTCACCAGGAAGACTTCACAATACTGAACATATATGCACCCAATACGGGCCCCTCCACATTCATTAAGAAAACCCTACAGCGTCTAAACCAAGAAATCAACCCCCAAACGATAATTCTTGGGGATTTCAACACTGCCCTCTCAATATGGGATAGATCAACAGGTCAAAAGCTTAACAGAGACACTTTGGAACTTAATCAAACTCTTAAAGAAATGGACCTTACAGATCTTTATTGAACTTTTCATCCACCCACCAAGAATACACATTTTTCTCAGTAGCACATGGAACGTTCTCCAAAATAGATCACATATTGGGCCACAAAATGAATCTACACATATACAGAAAAGTTGAAATTCTAACCTGTGCTCTATCAGACCACAATGGCCTAAAGCTGGACATCCACAACACAACAAACAACAGAAAATACACTAACTCCTGGAAACTTAAAAATATGATGCCAAACGAGAACTGGATTCAGGAAAAAATTGAAAAGGAAATTCAAAATTTCCTGAAAGTGAACGATAATGAAAATACAACTTACCAAAATCTCTGGGACACAATGAAAGCTGTTCTAAGAGGTAAGTTCATAGCTCTTAATGCCTACATCAAAAAAATGGAAACATCAGAAATAAATAACTTAACAATGCAGCTTAAAGCTTTAGAGAAACTAGAGCAATCTGATCCCAAAAGCAGTAGAAGCGAGGAGATTAGCAAAATAAGGGGAGAAATATCTTAAATCAAGATTAGGAAAACGATAGAGGAAATCAACCAGTCAAAAAGCTGGTTCTTTGAAAAAATCGATAAGATTGATACACCCTACCTAAATTAACCAAAAGCAGGAGAGAGAAAACCCAAATTAACAAAATTAGAAATGAACATGGAGTTATCACTACTGATACCCAAGAAATCCAGAGAATTATAACATCATATTTCAAAAACTTATACTCTGTGAAGTTTAACAACACAAAAGAGATGGATGAATTTCTAAGTAAACACAACTTACCTAAATTGAATCAGGAAGTTTTGAATTATCGAAATAATCCTATAACATATAAGGAAATTGAGGAAGTAATCTCGAATATTCCCACCAAAAAATGTCCTGGACCAGATGGATTCAGCACAGAGTTCTACAAGACATTTAAGGAGTTAATAACACCAATACTCCTTAAACTGTTCCATCAAATAGCAAAGGAAGGAACACTACCAAATTCCTTCTATGAAGCTAATATCGTTTTAATTCCAAAACCTAATAAAGATTCACTTAGAAAAGAAAACTATAGGCCAATCTCTCTGATGAACACAGATGCAAAGGTTCTCAACAAAGTTGTAGCAAATCGGATTCAAAAACATATCAAAAAGATCATTCACGGGGACCAAGTAGGCTTCATCCCCGGCACACAAGGTTGGTTCAACATATGCAAATCAATAAATGTAATTCATCATATAAACCAGTCCAAAGTCGAAGACCACATGATACTCTCAATAGATGCAGAAAAAGCTTTTGACAAAATCCAACAGCCTTTTATGATCAAAACGCTAGAGACAGTAGGAATGGAAGGAACCTTTATCAATATAATAAAAGCTATATATAACAAGCTCACAGCAAGGATTATGCTCAATGGGGAAAAACTGGAAGCATTCCCACTTTGATCAGGAACTAGACAAGGCTGTCCACTCTCACCACTTCTATTCAATATTGTACTCGAAGTCTTAGCTGAAGCCATAAGACAAGAAAGCGACATAAGAGGGATTCAAATTGGTAGAAGTCAAGCTATCCCTATTTGCAGATGACATGATTTTATACCTGAGTGATCCCAAAACCTCCACCAGGAAGCTCCTGGAACTAATTGAGAAGTTCAGCAGGGTGGCAGGATACAAAATAAATGTAAAAAAATCAGTGGCCTTCCTATATGCCCAGAATGAAACAAGTGAAAAAGCCCTGAGAGACTCAATCCCATTTACTATAACCCCTAAAAAAAATGAAATACCTTGGTATAAACCTAACCAAGGAGGTAAAGACCTTTACAATGAAAACTTTAAAATCCTAAAGAAAGAAATTGCAGAGACACCAGAAGGTGGAAAGACCTCCCATGTTCCTGGATTGGCAGAATCAACATCGTAAAAATGACCACCCTCCAAAGGCAATATACAAATTCAATGCTATACCAATTAAAATGCCAAAGCAATTCTTTTTTTAAAAATTTTTTTTATTATTATTTATTCAACTGTGCGCATGTGTGTGTGTATTTGCGTGCACGTGTGTGCGTTTGTGTGTGTGTGTGTGTGTGTCTGTGTATGTGTAGAACCACGGACGAATTCGTGAACCACCATGGACGCCTCCACCTCCTTCTGCCACCTCCTTCACAGACTCTGCCCTACCAGGACCAGAAGCGCAGGCCGCCCCCGCATCCGCCTGGCGATTATACGTGGGATCTGGGATCCGAACTCAGGACCTTCCACCTGCAAGGCGGAGGCTTAACCCCTGAGCCACCTCTCCAGCCTGCCAAAGCAATTCTTTAAAGAAGTTGACCAAACAATCTCCAAATTCATATGCAGGCACAAAAGACCCAGGATAGCAAAGATAATCCTGAGTAACAAAAACACAGCTAGAGGTATCACCATACAAAACCTTAGTCTATACTACAAATCCATTTTTATAAAAACAGCCTGGTACTGGCTCCAAAATAGACACACAGATCAATGGATAAGGGTTGAAGACCCAGATATAAGCCCACAAAATTACAGCCATTTGGTCTTTGACGAAGGGGCCCAAAAAATTCAATGGAAAAAGAACAGCATCTTCAACAAATGGTGCTGGCAAAACTGGATCTCCACATGCAGAAGATTAAAACTGGACCCATACTTGTCACCATGTACAAGAATGAATTCCAAATGGATCAAGGACCGTGGTATAAGGCCAGAGACTTTAAAAACCATAGTTAAAAGGATAGGGAACTCCCTCGAGCTGATTGGGCTAGGCCAACAGTTCCTAAACAGACATCCAATGGCACAGTCACTGCTACCAACTCTCAACAGTTGGGATCTGGTGAAATTAAAGAGCTTCTGTTCAGATAAAGAGATTGTAACATGAGCTCAAAGGCAACCCACAGAATGGGAGTAAATCTTCACTAACCACATATCTGATAGAGCCCTATTATCCAGATTGCACAAAGAACTTAGAAAACTAAACACCAAGGAAACTTATAGCCCAATTAAAAAATGGGCCCTGGAACTTAAAAGAAACTTTACCAGGGATGAAATTAAAATGTCTAACAAATATTTTAAAAAATGCTCCACTTCTTTAGCCATCAGGGAAATGCAAATCAAAACTTCCCTGAGATATCATCTCACCCCGGTCAGGATGGCAAAAATCCACAATACAAACAACAACAAATGCTGGAGAGGATGTGGAGAGAGGGGAACTCTCCTACATTGCTGGTGGGAATGCAGGCTCATACAGCCACTCTGGCAAGCTGTCTGGAGATTCTTAAAGAAATTAAAGATTGAAATGCCATATGACCCTGCTCTTCCACTTTTGGGAATAACCCCACATACAGCAAAAATTCACCTCGGTAGCACGAGCATGACCATGTTCATAGCAGCACTGTTTATAATAGCAAAGTCATGGAATCAACCCAAATGTCCAACAGTTGACGAGTGGATAAGGAAACTGTGGTACATGTATACAATGGAGTACTACTCAGCCATAAAAAATGATGAATTATTGGAATTTGCCGGGAAATGGATGTCATTAGAAACAATTATATTAAGTGAAGTATCCCAAAACTAGAAAATTAAGCTCTGTATGTACTCCCTAATAGGTGGCTCCTAGTACCAAACCCACCCAGCCCACCTTGAGACATTCAAAGATAAATCTATGTAATACCTACAGTAATTGCAAGGATTATTCACAGGAGGGATGGGGTAGGAGGGCCACACCAGAAACAAGGAGAGAGGGGACCATGTTACAGTAGAGAAAGTAGGCCTCCATCAAGGACTGCAAGTAAGTAATGAGAAACCTGGTTAAGTTCACAGACTTTTGTTCCTGATCATTTACAACTGAGGGGATATGATCTCACCAGAAGGGGAGGGCATATAGTCTGCAGATAAAAAGTAACCATTTTGCAAATGACCCCTCCTTCACTGTGGTTTCCTACTTTTATTACATCTATCTTTGAATGTGCTCTTAAAACAAGACTCCAGTTTAACAGCTTTTTGTATCTGGCCAGGGGGTAACATACAATGCCCATCAGGATGGAGTGAAGGGCATTGCAAAAGCAGCAAAATTGCAAAAGAAAAATCAACAAACCACAATCCAGAACTTCAGAGACTCTATATCAACCACCTAGAACTAGGCCAGACTAATCTCTCCCCATCCTGAAGCTCAGGGAAATTTGCGGAAGAGGTGGTGGTAAGATTGTAAGAGCACAGGGATGGGAGGAGCAATGATTTGCAAGATACTCCACACAAGTTAGGGCCGAAGCAATCATAATTGGACTTTGCATGCCCTGCGCAATGTTTAACACACTATTGACCTCACAAAGTCTAGCATCTGCTAAAGGCACCAAGATCCTTGGAGGCAAGGGATTGACAGCCACAGTAGTGTTCCTGCGCTTAAGGGGAACACAGGAAAGGGTTTAAGGAAATGCCACTGGGTCCTTGTACGTCATCGGAGAGGAGGGTCCAGAGGAGAGTCTGGCATGCACATTAAAGAATTCTCTGGGGATTGGGGGAGGCACTGGGGTATGGGGAGGGAGGGGTTAGGGGGAGGGGGAGCAGGGGGGTTGGGGGGATGAAGAGGGAGGGAGGGAACCGGTGTACCTACTATGTTTGTATGAGCAGAAATAATAAAAAATGTTATAAAAAAGAAACTAAGGCTTAGAGACCCACAGCAACCTCCCTAATTTAATGAACTCCTGTATATTAAATAATATAAATATTAATCAAATCACATCCTTGGATATAAATAAAGGGATAATGTGATGGTTGATTATTTGTATCAACTTGACTTAGCAATTGTACTCAGATGTTGATCAATCAAGATTCTAAATTTTGCTAGGGAGGTATTTTTAAGATGTGATTAACATTGAAGTCAGTAGGCATAAATAAAGCAGTTTGTTTTTCATAATAAAAGTAGCCTTCATTCAATCAGTTGAAGACCTTCAGAGAAAAACACTGAGGACATTCAAAGAAGAGAACATTCTGTCTTCAGTTTTTAGTCTAAGGCTACAAGATTACACAGAGACACATATATAGATTCATACACACACACACACACACACATACACACACACACACATACACACACACACACATCCTAGATTATCTGACTGAAGACTTCAGGACTTTCTAGCCCCTATAATGACATCAGCCGATTCCTTAGAGCAAGACTCTTTTTTCTCTCTCTCTCTCTCTTTCTCCTCTCTCCAAACATGAGTACATATGAATGGCATATGAATATGAATGATTATATATTTGAATGATGTTTGTGCATCTTCTTGTATTTGTCAGAGTTATTTATAGAACCATAACTAATAACATGTATTCTTAGATGAATAATTATATATATACACTTATAATCATTGATCTTTTATAATAAATACATATATATGTGTATATATATTATATATCTATAGTAAGAAAGATCTATATTCTTCTTATGGGTTCTAGTTCTATGAAAAGCTGCGATGAATCCAGATATTGTTATCCCATTTTATATATAAAGAGATTATGACTTTAAGTTTTGTAGCTCATAAAGGATGAAGGAATGAAGTAGTACTTACATTATTTCTTTCTGATTCCAACTCTGGGACATGTCATTGATTTTCGTATGATCACATTTATTTTTGGAAGAGAAATAAAAAAGGAAGAAGTTAATAAAGAAATATAAATATAAGAGAGGAGAGTCTAAAAATAGAAAGTATAGACAGATATAGTTGTGAAGATGTCAAATAGTCTACCTGGCTTGCTAGAGAAGCTATAATCTGTCATGTTCATCCCCACATAGCCGCATTACATAGTGATGAACTGATATGATTAGCACTCTCAGACACAACTCCTTCCAGGCCCAATCTAGTTTGTTCACCCTGTAACCTTTCATTTGCTCGTCCCTCATTATCACTTTTGATTGGCTTGTTTCATAGCCTTCCTCCTTGACTGTAGGAACATTTTTTGTTTTTACTCATTGTGCAACTTCAGCATCCAGCTTCTTCTTCCTCATCTTGTTTTTTCCATTTCTTGTTTTTATTGATGTTCTAATCTTACCCATCCCTCAGAAGCCCCCCTAGGCTCTGTACATCTCATAGCCTTCCCTACTGTGCACTGTCAGGACTGTACCTGCCTTTTTCCAGTGCTTGCAGCATACATCATTCTTGCCTGCTTCTGAATTTTTGTGCACCTCTACCCTTTATCTAGAAAGTTCTTCAGCCTCTGCCCTCCCTCTGCTTAGCCAAATCAATATCCTTTAGTTCCCCAGAAAACCTTTCCCAACCTTTAATTGCCTTGTCTCCCACGGGTATAACCTCCTTACCTCCTTTTGCTAAGTCTTCATGATCCCCTTCTACTTTCCAATAGTTGGTATGCTTAAACTAATTTCCTGTTATTCCTCACATTGAGAGCACTATTATTCAATGTGTCCTTTGCCCACTATGTTATACATTCTGCAAGAACACTCCTGTTTTACTCCTTTTGCTGCTCTATCTACAGTAATAATTTTCTGTTTGGAGATGATCCTTAAGTATACACGACACATAGAGATGATCTTTAGGGAATACCTGCTGCTTGTGTACCTGGAGTGCTCATTGATCTGACTGCTGTAGAACTCTAAGAGCCACGAAGTGCTCTGTGACTGAAGGGAACCACAGCCATCAAGTGGTTACTGTGAGGCACTTGTAGCAGGCTCCCCTTGCTCTAATTCAATTTTCACAGGGGAAGGAACTCAAAGATAGAGAATTTGTGAACCTAGGAGCTTTTTTTGTGTGCAAATAGCAGAGGAATCTGCTCCAGAAATTAATCTCAATCCTACATTTCTGGGCTCAGTCTTCTAGGGAAGCAAGCAAAAGGAACTGGCAGCCACAATTTCATGTTCTTAGTTAACTTATTTCTTCCACAAGTATTTGTCGAATGCTGAATTATGTGTTTGGTATAGTTAGTGCAAAACACAGTTTTCTCCTTAAAGGAAGCAAGAAATAGTTTGTTCTCAAGCCAAATGTGAGCGATAATGGCCTAGGAACAAAGACATGGTCTACCGAGGGACTGTTTACATGAGAATTTATTTATAACAGATCAAAGAAAATCACAAATCAAAATTAAAATTGAATGGTACAGCTGCACATAGGTTTGTCACAGCGAAGAGGGAGCAACTTAGTTATAAGTCTCAAATATTGTTTGATGACATTCTAAGCCTTTGGTCTGGTCTGCTAAAAAATGTTTTATAAAGCCTTGATAATGTTAGGTCGCACCAAAGGCGGGCAATGTGTGGCTTTTAAGGGGGCAAAAACTAGTCCAAGGTAGGGGCTAGGAAGGTGGCTGAGGCGGGAAAGTCTCTGCTGTGTGAGCACTGCGTTCATAGATGGTTTTAGCTTCCATGCAAAAGACAGGCACGGGGATGCAAGTTTACAACCTCAGCTGAAGAGAGGGGAAGGCAGGCAGATCTCTGGAGGTCAGCCAAATCAATGGTTTCCAAACCATTTGTGACAGATCCTGTCTCAAAAAATAAGGTGGAGAATAATGAGAAAGACATCTGATGTCAACTGCTGGCTTCTGTATGCAGACATGCATGATTCCACATGCGGACATGCACACACCACAAAGACATAACCACATGCGGACATGCACACACCACAAAGACATATACCACACACACACACACACACACACACACACACACACACACACCAAAAAACAGCTCAAGATCATTTAGGTCTGCTCTGCATTCTAACTTCACAACCATGAACTTCAGTCATTTGGCTGTGCAGACTGCTTAACATAGGCATGACTTTTCTTTTCTTCTGGGAACTTTAGTTTATAACACCAGAAGATGTAGACAAAACCAACGTAGTCCCTGATCTCTTCTTTATGCTTCAGTATAGATTGTGTGGTTATCAAATTTGGCACACATTACAACTGCTTTGGGAGTTTTAATTGACTTCATTTATTTAGCTGGCTCGGAGCCTGAGGCCCTGCATTGTTCAAACTAAACAGATTATTCTAACGTGCAACCCAGCTGAGAACCTCCCTGTCATGCTTCCTACAAAGCCAATCCAATAGCATAATCACTTCTGGAGAACATTTTAAAGACAGAGAGTCCTGCTTTGACACGCACACCTACCTATTTTTTCCTGACCAAATTAACCAAGATTCTTTAAGGTAGTGTGCCATGGCCAGGACCCCCCCAACACACACACACACACACACACACACACACACACACACACACACACACACACACATTAGAGTCATTAGATTAGCTGCCAACAATAACTCAAGAATGCTAAGAAGAAAAAACACACAGACAGGTATGTGAGTCTGAACTAAATTTATAATCTACATCACTCAAACTGTTTTTAAAGGGAGGGTAGGGCCGAGGTATTCAGAGAAGAGAGACAGTTTTTCCTCGTGGCTTCTGAACATAATTTTGCTATGCAGCTTCTTATTTTAAACATGTTCATTCTATAGCCTTTCTGTAGAATGTGCTTTGAGGTTAGTGGAACTTCCTGGGAATGTAGGAAATGAAGCATCTTGGGACGTCCATGCACTTTAACTAAGATCGGCTGTTAATTTGCATACATAGGAAATTTTGAGGACCATAGAGTTCTCTGTGTCAGTCTTCGTGTCTCTCACCCCCCAAACTGTAACATCCTTGAGGGCATAGAATATAACTTACTAGATTTATAGACATAGTTTAGGCTACTATTATTATTATTATCATTATTATTATTATTATGAGTTTTGAGACAAAGCTTCACTCAGTCCAGGTTTGCCTGGAACTATTATTAATCCTCCTGCCTCAGCCTCTCAAGTTTTAGGGATGCATCTATCCTTGGTGGATTACATTTAGAATGCACTGTATGTGGCTCTGGCAGACATGGTTTAAGCTGCTCAACAACCTTGCGAGGTATGTAATTATTATGGCCAGTCTCTCAGGAACTACCCCTGAGGTTTCAAGAGCTCACACATTTCCAACTACTTCAAACTTAGTGATCTATTTCCACTAAGAAGCTAAAATTTCTTCTACTACCCATGATTCTTTCTAATACCCAGTGCTGTGATAAAGCTAAGATTCAGGTTCAAAAAATAATACCACAAGTCATAGATTCTTGTACTAAGTTGAATAGAATCTTAGAAGTAATATTGTCAAACCCTGCCACTTAGAGTTGATGCTCAGGGCCAGACCATTCAGGACCTGCTCAGAGTTAGATATGAATGACAGAATAAGAACGACATCCATGACTCCTGGCTCTTCACCTTGTGCCTTTTACCCCTGCTAATGCCTTGTGTTGCCTATTACGTGGATAGCTTCCAAAGGTAGTTAGATCTAAGGTAGTATCAAAAAAAGCACTTTGGGTAGAAAACAGTTCTAACTTGTACCTGGGTGGAAAATTACCCTCAGCGCATTATATTTAGAGTCACTGTATGGATTCTAGTTATTCCAAATGCAAGAGGGCGGGAGCGCCCCTTCCATCAGCAGGTCCTATTCTGAGACACCCCGTAGCCCAGTTGCTTGAGAAGCTCAGCCACTCAGATTCCTGCCAGCCTTTTCATGTTTGCTCACAATGCCTTCCTGCCCTGAACACTGGCGAGTCTTTGGCTCCTTCATAGCCACAATTTCCTAGTAGAAAATTATGGTAATGGGTTTTTGGGGACAATACTGTCTCTTCTATTCACCATTGATTCCCATCAGCCATTATTATCACATAGATACCTAGGGAGTGAACTATTTGATACAACCAAAGTTTCTTTTGCTAGCCTTCCCAATCAGAGACTGATTTCCAGCTTGCAAGGAGTCTTTGTTCCATGTTTTCTTTTTATTCCCCCTCCATTTCCTCTGCTTTTCCTTAACACATTGAGAAGCAAATCGAAAGGATCAAGATAGAAGCGAGCTCTGCTGTTCCTCCTTTCAGTCTGAACTTAACGTCTGATATTTACTTTACGTGTCTCTATGACCAATCACATTCTGGTTTATAAGCGGGAATCGGATTTCCCACTGTTTCCCTTTAACCCAAGGTAGAAGTAATTAATCTTATTGTAACTGGATTTAAAATAAAAGAAAGCCTTGGGAGTAAGGTGGGAACAAGGTCATCGACATTGCGATTCACAGATACTTTGAGCTTCTAATCCTCTTCCCAAATACTGATGTAGCAGAAGTTTACCACTATACCCAATTTTGTGCAGTGCTGGGATTGAACTCAGAAACTTGTTCATGTTAAGAAAGCACTGTACCTTCTGAGTTACATCACTACTGTAGCAGTTAGCCTGCATGGTTGCTGATAAAATAACAGCAAAATAGTTTAAGGTAAGAAGGTGTTTATTTTTTCTCTCAATTTTCCAGTTATAGTTGTTAGTCCAGCTTGGCAGGAAAGCATGTACCATCACCAAAGGGCAAAGGAACTGGCCACACCATCTCTACATAACAGCACAGAGAGGAATGATCCTTACTTGCCAGACCAACATGTCTGGCCACGTATACACAAGGATGCCCCTCTCAAGCCCCTCTGTTTTGCTTATCTGCCTGGGGATTAGTCCTGCCCACCATGGACTGGGCCTTCCCCATCAACTGGACAATCTCCTGTAAGTTCATTCTGAGCTTAACTCAACTACTAATTCTCCACGAATCTGCCCAGAGCTCAAACCCTTAACTGCTGACACCCGTATCTAACTATGACACCCACCCTGTAAAACAAGTTCTTGAGGTCTTTGCCATTGGTCTTATTAGAGTACTACCCCACGAATCAAAGGAAAACACCTTTGATTCTCCTGGGAGATAAGCAAATGTTTACATTACTGAGTACCTAAGACAGTGAAACCAATCAAGGTATAAAACCTCGAAGATTAGGTCCTTTATTTTGACTAACTTGCTACTCAAAAAAGAAAAAAGAAAGAAAAGCCTATTAGTTTGCTGTCAGTCTGTACAAGGTTGATCCTGCTAAGCTCCAAATATGAACAAGGAAAAGGAGACAGAAGATGAAGGGAAGACGCCAAGCAGTGTGTGGAATTGGAATGGTGGTAGGCATGCAGGGGATCCTGCAAGGTGTTTTCTTTGGCTTAAAAGCCTCCAAGGCTGCTTGAAACATGTCAATCTGACTTCACTTGGTCCAACCAATCTGGTTATCTAGGTTATTTAGTTTCCCAGTCTACAGAAAACTATACACAAAGCGACAGACTAGAAAACACGAATGAGACTGCTGGAGACAGGAACATTGGCAGGACCCAGAAATGGTTGCCTCCAAAGCAGAAACCAGAAGTCAGTGACACATGGGCTGAGGAATTTGAGAAACACAGAAACAGCATCAATAAGCAGTGGGAGATCATATGAAAACTGAAACAATAGCCAAGGTTCTTAAGGTTAACTCAGAGTCTACTACCAGAATAGGGACAAACTTAATATTTTAAGAAATTTAAAAATGAAATATTTTCAGAGACCTATAGCTGTCCAAATTGCAGAGAATAAGTGATTATGGAGTATTTGCCCTTAAATAGGACAACTATATTACAACACAGAACGGTGGTAAGAATGTAAGAGTAAGAGGGTAGGGAAGGATACTGCCAAATAGTATCTTCTGGATACGACAGGGCTGCTGCTCCCACGGACTTTCTGCAGTTGTGTGTCCTTCCACAAGACCTGCACCTAACAGCCTTTCACCACACACAGGATAAGATCTTAAGAGGTACCACACCTTTCTCAGAGAATATTGGAGATTTAATGCCAGGTGCAGGAAGAAGAGCCACTTCCCTCACTGGCTTATTCTCTGATGTATCATCCTTCCTCCAGCAAGCGCTGGGGCTTATGCCAGTGCAGCCAACCGAGATGGAACTCAGTGGTAAGCCACGCGTGCAAAAGACACAAAAGTAAGAGTGAGACTGGCTGGGAAGAAGTTTTGTTGTGGGAAAAGGAGGGAGGGATGGCTGGGTGATAAAGGATGGAAATGATATAAATTCATTACCTTTAGGATAAAACTGTTAAAGGATAAAAACAAAATTAAAAAGTGAGTCCTGATATTTGTTGACGTGACTACCTAGCCTCAGATGACATGTAATTCCCTTTTCTTCTACTTTTTTTGGGGGAGGAAAGGGAAGTATAGGCTTGCCACTTAGCTGACTCTAACAGGAAATCAGAGGAAACCCTTGGTGAATTGAAGTCAATGCAGCTTGTCCTCTGTGGTGGAGCGCAGGGTGGTACCGGAAAGAAGTGGAGGATGTTGAGTGCAGGAGATGAAATCTCTCCTTGACCTTGAGTTTGGGGTATAATAACTCCAAGGAGTCTAGATAGGAAATGGAGTTTAATGAACTTACGTAGCATGTTAAGCATTAGGAAATGTAAATCACAAGTTAAGAAAACTCCAATGCTCCTCAACAATTTGCTGTTTTCCTACTTATGACTGAGCCGAGCACTGCCCTCATCAAATGTGTTTCGGTATCCTGCCAGCTGTAAATCTTGGGCTCATACTGTGACAAATGGTTTGAAAGCTATTTCCCTACTTTGTAAGGCTGAAGATCCCAAAGTGGAAAATACATATGAAAATCATTTTTAAGATTTAGAGTATTGTGTGAAATTGATGATAGGAAGAGAGAGAACACTGAAAAGGGTAGTTACTGCTGTTATGCATTAATCTTCCTTGTCTCATTTACCTAACAGCATAGTGAGAATGATGAAACATATGTTGAGTGCTTTGTATGAGGATTAAATAAAATAACACTTGTAATGATAACTCTGATATGAAAAACCCATCCTGCACAGAGTTATTATTTGTGCATGTTTTCCTTTTTTAGTTGCTTAGTGCTTTGAAAGTGTTTTAATGTTCTGTGTAGTCTCTTCAGAATCTGTAGGAAGGCTTTATACCACCCATCATGTCCTTTCATGGTTAAAGTGACATTAAGTATGTCACATTTAAAATGTTGACATCTAGTAGGTACTTACATGGCACTTGTAAGCACCATTATCATTGTGGAAATACCTTCCAGGAATCTTCTAGAACAGGCTGATTAAGATAAGATCATTAAGGCTGGAAACAATCCCATGAATGTGTCTGCATCTATGATCAATGAGACTTGTAACCAGGGGTCAGGATTCTCAATGCCTCATAATGAGCAGATAGGAAAGGCATGTTGGGGAAGCTAGAGGGACATTTTTCACAAAATTGAAAATACCCAGTTCTAAAAACTAGAGAAGCAGAACCAGAGTCTGGGCTACAGTGAGATGCACATAGAGGGAGGGAGGGAACTGATGTACCTATTAAGTTTGTATGACCGGAAATAATAAAAAATATATTAAAAAAAGAATTTGCATGAGAATTCTTCCTATTAGTTAAGACTCTATATGCCACTTTAATTTATGCTATTCTGAAGACTGATAAATAGTGACTATAACAAAAATTATACTCCTAATGGGACTTCAGTTCTTAACACAAATAATACATTAATGCGGTGCTAAAAAACAGATCAATATATGACTATCCATTGACTTTTAATTCTTTTAGTAAGTAAAGTTCTACTGGAAGCAGACTAGAATAAGGATGAGACTAACCAGATGGGCTTGTAAATTGTCAGACTCTGCTTCAAACTTTTGTATTCTGTTCATCATGGTTTTTGTATTAGTTTTTTATATTAATTTATTTTTATGCACATACATGAATGTGTGTGTGTATGTGTGTGTGTTTGTATGTGCAAGCACATGCAAACAGTAGGGCAATTCAATGTCCAAGATGTCCAAGAATGATACTGGGAATCATCCTGGATTGCTTGACCTCTTTATTGATTTGTTCTGGGGTTTCCTAGGCTCTGCCTTCCAAGGCTA
This sequence comes from Typhlomys cinereus, assembly GCA_023101885.1. Classification (NCBI taxonomy): domain Eukaryota; kingdom Metazoa; phylum Chordata; class Mammalia; order Rodentia; family Platacanthomyidae; genus Typhlomys; species Typhlomys cinereus. The sequence goes on from JALPQD010000128.1 coordinate 763,576, forward strand.
GAATTAGAGGCCTGTTCCCAGCAGACATCTTTATGTGAGAACTAGTGATCTGAATTCAAGTCCTTTTGCTTTTGAAGCAAAAAGTTTAACACCTGAGCCATCTCCCCAGTCCATTGGTTTTAATGTCTTGTTAAAATGCTATTTATCTCAATTCTGAGGGGGTGCTTATACACTTATGTTTTGTCTCCACCTTGAACCTGACTCTGATCAGGACTATCACTTCTGAGTATCTTATTAGAGCATCTTATTTGTTGTATACACCGTGTCTTAGCCCTCTCTAGAGTCTGGAAATGTGGCTACTCTCATTCTGTGTGGGAGCAAACAAGCTACAAGAGAACAGGCCCTTGCTAAATCCCTCACATCTAAAGTGGAGCTCAGACTCCAAAACTGTTCTCACCCTCTTTGAAGCATGGAGCCATGCTTCCCTTCTAGTGAGTTCACGTGGATCCAATCTCAAGTCTAGCATAGGTGGCATCATAATGGACCATTCAGTCTCTCCAGACAATCATGAGTCCAGTTTAGAAAGAACATGCTTAACTCTGCTTTTTTACTTTGCAGAAGCTAAAAGGAAAATATTTGATGCTCTTAGTTTCAGTATCATGGCTTCCAAGGGAAGACAAAATAGAGGCAAGTGTTCCTGTGAGTCCATGCCCTGCTGAGATGCACATAGGCCATCAGCAAGCTCTGGGCTGAAGCACAACTGAAGTGTTGATTTCATGGTTGGAAAGAAGGTTCTAGTCTGATAAGTCCAATCTCACAGCTGACCCATTTAACTATTTCGGAGATCAGTGGCACAAAGTTCCTTATGCTATCCCCTGGCAGCTAGGATATGGCTGAGAGATCTGCCTTCATCCAGAATATCCAGGGCTCTGTAGTCAGCCAGCAAGATTAGCTTCCTGCTTGAAATTTATCTCACTATTCCCTTGGAAAGAAAGAAAGAAAAATGGGAAAGAACAAAGGAGGAAGGAAAATGGAATCTATGAGAGAGACATTCTATTAGGTAAGAATCTACATGCTATTTTAATTTATGCTACTCTGAAGACTGATGAATAGAATAGGAACTATAATAAAACTTACAATCCTAGTTGGGCCTCATGACACAAAGCTGTAATCCTAATTACTCATGAAGCAGAGGCAAAGGATTTCAAATTCAAAACCAGCTATATAAGATTATAGAAGAATTCAAGAGCAGCCTATATAGCTCAGTGAGACTCTGCCTCACAACAGTAAGTTTTAAAGGGGTTAGGGCCAAATAGGGAGTTTATCTAGAATCTGCAAGGTTTTAGGTTCAATCTCTATGGTATGCACAAGCACACACACACACACACACACACACACACACACACACACACACATATATTAAACTTTATACCTCTTTACAAAATGGAACAAACACTGGTCTGAAGGAAGTATGGAATTCTTATAATCCCTGTTTTATTCATCCTCAAAGACCTAGGTTTTATCAGAGCAGAAATTCACGTTTCTACATTTGGTGCTATTCTGAGGTAATAGAAACATCATACTTTTCTTCTCACATTTTTGGCCACTCTTCTAGACTAATGAGACCCATGATGTGGTCATGCTTTCCATGTACAATGTGGAGTGAATTTATAAATTACTGCAAAGGATGTTTGCCTTGTAGTACTGTGCTGCAGATGTGGTCTAAATGCCAGAACATTTGTGGTAAGGTATGTTGAGGAAAAAACCCTACCTTTTCTGAGTTATGAATCTAGAGGTAATGCAGATATGATATATTCTTACTCTAGCACAAGAAAAGGAGAATAAGCAGCCCAGAATTAGAATTTTCACTGGATCTGTAGTCCTGATGTGAAAATCCCACAACAATGTAGATGTGAAATCATATGCCATCCATTGCCCTGCCCAAAGCCTGTAGGGGGGGGGGTCATTAAAAGTTAAAAAACAAGCAAACAAAAACTTTGCAAATATGGGGAAAGAGGCAACAGAACTTAGAACTTAGAAAGTATATGTTTGCAAGTGACTTATGAAAGTACCCAAAGTATTTGGAAAACTTGGAAAAATCTTTTCAAGATCTAGAAAAAAAGTAACAGAGCAAGCTGTCCATGAAACTGGAGCAGAAATATTTTAAAAACACTTAAATGATCTGTATTGACAGCAGAGAGTAGTGAAGATTTTGAAAGACAAACAAAGTAAAACAAACAAACAAACAAACAAAAAGCTCCAAATGCAGGGGGAAGATAAGCCAAACACAAAGAAAATGGTTCTGTAAGACAACTACAGAATACTTATGATTAAAAGATTAGGTGGCTGAATAAAGTTGCATGTCAGATGAATGTGTATTTCTTAAAGAAAAATAAAAGAACAATATGTGGCTAAAATTTTTCTAGTTGCAAAATTCAACGGAAGCAATATAAAGCAGATAAGAAAAGTCAGATAAGAAGAAAAAAAGAGAATGCTAACTAGACAAAAATTGAAATATGAAAAGAGGTTACATTTTACACCTTGAAAAATAGTACATGACACTCCACAGTGATGCACTGGAGCATACCAGTGAAAAAGAGAAATTTGTCTGAGAAAATTTCTTGTCAAATTGATTCAAAACAAGTGGAAAACTTCAATAGACAATTAACCAAAGAATACATGGACAAGTGTCAAAGAATTTCTTAAAGGTTTAGCCAGCTTAAAGTTTTCTTTGAAGACATAAATTATTCTATCACAGCATACCTTATTTTATAATCTGTTTAAAAGCTTAGAAGAGTGTGTGAAAATATAAAGTTCATCTTTGTAGCTTATTAATAAATCTGAAAAACATAACTGATGCCAGCAACAACAGTGAAAACAATACACTTTTAGAAAGGGCTTCAGTGAATCCCAGCAGATAGAACTGGAAAGCATCCTTAGCACATCATCAGCAAACCATCCTGTTAACAGCAATTATCTCAAGAAGGTGATTTAATTACAGGGCATTTATAAACGAATTGTTCTTATTGAGAGATGGTAGAAAAGATTACAATGATCCAGTACATTCAGAGATGGAAAAACCTAACTCCTGAATTTTTTTGTATGTTTTTGTAAGTGTTATTGTGTGTTTTTTTTTTCTTTACTCATTAAATTTGTTCTTTGGCAATTTTTCAAATCTACATAATGCAAACTGATCATTCTTACCTCCTACACTCTACAGAGGATATAAGAAAAACTATCAATAATGTAAAACCAACAACAGGTAACAATTCCTTGATTGATTGACAGTAAAAAAAATGTTAACAGCTGTTATGTCCAAGGTACTTCTCAACACTGAGGAGAGTACAGTGACAGAAACACCAGAATAACAAGATGGCTTAGCAGATAAAATTGCTCATTATGTCTGAGAACCTGAGTTTGATCCTTGAGACTCATGTAAAGATGGATGGAGAGAACAAGTTCCACAAAATTGTCCTCTGACTTTACACACACCAGTGACTCGGTGTGTCCATACTTTCACATCCCTCTCTCTCTCTCTCTCTCTCTCACAAACACACACACACACACACACACACACACACACACACACACACACACACAATGAATAAAATTTTAAATTAAAAAAGACAAAATTTGTCATCAACTGCACAGTAGATTAGAATGAAGTGACATTTAATATGAAAGACAAGGGAAATGCACACATGTTGACATTTACGAGTGTTAAGAGGGAAGCAAAAGGGAATCCTATGGAGTGAGCATGCTGCAATTTTAGATTTATTGGTTAGAAAGGGTGTCACCAAAAGGTAGCACTGGAAGAAATATCTGATGCATTCAAGCCTGGTGCATTCAAGCCAGATGGTGTACAATACATGCTGACTCATGGTGTATGAGCCTAGAGCAGAAGCAAGAGACAGAGGGGTGTTAGGGAGATAGTGGGAGGAGAAAGACTAGGTGTGACTGGCAGACCATTGTCATGACCTTGACTTCTATGTTCAGTTGAAAGAGCCAGTGTTGGACCCGCAGTGATGCTGGGATCATCCTAACAAGTCATGGCTCAAACAGGGGCCTAGAAGGTTCTTTTGGACACATTTGGACAAAGCTTATGGTGAGAAGCCTGCTGGCTATATTTTGAAGGGAAGACTAGTAAGAAGGTTAGGGTTAGGGTTTAGGGATTGGCAAAGGATTTGAAGCTGATTTTAAAATGGTGCGAATGGAAGGATGGAATTAATCGCCATTTCCTAAACTGAGGGAAATTATTAGTAAAACTCAACTTTTTGGAAACCCCGGGTTTCCCACAATTAGTGGACTTCAAGTAGCGCTGTTGGAGTCATTGACTTACACAAGTCTGGAGTTCAGAAGAGAGGTTTGGGCTAGAGATAACAAAGGATAAATATCAGCACGTTGCAGCAGGTAGGAAGAAACCCTAGAGAAATTCTCATTTGGAGAAGATTCTATTCCAGCTGTCATCTTCCAGAGACAGAGTAAATTGTGCTCTCTCACAATTATTAGTAGAACTCTAACAGAGGTCCTAAAATACATTGAAGGCATAACATCCTAGTGAGCAATTGAAATTCTGAACAATGTTTTTTGTGTCTGTGATAACCTATCTCCTTGGAGTTTTTTTTTTCTTTCTCACTTCTAAGGCTCTTCTCATGGGTGGATTGAGGGCACATTCAGCAATTGCTCAGATAATCTTTCAGTGACCTGAGGGAGGCTGGAGCTGAGGCAGTGGAATTGCTGCTAGTAGTTCTATATGAAGCAATAACAATCTTTCAGGTCTGCAGTTTATGATTTGACAACAATTTTTCCCCTTTGCATATTTTTTATGTAGAATCTAATGCTACTACTTCTCAGGGTGTCTGAAGGTTGATAAGATGGGATGTGCAAAGTAAATAAGAAATCTCTCGACAATAATAAAAGATCGTTAAGTGTTTATTAAGTACATAAATGGTAACTGTTCCAGGACTTGAAGGACAGGGTCTTATTGATAGATGCTAATGTATTCTCAGAGTGACAGTAGAATACGTTTACCTAAGATGTGATGGGGAAAACTTCCAGGCTCTATTCCCTGTCTGAACAGAATGTCTCCCTTTCCATCCCAGAGCACCTGCTTCTGTCTCTGATGTTGAAAAGCATGTGTCCTAAGGAAGGTCCATCATGACATCTTTACTGCTAGAAAAGAAGAAATTTCAGGAGAGTAAAGGAACTGTGGACCCAGCTGCCTGAGAAATACTTTCTCTTTCTCTTGGCATTTTATTTTTATTGCTAGATAAAATTTATCACTACATGCTCCACATCTGTGGAGCAAACTTCCACCCCCCTCAAGTTTCACACAGTCTTTCAGTATTTAAATAAGCTGCTGGCCTCATGCCAATTATGGACGAGTCCAGGGCTTATCATTTGAGACATAACTGGAACAAAACAATTTCCATCTTCTCATAGGAGCCGCATGGCCAGGTACTTTCAAGGTCCCAGGTAAAGGGAGTTAGCAAAGGTGTCAGTGACAGAAAGACCGACCATATTGACTTATTTAGTCAGACTGGTCACCAGACCAAAGGCATTTGCTGTCTACTCAGGATAAGATGCCACTGGTTTTAGCAGCGAGTTTTTCTTTGTCACTTCCACACTGAGTCCTGTGGCTAAGGACAAGATAATGTGTGTCATTCTGTAGCATTACTGCCCACTTCTGCTTGACAGAAGACAGTGGTAGTCAGGGCTGCATAGTGCTTGGTACTTGCTCTTATACCTAAAACACTCAGTAGATAAGCTAGTTTATTAGTAAAAGTTCTACATTTTACAAACTGCACAGTACTGTATGTATGCATAAGCATGTGTTTCATGTGCTATTATCAGTGTCCTGGCTTTATAGAATTTAGAGGTCTGCTAAGAAAAAAAAGAGCATTTTGCTCCATATGTATGTGTTGTGTGTGATTCTTGAATGATTATATGTTTTTATGTTTTTCTTTTGAAATTTTCACAAATGAAAACTTTGTAATCGTGACCCTCTTTCACAGCCTCAAAAGTCATGTTACTTCTTAATGCCATTCCTGTGTTTGGAGTGTGTTGAGTTGCATTCTTCCAATTCAGGATGTGTAGAAATACTATACAACAAATAAACCAAAGATGATTAAATGAAAAAGAAAAGGAGTAAAGAAATAAGATGGCTGTGGTGGATTGATGGGTAGAATGGAAGGGACAGGTGCTCCTAACTAATGGATGAAAGTGTGGGAAGAGAAGATTTCCCCAGTGTTCCTAAATATATTTCAAATTATAGAGTTTACACAAGTGAGTTCTGTGGAGCAGATGTGTATTCTTAATGAGTTGGAATTCTTATATGCCAGTTATTCCCACTCAACTTCTAGGGCTGTAAGATTGGTAGATTTTAGGATGTTATGTTTTATAATTTAAGATGTGACTTTCCGTAAGACATAGCCTATACTTGATAATGTGCCAGTATATGTCTTGGACATCTGGAGATATTTACAGTCCCAGATACATTATTGCTTCTCAAAAAGTCCTTTCAATAGGAGACCACAAGTCCTTACCTGGTGTTGGAAGTCTGAAAGAAAATTTCACATTACCTTGAAACAGCCGATTCAGGTAATTATCTTTACTTAATGAAAGTCTACCACTACTTACTGACCATCTACCACTGTATGGCAAACATTGCTCATCACACAGTTATCTCATTTAAATATTAAACAACCTGAAAAGATAGGCAGGTTTTAGATGAGGAAAATGACATTATCAGGTTGAAGTTTCACAATGCAGAACTGAGAAGATTCTGTCTTTTGTACTGCATGTTGCATGGTATTGCTTAGTCTGGAAACTGCATTGAGCCATGCCATGTCTAGGAATCAAACACAACACACTACGGGTTAGGGGTAGAGCTGAAGAAATTTGCACATCCTCTATCATTTTATTAAACCAGATAGTGTTTGTTCACTAGGCAGTATATACTGAACATGTGACATGAAAGACTGAACTTTATTCTTGTGAGGTAAGTAGTAGGTAACTTCACCCACATTATAACAACATAGAAGCCCATAGCATGGTGCTCAAAATTAAGAAAAATCTGTTATTCATATCTAGTAGGTAAAAGAACCTGATGGGAGAAAAATTCTTTGTGTTCTAATATTTCTATTCATGCTGTGAGAAGAGGCACTAGCTGTGTTTGTCCTGAGCTGGCATCTCAAGAATATCTGCTCAGTGAATAGCTTTGAAAGATAGAAATACTATTTTCCTTTGGAGCAAAATGATATACTTAATGACTAGCTTAATGAGTGAAATACGATGGATGTCCTTTGGAGCAAAATATATGCACAATTATCACCTATTTTAGAGGTTTTGGTTTTTTTAAGTAGAGATTTCCTCTTTGGTAGTATGCCTACTGTGTATGCAAATGTCCTAGTCAGCCATGGAACTGGAGTTCATGGGACCAACAAGAAGTATAAATATTCTGTCTACTGCTATTTTTGTAAATATTCAACTACAATCTAGAAGTCCTATATCTAACACCAGTATCTATGAAACTTTCTTACCTTGCAAAATACTAAAAAAGAAAAAACACCTCAGTCTTCTATAGCCCCCATAGAACCTAAATTCAAATTCAAATTAGTCTGACTCCACAGACTATACGGTTTACTGTTTTACTTTTGGACTAGAGGCTGAACTTACAGGCAATTTTAAGTAAACAGAATGAAATCATCTTGCTGCTTCTCTCACAGGAGGATTTTTTCATTGAAAACATTTCTAGTTAGGTGAGATTTCAACTTTACTTTTATTTTGAAGCCATCCTTAATTCTGTTTTCTTGTCCCTTAGTGTCATAATTAGGCACAGGTGTCAACTTCACAGTTTAGGAATTGAGCTCTGGGTACATTTATAGAGAATTAGTGGTTAATTTAAGCCCAGAGCAAACCTGCAGAAGATTGTCTAGTTGATAGGGAAGGCCCAGCCCATGGCGGGTGGGACTAGGTCCTGGAATAGAATATGGAGAGTTAGTTGAGAAAGTTGGCATCCTTCTGTACACTTGTCCAGACATGCTGGTCTGACGAGTAAGGATTGTCCCTCTCTCAGCTGTTATGTAGAGATGGTGTGGCCAGTTCCCTTGGCCCTGGTGTTGGTGGGTGTGAGCTCTCCTGTCAAGCTGGCTAAGAACTGTAACTGGACTATTTTAAGAGAACTTTACGTGGGTTCTGGAGAGTAACCTCAGACCATCAGGCTTGTGTGGCAAGGACCTTTATTGATTTAGTCATCTCCATCTCACAGCACAAATTATTTACTTTTTGCTATAGGAATTGAAAGAATTGGAGTCAAACTACTGAATTTCTGACCTCTGACTTCTCTGCAGCAGTCTCCCTCATTGGAGTTTTGGAAATAGTGCTCATGTTCCTTGTAAGGAGAACCACCTATTAACCAGAAATCAGCCCTCAACTCAACTAAAGTGTTTAGCAACATGATAATTACTTGCTATAGGGAAGTGATTCTCCGTCTTTGTCCAATGGACCAAGCTCAGGGAAGCACAGAGGTATGACCAGGAAGCCAAAGCTTAGCCATAAGAATTATGTATATATTTTGGTAGAGCAACAATGAAGGTTATCTTTGTCGTGTGTTGGCAATTTCATTTTTACCAACGGAGAAACGCTGTTAGATATTTTTCAGAATAAACTTATTGAAAAGTCTCCTTTTTAACTTCTCATTTCTCAAACTTTTATTGTGTATTATGTAAAAGTTCTGCTATGATGACTAAGGGGACTGTAATAGTGAGTAAGTAATCCTGTGCTTACTTATTTAGCATTTTAAAGTGATTTCAGACATATATATGACTAGCAATGAGTTAAAAAAGAATAAAGTAGAATAAGAGTTGAGAGAGGGGCTACTATCATTGTATTTGAACAGATAAATGTTAAGTGACTTTCTATTAGTACCCTTAGGGTTCAAGTTTCAACTACACCCACCTTCTCTTTCCGTGGCAACACTAGAACAGTCCCCACCCTTAAGTTAGCTCAGTAGAGTCAATCATCTGATTAGAGATCCCCACCCTCCAAGAAATGTGATCCATCTGGAGATCTGCCCAGCATCTCTACTCCCAGAAGCAAGCAGTCTCCTTCTCAGTCTCTCTTCCTCCTTCAGCAAAGACAGGAACAGAAACATTAGGTACAGGATCACCCAAAAGTCTGAAATTTCCAGGTGTCCTAGTGATCCTGATGCCTTTGATCCTTGAACCAGGTTTTTTTTTTTTTAATTTATTCAATTGTACGTGTTTGTGTGTGTGCGTGTGTGTGTAGAACCACAGGCGAATTCGGGAACCACCATGGACCACTTCCACCTCCTCTTTGTTTATTCTGCCCCGAGATTCACAGGTTCCACTCTACCAGGACCAGAAACATAGGCTGCCCCCCCCCCCCCCGGCATCTATACATGTGGTCTAGGATCAGAACTCGGGACCTTCCGCCTGCAAGGCAGAGGCTTAACCTCTGAGCCACCTCTCCAGCCCCTTGAACCAGGTTTTTACAACACATGGCTTGATAACATGCTTCTTGTACCCACTGCTATACTTTGCGGATGAACATGAACTTTGAACTTAGATCACTGTCTGCAGGTGAGCTAAAGTTTCCTTTCGTGTGTGACTGCTGCTGAGCAGTATCTCTAGACTGAGATGGAAGAGTGAGTCTGCCTATGCAGGAGCGACTGTTCCCTCTTGCTGATTCAAAGGGCAGAAGGCTGATTCGCTCTGTTGCTACTGATAGTCAGTCTTGCCTCACATGACCTCTATGTTGTGTTCCTCTCTCTAGTTCCTATTCAAGGAGCATATGTATTGAGCTGTAGCCACAAAACCCAGTGAGAAATTAAGATTTTCATGTTCTTTCCACAAAGCTAAAGTTTGAAGGATTCTGTGCATTACCATTTTTAAGCTAAGCTCAGTTGGTGGTTTGCAAGTTCAAAAACTAAACTACAATGCTTTCGGCAGTTTCTGACTTGTAAGATCTAAGCACCGCCCCAAGCAGTCCCCAGCTCCTGCAGTGTCGTTTCCATGGACTTTCACAGGGCTTTCAGCCCAGGTGCCAACACCACCCTAGCTCTCAGCCTGTGTGCTCTTTGCCATGGGTTTTTATCTTCCTTCTTCATTTTCTTCACTATCCTGTTTCCCTCACTTTCTACTGCCTTTTTGTTAGTTGTCATGGAAATCAAGATAGCTGGAATGATTTCTCAAAAAGGCTAGTGCTTGTCAAGACTTCATATTCGATGACCTGTATAATTGTTGCACCTGAAGAAACCGTGTGATCTGCTACATCTCTCTTAAGACAGAATAAAGCACTCCAGTCAGGGAGCAACATTTGCCTTTCCTGAGAATACGGGGCCTGCCTGGGCAGGTGGAAGGCACGGACACATGTTCCTTTTTACTCAGCGATTCATAGAGGGGAGAGGACCAACAGCCAAGAAGCCCTTACTGGACTCCTAATAGTAGGTGATATACATTTGTAACACATGAGGCACCACAAAAACACAAAAAGACTCCAGAGAGGAGAGTGACTATCTCTCTTTCATATGTGAAGATACTAAGTTTTCATTTTAAGCCACTTATCTAAAATATGGTAGAACCAAACTTAAAACTCAAAGCTGCCTGGAAGAATTTCCATATGCTTTTCACCTCTGAGGTAGACAGCAGGTTTTAGAAGTATTTCTTATTTTTTAATATTTTATTTTATTTTTTCCTAATTATGCAATCACAGTGAGTAATAATCCCTGCTTCCCTCCTTCTGCCATCCCTCCCTCCTCTCCATCCCTCTCCCCACTTCCCTCTCTTCCTCCTTTCCCTTCATGAGGAGTCCATCCACTCCCTCCCACCCTGCTGTCTGCTTCTATGATTTCCGGGGTTCCCTCTGGATCATCTGCTCTGGTGGGGGTTCAGAACTCTTTGGCAGACTAAATGTCCCTTCCTTGGGTAGACCTATTGATAGGATGACTGCACTTCACATGTCTAGCCTGCTACACATGTGTATCCTGCCCGGGCCGGGGGGGGGGGAGGTTAGGGGTTAGTAACATGGTGGTTGGTTACTTGGAGGTCAACCCCATTCTCTACTGTATCCTATTCCTGTTCTTCCTTTTCCTTTGAGCCTTTTCTTATATAAAGACCTGTTTAACAGTTTTTTTTAAAAAAAATATTTAGATAAGAGAGGATCTCAACATCCAGACAGGATGTAGACAGTGAAATAGACAAAAGTCAACCAGAATGTAGAGTACCAGTGACCTTCAATGTTCGCCTGGAATTAGGCTAGCCAAATCTCTTCCTATCCTAATACTCCAGAACCTTGCAAAAGAGGAAGTGGGGATATTATAAGAGCCTAAAGATGGGAAGGTCCACCACTGAGCAAGACATGCCCCTGAAGGCAGAGCTGCTGCATCCAGGAATTCATGGCAATGGAACTTGTCCTTACCAGACCTGCACAATGGCTGACAAATCAACATGCCCACATAGACTAGTGAAGATCTCAGGAGAAGTAATTTCAAGGAGCGTTTCTACTGATGCATTTTGTTTTTCGTTTCTGTATCCTCTTTGCAAGTTGGGTCAAGAGCAGCTGCAATGTAGAAGGCAAGGCAACAGCTTAAAACAGATTCTGGATCAACAAAGTCACAGCCAACAGTTGCAACCTGGCAAAGCTGCGTCCCAAAGCTACAACTCTGAAGTAAAACGTTGGCAAAGGCAGTCTGCTTCAAGGCTGGAGTAGGACATGACTTGGGCAGAGCTCTGTCTGTCTCATTTCTTCCAGATAAGCTGTGAAATTAAGCTGCTTTCTGAATCAAAGCTTAACACTCTGCAGTACATCAATAAAATGTGGACAACATGGTAACCTCTGGGATGTGTAGCAAACAACGAAAGAATTGCCTTTCATGTGAAAAATAAGGAAATCAAAACTAAGGAAAAAGGCAATAGAAAAAAAGTCAGATGTGACTCTAACTTTCAAAAGAGCAAATAAAGACTTCAAACAGATACATTCAAGAGCTTAAAAGTATATATAATTATAAATACTCTCCTGAGAGATGAAAACTAAGCATATAAAAATTTAGATCATAGATCATAAAAATACAATATTTGAAGTTTAAGACAAAAATCATTAAATTTACACAGTAGCAGATAGATTAATCACTGCCAAATGGGGGAAAATGTAGTCAAGTGCAATTCAAGATTAAATACAAAAGTGTATGAAGGAAAGAGTTGGTAAAGATAAAAGACAAAAAAAGCAGAAAACAGGAGTGCATACAAAACAGTGTGTTAAATCAATAAATTAAAAAAAAAATCGGCAAGTTTCTACCCAAGATGAGTCATGGGAAAAAATGAAAGAAAACACAAATCATTAACATCTGAAATGGAGACATAAACATCACTAGACATTCTGTGTAGCACTTAACTCTTAGCAAAGAGCTAGCATAGAAAGAAGGTGCAACTGTGTACCAATAGGGTAGGTAAGTTCAGCGCAATTGAAAAAAGAATCATGTAAGAAATGAATCATCAAAGCTGGCACAAAAAGAATTTTTTTTAAAAGTTCCCTAGTTTCATCAAATAACCTGATTTTATATTTAATATAGTTCTATCCAAGGAAACTTCGGAGTGGAATGAATCCGCTGGTGAATTCTATCAAAGGTGTAAGGAAGAAATAATACTGATCTTGAACTAACTCTGAGAAAATCGAAGAGTTCTGAGTGAACCTCATATCACAACCAGACTAAGATGAGAAGACTGACAGCTACAGACCAGTGTTCCATGAGAACAGAGAGGCAATAACACTAAGAAAATGTATTAGTAAAGAAGATCCAGTAGTAGATCAAGTGGATAATAGTTTAGGAACAAGTGGTGATTATTCTGGCTATTTGGGCTTTCTTCAACCTTGCAATGAAATAACCATATTTCAATATGCAAACAGACTATAAGACAAAATTTCTGAGAATTTCAGTTGATAAAAATACGACTAAAAACATTCAATACTCTGTTGTCATAAAAACTCTCAGCAGGACTGGGGAAGTGGCTTAGCAGGTAGAAGGACTTGCTGTGCAACCTGGTGCCCTGCCTGCAAAACCACGAACTCACATAAATGTTGAATAAAGTAGTGCAAGTGTCTGTAATCAGTGTGTCCACAGGAGAGGGGAGGAAAAGACTGGAGATCAACCAGAAGCTCATGGGCTTAGCCAGTGACTAAGAAAGAAAGTCTGTCTCAAACAAGGTGGAAAAGCAAAGACAACCACCCACATGTGCACCATGGAACATGACCACTATAATACACCTCTCTCTCTCTCTCTCTCTCTCTCTCTCTCTCATTCTGGAGCTATCACTCTCACACACACACAACACACACACACACACACACACACACACACACACACACACACACACACACGTTCAGCAAAACAGGAACTGAAGAAAGCTTTCTTGACCAAAGTCCTATAGGCATAGCTGATAATCATGATTAAAATTGCGAAGTTAAAAAAAAAGATTGCAAGGAAAGAAAGATTCCTCTTATCACCATAATTCAACATTTTGTTGAAAATTCTAATTAATACAATATGCCAGGGAAAAAGAAATAAGATATATAATGAGGTAAAAAGTAAAGAAAGATTGAGATAGCATGTTTACACAGGTTAAAATTTTGTGGATATAAAAATAAGTATCAGAACTAAAAAGACTTGATACATAGTATCAGTAAATTTAGTTTTATTTTGCAAAGTAGCCAAACTCAGAATATGAAGTTAATTGCAAACATTTCGATTTATCATAGTGTCAAATACAGGAGTTATTTTGTACAAGGCATGATGCACTCTACAGTTAACAGGACAAAATATTTAAAATTTTAAGAAGCACCCAAAGGAGACAAACAGGTGTAACTTACAAAGGGAGAAGACGACTTGGTATCCCTTAGTTGGTAAGTCTTCCTTAATTGAGTCACAGATAAATAGCTGGCACCAAAAGCCCATGTGAGTTTCTTGGTAGAAACTGCTAACCAGATACTAAAATTTATATAATGATGTTAGTAATCCTGATTAGAGAAAGCAATTTTGGAAAAGATGAACAATGTTGGAGAATTTAATTCTGTTGATTTCAAGACTCGTAAGATTATAGTAATCAGAGAGCGATCTTAAATGTATGACCAATATTTTATATAGTTGTTCTATACAAAGTTGCCAAAGTAACTCGGTGGTAAGGATAGTCAATTCAACAACCAGTAGAATAACTAGATGTTTATTTGGGAAAATTCTCAAATGTTGAAATCTGGAAAGAGCCCAAGTGTATGAATAAGCAATTGTGACATTCTTACAATGAATCACTACTCAACTATAACACAGAACAACGTCTGATTAGTTTGAGAACATTCATAAATTTTAAAAATGGGCTAATTAAGAGAAGCTGGGCTAAAGAGAGTGCATATAATTCCTTTCAGATGAAAGGAACTTATGTTGCCAGGAATCAGAGCAATGGCTCTGGCGAGAAACAATGATGTCCTAGAAAGGAAAGGGGGGTATTCAGAAGTCAGGAGAATGTTTGTGTCATGATACAAGTATATATCATATGAGTAATCATCGCTCCCAACACCTTTCTATCTCTATTATTAGGATAACAGTGTATATAATTTATTAAAAACTGACTCATGTTATTGCAGGTTAAAATACTCCATTGGGTAGACAGACAGTTCAAAAGCCTCTTAATTTTCCTGAAGAGATAAAACACACCATAGATTTACCATTTAGGAGATAACTAAGACTATAACTTCCAAAGTTATGAGGAACATAAATGGAAGCAAAAAGCCCAGAGAATATGAAAGGTTTCAGTATGCAATGAGGGAGACAGAAAGGTGGTAAATGATGACTGAATAAACATAAACATAACTTGGGAGGAATTTAATGTTCTTATATCTGTGTCTACATTCCTCTGCTTAGGGTGATGCATCTTTCCTATGGCTTCTATACTTCACTCAGTTGGTATAATGGCTGCCTAACATGTACAAAGCCCTGGGTTCCATTCCCAGAACCTTATAAAGTGGAAGGGTGCCTGTCTGTAATCCTGGCAATTGGAGGTAGAGACAGTAGGATCATATTTCAAGGTCATTCTTAGTTACACAATGCGTTAGAGGCTAGTCTGACACATGGGAGACCCTCTCTCTCACATAAAAGAAAGAAAAGAAAAGTTCAAGAGAAGATGAATCCCTTTCCTCTCCCATCTAACACACGACCAGAAAGGAAAGAAATGCCTCTTGCTTATAAACTTGGGAAATTCTTCCTCCAGATTTTTGTTTTGCTGATCAAAAATTAGAGAGGAAAACTTTTATTCTTTCAACTGATATTTATTGAGCTTCTGTTATATGTGTTATGTGAAGATACTAAGAATACAAAATTAATCAAGCAAACCACTTTTGCTATGCAATATCTACAAAGTGGGTCATGGCTAATGAGTATTTTATTGAGAGACATTTAGCTACAGTTATTTTCATTTCCAAGGAAACTATTCTTCTAACATTCTAAAGTCTTGAAGGAACAATTTTCATTGCATGCGAACTCCTAAGAACCCTGCTTAGCCTCTCCAGAGAGTCTCAGTGCAATGCCCACAGAGCACCAGGGTGATTCAGAAGCTGGGAGGCAACAAGATCTCAGGGCACATACCTTTCTTGTCTATTTCTCCCTAATAACCCGTTTCTCCATTATAACCTAATACCATTCATGCTGTCCATTTTTCTACATTTCCCTAGAGTAAATTCAATGATCTCTCATCAAAATCCATACCTGTTTCTCCAAAGGAGGATAGATAGTGGTGTGTGTGTGTGTGTTTGTGTGTGTGTATGCGTGTGTGTGTTCACAATACCTGAAGGGACTTTTAAGACTAGGATGTAATGTATATATTGAACGTTGTGAACTTTGAGAAACACTAACCACAATGACTTTATATTTTACCCATTATCTTAAAGGTGGTTTAATTTTCCTTTTCTTTTTTTTTTTTAACATTTTTTATTATCTCCACTCATACAAACTTAATAGGTACACCTGTTCCCTCCCTCCCTCCTCCTCCCCCCACCCCTCTGCTCGCCCTCCCCTCACCCCTCCCTCCCCACCCCCCAGTGCCTCCCCTCCCCCGATCCCCGGAGAATCCTTTAATGTGCCAGACTCTCCTCTGGGCCCTCCTCTCTAATGACTTACAAGGACCCTGTGGCATTTCCCTAAACCCTTTCCTGTGTTTACACCCTTAAGCATAGGAACACTATTTTGGCTGTCAATCCCTGGCCTCCAAGGATCTTGGTGCTTTTAGCAAATGCTAGACTTTGTGGGAACAATAGTGTGTTGGACATTGCACAGGGATGTAAAGTCCAGTTATGATTGCTTCGGCCCTAACTTGTGTGGAGTATCTTGCATATCATTGCTCCTCCCATCCTTGTGCTCTTACACTCTTACTGCCCTCTCTTCCGAAATTTCCCTGAGCTTCAGGATGGGGAGAGATTAGGCTGGCCTAGTTCTAGGTGGTTGATATAGAATCTCTGAAGTTCTGGATTATGGTTTGTTGATTTTTCTTTTGTGGTTTTGCTGCTCCTGCAATGCCCTTCACTCCATCCTGATGAGTATTGGATATCACCCCCTGGCCAGAGATTAAAAAAATCTGTTAAACTAGAGTCTTGTTATAAGAGTATATTCAAAGGTAGATGCAATAAAAGTAGGAAACCACAGTGAGGGAGGGATCAATCCCCCATTTGCAAAATGGTTACTTATTATCTGCCTGACTATATGCCATCCCCTTCTGGTGAGATCACACCCCCTCAGTTGTAGATGATCAGGAACGAAAAGTCTGTGAACTTAACCAGATGTCTCATTGCTTACTTGCAGTCCTTGATGGAGGCCTATTTTCTCTGCTGTTACATGGACCCATCTCTCCTTGTTTCTGGTGTGGCCCTCCTACCCCATCCCGCCTGTTCATACTCCTTGCAATTACTGTATTACAGAGATTTATCATCAAGTGTCTCTAGGTGGGCTGGGTGGGTTTGGTATTAGGAGCCACCTATTAGGGAATACATACGATGCTTAATTTTCTGGGTCTGGGATATTTCACTCAATATAATTATCTCTAATGACATCCATTTTCCAGCAAATTCCAGTACTTCATCATTTTTTATGGCTGAGTAGTACTCCATTGTATAGATGTACCACAGTTTCCTTATCCACTAGTCAACTGTTGGACATCTGGGTTGATTCCATGACTTTGCTATTGTAAACAGTGCTGCTATGAACATTGTCGCATTTGTGCTATCGAGGTGGACCTCTGCTGCATGGGGGGTTATTCCCAAAAGTGGAATCGCAGGATCATATGGCATTTCAATCTTTAATTTCTTTAAGAATCTCCAGATGGCTCGCCAGAGTGGCTGTATGAGTCTGCATTCCCACCAGCAATGTAGGAGAGTTCCCCTCTCTCCACATCCTCTCCACCATTTGTTGTTGTTTGTATTGTGGATTTTTGCCATCCTGACCGGGGTGAGATGATATCTCAGGGAAGTTTTGATTTGCATTTCCCTGATGGCTAAGGAAGTGGAGCATTTTATAAGATATTTGTTAGACATTTTAATTTCATCCCTGGTAAAGTTTCTTTTAAGTTCCAGGGCCCATTTTTAAATTGGGCCATTTGTTTCCTTGGTGTTTAGTTTTCTAAGTTCTTTGTGCACTCTGGATAGTAGAGCTCTATCAGATATGTGGTTAGTGAAGATTTTCTCCCATTCTGTGAGTTGCCTTTGAGCTTATGTTACAATCTCTTTATCTGAACAGAAGCTCTTTAATTTCACAAGATCCCAACTGTTGAGAGTTGGTAGCAGTGACTGTGCCATTGGATGTCTGTTTAGGAAGTGTTGGCCTAGCCCAATCAGCTCGAGGGAGTTCCCTATCCTTTCAACTATGGTTTTTGTAGTCTCTGGCCTTATATCAAGGTCCTTGATCCATTTGGAATTAAGTCTTGTACATGGTGACAAGTATGGGTCCAGCTTTAATCTTCTGCATGTGGAGATCCAGTTTTGCCAGCACCATTTGTTGAAGATGCAGTTCTTTTTCCATTGGATTCTTTGGGCCCCTTTGTCAAAGACCAAATGGCTGTAATATTGTGGGCTTATATCTGGGTCTTCAACCATTATCTATTGATCTGTTTGTCTATTTTGGAGCCAGTACCAGGCTGTTTTTACAACTGTGGATTTGTAGTATAGACTAAGGTTTGGTATGGTGATACCTCCAGCAGTGTTTTTGTTATTCAGGATTGTCTTTGCTATCCTGGGTCTTTTGTGCCGCCATATGAATTTTGAGATTGTTTGGTCAACTTCTTTAAAGAATTGCTTTGGGATTTTAATTGGTATGCATTGAATTTGTATATTGCCTTTGGTAGGATGGTCATTTTTATGATGTTGATTCTGCCAATCCAGGAACACGGGAGGTCTTTCCACCTTCTGGTGTTTTCTGCAATTTCTTTCTTGAGGGTTTTAAAGTTTTCATTGTAAAGGTCTTTTACCTCTTTGGTTAGGTTTATACCAAGGTATTTCATTTTTTTAGGGGCTATAGTAAATGGGATTATTTCTCTCAGGGATTTTTCACTTCTTTCATTCTGGGCATATAGGAAGGCCTCTGATTTTTGTACATTTATTTTATATCCTGCTACCCTGCTGAACTTCTCAATTAGTTCCAGGAGTTTCCTGGTGGAGGTTTTGGGATCACTCAGGTATAAGATCATGTCATCTGCAAATAGCAATAGCTTGACTTCTTCCTTGCTGATTCTAATCCCTTTTATGTCCCTTTCTTGTCTTATGGCTTCAGCTAAGACTTCAAGTACAATATTGAATAGAAGTGGTGAGAGTGGACAGCCTTGTCTAGTTCCTGATCAAAGTGGGAATGCTTCCAGTTTTTCCCCATTGATTATAATCCTTGCTGTAGGCTTGTTGTATACTGCTTTTATTATATTGATAAAGGTTCCTTCCATTCCTACTGTCTCTAGCGTTTTGATCATAAAAGGCTGTTGGATCTTGTCAAAAGCTTTTTCTGCATCTATTGAGAGTATCATGTGGTCTCAGACTTTGGACTGGTTTACTTGATGAATTACATTTATTGATTTGCATATGTTGAACCAACCTTGTGTGCCTGGGATAAAGCCTACTTAGTCCCTGTGAATGATCTTTTCGATATGTTTTTAATCCGATTTGCTAAGTCTTTGTTGAGAATCTTTGCATCTGTGTTCATCAGAGAGATTGGCCTATAGTTTTCTGTTTAAGTGTATATTTATTAGGTTTCGGAATTAAAAAAATATTAGCTTCATAGAAGGAATTTGGTAGTGTTTCTTCCTTTGCTACTTGGTGGAACAGTTTAAGTAGTATTGGTGTTATTAACTCCTTAATTGTCTGGTAGAACTCTGTGCTGAATCCATTTGGTCCATGACATTTTTTGGTGGGAAGATTCGAGATTACTTCCTCAATTTCCTTATATGTTATAGGACTATTTAAATAATTCACAACTTCCTGATTTAATTTAGGTAAGTTGTGTTTACTTAGGAATTCATCCATCTCTTTTGTGTTGTCAAACTTCACAGAGTATAAGTTTTTGAAATATGATGTTATAATTCTCTGGATTTCTTGGGTATCAGTAGTGATAACTCCATGTTCATTTCTAATTTTATTAATTTGTGTTTTCTCTCTCTTGCTTTTGGTTAATTTAGCTAGGGGTGTATCAATCTTATTGATTTTTTCAAAGAACCAGCTTTTTGACTGGTTGATTTTCTCTATTGTTTTCCTAATCTTTATTTCAGATATTTCTCCCCTTATTTTGTTAATCTCCTCTCTTCTACTACTTTTGGGATCAGATTGCTCTAGTTTCTCTAAAGCTTTAAGCTGCATTGTTAAGTTGTTCATTTCTGATGTTTCCATTTTTTGATGTAGGCATTAAGAGCTATGAACTTACCTCTTAGGACAGCTTTCATTGTGTCCCAGAGATTTTGGTAAGTTATATTTTCATTAGTGTTCATTTTTGGGAAATCTTGAATTTCCTTTTTAATTTCTTCCTGAATCCAGTTCTCATTCAGCATCATAGTGTTAAGTTTCCAGGAGTTAGTGTACTTTCCTTCTTTTGTTGTGTTGTGAATGTCCAGCTTTAGGCCGTGGTGGTCTGATAGGGCACAGGTTAGAATTTCAACTTTTTTTGTATATGTGTAGATTCATTTTGTGGCCCAATATGTGATCTATTTTGGAGAACGTTCCATGTGCTGCTGAGAAAAATGTGTATTCTTTGGTACGTGGATGAAAAGTTCAATAGAGCTTTGTAAGGCCCATTTCTTTAAGGGTTTGATTAAGTTCCAAAGTGTCTCTGTTAAGCTTTTGACCTGTTGATCTATCCCATGTTGAGAGGGTGGTGTTGAAATCCCCAAGAATTATTGTTTGGGGGTTGATTTCTCCCTTTAGATGCTGTAGGATTTTCTTAATGAATGTTGAAGGGCCCGTATTGGGTGCATATATGTTTAGTATTGTGAAGTCTTCCTGGTGAATTATACCTGTGACTAAAATGTAGTATCCATCTGTGTCTCTTATGATTTTTTTTGGGTTTGAAGTCCACGTTGTCCGACAGCATAATGGCTACCTCTGCCTGTTTTCTAGTTCCATTAGCTTGCAGAATTTTGGACCAGCCTTTCATTTTTAGGATGTGCCTATCTTTTGTGGTGAGATGAGTTTTCTGAAGGGAGCAAATTGATGGGTTTTGATTTTTAATCCAAGTTTGTAATCTGTGTCTCTTAATTGGTGAATTAATGCCATTGACATTTAATGTTATAATGGAGAAATTCTTTTTAATTCTGGACATTTTTTATGTTTAGTGGATTTTGTAAGCTTATTGTTTTACAATATATTTTTGTGGTATTATACTTCCCTTCTGTCCTCCTGGATACGCTTGTTCTTTTCTTCAAATTTGTGTATCATTTCTAGCATTTTTTGAAGGCCTGGTTTGGTAGACATGTATTCCTTCAAGTTGTCTTTGTGCTGGAAAATTTTTCTTTTTCCCTTGATCATGACAGATAGTTTTGCCGGGTATATCAGTCTGGGTTGGCATTTTTGCTTTTAATACTTGAAGTACATCTCTCCAAGCTCTTCTTGCTTTTACTGTTTCCATTGAGAAGTTATTTGTTATTTTAATAGGTTTACCTTTAAAAGTGTACTTGCTTTTTTTCTCTTGAAGCTCTCAGCACCTTTTCCTTGTCTTGAATGTGGAGTGTTTTCACTATTATTTGCCGTGGTGATTTTCTATTTTTGTCATATCTATTTGGAGTATGAAATGCCTCTTGTATTTGGATGGGCCTCTCATTCTTCAGTTGAGGGAAGTTTTCATTTATGATAATTTGCAAAATTTCCTCAGGTGTGGTATTTTGAGATTCTTGCTCTGGTATTCCATGAATCCGCATGTTAGGCTTCTTCAGGGTGTCCCATATCTCTTGAATGTTCCTCTCAAGTATCTTTTTGTCTTTAACAATTTCTTCCATTGAGCTGGTTAATTCTCCCACTTTGTCTTCAAGATCTGAAATTCTATTTTCTGCTTCGTTAGTTCTGCTGATACGAATCTCTGTTGAGCTTTAGGTTGAAGATAGCTTGTCTTTATTTCAGTTTTAAATTCTGCTTGAGTCTGTTTTAACTGCTCTATGCCTATTTTTGTTTCTTGAACTGTTTTTCTCAACTCCTTCAAATGCCTGTTGTGTTCCTGTTCAAAGTGGTTGATTCTGTTGTTTAACTCCTCTTGGATTTCCTCTTTCATAATATTAATCATGGTAATGACCATACTTTGAAAGTCGTTGTCTTGGGTCTGGCTTTCTTGGCCGTTTTCTGTGAATTTGTTCTGGTTGGAATCCATCATTAAAGGGTTAATTCTTTCAGTGGGAGATTGGTCTTCTTGGGTTTTGTTTCTCATGGATCTGCACTTTGACTTGGGCATTGTTGTTTTGTCTTCTAGGGTTTTTCAGTTTCTGTGTGTTTTTGACTGATTTAGTTGGTATTCCTACACTTGGGCAGTTATTACTAGTGCTTGCCTTGGGGTTGGGTATGTTTGTCTTTTATTATTGTTATTTCCTAGTTGAGGCTGTTAGGTTGTTAGTACATCAATTAAGTCAGGTTAAGTAGACAAGGAGTGAATATTAGTATGATAGTGCACTTTTACGATGTAATGTCTTGGTGATATGTGAGGGTGAGTGGTATGATCTCTGGAGTTGTGTTTTTGGGGTGGCTTATGGAAAAGTTAATCTATAGTGATTAATATTAGAAAGGAACAGTAAGGTTAAATAATGGAGGTTTACTTATCTTTGGGCTGGATGTGAAGAATCTCTCCCATGTGATAGGATGATTGTAGAGGTTTTGACCCTTAGAACTTTGCTTGAGTTTTCTTTGGACTCTATTGAATTCTGAGTAGCAGTGTATCTTCTGTAGACCACGTGCCTGGGTCCCCGGTGGGCCAGAGAGGCAGAGGGGCTGGTGTTGTTGGCAGAATTCTTCACCCTGAACCTGGGACTTGGCTTAGTGCCCCACCCAAGCTCCAGGGATGGAGGAAAGCTAGCACATCCTGTCCATTTGGGCCGACAGGCAGGGGGGAGGGAGAAAGGGGCCTGGGGCCTAGGGCGTGGCCCAGGCCAAAACAGGACAAGGGATGACCTGGGCGGGGCTGGGCAGGGACTCACCTGGGGGCTTGGTGGAGAGGTGAGTGGGCAGACAAAGGCAAGCATGGGAGGGAGAAGGAGTCTTGGGGTCCCGGGGCGTGGCCCAGGCCAAAGCCCGAGGCAGCCTAGGTGCCGCTGGGATGTGGGGCGACCTGGGTGGGGCGGGGACTCACCTGGGGGCATGGCAGAGTGGGGAGCGGGCAGCGCAGTGGGGCGGAAAAAGGCAGCGCGGAAGGGAGGTGCTTTGATTTTTCTTGATATCATCCCCAGATGTTTAGATACCTGATCATATTCAACCAAGTCACTTTGGTTGTCAAGCTTCATTTTTAGTTACAAAGTGATTCCCTGGAATCTGAATTTAAAATTCCACGTTATTCTCAATGGGAAATTCTTCTCTATTTCTGTCCTTACCCACTTCCATTCCAGCTCAGGCCTGGACTTTCTAGGAAGACTCAATCTCAGGGAGAGCTGATCATATTAGCATCTCTTTAAACTCTGAATATAGAGTCCTTCGGTTGCAGCATCAAATCTAGTCATGGTGGGAATATTTGTACCATGGAATTTGGTGACTATTGTACATCAGGGTTTTATTCTCATGGGGAAGAGATGGAGTTCATTATTTATTTTTGTCTTATTTATCTGTTCAACCTTTTCTCCTTCGTCTGGCTTTGTCTTGCCTGGAAGGGAAGAAATCAAGACAAAAGACAATGTGTCACTTAATTGTTACTATGACAATCTGGTAGGTGGTGCCTCCAGAGGGATAGAGATCTGTTGTTGTCTTTCTTTTTTTAATTTATTTATTTGCAGACAAATTTGGTTTGTCTTTTTTAATTTTACCTACTTCCCTCTTGTCCCACTCTCCCCATCCACATATTTTTCTCCCACCCTCCCCTCCCTTCATCAATCCTGCTCTGTTCCCCCCTCTCCCTATGTTCCTCTGCTTGTGTGCATTACAGGACTCCCTTTGGGGTGCCTGTGTAGGTAAAGGAGTCAGATTTCTGTTGAATTTTATGTGGCTCTTAAGTGGGTAAAGTCTTACGTGTACATGTGTGTGTGTGTGTGTGTGTGTGTGTGTATGTGTGTGTGTGTGTGTGTGTGTGTGTGTGTTTCTCTTCCCTTGTCTAGAACCTGCCCCTAAGACACTGCTAGTTAGTCCTTAGGAGAAATGTTGATAAGTCAACCATTGGGCAGATTTGGTGGTAGAAGTTCTCGTCTCAGTGACCTTCTGGGTACAGTAGCCCTGTCTTTGCTGGAGTGTGTTGGTCAGGAGTATTTCATTCCACTTTTAGGCTTTTGCAATCTTTTCATCTCTTCTTCCTCAAGGTTCGCTAAAACTTACTGTAGGATAAGATTTCGATGGGCTTACTCAAATTAAGGCTGAGTATTCCAGATTCACTGTGATTCTATACTCTAACCCTGTGTGGTTTTCTGCCCCTCTTGTCTTCTATTGCAATAGGGTTCAACTTGGTTGAGCTGTGAGAGCTTTTCTTATATCTAAGGGTTGGAAAAAGGAGTGTAGAGATGGCGTTTCACTGCCAATCTTTTATAATTAGTACTAGGTTATCTGTTCCTGTCTATTTATCTCCCTTCTATGCTTTTTGGATAGATTTACAGCATCAGGCATGATTTCCCTGACTTTCTTTTTGAAAACCAGCGTGGGCTTTAGGAGAAGCCTTTCTGGATCTCCACCATGCTAATGCACAGCTGTCTGGCATTGGTGAACAGCTCCTTGGCTGATCTTTGAGTCTCTCTTCAACTTCTGACTTCCTGAATTCAAGCCTAATAGACCTTCTTCTTGGTCTGAGAAACAGCTCACAGTGTAACTCTCATAGATACAAGTGTCATCTTGGCAATAGAAGGCTCAAGCTCTGAGTTCAGTTGCAAAGAACTGATAGTTGAGTTGAATCCTGGGCAATCATGCAGGAGATTGTTCGACGGGGAGGAATTAGCTTGGGCAGGCGGATAAGATGAAGGGAACTGGTTAAGGAAGTAGACATCCTTCAGTATACTTGGCTGGTCTGGCAAATAAGGATTGTCCTTCTCTCAGTAATCCCATGAATACGATGTGGCCAGTTGCTTAAGCCCTTAGTATTGGTGTAGATGCTCTTACTAAGCTGATTAAGAATTGTAACTGGACTATCATAAAAGAAAATAAAACCCCTATTAGCTATATGGTGGTGAATTTATCTGCAACAGGCGCAATAACGGCAACAGTAAACTAAGCTTTGCTTCTTTTTGCAGCACCAATCTGTGTATTGAGACCTGTGTCTCCTGCCTAGAGCAAAGACATGGATTCTGGGGTCATGTTGTTGTCCTCTGTGTCTTCTTGCTACCTGCATCTTCTCCTGCCTTATTGCTTTAACATTCTTTAAGGATTAAAGCAGCCCTTAAAATTCTCCAGGTCTTATCACTTCTCAGCCTTTGGAGATTTATGCATTAAAATTCTCCGGGCCAAAACAGGTGCCATCTCTACTTCCATTTTCCAGTGTGAGGGGGTTTTGTGAGGTTTCTATAGGCTTCTTTAAGACTACCCTGGGGCTGACATCAGTCCTGGCTTTATACCAGCTAGAAGAAGAACCAAGTTCTTTTCTGCAGACACTTTAGTATCCATAGTGATTGCCTCAGAACCAGCTCATTCTGGCCTAGATGTAGGGAATGTCTCAACTTTCCTATCCCTCTCTTGGTGAGCAGCTCTTTGGCTGATCTTTGAGACTCTCTTCAACTTCTGAGCTCTTGAATTCAGGCCTAATAGACCTTCTTCTTGGTTTGATAAACAGCATGAAATGTAGCCCAGGTTTTGATCTTTTTCACCATGCCAATCAATTAGGGATAACATATACTCAAAGTTCTACTCTGTTTTCATTTTTCTGCTTATATGTTGGATCCAGATATACCTTAGTAAATGTTTCACATATATATTAGTCAGGGTTCTCTGAAGAAACAGAATCTATGAGTGATTTATATATGTTTAATAAAATAATACAATAAATATAGTGTCCTTCAAAGTAGCCCCCCACAGCTGCCTAGTTCTTGACTGGAATCTTTGACACAAAGTCAAAAGATCCTGAGACGGTCTCAGCCTTTACTTCTCTAGAGAGTTGAAGTCGCTGAGTTCCAACAGCAGTGAAGAACAGCTGGGCTCTGACGTCGGCGATGAACAGCGAACAGCAGCAAGGCCTAGAGACCAGGCGCCAAAGGCAGCGGGAACAGCAACAGCATGATGGAAAAGGTGAAGCTCCAAGTCAGCCAAGGACGGAGGCGGCAGCAGCAGCAACAAAGAAGGCAATGATGCTCTAAAGGTGAAGAACGTGCACGCAGAGTGGACTCCACAGCTAGTGATACCGGATCAGGGAAGAGCAAGTCCCTCCTCCTTGCCCCTCCTATTATCTGGTCCACCACTGGAAAGTACCATCCTCTATGGGCTGGGTTCTCTACAGCAATCAATCAAGTACCTGAAGACTTGTTCAGGGGCCATTCCAACCATTAACCTTCCACAGCTGCGCCCCAAACAGTCTGCAACTGTCAACCAATATGACACCAAAATGCAACCTTAACAACATATAAGAATCATACTTATTAAACTCTAAGGCAAAAACAAAAGGAAACTCCTGCTCCCCAAGGGCAATGCTGATAGTTCTAAGCATTTGATAGACTGGAGATTCTAGAGTTATTGCCCATCCCAAGTGTAGATTGCCTCCCTGTGACTTTAGGCTCAGTGGCAGAGCAGCCACCATTAGAGAAATGACCTCCAGGCTTCCTTGGACTTTAGGTCCAGAAAGTAAAAAGGAGAAGAGAGAGTGGACAAAGGGCAGGTGGAACCATTCCAGCTGGGCATGCCACTTGGAGATGTGGTGGCACCAGTGTGCTGAGGTATTTGGGAATTTGCCTTTCAGAAGCGTTGATTTGGCATTAAGGTACACAGGAAGAATGTTCAGGGATGGTAATCATGTGGGATAAGTAGAAAAATTTTTTTGCAACTGACTCTGATAGCAATAAGAGAAGATGTATCTGTTGCCAACAATATATAGAACAACCTGCTGCCTAGACGGTGTGGTGAGCTCTTTTCTGCATTGAGTCATGTGTTCTGCCCATAGGCCCCATCATACGGTTACTAGTACTTTCTTAGTCTCATGTGATCCAGCTCTACAATTTTTTGTACTTTTCCCCACTCACCTCATGGTTAGGAGCACATGTGTTGAGTTCAGTGTAATCAGAGTTCCTATGTATCTACAGGAAAACTGTAAGAAGTATCATTATTAGTAATCATTATTCTGCAGGAAAGTAATCATAGCTCCCCCTCAGTCTTGTTATACTGTTCATTCATGTATCAATTTCTTTCTGTGCTTATTTATATGCCGAGTAGGTACTTGTGTTTTAATTTTTATTGAATATTAGCTTTGTTCCATACCCTGCACCAAGCACTTTATGTATGCTTTTATTAGTAATCATGTTCTCCATGGTACTTGCTATAACTCATTCATTGCAGCAGGCACGTTTCTGTCTCTATCCACTCCAAGGTCAAGGTGCTTTTTCTATTAATTTGATCTTCAAGATGAGTATGTTATTTTATTTTTGTTGCTGTTATTGTCCTTGAGGTTTTATTGGAGGGAGAACAGAATGTGGAAGGGATCTTTAATGGGCAAGGGCTCTAACAGGACATGTAAATATCCAGGGAACCTGTTTTTGTCCATCATAGGAAAAAGTGAGTGTGATAGATGTCAAAGTGCTGGGACTTTGCCCGGGACCATTGAGAAGTTTCTGTATAAGGTAGGGGAAAGGGAGCTCCCAAGATGTCCATATCTCTGCTAAATCAATATATGTCAGGGCCCGATGTCAGGGCCTGGCACAAGCAAGGAGAGATGCTGGAAGGA
This sequence comes from Typhlomys cinereus, assembly GCA_023101885.1. Taxonomy (NCBI): domain Eukaryota; kingdom Metazoa; phylum Chordata; class Mammalia; order Rodentia; family Platacanthomyidae; genus Typhlomys; species Typhlomys cinereus. Next base: position 791,063 of record JALPQD010000128.1, read on the forward strand.
GGTCAGACTCTCAAGGTTTTGTGAGGCCTGAAGGAAGAGCTCTGAACTAGCAAGGACACATCTTTACAGGGACCCCAGGATGCTGGAAGAAGGCAGCAGGCAGAATTACAGCTGATTTTCTGAAGTGGGATCCAGGAAGATAGGGGTGAGGAACTTTCTAGAACAGTTGTTTCTCCTAGCGTCTAGATGCAGTGCTTTATTACAGAGGAGGAATCCCTGTTTGTTACGAGGCTATTCCTCATAGTCACTGAGGTTCTCGTACAAGGTGAGCAGGCTTTATCTCTACCCAAGAGAACAGACCAGACAGACCCTCATTTATCTGGAGGAACGGGGCCCTCAGCCAGTGCGCCATCAGGAAATGACCCTTCTGCTGCCTTCCCACCTTCCTTCCCCTTCCTTCTCCTCTCAGGCTGCTTATCCAACCAAGGCTCTCTCATCAGGGGGTGTCCCTGAACATGTCCCTAGCCACAGTGGTGGCAAGGAAGGAAAGGACAGCCATGAAGTCCCAACAGTCATTATCCCAACAGACTATCTCCTATTGTCATTGTTTGCCTTTTATACTGTAGATTTTGTCTGAGAAAGTCCTTCATTTTCTACTGATATTTTGTCAAATACGCAGATCAATCACGTGTGTGCATGTCTAAGTTAGGGTACGGTTCCAAATAGGAATGCGGTAAATAGCAACTATAAGTATTAGCAACACTACACATAATTTCCCTCCAGGATTTTATAGATGTTGGGGGACACAACCATGACCCTTGTGCGGTGTCCTGAGCAGTTGTGCCAGCAAATGCTCATTGTTCATGCTCTGTGTTCCTTTTAGAAGGGGCTACACATTGCTGCTTTCCCTCAAAGAGCTGGGATGCAAATGCAGCCTTTATCCTAACAATGAAGTGACCATGATGTCAAACTGCTTCGTGAATTGCTGAAGTCTCCAAACATGTTCCTTTTAGAAGGGGACACACATTTCTGCTTGCCCTCAAAGATGTGGGATGCAAATCCAAGCAACAGGCATTTACAGTAATGAAGGGACCATGACGTCAAATTGCTTTGTGAATTGCTGAAGTCTGCAAACTTGTTCTATACTTTTGGACTTATTATTTTGGAGGAAAGGAATGGAATCAGAGCGACTACCTGTAGGGTTAATCTGAAGAATTCAGAATCTGAAGAATCTGAAGGTTCACCAGCATCAGTTCTCAAAAACATCTTCTTAGTCTGAGGGAGATGCAAAGAAGCCTGTCTGCAGGAATCTTAGCCCCAAGGAGATTGTCATAAAGCCTTAGTTTACCAGACTCTACTTCATGGCTTCAATCCAAGAGTGATACCCCTCATTATACTTTTATGAGAAAAGTAAATAGCAAGAAAATGAGATTATAGTGAGTGTCTACTTATCTATACTCATCTATATTTGCTTTGCAAAGACAGTTTTAGGATATGCTCCATGGTATTTCAGGCATCACATGAGTTGAGAATAGGTGGAGAGGGAGTCTAATAACTTAGACCTGAGCAGTATTTTAAAAGCAACTTCAAGCACACAGAAAGATAACTCCTAGAGTAAAATAACAACAATAGGTTATTTGGGAGGCCTGGAGGTTTCAGGGAAACTAAAAGAAGTAGTTCTTTCCTAGTGAGGCATGGCAGACAGGACGGTTGCCTTCCATTTAGACTCCTAATAAAAACTGGAAATTCTACGGTAGCCAGTACAGCCACAGGGCAAAATGGTGAGAAGAGGAAAAAAAGATACATTTTTAAAAGCAGTGTATCTTTTCCTGTCTTTCATTGCTAACAAATACCAATGCCCTTGTGTGTTCTTTATACTTGTTTCTAAATCAAAGATACTCTCAAGATATGTGGGCACACACCATTACTTAACCATATGTCTAGTCATCAAGTACTTGCTCTGTCTAGGGTATTATTCTCAGCTATCACCACTGGGAAATAGTGGATGAAACAAGGCCAAGTTTCTCTTCATAAAACTTTCTATGAGCTCCAGACTGAAAAGTTCTTCCTCCAGAGGGGAGACAAATTTCCCGGCTATAGTCTGAATCTATTCTGTGATGGTTTCTTAACCCGGCGGTTCACATTTTGTTCCAGAAACATTTTAACTCATCCAAGTAGGATTCCAGTTTGGGTAGGGATAAGGGGCAGAGCAGTAGGAAAATGGTTGAGTAAGTATTTTTCTTAGGTTTATCTGCACAAAATTGTTCATAAGCATAAACTTGCCTTTGCTGATTCTCACAGTGGCCCAAGCAAGTCATACTTCCACTAGGAGATCTACTGTCTCTAAACAGTCTAAAAACTGCCCACAACATTCCTTCTGAGCTTCAGGATAAGTAAGTTGAAGACTTGCTTTCCACATTAGGAGGAACTTGAATTCTGGCAAGGAGACCAGTACTCCTGCAGGATGAGCCCAACTTCAAAGGAACAGATGAACATTTGCATAACTTCCCCTATGGAAGACAGCAGCCAGTGTGAATTTTTAATTTATTTTCCCCTGGAGCAGATATCTCTTGGTAACTCTTAGTTGGGCAGACAATCAGAGTTTGGTAGAATCATTTAGAAGTCTGGGAGAAAACCTCTAGAGGTTCTGAAAGTGAAGGGAAAATAAGCATCAAAGAAAGGACTTTTCTATCCTGAGTATAGGTGAATGAATGTCAGGAATAGAAGGTTTATGAACTTTACTGACTGACCTTCCTATACTTGAATGTGCTGAATCATCTCTCTACTTCGGCATAGCACCTTATTACTCTCCCAAGTAATTAAAAATTGTAATGATAATTTTTAATTACTTGAAGAGATATTGCTAGTATATTTCTTATCTCCAACCACGGAAGTTATTTCAAATTTAATGATAGAATAATTAATCATAAGATTATTCTACAAGTTTGTATTTTAGGGTCTCTGCAAATGCCTTTTTTTTGGAGGAAAAGAGAGGGGTATTCTGCTTAGATATCTCCCTGTTAAATTTTATTATGTATATTTTAGGCTTATAAACAGTATTACAAAATAAATACACAGAAAAAAATGTTTCTATTCTGAACTGAACTAATATATTCCTTATCCTAATAGTCTTTTTGTGACAAGAGCAATTAAAGCATGCTTATTTGACTCAAAATATATAATATACTTATTTATAGTACTTATGTTGTGCACTAGATCTCTGGTTTTGCTAATATTTAGAGAGATAGTGAATAAAAAGGAACAAAACATCAGGTTTTAGGGATGGGAGGTGGGTGGGTAGAAAGGAAGTGGAAAGGTAAAATTAAATAATAATGTACATTTTATTTGAAAAGTATCGACTTCCTATTATTTCACTGTCAATGTAACAACAAATATTGTCTATCTTCCATGCTTCAGAAATGCTCAGGCACATGCTAGTGCAGTAATCCAGAGGAAACTGACGTGAAAGCAAGAGAGAGACTGAAGAGAAAGGCTTACATTGGGGAAAGAGGGAATAGAATTGAGTCATAAGGGTAATAAAGGGTGAAAATTACATAAATTAATTCTATGAATGTAGGAAAGAATCAAAGAATGAAAAGATTAAAAGTGATAACAAATCCTAACAGGGCCACACTTTATATTTAATCATTTAGGAATATGTATGTTCATATAAACATATATTTACACACACATACTTGTATGTATATGTATATTCTAGCATCAATGATAAAGTAAGAAAAGCTATTGCATGTGGAAAGATAAGACTTAGAGGACTGGGTGGGGCTTAATGCCCTTGCCTTGCAAGCAAAAGGATCTGCTTTCGTTCACCAGATCCCAGGAAAAAACCCAGGGCAGAAACAGTGGCGGCTTGAAAATTCTGGCCCTGGAAGGTGCAGCTTTAGAAACCCCAGAGCAATTGTGAATGGTTCCCCAGATGCACAAGTAAGCTGGTCTGCATACACATGTACACACACACACACACACACACACACACACACACACACACACAAGCAAAATAAAGGAAGAAGAGAATCACGACTTGCCCAAGGTCACACATGTAAGGGAATTTCTGGGAGTGACACCTCCTTTTGGTGTTCTTTTCATGTGCTTGACTGCTTAGAGTTGAGGATACAGAATGACACTGACTATGCTGGGAAGACTTTAAGAGCTGTGATTTTCCAAGTTAGAAGGACAGACATTATGGTTCTGCCAATCAAAAACTCCTGGAAAGGAGTGTAGACCCTGATGGAAGGCCGGGCCCCCAGCTCAGGTTCCTGCCTGCTGGAACTGCTTTGTCCGCTCCCAGTTCCCAGCCATGGCCACATGTGATACGTGCATGTGGGCTTATTATTGACTTTTTCCTTTTATGTTTTACTTCACAGTCTGCTGTTGTCTTCCAGTGGACCCAGGGGACATTTTCCAGTAGAAGAAAAGGTACCCTGAAGACTTAGAATGCTGTATGCTTCCATTTTATATCAGGCTAGACATTATTTCCCTATTTTGGCTGAAAAAATGTGTCACCAGAAGTCTCAATGAATTATGTCCATCTCAGCCTTTTGAGTTTTTCTTCTAATGAAATTTTTATATATTCTATATATTCTATATGATATATTGTCTATATTATATCTATAATATTGTATATGTTATATATATTTTATAATATAGAATATATATTCTATATATTATATATCATACACGATTTTTTAGGAGGGAGACATTTCAGCATCAGTATGGGTTTACTCTGCGCTGCTGCCCTTTGCTGTCTGAGCCACAGTTGTCTTTCCGAGGCTTCAAAGGAATAGCAGGCAGTGGTTTCCACCATTGGCTGTGGTCCCTAGGGAGTTGAAAGTCACTGCTAATGTTAAAAAAGTCACAGACTAAAGCAACAGTGGCCACAGGTTGTACACTGTGCGCTCATGATGTGCCTGCAGCTCTCCCCACCTCAGTTTCTCAGATGGGAATCCACCTGTTTCCAGCTGCCGAAGACCCTGGGGACCTTGTGGCTTTGCTTAAGAACATGGGGAGAGCTATGGCCTGGAAAGCAACCATTCAGAGAATGAGTTTGGGGGAAAGATAGACATGAGATCCAGGGACAAGAACAGAGACAGTAAGGGCTGAGGAGTTTAGACCCAAGGAAGTTGTGACGAAAAACCAGAGGGCAAAGGGATAGATTCCAAGCAACATTACTGCGCATAATCATAACTCTTCCTGACATCCCCTCATGAGATTTGAGATAGGATTTAAGTTACACATTGAGTTATGTCTCCTGTTACTGGCTTTCTGTATAACTACTGGTAATTTTCTCCAGCTTCTGCAACAGGTTTAAGGAGTAAATACTCATATATTTTCCCAAATGCTTTGACAAGGTAATGGCTTTCCTTATTTCCCTGGAGACAACTGTATCTTCTGCTCTAAGAAAATTAGTTCCTCTGCAGGACTGGCTGATGTTTTCCAGGAAGAAACCTTGTTTTCCTAGATCTGGCATTGGAACAAATGTTTACCTGATTTTCTACCTTTCTCCAGATGAATCATTCTGATTGGGTGGTACACATTGAGAGATAAAGTGATTGAGAACCCACTTGTTGAGTTGAGTGGATCAAGGTTTCTGGTGGGAAATGGCTTCCTTTAGAACTGTGGGCAGGCTGCTAAATAAGCTTCACTTCTATGAACATTGATGAACTGCAGTCACAGTTGGAAATTTCTCATTCTTTTTTTTTCTTTTTTTATGTATTTCTTTTTTTTAACATTTTTTATTATTATTTCTGCTCATACAAATTTAATAGGTACACCGGTTCCCTCCCTCCCTCCTCCTCCCCCAACCCCTCTGCTCCACCTCCCCTCACTCCTCCCTCCCCATCCCCTAGTGCCTCTTCCCCAATCCCCTGAGAATCCTTTAATGTGCATGCCAGACTCTTCTCTGGGCCCTCCTCTCTGATGACGTACAAGGACCCAGTGGCTTTTCCCTAAACCCTTTCCTGTGTTCCCCTTAAGCATAGGAACACTACTGTGGCTGTCAATTCCTTGCCTCCAAGGATCTTGGTGCCTTTAGCAAATGCTAGACTTTATGGGTTCAATAGTGTGTTGGACATTGCACAGCGCATGCAAAGTCCAATTGTGATTGCGCAGGCAGGGCATGCAAAGTCCAATTAAGATTGCTTCGGCCCTAACTTGTGTAGAGTATCTCGCATATCATTGCTCCTCCCATCCTTGTGCTCTTACAATCTTATCGCCCTCTCTTCCGCAAATTTCCCTGAGCTTCAGGATGGGGAGAGATTAGGCTGGCCTAGTTCTAGGTGGTTGATATAGAGTCTCTGAAGTTGTGGATTATGGTTTGTTGATTTTCTTTTGTGGTTTTGCTGCTCCTGCAATGCCATTCACTCCATCCTGATGGGCATTGTATGTCACCCCCTGGCCAGAGATAAAAATCTGTTAAACTAGAGTCTTGTTATAAGAGTATATTCAAAGGTAGATGTAATAAAAGTAGGAAACCACAGTGAGGGAGGGGTCAATCACCCATTTGCAAAATGGTTACTTTTTATCTGCCAGACTATATGCTCTCCCCTTCTGGTGAGATCATACCCCCTCAGTTGTAAATGATCAGGAATGAAAGTCTGTGAACTTAACCAGATGTCTCATTGCTTACTTGCAGTCCTTGATGAAGGCCTATTTTCTCTGATGTAACATGGTCCCCTCTCTCCTTGTTTCTGGTGTGCCCTCCTACCCCATCCCTCCTGTTCATAATCCTTGCAATTACTGTATTATAGAAATTTATCTATAGAGTGTCTCTAGGTGGGCTTGGTGGGTTTGGTACTAGGTGCCACCTATTAGGGAGTACATACGGTGCTTAATTTTCTGGGTCTTTACTTAATATAATTGCTTCTAATAACATCCATTTCCCGGAAAATTCCAGTAATTCATCATTTTTGATGGCTGAGTAGTACTCCATTGTATAGATGTACCACAGTTTCCTTATCCACTCGTCAACTGTTGGACATTTGGGTTGATTCCATGACTTTGCTATTGTAAACAGTGCTGCTATGAACATGGTTGTCCTTCTGCTATCGAGGTGAATTTTTGCTGTACATGGGGTTATTCCCAAAAATGGAATAGCAGGGTCAAATGGCATTTCAATCTTTAATTTCTTTAAGAATCTCCAGATGGCTCACCAGAGTGGTTGGTTGTGTGAGCCTGCATTCCCACCAGCAATGTAGGAGAGTTCCCCTCTCTCCACATCCTCTCCAGCATTTGTTGTTTGTATTGTGGATTTTTGCCATCCTGACTGGGGTGAGATGATATCTCAGGGAAGTTTTGATTTGCATTTCCCTGATGGTTAAAGAAGTGGAGCATTTTTTTTTATATAATACATTTTTTATTATTATTTCAGCTCATACAAACTTAATAGGTACACCACTTCCCTCCCTCCCTCCTCCTCCACTCCGAACCCCTTGCTCCACCTCCCCTCACCCCTCCCGCCCCATCCCCCCGTGCCTCCCGCCCCGATTCCCAGAGTCCTTTCTTGTGCATGCCTGACTCTCCTCTGGGCCCTCCTCTCTGATGACGTACAAGGACCCAGTGGCATTTCTCTGAACCCCTTCCTGTGTTCCCCTCAAGCATAGGAACACTACTGTGGCTGTCAATCCCTTGCCTCCAAGGATCTTGGTGCCTTTAGCAGATGCTAGACTTTTTGAGGTCAATAGTGTGTTGGACATTGCGCAGGGCATACAATGTCCAATTATGATTGCTTCGGCCCTAACTTGTGTGGAGTATCTTGCAAATCATTGCTCCTCCCATCCTTTTGCTCTTACACTCTTACCGCCCCCTCTTCCGCAAATGTCCCTGAGCTTCAGGATGGAGAGAGATTAGTCTGGCCTAGTTCTAGGTGCTTGATATAGAGTCTCTGAAGTTCTGGATTGTGGTTCATTGATTTTCTTTTGCAGGTTTGTTGCCCCTGTAATGCCCTTCACTCCATCGTGATGGGCACTGTATGTCACCCCCTGGCCAGAGACAGAAAGCTGTTAAACTGGAGTCTTACTATAAGAGCACATTCAAGGGTAGATGTAATACTTATACCCAAAATTGGAATCGCAGGGTCATATGGCGTTAGGCAATGGGAGGGGTCAATCACCGATTTGCAAAATGGTTACTTTTTAATCTGCCGGACTATATGCCCTCCCCTTCTGGTGAATTCATACCCCCTTAGTTGTAAATGATCAGGAACGAATTGTGAACTTAACTAGGTGTCACATTACTTTCTTGCAGTCCTTGATGGAGGCCTATTTTCAGAAGTGGAGCATTTTTTAAGCTATTTGTTGGGCCCTTTTGCACCCCACCCCGCTCCGCCGGTTGGGACGCCCGCGCGGTCCAGCCGGGCCTCAACCCCGCGCCCTAGGTGGTGACTCCCCCCCCCCACCACCCACCAGGACCCCAGGTCGGCCCACAGGGACCCGGCTCCGACTCCCACCATCCAGCCGGAGCCACGCGCGCAGGCCGAGGGACGAGGAGGACCTCCCCCTGCGCCTGGGCCCCGCCCCAGCTGCCCTCGGGTTAAATAACTCCACGCCATCGCCCCCATCCCCCCTTTGCACCCCAGCACCCCACCCTGCTCCACCGGTCGGGATGCGCGCGGTCCAGCTGGGCCTCACCCCACGACCTAGGTAAGTCTCCGCCGGCCCCACCCACCAGGACCCCAGGCCAAATAATTCAGTTTAGTGAAACTGAGAGATCTTAAGAGTTAAAATGACAATGCCAAAGTCAAAGTGCAAATCCATGAGAAGCAACAATCAAGTAAACAAATTTCCCACTGAAGAAATTAATCCCATAATGTTAGACTCCAACAGGAACAAACCCACGGAAAAAGGCCAAGAAAGCCCCACCCAGGATAAAGACTTTCAAAATATGATCATTACCATGTTCAATACTATGAAAGAGGAAATCAGGGAGGAATTACATAATCGAATCAATCGCTTTGAAGAGGAACACAACAGACATTTGGAGGAGTTGAGAAAAACAGTGCAAGAAACAAAAAGTGGCATAGAACAGTTAAAACAAACTCAAGCAGAGTTTAAAACTGAGCTAAAAGACAAGTTATCTTCAACCCAGAATGCCACAGAGAGTCTTATCAACAGAACTAAGGAAGCAGAAAACAGAATTTCAGACCTTGAAGATAAAGTGGGAGTACTAACCAGCTCAATGGAAGAGGTTGTTAAAGCCAAAAAGATACTTGAGAGAAATATCCAAGAGATATGGGACACCCTGAAAAAGCCTAACATGCGTATTCATGGAATACCAGAGCAAGAATCTCAAAATACCAACCCTGAGGAAATTTTTCAAACGATCATCAAGGAAAACTTTCCTCATCTAAAAAAAGAGAGGCCCATCCATATACAAGAGGCATTCCGCACCCCAAACAGATACGACCAAAATAGAAGCACGCTACGGCAAATAATAGTCAAAACACTCCACATTCAAGATAAAGAACTGGTGCTGAGAGCTTCAAGGGAGAAAAAACAAGTCACTTTTAAAGGTAAACCTATTAAAATAACAAATGACTTCTCAGTCGAAACAGTAAAAGCAAGAAGAGCTTGGAGAGACATACTTCAAGTATTGAATGAGCAAAAATGTCAACCCAGGCTGATTTACCCTGCAAAACTATCAGTCATGATCGAGGGAGAAAGAAAAATTTTCCAGCACAAAGACAACTTTAAGGGATACATGGCCACCAAACCAGGCCTTCAAAAAATGCTAGAAATGATACTCAAGCGTGAAGAAAAAAACAGGCATATCCAGGAGAACAGAAGGCAAGTATAACATCATTAAAAGCGAAGCAATATACTTACAAAAGCTACTAAACATAATAAATGTCTGGAATTAACAATAGTTTCTCCATTACAACACTAAATGTTAATGGAATTAATTCACCGATCAAGAGACACAGATTACAAACATGGATTAAAAATCACAATCCATCAATCTGCTGCCTGCAGGAAACCCATCTCACCACAAAAGATAGGCACGCTCTAAAAATAAAAGGCTGGTCAACAATTCTACAAGCAAATGGAAGCAGAAAACAGGCAGGGGTAGCCATTATGCTATCAGACAAAGTGGATTTCAAACCAAAGAAAATTATAAGAGACACGGATGGATACTACATTTTAGTCACAGGTACAATTCACCAGGAAGACTTCACAATACTGAACATATATGCACCCAATACGGGCCCCTCCACATTCATTAAGAAAACCCTACAGCGTCTAAAGCAAGAAATCAATCCTCAAACGATAATTCTTGGGGACTTCAACACCGCCCTCTCAACATGGGATAGATCAACAGGTCAAAAGCTTAACAGAGACACTTTGGAACTTAAGCAAACCCTGAAAGAAATGGACCTTACAGATAGCTATCGAACTTTTCACCCATGCACCAAAGAATACACATTTTTCTCAGCAGCACACGGAACTTTCTCCAAAATAGATCACATATTGGGCCACAAAATCAATCTACACATATACAAGAAAGTTGAAATTCTAACCTGTGCCCTATCAGACCATCACGGCCTAAAGCTGGACATCCACAACACATCAAACAAGAGAAAATACACTAACTCCTGGAAACTTAACACTATGATGCTGAATGAGAACTGGATTCAGGAAGAAATTAAAAAGGAAATTCAAGATTTCCTGAAAGTGAATGATAACGAAAATACAACTTACCAAAATCTCTGGGACACAATGAAAGCTGTTCTAAGAGGTAAGTTCATAGCTCTTAATGCCTACGTCAAAAAAATGGAAACATCAGAAATAAACAACTTAACAATGCAGCTTAAAGCTTTAGAGAAACTAGAGCAATCTGATCCCAAAAGTAGTAGAAGAGAGGAGATTAGCAAAATAAGGGGAGAAATATCTGAAATCGAGATTAAGAAAATGATAGAAAAAATCAATCAGTCAAAAAGCTGGTTCTTTGAAAAAATTAATAAGATTGATACACCCCTAGCTAAACTAATCAAAAGCAAGAGAGAGAAAACCCAAATTAACAAAATTAGAAATGAACATGGAGTTATCACTACTGATACCCAAGAAATCCAGAGAATTATAACATCATATTTCAAAAACTTATACTCTGTGAAGTTTGACAACACAAAAGAGATGGATGAATTTCTAAGTAAACACAACTTACCTAAATTGAATCAGGAAGTTGTGAATTATTTAAATAGTCCTATAACATATAAGGAAATTGAGGAAGTAATCTCGAATCTTCCCACCAAAAAATGTCCTGGACCAGATGGATTCAGCACAGAGTTCTACCAGACATTTAAGGAGTTAATAACACCAATACTCCTTAAACTGTTCCATCAAATAGCAAAGGAAGGAACACTACCAAATTCCTTCTATGAAGGTAATATCGTTTTAATCCCAAAACCTAATTAAGATTCACTTAGAAAAGAAAACTATAGGCCGATCTCCCTGATGAACACAGATGCAAAGATTCTCAACAAAGTCTTAGCAAATCGGATTCAAAAACATATTAAAAAGATCATTCATGGGGACCAAGTAGGCTTCATCCCAGGCACACAATGTTGGTTCAACATATGCAAATCAATAAATGTAATTCATCATGTAAACCAGTCCAAAGTCCAAGACCACATGATACTCTCGATAGAAGCAGAAAAAGCTTTTGACAAGATCCAACAGCGTTTTATGATCAAAACGCTAGAGACAGTAGGAATGGAAGGAACCTTTATCAATATAATAAAAGCTATGTACAACAAGCCCACAGTAAGGATTATGCTCAATGGGGAACAATTGGAAGTATTCCCACTTCGATCAGGAACTAGACAAGGCTGTCCACTCTCACCACTTCTATTCAATATTGTACTTGAAGTCTTAGCTGAAGCCATAAGACAAGAAAGGGACATAAGAGGGATTCAAATCGGCAAGGAAGAAGTCAAGCTATCCGTATTTGCAGATGACATGATCTTATACCTGAGTGATCCCAAAAACTCCACCAGGAAGCTCCTGGAACTAATTGAGAAGTTCAGCAGTGTGGCAGGATACAAAATAAATGTGCAAAAATCAGAGGCCTTCCTGTATGCCCAGAATGAAAGAAGTGAAAAAGCCTTGAGAGAAACAATACCATTTATTATAGCCCCTAAAAAAATGAAATACCTTGGTATAAACCTAACTAAGGAGGTAAAAGACCTTTACAATGAAAACTTTAAAACCCTAAAGAAAGAAATAGCAGAAGACACCAGAAGGTTGAAAGACCTCCCATGTTCCTGGATTGGCAGAATCAACATCGTGAAAATGACCATCCTACCAAAGGCAATATACAGATTCAATGCTATACCAATCAAAATCCCAAAGCAATTCTTCAAAGAAGTTGACCAAACAATCTCAAAGTTCATATGGAGGCACAAAAGACCCAGGATAGCAAAAACAATCCTGAGTAACAAAAACACAGCTGGAGGTATAACCATACCAAACCTTAGTCTATACTACACAAATCCATAGTTGTAAAGACAGCCTGGTACTGGCTCCAAAATAGACACACAGATCAATGGATAAGGATTGAAGACTCAGATATAAGCCCACAAAGTTACAGCCATTTGGTCTTTGACAAAGGCGCCCAAAGAATCCAATGGAAAAAGAACAGCATCTTCAACAAATGGTGCTGGCAAAACTGGATCTCCACATGCAGAAGATTAAAGCTGGACTCGTACTTGTCACCATGTACAAGACTTAATTCCAAATGGATCAAGGACCTTGATATAAGGCCAGAGACTATAAAAACCATAGTTGAAAGGATAGGGAACTCCCTCGAGCTGATTGGGCTAGGCCAACACTTCCTAAACAGACATCCAATGGCACAGTCACTGCTACCACATCAGCAGTTGGGATCTTGTGAAATTAAAGAGCTTCTGTTCAGATAAAGAGATCGTAACACGAGCACAAAGGCAACCCACAGAATTGGAGAAAATCTTTACTAACCACATATCTGATAGAGCTCTATTGTCCAGAGTGCACAAAGAATTTAGAAAACTAAACACCAAGGAAACCAATGGCCCAATTAAAAATTGGGCCCTGGAACTTAAAAGAAACTTTACCAGTGATGAAATTAAAATGTCTAACAAATATCTTAAAAAATGCTCCACTTCTTTAGCCATCAGGGAAATGCAAATCAAAACTTCCCTGAGATATCATCTCACCCCGGTCAGGATGGCAAAAATCCACAATACTAACAACGACAAATGCTGGAGAGGATGTGGAGAGAGGGAAACTCTCCTACATTGCTGGTGGGAATGCAGGCTCATACAGCCACTCTGGCGAGCCGTCTGGAGATTCTTAAAGAAATTAAAGATTGAAATGCCATATGACCCTGCTATTCCACTTTTGGGAATAACCCCCCCATACAGCAGAGGTTCACCTCAATAGCACAAGCACGACCATGTTCATAGCAGCACTGTTTACAATAGCAAAGTCATGGAATCAGCCCAAATGTCCAACAGTTGACGAGTGGATAAGGAAACTGTGGTACATCTATACAATGGAGTACTACTCAGCCATCAAAAATGATGAATTACTGGAATTTGCCGGGAAATGGATGTCATTAGAAACAATTATATTAAGTGAAGTATCCCAGACCCAGAAAATTAAGCGCCGTATGTATTCCCTAATAGGTGGCTCCTAGTACCAAACTCACCCAGCCCACCTAGAGACAGTAATTCCAAGGATTATGAATAGGAGGGATGGGGTAGGAGGGCCACACCAGAAAGAAGGAGAGAAGGGACCATGTTACAGCAGGGAAAATAGGCCTCCACCAAGGACCCAAATAAGTAATGAGACATCTGATTAAGTTCACAGACTTTTGTTCCTGATCATTTACTACTGAGGGCGAGTGATCTCACCAGAAGAGGAGGGCATATAGTCTGGCAGATAAAAAGTAACCATTTTGCAAATGGGTGATAGACCCCTCCCTCACTGTGGTTTCCCACTTTTATTACATCTACCTTTGAATGTGCTTTTATCACAAGACTCTAACAGCTTTTTGTCTCTGGCCAGGGGGTAACATACAATGCCCACCAGGATGGAGTGAAGGGCATTGCAGGAGCAGCAAAACTGCAAAAGAAAATCAACAAACCACAATCCAGAACTTCAGAGACTCTATATCAACCACCTAGAACTAGGCCAGCTTAGTCTCTCCCCATCTTGAAGCTCAGGGAAATTTGCGGAAGAGGGGGCGGTAAGAGTGTAAGAGCATAAGGATGGGAGGAGCAATGATATGTAAGATACTCTATACTAGTTAGGGCTGAAGCAATCATAATTGGACTTTGCATGCCCTGCACATTGTCCAACACACTGTTGACCTCACAAAGTCTAGCATCTGCTAAAGGCACCAAGATCCTTGGAGGCAAAGGATTGGCAGCCACAGCAGTGTTCCTATACCTAAGGGGAACACGGGAAAGAGTTCGGGAAAGGCCACTGGGTCCTTGTACGTCATCGGAGAGGAGGGCCCAGAGGAAAATCAGACATGCACAAGAAAGGACTCTCTGGGAATTGTGGTGGGAGGCACTGGGGGATGGGGAGGGAGAGGGGTGGGGAGGGGGAGCAGGGGGTACGGGGGAAGGAGGAGGGAGGGAGAGAACTGGTGTACCTAATAAGTTTGTATGAGCTGAAATAAAAAAAAAAGATATTTGTTGGACATTTTAATTTCATCCCTGGTGAAGTTTCTTTTAAGCTCCAGAGCCCATTTTTTAATTGGGCCATTAGTTTCCTTGGTGTTTAGTTTTCTAAGTTCTTTGTCTACTCTGGATAATAGGGCTCTATCAGATATGTGGTTAGTGAAGATTTTCTCCCATTCTGTGGGTTGCCTTTGTGCTCGTGTTACGATCTCTTTATCTGAACAGAAGCTCTTTAATTTCAGAAGATCCCAACTGTTGAGAGTTGGTAGCAGTGACTGTGCCATTGGATGTCTGTTTAGGAACTGTTGGCCTAGCCCAATCAGCTCGAGGGAGTTCCCTATCCTTTCAACTATGGTTTTTGTAGTCTCTGGCCTTTTATCAAGGTCCTTGATCCATTTGGAATTCATTCTTGTACATGGTGACAAGTATGGGTCCAGCTTTAATCTTCTGCATGTGGAGATCCAGTTTTGCCAGCACCATTTGTTGAAGATGCTGTTTTTTTTCCATTGGATTTTTGGGCCCCTTTGTCAAAGACCAAATGGCTGTAATATTGTGGGCTTATATCTGCATCTTCAACTGTTATCCATTGATCTGTGTGTCTATTTTGGAGCCAGTACCAGGCTGTCTTTACAACTATGGATTTGTAGTATAGACTAAGGTTTGGTATGGTGATACCTCCAGCAGTGTTTTTGTTACTCAGGATTGTCTTTGCTATCCTGCGTCTTTTGTGGCTCCATATGAACTTTGAGATTGTTTGGTCAACTTCTTTGAAGAATTGCTTTGGAATTTTAATTGGTATAGCGTTGAATTTGTATATTGCCTTTGGTAGGATGATCATTTTTACGATGTTGATTCTGCCAATCCAGGAACATGGGAGGTCTTTTCACTTTCTGGTGTCTTCTGCAATTTCTTTCTCTAGGGTTTTAAAGTTTTCATTATAAAGGTCTCTTACTTCCTTGGTTAGGTTTATACCAAGGTATTTCATTTTTTTAGGGGCTATAGTAAATGGGATTGTTTCTCTCAGAGCTTTTTCACTTCTTTCATTCTGGGCATACAGGAAGGCCTCTGATTTTTGTACATTTTGTATCTTGCCACCCTGCTGAACTTGTATATTAGTTCCAGGACTTTCCTGGTGGAGTTTTTGGGATCACTCAAGTATAGGATCATATCATCTGCAAATAGAGATAACTTGACTTCTTCCTTGCCGATTTGAATTCCTTTTATGTCCCTTTCTTGTCTTATGGCTTCAGCTAAGACTTCAAATACAATATTGAAAAGAAGTGGGGACAGTGGACAGCCTTGTCTAGCTCCTGATCGAAGTGGGAATGCTTCAAGTTTTTCCCCATTGAGTATAATCCTTGCTGTTGGCTTGTTGTATGCATCTTTTATTATATTGATAAAGGTTCCTTCCTTTTCAACTTCTCTAGGGTTTTGATCATAAAGGGCTGTTGGATCTTGTCAAAAGCTTTTTCTGCATCTATTGAGAGTATCATGTGGTCTTGAACGTTGGACTGGTCTATATGGTGAATTACATTTATTGATTTGCATATGTTGAACCAATCTTGTGTGCCTGGGATAAAGCTTACTTGATCTCCGTGAATGATCTTTTTGATATGTTTTTGAATCCGATTTGCTTAGACTGTTGAGAATCTTTGCATCTGTGTTCATCAGAGAGATCGGCCTATAGTTTTCTTTTTTAAGTGTATCTTTATTAGGTTTTGGGATTAAGACAATATTAGCTTCATAGAAGGAATTTGGTAGTGTTCCTTCCTTTGCTACTTGGTGGAACAGTTTAAGAGGTATTGGTGTTATTAGTTCCTTAAATGTCTGTGCTGAATCCATGTGGTCCAGAACATTTTTTGGTAGGACGATTTGAGATTACTTTCTCGATTTCCTCATATGTTATAGGACTATTTAAATAATTCATAACTTCCTAATTCCATTTAGGTAAGTTGTGTTTACTTAGGAATTCATCCATCTCTTTTGTGTTGTCAAAGGAAATTTCTCATTCTTGCCTGAATTATTTTTCCTTCTCGAAAGTTCTTGGGAATCTTGTTCTTACTGTGCTAGTCCAAGCATTTTAATATTGTGACGGGATATAAACACCATTCACTCATGTGTTGGACACTTTGGAGCCAGCTACTTTTCTTACTGCAGATAAGAGAAAAGTTCTCCTCTTATTATTCCTTTTAATAATTTATTCTTCTTTATTTTTGGACTCTTACTTTCCGTAACTATTGTTAATTTGATACTGAAAAGTTTAGATCAGTGCTTTGAATTTCTACACTTTTCACACTGTGTGCTATATTTTAATTTTGTTTCTTTTTCCAGTAATTATACAAATCTTTAATTTCCAATACTTTTTGAATATTTATTTCTATTATTAATATTCTAATTTTCAAGAGCTAAATTTTTCTCTATCCCTTTTTTAAAATTTATTTTATTATTTATTATTTATTCAATTGTATGTGTATTCAATTGTGCGTGTATGTGCACATGTGTATGTATGTGTGCGCGTGTGTATGTATGTGTGTAGAACCACGGATGAATTCACGAACCACCATGGACCCCCTCCACCATCCTCCTTGTTTACTCTGCCCCAGGATTCACAGGCTCTGTCCTACCAGAACCAGAAATGCAGGCTGCTCCCACTTCTCGCCTGGCGTCTATACGTGGGGTCTAGGATCCGAACTCAGGACTTTCTGCCTGCAAGACAGAGGTGTAACCTCTGAGCCATCTCTCCAGCCTTTCTCTATCCCTTTTATGGCAAATTTTATTACTTGTTTCACGGACAGTTCTGCTTACTTCCTTCTTCCCATATTAACTATACTTCCTATGACATCAGTGCATTTTGTTTTTCTTTCGTTTTTTCATGATGATTATTGTTAACATCAATGTTAATAGTCCTACTAAGAATGAGGCTTTGGCCTGTTTTTTAAATTTTTTTTCCTACTTTTACAAGCATATTGAGTACTTATCCCTGCTTCCCTCCATCATCTCTTCCTCCCATCACTCCATCAATCTCACCCTCCTGCCTATCTGCTTCTATGGATCCCAGGGCAGCCCCTGGCCCATCTATTCTTGTGAGGGTTCAGGCCTCTGGGTCCATGAAGGTGGGAGAGTGGGAGGGAGTGGGATAGATTGAAGAAGGGAAGGGAAGGGAGATGGGTGAGAGGGGGATGGAGGAAAGGATGATTACTCAATATATCTGTAAAACTAGAAAAATAAAATAACTTAAAAAATGAGGCTCTTAGAGGCTCTGTGTGGGGAAGTTTGGTAGTTAGTTCCCTCCTACCTTGTCGGTTCTGGGAATGGAGCACAGGTCACCAGACTTGGTGACAAGCATCGTTACTTTAGCACTGAGCCATCTTGCTAGCCTCCATGAGTGATCGTAATGTTGAATTCTCTGTCTTACATTTAATCTCATGAGAAAAATTCAAGTTTGTGACAATAGTGAAGAGCTTACTCAAGCATCTTCTGATTTGAATTATTTTACCCGGATCCTTCTTCCCTTGTTGAAGTCGCAGCTTTATGCAAGAAGGATATAATCATGTTTCTATGAGTGGTCCACAGAGCAGGGTAAGTAGTTCGACGCATCCTAATGTGAAAGGTGGATCCTCTTTGAAGATGCTCACCAGGACCTCAGTGCTACCTAACCAGACAACCTGGGAAAGTTCTGCCATTTTCTTCAATTACAAAGGAATGGAGCCTAAGGCTGTGTGTCAGTGCATGTGGGGGTGGCCAGAAGATCCTAGACAAATCTCTATTGATTTCACAAAGCACTGTCTACTCTGTGCCTTCTGCTTCCTCCATCCAATGTATAGCATAAATCATGAAATAAAAATTAGTTAATTTCAAAATGTTTAGGCAAAGTTGAAAAACTTTTTGACTTGTGTAATTGTATGCCAAAGCAACTTTAAATTGCCTGAGTATGTAATCCTCTTGTCTCAACGGCTTTTCATGACAAGTGAGGTTTAAAGCCGCTTGGCTGGTATCAAAGAGGTTCATATATGGGAGAGAAATAAAACTCAACAACTTATTAAAACAACCCATTACAACCCTTTCTCACCAGAATATGACAGTCTTAGCAAAGTATGGAGAGTCTTTTGTGTAAAGAATCTTTCTGTTTCTGGGTTTGATTTTGCTTGATTAAACTGCATTCATGAAATGCAATATCCACCTCTTCTAGAAATATCCAGAACAGACATAACCCAACATCAAACTTTCTCTTCCTCTCAGAGTATGCTTTTGCCTAGAGGAAATGAACCTCGAAATGATGTGTTGAACACTGGCTGCAAGACTGTTTGATCTAGCCAAATCCATTTTGTGTCTTTCTAATAAAACAACCCTCTTTGAGCATTGTGTTTCCCATGAGTTCCTTGTTCTCACCATTCCTGAAGAGTCAGACACTAGAAATATGTCTTTAAGTTTCAGGAATTAATCCTAACTTTAGTGTATGGTGGTGGTATTGTGGGATTGTTTGTGGTGCTTGGTTGCCAACTTGAAGAGAGAAAAGTCTATACTCATAAGGATGCAAGTATTTATTTAGGGGTCAGAACAACTTTGCAAGTTTTGGCATTTGTGCTTTCCCTGAAATAGGTCAGAAATAAGTCAAAACACTTTTCAAAGATGAGCTTCCATCACAGACTTGCAGTAAGATCAATGCAGCCTCTGCCTCTCACAAATCAACAGACTGTAAGTAGCAGAGTTTCTGTGTTCAGTGGGAAAGCTGGCCTGCTTTGATTCCAGAGCATACAAGAATTGTTGCCTTTTGAAGTAATATTAGTGCAGTGACATACCAGAGAGATTAACACTCTACCTCCTAGAAGGTAACCTTCAGTTATTCTTCCATTTTGCTTTTCGCAGAGTGTGGATGCCTGTAAAATGAATTCTAGGGCTGGAGAGATGACTCACTAGGTACAGTGCTCACTACTCAAGCCTGATGACCTGAGCTCACATACCCAGAAAAAAAAGTCAAGTGCAACAGTTCAAGCATCTGTATTCTCACCCTAGCTCTCCATTCTTCACTGTCCTGTGGGCTATGTGAGATGGTAGGTCTAGGAAGGAGAATATGGCCACCTAGCTTGACTAATGCAGTGGGGAGAGACTCTGTGTCAATCAAGGTATAGAAGTGAGGACCCAAACCTGAGGTTTCCTCTGCTTCTTCATGCATAACATGGCTTCTTCATGCACAACATGGCATATATGTGCCAGCATTCACACTCACAGACAAGTGT